>CM066567.1:29377695-30002695 GCA_033816785.1 Picus viridis
GTTCCCTGTGATCTTTGCAAGCCAATGAACAGGTGATATATTAAGCAACACCTGGAAAAGCAGTGGGTTGGCAAATTTCACTGATCAAGATAAAAAGGTCAGAACTGGGAGTCTAGACACAAATCCTAACCAACTTACTCATCCTCTCTGCTTCAGTGAAGATAACATCACCTTAGGAAAGGGAACTTTGAAAGCAGAAGTTAAAGTGGTCTTACAGTGCATCAAAGAATGTCTTAGGTTGGAAGGGACCTCAGAGATCACCTGCTCCAGCTTCCTGCCACGGGCAGGGACCCCTCTCAGCTAGACTCAGCTATTCAAGGCCTCATCCAGCCTGGCCTTGAATACCCCTAAGAAGGAGGCATCCACAACCTCCCTGGGTAACCTATTCCAGAGTCTCAACACCCTCATACTGAAGAACTTCTTCATAGGATTCAGTCTAAACCTACTCTCCCTCAGCTTAAAACTATTGACCCTTATCCTGTTGCTAGATGCCCTTAAGAAAAGTCCTTTTCCAGCCTTTCTGTAGGATCCCTTCAGGTATTATAAGGCAACTATAAGGTCCCCCCAGAGTCTTCTCTTCTCTAGGCTGAACAACCCCAGCTCCTTCAGCCTATGCACGTAGCAGGGGTGTTCCAGCCTTTGGATCATTTTGTCGCCCTGCTCTGGACTCGCTCCACCAGCCACAGTGGCATTTAAGTGTGACTCACCCTCTTTCGAAGCTTTCTGAAGAGAGGCCTCAGGTATGATTCTGTTTGCTTTTGAGTGGCACTGTTGAGCTTCCCCTGCACACCCCGTTTCACATAGTCTTCTCTGGCATTCAGCTCCTTAGCCCAAACTCCAAGAAGAAACTGTGAGGAATGAATAAATTTATGTCACAGTGCCATCTAGTGATCTCAGCAAAACAGACGGCAACAGTGGTTTAGGCCATCAAGGTGATATGGAGTTTTCAGAGAAATATGAAATAAGTAGGACAAGAAACCTCTTGCAGAGGAATAGGCAAGGAGGGCTATGAACAACTCTCTTATCATAAAAACATGTGGGTAAAAGAGGGGCATGCATAAAAAGGTAAGTACAAGGAAACAACAGCACAGGTATCACTTGTGGGAGGAAGGAGGGGGACATGAAAGAGCAGAAATTCTAAGTAGAATACTGATGTTTCACAGCTAGTTGTGAGGCCAAAGAACGGTAAAGATCACGGTGAAAATTCAACACAAGAGAAAGTAAGCATGACAAACATACCTTCTGTCCACCTGAAAAACCATTTTTGAGCTTTCTTTGACTGCCCAACCCAAACTATGTTCAAATGCCAGTGTACCTCATACACACAAATTGCTGTGACTTTTGATGATCACAATAGAGAGGGACAAGCTGAATCCAATGAGAGCAATACAGGCTTCTTGTCAGGAAACATGGAAACAATTTTCTACTAACCATATGAACCTGTTTCCTCACCAAAGCCCGTGAACTTCCTTTAAAATGCTCTTACTTCACACAACAGTAGCAGGTGACATTGAACTTCAGCTTGCAGCATTCCTGGGGAAGGGAGGCAGGGATTCTTTGGAAGTTTTCAATGCCATAGAAGCAATACAGACGACTGCCTCAATTATCACAAGGAAATCAAAGCCACATTTATTTTGTCTGGAAAAGCAGAATCCCATTTTGAAGAATGATGCTTTCCCAACAGCTCTTTCCCTGGTCTAGCAGAAGCCACTATTGTGACCAAGACTACGGAGTGCCAAGCATTCAAGAAAAAACACATCTTAAGCATAATATGTTTTTCTCTCCAAGCAGCTGAAACCATCCCTTTTACTCACAAAATGTATCTAAAATAGTTAAAAAAGGACACAGCTACAGAATAATTAATCTTTTAGAGTCTGTTACCTTCAAGAACTTCGTTATGATGTCCATATCATAGTGGTCATCACCCCGTCCTAAGGATTCTCCCAGAGCCTTGAAGGGGAGGAGAAAAGGCAATTATTTCCACATTATCTAGAAGTTTGCCACTACAACAGCAGAGCATGATCTACAATATCATGAACTGTAATAACTCTAGTAATAGGACCATAGAGCCACAGAATGGTTTGTGTTGAAAGGAACATTAAAGATCATCTAATTCCAACCCTGTGCTACTAGACCAGATTGCCCAAGGCCTCATCCAACCTGGCCTTGAACATCTCCAGGGAGGGGGCATCCACAGCCTCCCTGGACAACTTGTTCTAATGTCTCACCACCTTTACAGTAAAGAATTTCTTCCTAATCTCCCCTCTCCCAGCTTCAAGACCCTCCCCAGGTTTCTCGTAGCCCCTTCAGTTACTGGAAAGCTGCTACGTGTTCTGCCCAGAGCCTTCTTTTCTCCAGGCTGAACAGCCCCAAAGACAAAGGCTCACCTAAACTCTGCTCTTTCACTCCTGTGAAACTCCATTTGCCTCTCTCAACACTCCCACTTTCTTCTGCCCTGTCCCTGCTGTAAGCCAACACTGCTGCCCTTCACACAGGAGACCCCTCATTGTGCTGGGGCAGAGAGAGAGAGGAAGAGTGTAAAGGCTCTGCTTGGCCATTGCTGTGTGCAAAAGAAAAAAAGAAAAAAAGCTGAAGATCGAATGAAGCACACACAGAGCCCAGCCCTGTCTGTCTCGCCTGCACAGGACAGTGGGAAAATGGGCATGGGGAGAGAGGTGCTGGCAGTGGGTCCAGCTCTGCCTCACAGAGTGGCTGCATAGAGACAGGGAGAGCTGCACCAGTGCAACCACCCTGCACCACTTCACACTGAAAAACCCTCGTCCATTTCTTTCTGGTTTGAGTTTGAGTGGGTACACAGGCTGGGGTGCTCACAAAAGGCTGAAGTCAGTGTCCTTGGGGAACCTTGTCCCCACATGTCATCTAAAACACTACTTAGGAAACAGAATGAAATGGCTAAATATGCTGCTGAGATTGATCTATTAAAAACTAAGTCAAAAAGCCAATATGGTTATTTCTGAAAAGCCAATAGAATACCAATTTTTCGTTCACCAACCACTAAATTAGTGGTAGAATTAGCACCTGTCTGACAGGGTAACTGTGGGTGCACTGCAATTTTTTTGTGATCCCCAGAACCATAAATTAACCCAATCATTTTATTAAGCTATTTCAATTCTCCGATGTACTGAAGCTTTTTACCCACCTCATTTAATGGCAACTGTGAAATGGAAGGACCAAATCTGAAAAAAAACAAACCTAAATAACCAAACCCACCAAAAAATCCAGTAGTATGCTCCAATACTGCAGCTTCCTGCCTAAACCTCAACACTGAGGATAACAGCAGTTTTTAGAAAGTTCCCCCAGTAGGTATAGTTGGATTTGCAATCTACATCCATTTTCCTCACATTTCCAAAGTCAGTTGTAAAAGCTCCTAGATTTGGAACCCAGTTCAGTGCAAGCTTTTATGCTCAAGGGAATTCAGTTAAAGTAACATAAAATTAAGGCTGCAATGTCTTCGAACTTTGCAGAAATAGATGACTTTCAAAGCTCAAACCAAGCCTCCCCTACTACCCGAAAAGGAGACCTTGTCATAACTAACACACTGATAAAATGTGGCTCCACTACAACTAGCATCCACTCTGGTACTACAGTTATTCTAAACCAAAATCCCTTGTACTCTAACCAATTTAAAAACAAAACAAGAAAAAAAAAAAACCACCACCCAACCAACACACACAAAACACCAAAAAAACCACAACACACACACAAATAAACAACCCCCAAAAAAAAGCCACAACCACAAAGACTTCCCTAATAATAATGTCTTCATTTAAGCTTTCAGTTATAAATCAGGTTAGTTCTTAAACACACCTGTGCAGGGATGTTATGGAGACTACCTCCTGCAGAGGCTTCAAGATGTGCTTTTCACAACCTTACCGTAAGATGCCAGGTGTTGAACACCTTTCATGGCACACAAACACCACATCTTTCAGAACATAATAGCCATTTGCACTGAAGTTTCTGGTCCACATTATCACTGCAATGCTTTTATTTTCTTTTACCTGTCATCTTCTGATGTCCACTTTTTTAGTCCTGGATGTTTCTGTATCAAACATTTTTTCTGTGTGTCTACTTTTCAGAGTCCACTGTTCTTACATTGGGGAAATTCATCAGTACAAAGCTAATTAACTTCTTAAATATTCATTGGAACAACTTTAGCATTTATGACCAGCCACTTACATTCTCTACTGCCAACTTCCCTGCAGAGGAAATCTCAGAACGGTTTGGGTTGGAAGGGAGTTCCAAGGCTTATCTAGTCCAAAACCCCTGCATTGAGCAGGGACATACTCCATTAGATTAGGTTGCTCAGAGCCTTGTTGAGCCTGACCTTGAGTATCTCCAGGGACGGGGCCTCAACCACCTCCCTGTTCCAGTGTTCCACTAACCTCATGGTACAGAACTTTCTCCTAACATCCATTCTAAATCTCATCTTCTCTAATTTCAAACCATTGTCCCTTATCCTATCACTGCAGGCCTTTGTAAACAGTCTCTCTGCAGTCTTCTTGTAGGCCCCCTTCAGGTACTGGAAGGCTGCTATTAGGTCTCCCCAGAATCTTCTCCAGGCCTTACAGGCAACTCCTGCCTCCTTTTTCATGAGGTGTTGTAAAGAAAAACCACTTGAGTTTTCGCATCTACTGTAGGTACCTGTAGTGTGACTCAATGCTTAGAAACCCAAGTTTTCTAACAGAACATATTTAAGGATATTTTGAACGCTCAAGTTAGTTGCTGAAACCAAGACAACTTTGTCTAGACAATCCCACAACATACTCCATCTAACACCCCTTAACTAAAATCTACCCATCACATACTTCTAGTTCTTCAATAGTAGTATTCTCCTCATGGACTTTCAAGTCGTTCTGTGAGTCATCATCTCCTGCTTCTTGTCCACCTACAATTTCATTCAGATACTGCTGGTCAATCTTATCCAAAGCAGCTTTCAGGTCATTTCTCAGGCCCTAGAAAAAGCAAGAAATTATCAATTTACAGATAAACTCAAGTAAATAAGAGCAGTTTGGCACCGTCACTCCGAGCATCCAACTTCTGTTTAAGAAAGGACAAGTTCTGTACAAGCCTGCATAAGTGTTTAGTTTTGTTGTCTGAATTTTAAACAACTCAAGAAACAGTTTCTGGATTGCTTCAACACTTAAAAAGCAGATCCATTAACTTATGCAATGTTCACACCTACAAAAAAGACCTTTTAATCAGATTTTCTCCAGAAAATCACAGAGGACTGAACCAACTTCTAGGAGTTTCTTCAAGACATTTTCTTCAGTGTAAGGCACTGACCCACCACAAAACAAACAAAGAACAGACCATAAGCTCTACAATCCTTTACATCTGCCCTGGACACTTCTACAGAACAAAACTATAAATAAGGCAAGTAACATTACTTCAGTACTATCATTTTAAACATTTCATGGAATCATAGAATGGTTTGGGTTGGAAGGGATCTCCAAAGTTCATCTAAGCCCAACTCCCTATGCAGTAAGCAGGGACATCCTTAACTGGATCAGGTTGCCCAGAGCCATGTTAAGCCTAACCTTGAGTATCTCCAAGGATGGGGCCTCAACCATCTCCCTGGGCAACCCATTCCAGTGTTCCACCACCCTCATGGTAAAGAGCTTCTTCCCAACATCCAATCTAAATCTACTCTTCTCTAGTTTCAAACCATTGCCCCTTGTCCTATCCATACAGGCCTTTGTAAACAGTCTCTTTCTATCCTTCTTGTAGGCCTCCTTCATTTAGGTAGTTTCCCTTTATTACCATAGCAGAATGTTCTATGTAGATTAAGTGTTTAAATCCCCTCCTCTAGAGTAGGTGATTTAAAAAAAAAAAAAAAAGGTAGAATCAGTTTGAAACCAAATATATACATAAAATGTTAAAAGCTGCTTTTAAATAGAATGAGAAATTCAGCTTAGTCATAGGTAAAGGACTTGAATTCTTGAGACATAAAATATAAAGCTCTATAAAGGACTATGACATTTCTTACTCTAAGATAAATTCAGCCACTCCACTGGGAATACAGATGCAGAGCTATTTCCCTTCTTCCATCACTATACTTGACTGTCTGGAACACTCCTATTAATCATGTAACAGTCTAAAAATGTCTGAGCCACAACCTGGTTACACTGACTATCTACATTTTAAGCAACACGTAGTAACAGGAGTGACTCAAATATAATAGAACACAAAAATCCAACACAGTATTATTCATGACCCACTATTTCCCAATACTCCTACTACTGTTGTCAGTGTCACCAGAGGAGAAGCTTTCAGGAGCAGAATTTATTTTATTTTAAACATTTAAATCTGTTCATCCTTTTTTCAAGAGGCTTGAAGAGGAAAAGGCTTTCCTTTTCTGGGCAGCCCCAGAAGAAGATGTTTCAAACAATTTAGCTTGGCACAAATCAAGGAAGAAAATCCAAATTGTCAGTCTCTTAGCTGGGCTGCAGAATTGGTTAACAGCAAACACACCTCAGGTGCACCTCCTCACTTAACTGATTTACTCTTTTTCCTCTTCAGAATTTATCAACTACAATATCTTTTAACCATTTCTTAAATTGATAGCTACTTTAAAAGGGATAGGGAAGAAAATGAAGTTTCCATAACAAAACACAGTGCCGGAATTAAAGGATCTGGAAAATCATCTACATACCAGAAAGACAGGATGCAGTCCTCCTTTTACTTACCTGTACCTTCTCAGGGATGCATATAATCACAAATACAGGACAGTTTTAACAGTAAATGACCATCTTCTCCACTGGTGTAAGAGCAGGTGACAGAAAAGGCTGGGGCATCACTCCCACCTGGAGGTCCCTTTTTCAACTGAAAAGGGCCTAAAAGGCTCCTAGGGGGAACTGTCTAGCATGAAGAATTGTAATTGTGTACAAAACTATGACAATGCATGAGATGGAGCAGATATTTCTCACAGAATAGAACAGAACAGAACAGAAGAGAACAGAACAGAATAGAACAGAACAGAACAGAACAGAATAGAATAGAATAGAATAGAATAGACCAGGTTGGAAGAGACCTTCAAGACCATCACGTCCAAGCTATCGTCCAACCCACCTAATCAACTAAACCATGCAACCAAGCACCCCATCAAGTCTCCTCCTGAACACCTCCAATGATGGCGACTCCACCACCTCCCCAGGCAGCCCATTCCAATGGGCACTACCCCCCTTTCCTGCTTCCCATTGGGTTATGTCACCACAAATAAGCAACTCACAGCTAGCCAGTCTTACCTTGTTCACTTCAGGTGCAAGGATTTCTATCTTCCTCAGACGCTGAAATGCATCATAATCTGTTTCCCCAAACAGCCTGATGGGCTCACCCCTCTCTCGTAACCTCCTGATAACCTGGGAAGAATCAAAACACTCCCTTACACAAACTCCTAAGGGAAGTGCAATAAAATCCTGAGTGACAGATTTATTTACTTAACTTAGAATAACAAGCTGAGCCAGACTGGAGAGGAAATGGCAGTATTTTAAGCAGCAGGAAAATGTTCCAGACACTTTACAACCTAAATATAAAATTCCCACTGTATTTCAGGGAACGGTCATTCCAAATACTACCAAACTCAATTTTGCATTAAATCTCAAGTCCTTCGGTAAAGCTAGCTTCCTCCTGCTCCGACTTGTTTAAACAAATACACAAAAATCACCCCTCTTGCAGAGTTTAGAAACTGTTTGTGAAAAATCTCAAAGGAACTTGACAATAATCTCACTCATCTACTTGTCCAGGGCAACAAAAACACTCCCTAACTAGGCTGCAGGTCATCCCAGCTCATCTGCAAGACTAATTTGCTCAAAATCTCATCCTTCAGCATTTGGCAAGTATTAAGTCTCATAATCTAGTGTGATAGCTACCCTGAAACTAAGTATAACAGAGGTGTAACATCCTTCCTTGGCTGATTTGTAAGTCATGGGCAAAGCCAGAACTTTATTCTCCTAATTCCTTATCACATGCAATGCTTCTAAATCTCTTTATGCTTACCACAATTACCATCAGCAATACATTTACTGCTTTGTGGATCACCACACAACGTTTTGGTGATTAAGAGATGGGCTTTCCCTTTACTTTATGTCACCACTTCATTACTCCAAAAGATTCACTGGACAACAAGAAATTAAATTAATTGAGACATTAATTTGTTTCTTCAATTCAAGTGTCTTGTTGGCAAGCATTTGACTTGCAAATGTGTTACAAAACCTAGGTGGACAGAGCGCTGGCACAGCAACACCTAAACCTCAACCAAAATTGAACGGAAGCAGACCAAAAGCTGTGAGCAGTTGAGTGTTACACAAGACATACAGCCCAAAGCTCAATCCAAACATGAAACCAGCAGCCCATATTACAAGTCCTGTCATATGCTCCTGCGAAAAAACAGTAAGTATCTTGCAAAATTAAAGGGACGTGTGACATCCTTAGATGAGCCCATCTGTGAATTTCAGTATCTCCAAGATCAGAATTTATTCTATGCTTCTAAACTTCCTGTTTCTCCTCTGTTTTAGGGTATAGTTGTGTCTGTGAACACTCATTCACAGAGGTGTTATTACCCTTAGGAAGGACAAAGGGGACACCAGTTGCTCTGGCTTCAGGACTTTTCCTTCCATAAATCAAGGTGAAATGACAAAACTGATTTTCTAATTTTGGGTTCAGACCAATGAGGAACAAAGAAAAAGCTGAAGCAGGGGAGGAGGTGAGGGGGAAGTCTTGGAAAAACCTAGCATGCCAAGGATAATACTGATATTCAGGGTACTATTCTAGAAGTCACCTGAAAGAGCAGTAAAATGTTACAGAACATCTATGCCAACTCACATGACAATAAGGTTCTACCCATCTGGACCTCTCTACAGATACAACTGGACAGAGCTGTATGATGAGCACAGATGATCATTAACTGTTAATGGCAAAAATGGAAGCTTATTGTTTGTACTGCCATGAACACTACACTTCACTGGAAAAAGCATCCCTGACAAGAAATTCCAGATGCATTTGCTGTAAATTCAAGTACTGTGTTTATGCTGAGGGATTTTACCTCCTGTCTGGAAAGGGTCATTGGTAACTTTTCTTCTGCCAGTTCAAGTTCCAGCACTGGATTTGATGAAGTCAGTGGTTTCTCCTCTTCCTCTTGCTGCTGTACCTACATTTGACAGACACAGTTACTAGTGTGCCAGTGGAAATAAACCCATATTTATAGCAGTGTAAAGATCCAGGAATTCTAGAACACAGATTGTAATATAACTATACAAACTTCCAAGTTTCATACTTTTTACTGTCTAGAATTGAATTTTACAGAACAAAAAAAACCCAAACTTTTAAAAGTGTCAATATTTAAATAGCAGTTCTGCATGTGGCAGGAATCAGTCTCTACAGCAAATAGAAACAACAATTGCTTAAAGTTTGGCAATCACTTCAGCAGGCAGATGTCAGCACTGGTGCCAAAAATAGCAGATCCACCCTCTGCCTGTTGATTCCTGCCCTTGCTCTATCCTCCTTAACCATGCAAAAGCATCTGCATCGCTATGTGATGAACCAGATGGGGGAAATGATTCAAACAGAAAATAATCTGGCAAACACAAAGAAAGGTGTTCTTCCCAGCCCACTGATCCTCCTCATCCAGCTCACCAGGCGTAGCACATGCATGGACACAAGGGTAGATACCAAAACCCAAGGGCAGAGAGACAGCAGGGCTTATTACCTACAGTGTTAGTAAGCAGAGCACCATTACTAGTGATCCACAGTTTCTGATGGGTTTTGAGAGGTGCTTTCTAAGGTAATACATCTTTCTAACAAGCTTGCCATAGTTTCTTGTGGGTTTAAAAAAATAAAAAAAATAAAAATAGACACCTCCAACTCCTCATAGGGACAGAATCTCATTAACAACTCAATCTAAAAGAAGGTCTCTGAATCAAACAGAAGTTTCTTTCTTCATTACTCAATATTTTAATAATGCAAAACAACTCTTTGATCAAAGTAACTTTGAGACATCTGTCATGTAACTATAGTTCCCTTTATAAGCACAGATTTGACACTTTTGACAGCACAACCAGATTGCTGTTGGTAATATTCCTATAATAAGGAAACACTTCCAGTACTCACATCTTGTTTTCCCTAGAATCCCTATTAGAGTTTATTTTCTCTCCATACTTGCTAAAAGGGAAACACTCCACTTAACCCTGGAGCACTCTGGAGCACTCTGTGCATGGGCAGTGCATTGTCGTTTCCAGTCTCTGCTTGGGTTGACCAGTTTGGAGAACACATTAGATGAATTTTTCTAAAGAAGCTTTTCTATTCTTACAGACCAGCATGCAAGACCTGCACCCCAATGTCTGTGTGACTCCATGTGGCTGTAAGGATCCATCTCTGTGGCCCCAGCTACAGGATCAGCCACAAATCTATACTCAATGCTACATTAGCATACACAGGAATCAGTCCTACAACCAAAGGTGTTTGGAACAAGCTAGGGAAGGACAATCAAATCAAGACTTAACACAGAGGAAGGGGGAAAATAAAACTTCCATCAATGCAGGAAAAGGGAATTGATGTGGGACAGAAAACATGGAAGAACTGTGTAAATATATGTATACAAAAATACAAGCCCACAGCAGAAGGATACGTACACATTTTAACTTACAAACATTCTTGAAATCAATCATAAAGAGACAGCAGCATTGGGGGGAAAAGATTTGATCCGTTCTGTCAGCTGGACTCCAGGTGACAAGCAATATCTTTACCACAGTTATTTTGGTTTTCAAACAAGTCAAATTATTACAACTTATTAAGTCTAAGCAAAGCAAACACACATTCGAATTTAAAAAGAAATCAGTTTATATTCTACATCTTATTAATGCAGTAAAGATCAAATGCAGAAATCTGGGAGGCTCTAAGAAGGTACTAAATTTAAAGAAGCAACTTATTTCAAAACCATTATCAGGGTTACATTTCTAACCAAAATTGGTGCTGCTGCAGCATTTTAACTGCCACATGAGGTTCTGGAGAATTCAAGCTAATGCTCAAAAAACATCACGTAGTCATTTCCACTTGGAAGAGTGACCGGATTCACGTAACACTTTCTCATGACTATATGCCGCAAGATCCAGTAATATTTTTGGCACTAATATTCAAATATTCCACAAACAGATCAAGGTTTCAGAATAAGTCACTAACTGGGTAAAGTCCAATTGAAAAAAAAAAAAAAACAACTCCTATTTGTGCCCAGAAACAGCAAACGAGATTACAAACCTCTGTCTTCCACAGGAGAACGCATACCCCCTCCCCATACACAAACCATCAGGCAAGCAGACACACACACTTGTAAAAAAAACCAAACAACAAACCCCAACAACATTCATTCCATTTCAGTAAACTACTGCTCTGATGCTGTTATCAGACAGACAAAGCCTTCCAGATCACTCATTTGTTGCAAAATATGCCCTAGGTTTCCAATTGTTTTCTAATATTTTGCCAGCAAGCAAACAAACGCTGTTGTTGCAGCCTTTCAGTGCTGGATGGTTGATGGCCAAAACCCAAATGGATTAGAGTTGGCAGACCTTTTACATATGCATCCATACCATACTGATTTCTTTTG
The DNA here is from genome assembly GCA_033816785.1 of Picus viridis. Lineage (NCBI taxonomy): Eukaryota > Metazoa > Chordata > Aves > Piciformes > Picidae > Picus > Picus viridis. The sequence goes on from CM066567.1 coordinate 29,389,310, forward strand.
GAAATTTTGACAAGACCATGAAAATTATCTGCATGGATAAGATTATCCAAGTGTATCCATTTTATTCCCAAAAAGGGGGTGGGGGAAGGTGGCTACATCAGACCCAGTGTTCATGCCTAACAGCACAATTTTAAAAGAAAGGAAGACAAGCTTTGATCCCAAGCCACTCCATGCTTTCCACACCAAACAACAGGGGGAAAAAAAGCTCAAAACAAACCAACAAACAAAAATAAAAGCCAAACCATAACACATACTTAAGTAGCTGAATATCATGCATATCTTTTCCTGCATTGCAAAGGGGTTTGGAAACTCATACCTCTCCAGGTGGCTTCTCATTTACAGGCTAATGTATAACATTAATAGATTGAACAAAGAACAATTATCGTTAACAACATTTATACTTTGAGAATAAAATGTAGACTTCAAAGTAAACACACAAGTTCCTGGAAGAACAGTTGCCATACCTTGTAGCCGCATCTCTGAAAGTAAGCCTCCTCCTCTTTTTTGGCTAACTCGCTGCGTTTGAAATACTTCTTATTTCCCTAAAAGAGAGGACAATTGTTAACAGTGCACAGCTCTGCATGCTTGGACAAAAACGCCTCCAACTTCCTTCCCTGATTTGGTGAATTCAGCCACATCTTTTCACAGAGATGGCTATGTTGTCATGGAAAGCAAGCCAGTTGGAAGCACCTCTGAAAATCAGCAATACAGAGTGATTTTGCAGCACATTTGTATAAGCAGACCTAAAAGTACTGTGTGTTCAACAGTTTATACATATAAAGCACCTATTGCCACATCCATAAATATTCTTTGGAACCACTCTTGAGAGCTGAAGTAAGAACAGGCTTCAGCCTCCAATCAATTTTAAAACAAACAAAAAAAGCCACCAGACTTTGCTGCCAGCCTGCCTGGCTGGTGTTTAATACTTCTACTCCATCAGAGTTAGAGGGAGAGCTATTGTGAATGGCACCACTTTGCAGACGACTTCACCAGCTGTGCCACAGAACAGCACAGGTGTCGTAGGAGGAGCTTGTTAGTATAAAGCTTCACTGCAGATGTGCAAAACCAGGCCCGGGCCAGGGCCCAGGAAAGTTGTTTAATTAAACCTGACAAAACATGTCATTTCACATTAGTCAAATAGGTAGGAGAAATCACCTTTGTACAATACACTCTGTAAGCTTGGTTGGTGCACAACAGCTGGCAACTGTGGTCACCCTAAAGCATCTCCCTGTATTAACTATTACTTCTTTCTATGTACTTTGCCTGCTTGACCTACAAGAGCCTCCAATTACAGCCCCCGACTTCAGCTACTAACACCAAAACCTAAATTCAGACATCTGTGAAAGCACTCTGCTTCACTGTATTTTTTTAGCTAACACAGCACACACACACCTCTGCAACTCTACTACTGCTATGAACAGAGTGCAGCACTGATGAGGCAAGGGAACACATAGTTCACCAAAGGTCAGACATTTCTCTCATCTCAGTACCTGAAATAAATAAATAAACCCGTTCCAAAAGGCAAAGGCACACAGCCAGGCCCTGAAACCAGGCTGCTTCTGTACTGTCAACCTCAAACCCTTCCTGACTTCTTCCCTGACCCCACTCCTGGACACTTCTGCTCCTCTTCCTCACCCGGACAGCTGGTGACACTCCCAAACCTCATCCTAGACGGTCCCTGACACTCCTAAACCCCACCCGAGGCAGTTCTGAATCCCCCTACCCAACTTCCAACTAGTACCCTTCCTCTCCCCTTCGCCGGCCCCATCCCGGGCCTCTCCCAGCTCACTCCCGGTCCAAGCCTCCGCTTGAGGCCGTTCCCGCCACCTTCCCCCGAGCCCCCACACCAAGCGGCTTCTGGGATCCATCCCGTCCGCCCTCACCCCCACGAGCTCCTTCTCTTCCAGCTGCTGCCGCTTCCGGCTAATCTCCCCCTTCAGGATGTCCATGTCCCCCAACCACCGCCACCGGAGGTGATGATTAAAAAACAATGGCGTCACTTCCAGACGACAGCGCCTCACGGGCAGGACAGCGCCCTCTGGTGGCTGGGAGGGGTGCGCAGGGTGCGTGTGTGTCGTGTGATGATCGTATGCGGCAGCGTGATGGTTGGCAGTGTGACCGTGCGCAGGGGCAGCTGTGATGGCTCAGCTGCTCCGGGCAGAACGGACCGCTGGTCACTGGGCCCGGGGAGCACGAGAGGCTGGTTGCTGCCCCCTGGGGTGGCATGGTGGATGTCAGTCTCCTTTCCCAAGGAACAAGGGGAAACATCCTCAAGTTGCACCAGGCAGAGTTTAGATTGAACACTGTGAAACATTTCTTCACCAAAAGGATCAGGCATTGGCACAGACTGCCCAGGGAAGTGGTTAAGTCACCATCGCTGGAGGTATTTCAAGTATTTTTTAAAGAAGTGCAGATGTGGTGCTGAGGGATATGGTTTATTGGTGGACTTGGCAGTACTGGGTTAATGGTTGGAATCGATCTTAGAGGTCTTTTACTGCCCAAATGATTCTCTGTGTCTGGTTGCTGGCCCCAAGGAGCATGTGAGCCCAGCCACCCCAGGGCGCAGCAGCCACAGAGGAAGGAGGGGGCCCTCGCTGCTGCTCCCAGTGCAGGTGGGCCTCCACCACCAGCCAGTTCACTCTGTAAGGCTTAACAACACCCCAAGGGTAATCAGAACTCTTTCATTGACTCCAGGATGCCCTCAGGTGAAACTACACCAGAGAAGAGTGCAGGGCTTAATTGCAGGGTGCTTGCAAGTACCCTGCACCTTCCCCTAGTGCAGGTACCAAGAAATGTGGAAGGCTTGCACTCCTCTGTGCACCTGAGACACTGTGTTGGGATTTAAGTGTGATACCTGGTTTCTGCTTTCTCTAGGCCTAGAGGACTGAGGTAGCTGGTAGGGACTGAATAGTGTATATACCCTGGAAGTAAAAACTACCATCTTTGTTAGCCTGTGTTCTTGTCACCAGGCATACAGCATTTGTGACAGGCCACAGCACAAAGTAGTCTTTTATTTTGCTTATGTACTTGGGTTTGTCCAGTAATTTATACCCTGTGGCTTATGAAGTCAATAGGTCCAGAAAAAGATTTGAAGAATCACCAAGAATGACCAGCTCTTACTATGCTTAAATTCTTCAGGGATACACCTTCACTAGAAACAAAGGCCACCAAACTGTGAAGGGTGAAAGTCACCATAACTTTAGCTCCTCTGTTTTGCTCAGGAACAGCCTAGCTGGTAGCAGCACCTCTGGCTCTTCTAGCCTTATACTATGGCAGGTGGCAGCTCCTGCATCCTTCACCTTTAGGTCCTCCTAGACCTGTCATAACCTCCAATAGCTAGTAGCTATTTTAGAGGGGTATAACCACAACTGGCTTTTCACCTACATTAGATGATCTGAGCCATGCACATTTTCTTGCAGAAAACGGCCTGTTGGTTCTAGGGTGTTGTTTAAAGTCGGGCTGGAGGGGTATGGATTTAAAAATCCTGCCCCGCTTTACCTCAGGCTTGAATGCAGTTGCTTTCCAATGAGGAAGGAGGCACAGTCCTCCTATGTTTTTTTGTAGTTCTTCTGAAATAAAATTATTTCATGTCTAATGGTGAAAGGATCAAAAAAAGTCTCAGTAGAGATGCCCAGGGGGATGTGCCCACACTTGGGTAAAAGCACAAATCAGGAGGCTGCAGGAATACTCTGCGGTGGGCTTTATGACAAACAAATCCAGATGCTTGTGTCTGAGTCCCAGCTGTCCTCCTCAATTAACTGTAGTGTAGATGTAACCTCAGACCTTGCTTCATTTCCGGCTCTGGTTTGACATTGTATCTCAATTAGAGGCAGTACAAAATGAAGGAGGAAAGCCAACTCACACACAGTGTTCACAAGAATGATGCAATTATTGTGAGGCAACACCTAAAGATCTTCCAGTTTGTAAAAATGAAAACAAAACCAACAAGCTGGCAAGGAGGAGTATGAGGGACAAGGAAAGCAGATGAACTGTTTATCCTGGTAAAACAACTTTGAACATGTTTGAAATCAATGCAGTGCCTCTAAAAGGTGTCTAAAAATTCACTCATGATGACAGACCCTTCCATGATTGATTTGTTGCCCTTTTTCAAGTACCCCTGGTTCTGTGCTCTCTTGCCTCCAAATCAAAACATCCTTTAATGTAAATCTCCTCTGTGATCCAGACAGTCGTCTTGTCCTGTGGAGGAAAAGTGGTAATCTACAAAGCACAACAATCCCCAAGAGTTACTGTCTGTATGCAGATAGTTATGGATGTTGGCTCTGGTTTTCTAAGGGCATTCACTAATATCTTCCTCAAGAAAGTAAGGGGGTGGGGGTGTGTGTGGAATTTGGTGTCATCCATGTCCTCAAGATTTCTCTTTTTGAAGAGATTAGAAACTCCTCTGATATATAAGAAATGGTGGTACTTCTTCTTCCACTGGCAGCTCACGAGGAGATCCACACCAGCTTGGTCTCTGATTTCCAGGAGGCTGTTTGACTCTGGGATCAGGGCAATGTTTTCTGAGGGACATGAATTATTGAGATGGTTGTGTCATGTCTGGGCTGGACTCTGTTTAAAGTTTCTCTGTTCTTCAGAACATATTCCCGAGGGTATATCTATGCCTGATTCATTATGGATGTTTTGTCCATTGACTGCCTTCATTCACACAGGCTACTTGGTTGTAGAGTGGATAACTGGAACACTGCTTGCCAGCCGAACTCCTGGCACACAGGAAAGCTCACACTGTGAGCTCTGCTTCTAGCAGAATGGAAACTGTGCCTGTACACCACAAGAGGGTTTCTCCAACTCTCCATTGCTCCAAGGAATCCATAGATTGTGGAAGCTGCTTAGCAGCATGTTATGAAAGCAGACATTTCCTTCCCTGTGCCAATCCCTCATCTGTGCAATGATCTTTTTGATGACATCAGTGTATAAGATATTTTTAACATGTGAAGTGGGTACTTATCAAAGCCATATTTCAAACTATTAATTTATCATATATATGCAATACTCATTAGAGTCAATTAGATCACCACTATAAATCCTTAGCACAACTACTTCTTTTCTACTGCTCCTGTTTCACTTTTAAAGGCAGTAATGCTGGCTTGGTACCACAAGGACTGTGTATTTCTGTCTCATATGTGATTGATAAATGTTACATTTGCTGTCAGGGATGTAGCTAGGATGTTAAGATGTCCCAAAACCACTTGCAGAGCTCACTGAACTGAGCTTGTGTCTGGAAGCAATAGCGTTACTCATGGTTGTCTAGATCCAGGATTCCGCAGACCTCTGGAACAACCCCAGAGAGTTAACCACAAAACTACTTTGAAGTAATTCACTTTGCAAGATTCTGTAGGAAATCAAGACTGAAAAGGGAAACATAGAAATTACTCAAAATCTTGTAAGTAATAGAAATGCAAGCTTAAAACAAGAGGTGTTTCATTCCAATTTCTTGATGATTAAGTGCTCGCTCAGCTTTATCTGCTGCAAGCCAACTGTCAACTTAGAGGAAGATTATGGAAGGCAGCTCAGAAATACATCATTTCACTTGAACAACCCAGATGTCATCTGTTTGCTGAAGTGGTAAAGCTGGTCAGAACAATTTTGGTTGTGCCCCATTGTTGTATTCAGTTTATGTTTTGCTGTTTTAAGGTTGCATTCAGTACCTTACGAATATCCAGTTTCATTTTTCTGTGACATCAAAATAGGGGAAAACCCTAGTGTTTTCTTGCACTTGCACACAGGAGGCAGAACTGATGCCTTAGAGCTGACCAAGACTACAGAAGAATGCATTTCAAGGAAGGCAAGCCACAGATCACTCTTGGAAACCATTTTCAGATAGGTGTATGGTTCCTTTTGTTAATCTTCAAAATACAGTAACAAAACAGACATTTGATAAAATTTCCTTTATACCATGACTAAATACATCCACTCTGGCAAAGGGCGTTCCACATCCACTCTCATTCTTTATTTATTGAAGTCCTTAACATTTTGGAAGGGATAAACCCATCTAGTTCCCCTTCTTTGCCCTCACTTTTACTTTGTTTACAGGAATCTCCAGCTTGTCACATAGATGCATAGAATCATTTATGTTGGAAGGGACCTTTAAAGGTCATCTAGTCCAGCCCCCTTGCAGAAAGCAGGAACATTTTCAAATAGATCGGGTTGCTCAGAGCCCCATCTAACCTGACCTTGGATGCTTCCAGGGATGTGGCATCTACCACCTCTCTGGGCAACCTGTACCAATATTTCATCATGCTCATTGTAAAACACTTCTTCCTTATATCTAGTCTATTTCTACCCTCTTTTAATTTAAAAACATCACCCCTTGTCCTATTACAACACAGAGCCTGTTAAATGCAAGATATGATCTGCAGGATGTTCTGCTAAAAAGATTGTTCCTGTCTTTCTTATAGGCCCTCTTTAAGTATTGAAAGGCCATAATAAGATCTCCCCAGAACTTTGTCTTTTCCAGGCTGAACAACCCTCACACTCCTAGCCTTTCTTCATAGGAGGGATGTTCCAGCCCATTGACCAATCTTGTAGCCCTTCAGGGGACCTGTATTCTGCAGGTCACCTCTGCATGCATGACTATTTGCTCTAAGCAGGCATGGTAGCACTTCTGCTAAGGTTTGCAAATTGCACTTCCCTACAATTCTTGCATCGAGGATGTGTCCATCCTCTTTAGTGAATTTAAGCCACTCACATAGACTAAGCTTGATATTTCTTATTTGTACCTTTCTGTACCTTTCAGAACTGCATGAACAGTAGCACACAATCTCCAAGAGGTCACAGACAGAAGCGCTCAACAAGAGGGAGAAAAACTTAGCTGGTAATTCCTCACCACAGTAAAAGCCACTGGCAAAGACAAGGAAAGCTCACAGGTGAGACAATGACAAAAAAAAAGGGTCCTACCATTTCTAACAAACAGAAGTCTTCAAAAGGGTAGGACATCCATGCATCATTAGGGGTAACCGAAGCAGGTAACATTCTAATTTGGTTAGGTTTGCTTTTTAAAGTATCAGTTGATTAGTTCTCATGGTAAATCAACCCGTACTGTTCATGTCTGCCAGGACAGATCTCTGTACTGCAGCATTAAAATACTTTAAAATACTTAAAATACTTTAGAAAAGTACTTTAGAAATTAAAATACTTTAGAAAAGCAGTGACGTGCATATGGATGTTAGTGGTTAGTATGACTACTGTGGCTTTTAGAAACATGCTTGAAATAACTGTTTGAATTATAATTATCCTCTAGTTTTGATAAAGGAATATTTAGGTGAATTCTTTAGGTTGCCTAAAAGATGGATGGATGGATCGATTCCTATCCCAGCAGCTTTATTATCTGTAAAATTGAGGCGATATAAAAAAACCTTTAAATTTCAAAACAGCTAATTATTGCCAAATTGGCTGGTATGGGAAATATCTGAGGAAGATTTTGTTGTTTCAGGAAACAGTATTGGTAACACAGCTTATGGCACTGTGTCATCAGAGCCCCTAATAAATCAGTCCCAAGATGTCCCTAAGGAGACATCTTGGACAGCAATGACCATTTGTGACTGCTAATTCAAAACACCTTGCAGAAAAATGTTCATGCTGCTTTTTGTTGTTGTTGATATTTCTGTGGATGTTCTTTCTAGCACTCCAGCAGTAAGAGCAAATGGTGTTAAGTGGAGAACATGCTTGCTCTCAGCATCAGTCTGCACTACAGATGTCCAAGCAGCAAACTCTTTCCAGGAAAATTCAGTTACAAGACTGATGCCTGCAAATGCAGACTGGTTTGTCAAATTCCATGCACTAAGTTGTAGGTCCATACAATTGTCTCTATCCTCAGCCTTCCCCATGGTAAGATCTATACTTCACAACCCTCACTTTCGAGACATTTCAGCTATTTCTGAATTATAGTTGAATAAACATAACGAAGACATCCCCCAAAACACCAAACAGATGTCACAGGATTATAGAAAAGCTCATGAAAACATCTATTTTTCTTCTGGTTCTATGTGTATAGAAGATAAATGATTGAGTATGAAGTATTGTACATTTGAGTTCATTAGTTTTTGTTCAACTTAAGCAAGAAATCTCCTTAAGTTTTTACTGAATGATCTGTGTTGTCACTTTAATCCCTGCAGTATGAGTCCATGTCAGAGAAAATACCCATTCAGGTGCATTGGCTGCCTCAGCAGAGAGGTCAGGGATTGAATGGGTGATGGGAGTCCTCAATATCTACACATCTCTGAAGGGAAATCCAGAGGGGGGCACATTAATGAAAAAGCTGCTGTATATATCTTATTGTTGAATAAAAGCATCACTTTTCAGATGTTGTCAGTCTGCAGCCTGACACAGATACTAAATTCACATAATCTCTCTTTTAAAAGTGATGTGTGAGTAGATTCTGAACCACATTGTACCTTGCAGTGAAATTTCATTTTTGAGAACCCCAAAGCGGGCAGGTGGTTATGATCATGTCTTAAGCTATTTCTCCAGCCTGAAATTTAAGTACTGTTTTGAAAACATTCAGGAAAGTAGAACATCTTAGTAGAAGATGCAGTAACTTTTAATGAATTTATTTTAGCTTGCATCAGTATTCTGAGCTACATGGATTATAATTTAGTAGAGAGAGTCTCATTGGGAGAGGGGATTGAAGGCGTTGAGGCAGCAGCCCTGTGAGTTGACAGGGATGCTAATACAGCCACGGCAGAAGTTTAGAGAGCAGATCAGAGCAGCTGGGTGGGCTGATAGAGAGGATCAGGGCAGCCCAGAGGAGCAGTAAGAGGATCCAAATAAGTGGATTAGTAGCATACCAAAGCACACATTACTTTTAGTTTTCAAACTCCCATTGATTTTAGTGCGAGTGCATTTACTAATGTGTGGCAGGAGAAACGGAAGCGGATCAAGGCAGAATCATGACACAGAGAGCAGCTCCCTCTGGCAGGCTGGAAACGGCATGAAGGCTGGGCTGGGGAGGCACAGCATCATGCCCCCACATCAGTCTCAGTCAGGACTTAGAGGAGAATTGCTGTTGTCTGGGCTTCTTCATCCCACAGCTTCAAGGAGCTGTCTAACACTGATTCTGCGTTCATTTTCTGTCCGTAGCTCCAGTGACTGACTCTTTCCATGACTGCACTCTTATATCTCTGCCTTCAGCTGCTCTGACTGGAGCAAACTGTCACCAAAATGTAGGTATTGCAAAGCATGACCTTTGAACTTTTCCTAGCAGGGGACTCACTGGGCTGCTGGACCCTGAGCTGAGCCTGCCAGTTTGAGCAACGAGACTGCTTACCCTAGCTGTGCTCAGGCTGACAAGATTAACAGCAACTCCTGAGTTACCCACAGGTCAAACATGCCCTTTCCTACAATTCCAGCCTAGTTTTACACTTCATCTCTTTAGATAGAGGTGGCAGCAATGCAAAGACACATCCAGTCTAAGATTTCTAAGCACTATTACTCTTTATATAGCATAAACTCCAAAGTTCTAGGAAAAATACTGAGCCATACTCACATTGTTCTCAGTTCCCATGAAGTACCTTGGGCTGTAAAGTGGGTGGCAGCTCTTGATTCCTCCATGTTGCAGAGAAGCATAGGACATGCATGTACAGGAGCAGACTTTTTACTCTTCTACATTAGCTTTCATAAAAACATTGTTGAAACCTTTTCTTCTTTATCCTCCAACCATGTCTGTTGCTTAAACACTTCAGTGTCCCCATCAGCTCCTCCCAGAATTCAAATCCAGAAACTGGTTTGTACTAGGGAAGAGTTAATACCTTAATATCCAATTATCCTAGAAGTATTTGACCAGAATGGATGATCACCAAACTTTGACTCTTAGACTACATTGCCCTTCCTTGCAGACTTAGTCCAAGTTTCACATAGAATGACAGAGGGGAAAAAAAGCCCAGCCTTACAGTCAAAATGGGGTTTGAATCCTGATACAGAAAAATGCAGAGGGTTCGTAACCACACACACAAAGAACACTTTGTACAGAGATTCAGTTATATTCTTCATTGTTGAAACAGTCCTGTAATATGTTGGTATCCCTAAGCTGGCAAAGGGATGAAAACATTGTTCCATCCTGTAGGCTTTTGTTTTAGTTTTATATGAGAAAGATTAACAACCAGCAAATTGGACAAGAAGCTATTTCTAAATAGTGTCCCGAAAGAAAAAAGAGTTGCAGACAGAGACATAGTAAGATGTCAAGTACTGTAACTGAAATGGTACAGGAAAAACTTAAAAGGAATCAGAAAACAAGTTAAACTGCACTCCTATGCTTCAGAGTTCTTCAGGGCATCCAGAAAACAGGAAAGCTAGAGAGAGACTTTTCATAAGACTGTCTAGCAATAGGACAAGGGAGAATGGTTTGCAACTGAAAGAGAGTTGGTTTAGGATCTTAGGAAGAAGTTCTTCAGTATGACAGTGGTGGGACTCTGGTATAGGTTGCCCAGGGAGGTTGTGGATGAATCCTCTCTGGGGCTGTGTCATAGTTTGGGAGAGCAATTCCCCACCACGGGCAGAAATAACGACTCAGACAAACGGATTGCAAAAAATGGAGGAAAGTTTAAATGAAAAAAAAGCAATGAAAGTTTTACAGAGAGCCACAAGCACCGTGACAAAAGAGAGAGAGATCCCATCACCACCTGGGGGTACATCCAAACCCACCCCCCCCAAGGCTCTTTCTTCCCCCCAACCCAGCCTTGGGCCTGGGCAGGCCCAAGGGAGACAGCTCATGCCATTTTACCTAGGCAGCATCAGGGGACGATAGAGGAAGTGAAGACCCCGCGCTGATGTTTTATAGGGGAGCAGGGAATTGTGGGTGAAATACCTGGTTTGCTGTGACCACCCAGTGGGCTGGACCCTTTGGGGACCTCCCAGATGTGGTCTGTGCAGTGGCATCTGGGCCAGCACCCAGCCTAAACCACCACAGGGTGTTCAAGGCCAGGTTGGATGCAGCCTTGAGCAGCTGAGTCTATTTGAGAGTCTAGGCCATTCTATGATTCGATGACCCAGTCCTTGGATATGCCAATACAAAAGCCCCCTGGTAGGGAACGTTTGTAGTAAGACAGCACAGCATCAGCATAACCTATTATTAAGTTGGGAGCTGAAAAAAAAAATACTCCCTATGTATTTTGTGTGACCACAGAAACATCACTGGAAACCTGCAAGGGAAATGCTACCAGAGTTTATGAAATCTTCAATGACATTTATTACACACAACTAAGCAAAAGAGCTAACCTATTAACCTGTCACCTATGCACCTCCTCATCTCCAATTTACCTCTTCACCCTTCTCCTGCTCCCTAACATCACACTGAACTTTTTCAGGCTCTAAGTAGTTAATATGACAGTGGGCAGCCTCTTCCTACTTCACCTGGCCTCATGTGGATTCCTTGACATTAGACCTAAAGCCTCTGATCAAATCATTGATTTTGTGAGGCATTTCCCAGTATTTTTCCATCTGAAAAGCTGAAGGAGCTCTTAGCACACCCATCTAATTCTCTCCTGTTCTAAGACTCTTCAGTCTTCTCTGTCCCACACCATTATACTTCCTGAATAATAATCAAAATACTGCAATTAACTGGACAGACCTGTGAGCCTGGAAGCAAAGAAAAAGTCTGGGGCATCCTAATGTTAAGAGCACTGCTGCTCTTAATACTGAAGCATTACTAGATTAATTATGTTTAATTGGTTAGCTCATGATCTTCCATCTGAAATGAAAATTAAAAAAGCATTTTATACACCAGAAAATTGTTTGGAAAATTAACATCAGTTAGAATGGGGAGGGGATATTCTGAAAGTAACTTGCAGCATAATGAAATTTTAAGTAGGAAATAGTCAGGGATAATCATACTGACTTGGGATATGTCACAAGATAAAGTCCTCATTTAGATGGCTAATTTCATGGTGTTTTGAAAAACACATTACTCAATTAATGGGCTGATTGGGAAAATACTTTGTGACTATTCATGAATGTATACAAAATACTCTGAATTTTCTGTCTTTTTACCATCAAAAAAGGAACTATGGATTCTTAATGTATAATAAGGATCTGATACTGAGACATTAAGTAAAACAGAAGATGAAATTAAAAGCAGACTTCCCCTCAATGCCAGTGCACTTCATCCCAAGTGACTTGGCTGCCACAGTGATACAGCCAGCAACTATCTAGGGTGACACAAGGCAGCCATTCTGAAGGAATAAAGAGGACTTTCATCTCCGTGTCTCTCCAGCTAGAATAACGCAATGGTGGCCCATGACAAAACCAGCAGATGGTCCAAATCCAGTTGTAGAAGACCCATCCCAAAATGCTGCACAACAAGTTCACAATTTACCCAGGAGCCTTTGCTTTCTTGATGTGTTTATTTTTCCAAGTCATGGCTGAGAAACCTCAGCAGTACAGAATGGAATGCTTGGTTTTCAGCTACAGGACCCCCTACATGGTGTGTGGATAACTAGAAGACTTTGACCTAAAGTCACCTTGTCCTAATTTCTAATTCACTTTTATGCAGATGAGATGACAGGACTGGGGCCTAGGTACCTAAGATGCCTAAAGCTTTTATATGTTACAATTGCAAGATTTGCTCATCTGGGTAACCATAATTAGGTTTGCTTGCACAATCAGGTTTATTCTGCACATAGAAAAGAATGAATCTGTAACTCACAAGTAGCAAAATGAGAAATGTTAATAAAAAGGGGATGTGCTAACTCTCAGAAAACATTACTTGAAACTACGGTGCTCAGACTGAAATGTTATTTAAAATCATGAGTGTCCCTTTACATGAAAAAATTCAACACAGAGAAGAACTAGAAAGGAGAAAGAGAGTAGCTGATGAAGCATCACTTTTTCATAAATTATATCCCAAAATATTTCACAAAATTGAGTAATGGAAGAAAACAGAAAAGACCTTTTCATTTTGGTAGCACATTCCTTTGGCAAATGCAGGATAAAGCCCATCATGTGAGTTGAGCAGTAAATGAACGCCTTATGCTTTATAAAAATTCTCCTATTGTCCCAGGAAGGATGAGAGTCAAACAACAGTTTCAGCAGACTCGTTTCAGCAGTGCTCCAAGTCTGGTAAATAAAGTTAGCAGACAGGAATCTGCAGACTGCTTGGGGAGAAAAAAAAACAAAAAACAACTACTCTTTTTATACACAAAATTTAGGTACACTGCTACTGCCTATCAGATCTAGCTGTGCTGTGCTGTACCAGAGTTTAATACGACTCAGAAAATTTAGCAAAGAGCATATGACATCCATCTACCTCTGCTGCTTCAGCACCCTCCCAAAAATATATAATGCAGGATTTTAAATAGTACGTTAGCCCAGTTTCCTTTCACAAAGTCTTACAGCAAAGTTTAGGAAAATTCCAAAAGTAGCATATTGATTGCCTCTGGGATTTTCCACTTAGCAATTTAATAGAAAATTACACCCTTACCCAATCTGTGAGGTTTCCATCACCTCCCTCATGAATTTAATTTTCCAGACTCTAATAAATTTCACTATTAGGCATATTTTCTGATAATGCTTTGCCATTAAGCCTATTTTCCAATTCAGAACCAGGTACACTCTGCGTGGCACTTGGACAGCACCTTGCACAAGAGAATTCAACTCCAACTCTGCCTGTGCACAGAGTTACAATATAAAATCACCATTGTTAACACTCAATTTACTTTCGCCTTACTAATTTTATGTCATTATTCCAAGCGATCGGGTCAGTCAATATTACTGGAGCCAATGGGATTCTCCTGGAGAGACCAAGGGAAGATCTGCATTTGCATCTGTGGGAGTAGGCGTATGCGAGTATCACATACTCTTTTCCTTGTCACAACACAGCCTGACTACACGTACAACACAAGATGATGATCTGGAGCTGTGTTTTCAGTTATCGGCAGTCATAACTGTAAAAGCCTGGGTCCTTTCTCTACAGGCAACAGGCAAAAGCACTCTTTACTGTAAAAACAAAAATGTTACACTGGAAAGAATTCAGTGAACTGGAAGTATGGCTGAAGGTGTGAAGTAGTGAAGAGATCAAGGCACCTGTTGCAGCTGTGGGCCATACCGGTGGCTCCAGTGACCTCCAACTATCGGAAGGTTGCCAGACACGCTCCTCAGGACTGGGACACTCTTGCTACGGTGATCCACGTTTAACTAACACATGAGAAACCTGGCATTCCTTGGCTCTGCCAGCTCGGCACGCTCCTCCGGGCTTTGGTCCACGACGCACGTGGGGATGTTGTTGATATAATCTCTGGAAAAGAGGTACTAAGGAGCGTTAGCGTCAGCGATACCCAGTTTCTGGGGTTTTCCTAGTTACCAGACACCACGGTCCCACCATCAGCAAGTTCAACCTCATCCCCACTGGACCATGGCGTGGGAACACCTCCGGTCCCACGTTAAACACTACGAGTTCCCCCACTCTGCTCCTCAGGGAACGCATCGCCGCCAAGCGGAGCGGCCCCGGGCGCCCGGCGGTGGTGGCGCAAGGCCGCACCGAGAGGCCATCGCTTCCTCACGGCCGGGCACCCCCTGCACGGCGGGGAGTCGCGGGGCCGCAGCGCCGTGCCGGGTGTGGGAAGCGGAACGTGTGTCGGCGGCAGCGGCGGGGCACGGCAGGGGAGCACGCCAGTGCCCGTGATGGGGGTGTGTGAGCAGGGGGGCGGAGGCGGTGGAAGGGGGACACAAAATGGCGCTGCCCTCTCAGCCCCTCTTCCTCCAGCCCCCCTCTTCGCCGCACCCGCGGCGGGGCCCGGCGAACGCTGGCCGCTTTCCCCGGCGTGTCGTGTGGCGACGGGCCGGCCTCAGGGTGGCGGCTTACGGCCGGGGCTGGCGGAACCGCCGCGGGGCGCGCCAGGCTGCGCGCCGCCTTCCCCAGCAGGTGGCACCGGGGTCCCGGAGCCGGCGGCGAGCCATTGCGGGCCGCCCTTCGCCGCCGGGCCGCGGCCGCGCAGCCGGCGGGGGGAAGGCGGCGGCGGCGCTGCCCGGCATCGCCCCCGCGGGGCTTCCCCCGCCGCACCCCGCTTTCCCTCAAAGTTTGGGGCGAGAGGTACGGGGAGAGCGGGGGTGAAGACAGAAGCCAACTTGTCCCGGATCCCTTTATTCATCGCCGGAGCCGCCGTCTCCCAACCCCCGCGTGTTTTGCTGATTAAAGAGACGGACCTTGGTCCTGCCACCACCGCTACCACCGCCGGGTGGCTGCCCAGCCGCCCCGCTCCTTCCTGGCCGCACCATGGAGTTCACCCAGAGGAAGAGAAGCAGGAAATCCCAAAGCTTTAAACTGATCAACGAAGGTAAGGCGGCGGCGACCGGGGGCGGCGGGGGCGGCCCGCGCTTTGTTCCCTCGCCGGGGGCAGCCCGGACTTTTGCACCGGGGGAGCGGGGCGTTACGAAACGCCTGTGCTCCCGCTCCCCTGTATCGCCTCTCCCTCCCTGTATCTGTTATTTAACTCTGCAATCCTGTGGTTAAACTCCCCAAAACCATTGCATGTCTTTTATTTTTATTTTTTGTTATTATTATTTCTTTTAACTACCCTCTTCTTCTTTTTTCTTTCCTTCCCCCCCCATTATTATTTTTTGTATATGTGGGTTTTGTTGTGGCAAAAACAATCCCCCCTCCAAATCCACCCCAGAAAGGTGGACTTTTTTTTTTTTTTTCCAGGCAGATCTTGCACAAAATAAAGTTGGATCGTATTTTATGGTAAATTCTGCTTTGGGGGGGGAGAAAAGGTAAAATCGGGAAGCGAGCAAAAAAATAATGACACTTGAGCAGCAACGGACCTTCTTAGTATTCAACTCCTGTGGATTTATTGTGTTTTGGGTGGGTTTTTTCCTCCCCTTGGCTGCGTATTTCAAAGAAAAGCCGAACAGAGGTTGCTTTATTAAAAATCCACGCAGCTAATTAATTGTATGTGGGTAGGGGAGAGCCGCTGGCATGTAACTTGTTCGCTCGGGGTTTGTTTGCTTTGGGAAAAGAGGATATTTTAAAAGAGATCACGGAGGAAAGTATTTGGATTCATGTCGAGGAAGCAGCATAGCTCCGTGTTTCAGTCTTGTTGTTGGTGTGTTTTTTTTTTCTTAATAATAAATAATCAAAAGATCCAGGCATTGGTAGACATTTTAACAGGTGGACTTCCCAGCCCTAGGGATTTGTTTTGGTTGAGGCTTTATCTCTTCTCCAGCAGATGAGGTAGTTGGGTTTTGTTGTTTTGTTTTGTTTGTTTGTTTTTTCCTGATGGATTTGACTTGAGATCTTTTTTCCTTTTGTGTTTCTAAGTGTTGGACGGGCATTTCTCCATGAAATGCTGTGTGTGTCCTGCATGCCAAGTTCAAGGCAGGTGACTGCTTGGATGTAATGTCACACTTGGGGAAAGGGAACACACACATACACATATGAGTGTCAGTCTGAGGAGTGATCTCTTTACAGGCACACAGCAAAATCACAATCAATGGGAAGAATTGTAAGGATGGAAATAAACTTATTTTGTAGAAATCGTAAGTAACTGCTGTATCGTCGTGAGGGGATCTGAAGCATCACACATACTCCCTGTTAAAAACTAGAGAGGAAGTGACCCATCAGACTTGTCTGAAGTGTACTGGGGACCTGTATGCATTAGTGAACCTGTCGAGGGTTTCAGTCCTACAGAGAATAGGTTTGGGTTTGGGGATTTTGATACTGAACATGCTCCAGACTTGGAGGCAGAGTTAGTGCAGGACTGGGCTGAAGCATGGGAGGGGGCCGTTGAAAGTGAAACAGGTGGAAAAGCAAAACTGAAATTGAAGATATGGTTTTATTTCTGTTGTAAAGGAGCTGTAAAAAGAATATGTACACTATTAGAAATAGATTACTATTTTGCCATTTCTCACTTGCCACTCATTACAGGTTTAAATATGCCTCAGTGTATGAGACAATCTATTTAACCTTGTTTTAATAGGTAAATTCAATTACAATGGTTCGGTATTAACAATTCTTGCTTTACCCAGGATCTCTCTTTGCAAGTGGAAAGTCAAATAGAAAGCTACACTAAATCACATCCTAGAGAGAAAATGATGTCTTTGTACTTGGGAGGCTGGAGATCAAAATCACATTTTGCATGTGAGTCTGCACTCACATACTCTTCTTCTATCACAGTTGATTAGAAAGATAATTGCATATAAATAGTTGTATCTTGTAATTGGCCTTTGCCTCTTGCAGGAGTCATTCCATAATGTCACAGTTTAGTGTTTACTGTTGTGAAATTGATACGGATTTCGCAGCGCCTGGACTGTGACATCTGAGGCAGAAGAAGGAAACCAGAGAGAAAAGGGTATGCTGTGTCAATTGTTGGTAACACACCATCTGTTGATAATGTGTGTCCATACAGTGCTTATTCTGCACACACACCCCACCCCCCAAGCTTCAGAGCACCTTACCAAGATGATCAGTAATGACCTGATCAAGAGAAAATCCACTTCTGCACTGAAACACAACCACCTCTAGGATGAAGTGTAGTAACTTGAAGGCAGCAGCTGTAGATCAGAAGAGAATTGTGACCAGCTGGATGTATGGAGGGAAGTGCTAGAAAAGAAACCATGTGTAATCTATGGCTCTAACGACTATGAGTCTGTAAGTCATTTAATTCCTAGTTTCCACTCACTTGCTCCCAGAAGATCTTGGATGCCATTGAGAGGATGAAAACACAGAATGTGGTGGGATGTCCTTGCCTGGCCACCAGGTGCCCAACAAGCTGTTCCATCCCTCCACCTCAACAGGACAGCTACTGACCATGGAAGGCCGTCAGCGTGAATCCCATAGTTTTAGCCTATGAAAGAAGCTTTTACTTCCTGAATGTCATATCTCAAACTTCACCTTTACCCATTTCGCTTGATGGGTGTGCCCAGTAGGCAGAGGAACCCTCTGTATAGCACCTCATCACTGACCTCTCCAACTCCCTGTTGTGTTTTCATTCCCCTCATTTTCTTTTCAAGCCTTTTTCTTCTGCATTGCTGTGTTAGGCTCAATTCTAGTTTACTTACTGGGTTGTTCCTCCTCTTGTGCCCTCGAGACAGTCGTGCTGTACAAATAAGCAGCACATAACAAAAAGTTTGGCTTCCAGGAGACCTTTCTGATCCTGTAGCTGTTTTGTCAGAGGTGCAGGTGTGCTGCTCTCAAGAGGAGGAGCTGCTTATGCTGCCTTGTGTTTCAATTGTGCCTTTCAAGCGAATCCCCCAAAGTGCACTTCTAGGAGTTAATCTCTGCCTCACTTTCTGTGAGGCGGATAACCATAAAAACCGGTTTATGGAGGGAGTATCTGAGGGCGTTGGGAACTGGGAGGGTGTTAAAGGACTTAGGTGAGGAGGTGGCTGTTTCAAGATACTGAGTATATTGTTCAGTCTTGAGCGATTTGCCGAAGGACAAAGTGTGTGCCAATAGCAAAGTCAGAAATAGCATCCAGGAAAGCTGCCTTTACACACCTTTTTGTTTTTTTCTTTGGGCTTACTATTCCCTCTGTGCACATGTATATAAAGCTCTGGTTTTACTGAACACCTGCCTGGGATTACAGCAGAGACTTTCACAGCAAAACATTCTTCTTTTCGAAATAAAAATTTAGTGGTGACTTATTTATTTGCTTGCTTTAAATCCTGTAACATCTCTGCATATGCAATGCCAATGTTTGTTCTAAGGGTCATCACAGGCATTAGTTTGTAGGGGTGAATATCCTGAGGTGTGCCTGATCCTCCAGACACCAATATGAGTCAGTATAGCTGAATGATGCATCCCTAAAGTACATTGCTAATTTTCTTACTGAGGTGAAGTTTTAAAGTTTCCCTTGGTCTCTGGGATAGTATAGATTTTGTTACATATCTGCTTTCCATCTGTAAAACAAGAAGCCAGATAATTGGCATCTGGTGGGATAATTTGCTGTGAAAACGAACACAGTCATTTAGGGTAGGCATTCCCTAAAAATCTGTGAAATATTTGAGCTGAGTCTCTCCAGTGTGAGCATAGTTGTTGGTTTTTGTTTGGGTTTTTTTTTTTTTTAGGAGGTGCTGATACAGAGCACATTTTCTGTGGTTAGTTTGATGTACGTAAAATAAACTGCGGATATATTGATAAATTATGTAGTAAAACCGTAGCAATGTGTTCAGCCTTCATTTTTTCCAGATCACTTGAGTTCTAATTTTTTTTATCGTTTTTCATTCCAGATTACCATCATGAGATATACAAGATCTCTGACTACAGCAATGATGTTAATGGGGAGACCAAAGAAACACAACCAGTTTTTTTAGGTATGTGCTTGTGTTGATTAATTTCCAAGCAACATAGCGTGGCCATTTGCAATTAGGGAGGGGGGAAAAAAAATCTCTGTGCAAGCGCAGGAAGCGCCTGCCATTGTTTAATATGACGTTCTTTTCAAGACCCTTTTATTCTAAGAATTGCCAATATATCCTTTATTAACACTGCTAAAAGTTGTAATTTCAGATATAAATGTTTATTAGTGTCTACACACAGTGCTAATTATCACTCACTCAGAGAGCCAGATGCTGACTCTGCAGTTCTGCAGCTCTGTGCTCACCCCATTTACATTGCATATTCTCTGGCATGCTTCACTGGCAATAGTTTGTGTAATTGGGGTATTACATCTTTGACATCTGGATAACAGAAATTCAATTTCCAGGAAGCTGCTATTTGTTTGGTTTTGCTTCTGCCTTGGGTGGGATAGAGGATTAATGTGCTGTCTTAATGTAATGTCCTTTCACCTCTGGAGCTTGCCTGCTAATCCTGCCATGGCAAAATTAAATTAAATCAACAGTTAAAAATGTGTAAGGAAAACAGAGAAGTAATATGGAGTCTGTGGCGTGATATATACTACAGCATGATAGGACTGGTTATCAGCAAACCTTTATCTTTCCTGACAGTGTGCTTTTTGTCCAGTATAACTCCTCTGTTGCAGTGTGCTTCTTCCTTTCCTTCTTCCTGCCCCCTCCTGTCACATCCAGGACCTCACCTGGGCAAAGCACCTCTTGGCAAAAATTTGGCAGGCAAAATTCAGAGAAGTAAGATTTTTAGGCTACCATGGTGACTGTTGCTTGTTTATAGGGTGATGTAAGTTTTCTCAAGTCTGTATACTTTGCCTTCTGGAGCCAGCAAGAAGCATTGATCTCACGTGTGTGAATCAGCACCTCAAGTCAATCTGCATGCAAAATGCCTTTGTCTCCTTAATTCATGGTGCCACATCCTCTTGTAGAGGTCAGCAGCAAATGGGAGAGAGAGGAGGGTGTGTTGGGCACTGTCGAATTTTCTAACGGTTGAAATATTTACATGAGGGTGAGAGCTGTGTCATATTGCCTTCTCAGCTTCTGGCAATTAGGATTTTGAGCAAATACTTCTTCCTACATCCATTTCCAGGGAGAAGTGAGGGTGGCTGCTGTATTTTATTTGAATTTTGTGTCTGTAAGCACTTTTGGTGAAGTCTGATAAACCATATGGAGTGAATTCCACCAAAGGCTTACTTTGAATATGTTCTCTTCCAGCCCTAAGTCATGATAAAGCTTTGACAGGAATTAAGCACTTGCTTAAGCTTAAGCCTGGATGCTTCTAAGTATGTCTAGGAGTCTGTGCTTTGACATCTTTGCCATGAGTCAGACCAGTTGATTCTGATTTAGGTTTGGCTGTGGTGTTTTCAGGTTTGTTTTAGGGGGTTTGGTTTGGTGTTTTGAGTATGCCCAGCTTGTCGTAACTGAACGTGCCCTGGCAGTTAAGTGCCTAAAGTTCACCTGTTTGAAGAAACAGTCAGAATTTAACCTATAAGAATGTGAGTCCTATCAAATATTTTCCTTGTCAGGTACTGAAGCACAGAGATTCAGTACTTCATCCTGCAGCCCACCTTCCGTTGCCATGGGAAAAAAAAAAAAAAAAGGTGCCTTTTCCTGACAGTGTCCTGAGTGTCCAACTTTCAGATTTCCTCAGTGTGCTGGTTTTCACAAGGCTGAATTACATATGGTCATGCAAGATTTGTAGACTGGTTGGGTTGGGTTTTTACCTCCTTGGAGGTTGGGTTCCGTTCAATAACTTACTCAAAACTCACATAACCTGCTCCACTTTATTTTCCATAGGTTTACTTTGGTGTCCACTTTTACCCAGATTCCTACTGACAAAGGCACAGATCTGAGATGCAGGGAAAGCAGTGGCAGGGACTGAAGTCAGATGAGGATCACTCAAAGTCAGAGCTCCCAACTTTCAGCAGAAATCTGGGATGAGTTGTGTTTGATGCTCCAGCTTTCCTTAAAAATTTCACATCGCGTGGAGTAATTTTTCATCATGCTTCAGGGATGATGGGATCACAACACTTTCACCAGCTTGGTGTCTTGTCCACTGAGCTTCAGGGTATAATTGTTGCTTAACTTCATGTCATTATTTTATGCCAAAATTCATCACAGAAGGATTTTCACTCCACCATGCTTGTTTGGAATCAAGTTTGCTCTCCAATTTAGGTTGTTCTCCAATTTAACTGATCCATGTGATCGGCTGTTGAATCCTCAGTGTGGTGCAGCCTTTAGTATGTGAATAGGTGCTACTCTGAAATTATTGCCAGTCTGTAAACAAATGAAACTGTATCAAGAATGGGATGTGGCTATGTTTTGTTTGGACAGTCAAGGGAGATAAACTGAAGAGATGCACTGTTGAAAAGAGGGAAGCTTCTAGGGTAAATGTGTAAATTGTTAGAATCCACTTTGTTTAACATGCAGGTAAATTAAGGATCAAATGTCAGGAAAGACCTGTTAAACCTAGATAGCCTTTTCTGCACCAGCACAGATGAGCAAAATATGGCTCTGTGTAAATGTAGGCTGAAAACTAGAGGAAGCTTCAGTGCGATTAAAAGAATATGATACTGGGTGTGACCTTGGGTGGTTGCGATGATGTAAATTCCAACTGCTTTTTGAATGGAACTTGGGATGTTTGCTCATGTGGTGTAGTGTTGGAGTGGGCTATGTGGAGGCTTTTCCTCTTTTTCCAGCTTTTGTTCTGATAAGATGGGAAACAAAAATTCATGTCCTTCTAGATAAAAAACATACTAAGCACAGCCTTTACAAAATTCGAGGTTGGGGTGGGTGAATCTCTCTATTTTGCAGATGAGGTCTAACATCTCCTTTGTTTTGAAGGGAAGGGTTTAACTGTGTGATGCCGGGAGAGACTGCTCAACATGAAAAGGAGGAGGCAGCCCAGAGTGGAGTGCTTAAATCTTGAATGTGTACAAAATCTGAGACAGACCTGACCTCAGCTTTTACCAGTTACCAGCATAAATCTTCTGTTGCAGAGCTGCTTGCCCAGCCTCAGAAATACAAGCCCTTAGAGCTGCCTTCCAATATCTGAAGGGATCTTACAGGCAGGCTGGAGAGGGACTTTTCGTAAGAGTGTCTAGATATAGGACAAGGGGGAACAGCTCTAATATGAGGGAGAGTAGGTGTGGACTGTATCTATGGAAGAAGTTCATCAGTACAAGGGTTGTGAGACCCTGGAATATGTTGTCCAGGGAGGTTATGGATGCCTCCTCCCTGGGGGTGTTCAAGGCCAGGGTAAATGAGGCCTTGAGCAGCTGAGTCTAGTTGAGAGGTGTCCCTGCCCATGGCAGGAGGCTAGAATAGAATAGAATAGAATAGAATAGAATAGAATAGAATAGAATAGAATAGATTGGAAGAGACCTTTGAGATCATTGAGTCCAACCTATCATCCAACACTATCAAATCAACTAAACCATGGCACCAAGCACCCCATCCAGTCTCTTCCTAAACACCTCCAGTGATGGTGACTCCCCCACCTCCCTGGGCAGCCCATTCCAATGGCCAATCACTCTTTCTATGAAGAACTTCTTCCTAACATCTAGCCTAAAACTCCCCTGGCACATCTTGAGACTGTGTCTTCTTGTTCTGGTGTTGGTTGCCTGGGAGAAGAGACCAACCCCCACCTGGCTACAACCTCCCTTCAGGTAGTTGTAGACAGCAATAAGGTTTGCCCTGATCCTTCTCTTCTCCAAGCTAAACAACCCCAGCTCCCTCAGCCTCTCCTCATAGGGCTTGTGCTCCAAACCCCTCACCAGCTTTGCTGCCCTTCTCTGGACACATTCCAGCAACTCAACATCTTTCCTAAACTGAGGGGCCCTAAGCCATTCTCTGGGGAGACTGTACATCCATGTTTGGTGGACTGTGCTGATTAAACCTAGCTTGTCTATTTAAAAAATGCACATCTTTTGCATGCACCACACTGGCTTTTTTCAGTCTTAATATTTTATTATTATCACAAAACCCGGAACTGTAATACACCTCCAGACTGAGTGTTTTTACAGTGCTTTCAACTTGAAATTCAGGCTCTATGTTTGAAAGGTTAATGTAGAAAACTAATTATATTATCCTGGTAATCAAATGTGTGACGAGACATTTGTCTGTGTAATTAACAGTGAAGAACTTTTATAGTTTCATAAAATCGAATGCTATGCAGAATGTGCTTGGAGCATTTGTTTTGAAGAGATGTCCAAAACAGAGATGTTTATGACTGATATAAAGTGGAACTGAAATGTGCTGTAATGCAGGTGTCTGTGCATTTTACAGCATTTCACATTGTTGAAATGGAAGGCAGCAGATTAATAACTTCACTATGTCATGGTAAAAATAAATAATGTGTTCTTGGAGCAGGGAACGATGCATAAGTTACTCACTAATTTCAAGAATTTATTCTGTTCCAGAAATAATATCCTTTGCAATTTATTCACAGAGAAAAAAGTTGACTTACAAATCTGTGAAGTCACTTGTTACTTTTAATAGAATTATGTCCCAAGTCTAACTGTTGCAATAGTAGTTTCTGTAATTAAGACTGCAGAAAAGTGTGGTTTATGTATATGCGTCCTCCAAAGATCTAACTTTGTAAAGCATTTCCCTTTGGGGCTGAAGCTTCATCTTGACCTGGGATATTTCCAAGAACTGAGGGAAGTGCTTGCATATCTATTATTACTTTTTAAATTATATGACCCTATTAAAATATACATTTACTGAATGGTTGCTCACGTACCCTTTGCTGAGTTATTTAGCTGTTGCAGTGTGTCATGGAAATGTGTAACTTCTGTATCTGCTGTGGAGTGTTTTGAAAGTGTTTCCCCAAGCTCTTCCAAAGAGTTACTTTGTGATGGCCAGGCCACCTAGGCTTCCATGGACATAAGCCCCCCACATCGTAAGTGGTCCCAGGGTCTGATCTTGATTTTAGTTCTGTAAATTGCATTGCATTCATTAGTGTTTGTGCTGCTTATTAAACTTTCCACACTTCATTGCAGTCAGGGGTGTCAGTCAGCCCATGTACTTCCACACTTGGTTTAGGAGTAGAGGGTCTAATTTGAGGGTGATCCACTTTTCCTGCGGGCAGAATCTTTGTGTGGTGACTTAAAGATAGGGAAGTGCTTCTTAAATAGTGTTTAAAAACACTGCCAAGATACCTCAACTAGAACAGCTTAAATATCCCTATACATTACCTTAGGGTAGTCAAAGTCCCCAGCTTGTAACTTGTGCTGCTTATGGGACTCTCCAACGTTGCTCCTCACTGCTGCTTTCCCGGCTGACTTGAGGTTTAGGTTTTTAATTTGTGGGGGTCACTTACTTGAGAAATGCACATTTACCTCATCAATTTGGCTGCACACAGATGCCCAATTCAAATTATCCACAGAACAGTCAGACCAGCTTTCCATGTGATTGAGGAAACCTTTGATCCTATAAAGAATCATTCATATGGTTCTTTTATTTTCCTCATGCTGACCTTCACAATCTTGTGTTTCAGGACCACTTGTGGTACAATATGATGGTGGAAAAAAATATCTTGAGTTTTGAAGGTTATGATTTCATGTCAGTAGAGAAGGGGTGACTAGCTCCCTTCTCGGATAACTGTCTTCAGAGGAGATTCATGTAACATTAAATGATGTAAAATTAAACCATGTAACATTCAAAGAGGTGTTTTGGCAAGTTCAGTCTGGCTGTGCAGCAAGATGTGTGCCTTGCATGCACATGTCTTCCAATTCCTTGAGTTGCTCTGAATTAGCCCTTACAAAATCTTCAAACACAGCAGACAAGCTTTGCTGGCCATCTTCCAGGAAGGGCAGCATTCAAGTGGTGTCTAATAAACTGGTATTTAATATGTTTGATTATATAACCCCTTGCAGTTATTTATTATTTTTTCTTGAGCTTTCAAGCCGTTCGCATCAGCTTCTAGTTTTTCTCACCTCTGAAGCCTTGTTTCCTTGCAAACTAAGCTAACGTTGCAGCTCACCTGGTCTTCTGTGCTCAACTGTCACCACCAGTCCTGTCTTCTCAATAGCTTCTGAACTCACCCACCAGTTTCAGCCTAGCTTGGCACAAAGGTGGAAATCTGTGAGATGTGAAATACCTCCACAAGGATGATTAAGAAACTTGAGCATCTCCCCTATAAAGAGAGGCTGAGAGACCTGGGGTTGTTTAGTCTTGAGAAGACTGAGAGAGGATCTGATCAATGTGTGCAAATGTCTGAGGGGTGGGTCTCCATTGGATGGGGTCAATTTGGTGGTGAACAATAATATGACAAGGAACAATGGATTCAAATGTGAGCATAGAAGGTTTCACCTCAACGTGAGGAGAAACTTCTTTATAGTGTGGGTGACGGAGCATTGGAACAGGCTGCCCAGAGAGGTTGTGGAGTCTCCTTCTATGGAGACTTTCAAAGTCCTCCTGGATGCATTCCTGTGTGGACTACCCTGGGTGATCCTGGTTTTGGCAGGGAGGTTGGACTCAATCTTTGGTGGCCCCTTCCAACCTCTAACATTCCATGATTCAACATCCATCCTGAAGAAGGAGAAAGCCCTATTTGTTTAGCCAAGAAAGGAGAAGTTGCTGTAGGAGTTTCATCTGCCAAAACACAAGGTAGTATTAGACACTAATTCATAGGATAGGATAGGATAGGATAGGATAGGATAGGATAGGATAGGATAGGATAGGATAGGATAGGATAGGATAGGATAGGATAGACCAGGTTGGAAGGGACCTTCAATCAAACTGTACTGAGATGTCAACTACTCATGAATGTTTCCCAAAGCATAGGAAAAATTAGTGTTAAAACTGAAGATGTTAATTGCAATGCATTGGGCCAAGAGAATATTATGTTTATTTTTATAAGTCAAAAGAAGAAAACATTACATACAGAAGATTGTCCAATCTTAACTCATTTATGTACTTTAAAACATGTATATTAGTTGCAGATGTGGTTGCCACTTCACTAATACTGAAACAAAAGTAATCTTTTAACACATGCATATAATTTTATAATTCTTTGTAGCACTATGATTTGACAAATTATTTAGGAAAAGTACACTAACTTGCTTGTAGGCAGTATGCTCTATTTATAAGCATTAATAGTGAAAAGCTGGTCAGGCACATAGGGGTAAAGAATGAAATTAATGAATTACTGATAATATTTTGTTAACTGAAGTTGTTTGCAGGGTTATTGCTCCAGACAGGTGCACACTTAGCATATGGATGCAAATTCCACTCTAGAACAGCTCTGTTGTTATGTTTGTGCACTTGTAATTCTTAACATTTCTGCAACTTTCAAAGATTTTTTTATGCTTTGAGTAAGGAAAGACATTGAAATCAATTTAGGGAAAATTACTTTTTGTGACTATTTAATATTTATGAAAGGACTTTGTTTTGCCTGGTTTTGCTTTATAAGATTGCAGTCAGGCCATGTGGATAAAATAGGTTGTATATAAGGGACCAGCATAAAACCAGCTACAATAGCAATTAAAAAAAATAGTTCATATGTCTTTGTTATTATTATAATTACATAAGTTCCTTAAAAGGGGCTGTAATTAGCCATGCCTGTCTATTTTGAGTAGTATTTTGAAAGTATTTCAGTATTTTGCAAGTAACTTCATTGGTTTCAGATAAGATAAACCAAATGAATTACATGGGGAGTCCAAATGGAAAATCCAATAGCTTGTTTATCAGAGGTATCCCCATCTCCTTGAGAGTGTTGAGGACCCTTGGTACATGTACAAGGAGAGTCTAAAATATGCTCAGCTCCTCTCAGGCCTCAACATGTATTTCAGGAGGCTTCTCACAGATAGGTAATGCAGATTTTTATGTAATTAACTTTTTTTTTTTTTTTCTCAGTGCCTGATTATCCCATTCAGTATATAAAGAGGAAGGGTGCCTGGGTAACTGTTTTGTTTTCTCTGTGCCCCATCTTCCTTTTTTCCTTTTTTTTTTTTTTTAATTACATGATTATTTGTGAAAAATTGTCAGCAGTGGAATGGCTGGCAACAAAAGGCTATCAATGGGCTCAGGAGCTAATAACCAAATGAGATAACCAGTGAGCAAGAAGTTAAATCCGTGACTGTCCTGCAGATTCAGACAGTGTAACATCAGCTACTCACTTGTGTCAGAAGGGGTGCTGCTGTTGCTGGCCAGTTACAAATTAAAAGCTGTAAAAAGTCCTAATTGGCAGAGGTGGGGATGTAAACTTGCACTGAAGACAGTCAGTCTTACACCCTGTGTGTTTTCAATGCCCTTCCTTACAAAACAGAAGACATGCTAAAACCAAAACAAAGCAGCAACCAAAACAAAATTACAAAACAAGAACAACAAAAATGGAAACAGAAAAAACGAAAACAAACAAACCCAACGAACAAGTTCACAAAGGGGGAATCTTCCTGTTTTAAGTAGGGAGCTACCTAAACACAAAGACACATTTGTGTAGGGTGCAAGTTCAGGGTTCACTCTAGCAGTAAAGTAGGGTCATTTTTTTCTAGTTGGAGGTAATTATGATTATGTCTCGGTATAGGAAGGTGTCTTTATGAAGGAAATAGGGACCAGAATAATGGCTGAATAAACTCAATTAACATTAATATTTCATGTGTTGGTAAGGGAAATTTAATCTTTCCAACAACGTGCCGCCCAACCAGCCATGTAGCATTCAGTCACTACACCTGACAGGAGGAGGCGGGTGGGAAGCTTTTTTTGGTATTCAGATACGTGTCGCTGTTGAATAAAAATCCGAATTGTCAAGGTGAATCTCAGAGCCTGGTGTAATGCTAAATGGATTGCTTCACACTCTGGTGTGGTGGGAGCATTTGGAGCTTGGATAGGGCGGCTGCAGCCATGTATAGGAGAAAGCAGTCATAGAATCATAGAACAGTTTGGGTTGGAACAGACCTCCAAAGGTCATCTAGTCCAAAACTCCCTGTAGTGAGCAGGGACTTCTCCATTAGATCAGATTGCTCAGAGCACTGTCAAACCTGACCTTGAATATCTCCAAGAAAGGGGCCTCAACTCCCTCCCTGGGCAAGCTGTTCCATTATTCCTCTAGCCTCATGGTAAAGAATTTGTTTCTAGCATCCAACCTAAATCTACTCTTCTCTAGTTTGAAGCCATTGCCCCTCATCCTATCACTACAGGCCTTTGTAAACGGTCCCTCTGCAGCCTTCTTGTAGGCCCCTTTCAGGTACTGGAAGGCTGCTATTAGGTCTCCCCAGAGCCTTCTCTTCTCCAGGCTGAACAACCCCAGCTCCCTCAGCCTGTCTTCACAGGAGAGATGCTCCAGCACCTGATCATTTTTGTGTCCCTTCTCTAGACACATTCCAACAAGTTCATGTCATTGTGTTGAGCACACCAGAGCTCGATGCAGTACTCTAGGCAAGGTCTTACCAGAGCAAAGTGGCAGAATTGCTTCTCTTGATCTTCTGGCCACATTGCTTTTGATGCAGTCCAGGATGTGACTGGCATGAGTGTCTTGATAATTGGAGTCCCAAGGTAGTCCGTGATCTCTTGAGGTTGGGAACTGCAAACAGTCAACTGCTGGTTGGATTAGGGCCAAAAAGTAGCATTGTAAAGGAATCGGTGCTGTGATTTGTTAATTAAATCACACCCACACGCATTAATCTGCAGGCAAACCAACAAAATAAATATAGTGCAGATCTTCCTTGCAGAGAGTTTTTCTCGCCTCTTTAGCTGGAGTGGAAATAGTGCTGGTGTATCACTGTACCAGGTTGACAAATGTTTTGCTAAGTTTTGACTAGAAGCTTTCTTGCAAACCACCAACTCTCCTCACTGGATTGGGGTAGGCTGGGCTGAAGCCAGCTGGCACTGGCCCAGGGAAATGGTGTGCCAGGTCAAGCGGGAGATGCTCTATTTCAGTGGAGGCTGGAGCACATCATGCAGCTCAGCTCCCCTTCTCCTTATTCGCCTCCCAGAGAAAAACTCCCAGTGCTATCCATCACTGGGTGTGCTGGGCTGGCAGCACATCTCAGCCAGGTGGAGCTTGGCCCATGTTGGGCAGGGGTTTGCTGCTCTCTTAGCTGTCCGGTTTATACAGGTGTCCAGGTGTCCAAGTGTCCACCTAATTTTAGGCAACTGAGCAGTGCTGTTGAGCTGATAAAAGGGTCATGTGCCCAGCATTAGCACACTTTTAAATACCCTGTTGAACCAGAGGCTATGCTTGTGGCATCTTAGGTTTAGGAGGGTTGTTTTTCCCCTTCTGAAGTTTCCTTTGCACTATCACGTTGCCAAACCCAGGTATATTTTAGGAAGCACAAATGTAAATTGCATAGAGAATACCAAGTATTGCTGTATTAAGTATACAATAAAGGAAGGTTGATTCATCACCTTCTTGATCTTTGTTATTCCATTTGCTTAGCCTGTTTGATTTTTCTATTACCAGTGAAAAAACAGAAGCTTTTTTTTTTTTTCCCCAGAAGGGGCTATGAACACTTCCTTACGACTAGTGAAATGCAGTGTATGCTTTAACAAGCAAAATGCTGCTATCTTCCCAAAACACATATATTCATTGTGCAATCAGCAGTTTCATATGTAAAATTAATACTTAAATGGTGCCAGGAGTATTAAAGTATGTAATTATTATTTAAATGCCCTGAATTTGTTTGGAACAGTCGCATTTTTCTTGTATATATTTTCATTTTGTTTTCATAATCTGCATTTTTAAGACATCCAGCAGTTAGGCTGTGTATGGATATTCTCATATTAGCTGCTTTTTTATTTATTCCTGTATAATCCAGTATTATTAAATTCTGTGAACTAAGGAACTGATTCTGTTCAATAAAACCAATAGATGTGTTGCTCTGTGAGTGTGTGGTGTGATGCTTTATTTTTTCTCTGTAGGTTCTATCCTTCAGCATGTAGCAAATTGATATGTAAAGAATCTGATCCTTTAGGCTTTACTTGAGGGAAATATCCACTGATGTCAATGCCTGAACAGGTTCAACCCCTTAAAAGAATAGTTTATTTGAAACTGCTGTAGCTATTATTAATATTATTATTTCCTTCTGGAGAAAAATAATCTTACTCATCAAAGCTTTAGAAACGGTATGAAGAAAGCAAAGTTCAGCAGGTCTTTCAGCCATGAGAGATGTCAACCATTGCTGTGTTAAACCGTAGCTTGGTACATGCCATCAACTGCTCAACCTTCTCTTTTCTTTCTTGTCTTTATTTATTTATTTTTGTGCTCCAACTCTTACTGGCATCTAAAATCACTAATCTCTACCCATTATAGTTTTTGCTAATTTACAGTGATAACTGTGGCTCTGTTTTCATTAGGAGATGAAAGCCGGGAAATTAAAAAACAAATTACAGGCATGAGAAGATTACTGAATGACAGCACTGGAAGAATCTATCAACGAGTTGGCAAAGAAGGAGAAAAACTGAAGGAGGAGCCCCAAGATTTGGACTTAGCCTGGGCCCAGCACCTGAATCCAACTGCAGAGTCCCCAGCAAGCCTTCATCCTCCCCAGAGCAGCACCTGGAATGAATTATCACCCCAAGCCAGCCATTTTTCAGGGCAGTATGGAACTCGATCCAAAACGTTCCAAAACCAAACACGAACCGTGGCATCCAATGGTATGATCTGCATTAGATACTGAGAATAATACTTACCTTTTTTTTTTTCCTTTCCTTGTACTGTACTAATTTTTTGCCTTTGTTGTGATGATTTATTGTACCACTGCACTGAAAGCAGCTAGAGTTCAGAGTATACAAAATGAGCACATAGTTATCACTATGAAAAGGTGTGAAAGTGGGCACAGTGCATTCTGCTACCATCTGTCTTAGCTTTTAAAATGGATTCCTGGTGATAGGATGGAATTACTCAATACTGTTTCAGCTTAATTTCTATACAGTACTTATTAAAACAGCTTTTGCCATTGTTATTAAATTCATGGCTAATTAAATGTCAACATCTACCACTCCTGTTTTGAATGAGTAATGTAGCATTGTTGTGGCACCACTTGCAGAGCAGGATTCTACAGAGTTTCTTAATGGGATGGCATCTTATAACTGGCCACTGAACTTCAGGTACAAAATCTGATGGCAGCCTTAGGCTTTTATTCTGATGGAACCATTGGAGAAAAGGAGATGATGGAGTTTAGTTTTGAACAGCATGCACTAGAGCATAGTCCGTCTTGCACTGGTAGAGAATTCTGCCCTAAAGTAGATGGCAGCGTGCCCTTAAAACGCTTTTCTCTTGTTAAGTCACAGAGAATGGAGGCTTTACAGCCAGATTCCTAGAGGTCTTCTTTAATAATATAAATTCATCTCAGAAAGTTTTTCTCCTGAAAAATTTTTAACCTAAATTTAGAGGAGGAGGTTTACTTAAAGGTAACATAAAAAGTCATGAGATTGTGTCTGAAAGCATTATCAATTTCCAGATGATTCTGAAGGTATTCATACCTCCCAAGAGGAGAATCTGGTGTGAGTCCTTCTCTAAGGGCATACAAGTTCTTACTGCTTGTAACAGTTAAAAAGCAAAACACTCTTCTGATTCTTAGTACTCTGCTGTGGGAGATACTGACACTGCACTAGAAAGCAACTAGCCCTAGGTTTCACCACTTTGTTTCTCTGTGGAGACAATGATTCACACACGGGTACTGGCTGACCTGAAGAAAGATGTTGCAGTAAATAATGCTAATTTTATTTATTCGATAAGAAAAAGAAAATAAAAAGTTGTTTTTTAAAGGTCCAGATCCAGGGGAGAGTGGAAAGCACTCTTAATGGGTGTTAACAACCTCTGAAATGTGGAAGGATATGAATTCATCACATATCTCCCTCTTTGCCTCAAGACACCCTGGGCACTGACAGGGACAGTTCCCTGCATGCACAGAACTGCCCAAGCCTGCACAGATTAGATGCCTAGTTTCTGGATCCAGAAAGTAGGTGGAGCAGCTCCTCTATCCCCTCAGGGACTTGATTCAGCATGTGAGCTAAAATGTGTTGAGAGGATTTGGCCCCATATGCAAAAAAATGTCAGAGCTTTAATTTTTTATCCAAGGTGGAAAGGTTTGGTAAATTTACCATCTCTTACAGGTCAGAATACTCTGTGAGACGGTAGAAGGGTTGGATTGAGTGACCCCCCCAAGCTGGACAAGAGAAATGCCCAGGCTTGTGGTTCCTGGGGAAGTGTGCCAGGAGGCACCTTCAACCCCTCCCTCTGCAGCTGTCCTGCTGCAGAAAGGAATGCAGTCTTTTAGGTTATTACATAAAGATGGGTGTGAGCCCTCTCCACTGGGCACCTTTGCAACGATAATCTGAATAGCTATTTGATTAGAGATGTCTGTCTCCTTTGGGGTGTTGTGATTCTGCTGGACAGCTCTGAAGATAGGTCTCTAGGAAAGGAAAACTTTTGATGTATTTTTGGGCTATCAGCAAGCTCTGAAACTGCTCCTCAACTAGCATGCAGCTTTTCTGAGAGGCCATTGTAACATATCTGATCCCCACCATCCTTGCCTTGGGAGCCTGAGCATCAAACTCAGTAATACAGATGTTATTCAGGGGATGGACAGAGTCCTTAAAAGCTGCATGTAGAAATGCTGAACAATGCTTCAAGGGAGATACTACTCCATGGCACTTTAAACCCCATGGTGTTTAAACTCAGCAAATGTTCAGGTAGGATGTAAATTTATTACTTGAGGCTGTCAAACCTAGGTCATCACTGGGGAGATCTCCAGACATCTACAGCAAGTGATCTGATTTCCAGAAACTGTCCATTGTGGATAGATGCCAAGAAGCTAAAATATATGTTGTAGACTGGCTGAATTACTCAAATGTGAACGTAATAGGCATGTAGTTAGTTTATCTAACTGGCATCTATCTACTGGCATAGTGAAGGTGGATCAAGGAGAGGCTGGAGTGGATGTTAAGTAGGTGCTGGTATAGAAAGCAGTAATGAGAAAAGTATTGGGAAGAAAACAAAGAGAGAAAAGGAGAAATTGAGGGAACCTGAGCATTCACAGAATCACAAAATCACAGAATGGTAGGGGTTGGAAGTGACCTCTGGTAGTCATATACTCCAACTCCCCTCTGCTGCAACAGAGGTAAGAGTAGGAACATGCTTGAAAAGCAAAGTGATTTATTCCAAATAAGATTTAAGGTGGTGTTTCCACAATCCAGGAGTTTAGGTAGACATTTGTGATCCACTGCATTTAGTAGAAACCTCTTGGCACTACAAGCAGTGAGTAGCATGTTTGCTCTGTAAGAGACAACAAACTCGTGGCACCTATCTAAACCATTTTATTCTAATTTCTTGTGTTCTGTAGCAAGTCCAGCAGTGATGCAGCAGCTGAATTGCTTTTTTTGGGTTATGTCAATGGATTGCATTTGCATGCTTCTAGTAGCAATGTTACACCAGGTGAATTCACTCTCAGCAGACCCAGCTGCACAAACCACCTGGGCTACTTGCTGCTCAAACAGAGGAAGTAACTAGTGTATTTGTGTCATCTCCTTCTCTCATTCATACAAGATGGTATCAAATTTGCCTGCTGGCAAGCTTCCAAAGGAGAGAGAAGGATGGCTCTTTAAAGACTCCTTCATAAAAATAAGAAGTCAGTTCTCCTCTTAAAATTAAAAATTGATTTATAACAAGTTGAAAAAGAGTTGCTTTTGTCCTCTAAAAATGATAAAGATAGTGCTTGGAACAATGACTGAAAACACTCTCCAAGATGCTTCTTACAACACAGTGACTGATCAGAGGAAGGCTGATAGAAAGAAAATAAAAAACCTTCATGAATATGTATGAATACAGTAGAACCCTGCTTTGATTTGAAATATTGGTGGTCTCTTTTCCCTTTTCCAGTACCTATAGTAGATTTACATGGGTAATTTCTATCAGTGCTAATGGAGATTATAATGTAAATCCCCCATGCCTCAATGGGAAAATAGACCCTTTGGTTTTCCATCAAGAGCCTGTGTGCCTGTGTGCTTTCATTAGCAACATGTTATATTGCAGCAGGAAAGATGTACAGGTATTTACTGATACAATTTCTCTAGGTTTTCACATACAATTCACCATGACGGAGAGTCTTTGTTAAGAAGGAAACAAAAGCCACCAGCCTTGTCTCCTGCTGTAGCCTTTCAGATATTATTTGCAGAAACCCACTAGAATATTGGATTCTGACCAAGAGAGAAGACAGGCTTTATCCTGAGGAGCTTATTAGTCTAAAACAACCAAGAAAGCACTGGAGGACAGATATTCTTACTACGTATTTGTCTTCTGTGAATAAAACTCTCTTAATATCCTGGGACTCCATTTCTGGGATACCTGCTTGTCTGTCTGAAAGGTACAGACTTATGCTTATGCTATTAAATTGCAAGTAGTTGTGAACCTCACATACTTAAAAGCCTACTTTTAACAGATAAGTAAAAGGTATTGGTGGAGCCAAGTTGGTGGATTCTGAGTCATCTGCCACAAAGCTAAAGATAACTTTTTTTTTCCCCTCTGTACCTGTAACAATGGGCTAACTTTCATGGACCATTGAAAAGATAAAATCCCATCCATGCCCCAAGGAGCTTCCAGTGAATAGACAGTGTACAAAAGAAGGGCGAGATCAAACTAGGCAGAGTCCTCCAGAGTCAGTAACCTCTTTTTGTTTTAATTTGGGACTCTCAACCTGTTTTCCAGTTAATTTTTCACTCTTAAAAAGTTTTATTTATAGCTGAAACCTTGACAAGAAGAAGCTGGGGAAACTCTTGCACTGGTATTCGCTAGATTTGCAGAGATTCTTAAACTAGTCTCTTTAATGCAATGTTAACTGGTTTCCTCCTTGGATCATATTTTAAAATACCAGCATTTGTAATAGCAATGGGGTGGGCGATCTTAATATCTGAGAAAAGCAGGAGAGTGACACCCAGAAGATGTCAACAATCTTTAAGTGACTCCTAAGTTTAATTTAACAAGTAGCTTACTTTTGGGAGAATGTCCACCAGTTTGCTCAAGTCTGATAGATGTTATTTCAGAGCTGAAGGACTGAATTGAAGGAAGTAGAGAAGAGGTGCCTGGGAAAAAGATTTGAGGATGAAGGAACACACTGGAAGAACTAGGAAAAGCTGGGAGTGATCTAGGAGTAGCCAAACTTTCAGCCATTTCAAATGAGGATTGAAGTCGGGGAACTGTGTGGTCTGACATCAGGGAGCTCTGATGGAAGAACACATACCAACCTGGAAAGGTATTAATAAACTGTTTTGGTTTCAGAAGAAAGCAAAAATAATAATGACAAATGTGAGGATTTCTGAACAAAGAGTAAATTAATTGCTTTTGTTCCCTTTAGCTAGGTAATGGTTAAAGGACACCTGAAAACTGTCAGGCTGTGGAAAAAAAGGGAAATACACTCTCTGAAGTCCACCACACGTGACACCAAGCAAGATGATTTTTGTTAAATCCATTTGTACCTGTCTTCATACAATGATCATTCCTCTTCTTGCATGCTTTGATGAGCAGTAAAATAGCCATCAATTTAGATAACTGGAAGCACATTTTGAAATGAAGGGGGCCACATCTCATCTGGCCTAAGTCTCAAGCAGTTTTGTTGAATTCTGATTTTTCTGTTTGCAGCATTAAAGCAGGGATACAGCTATTTTAAACTAAAGTGCAGGATATACCTACTCAGGTAAACCATCAAATCTCTCAGCTGTTAGAGCCTGGCCTAATTCAGGACCTACAATGCAAAGACATTCTAGAAAGCTAGGCAGTAATAAAGGCACTGCTAAGGGCTAGAACTAGAAGTATGTTAAACATTAGTAAGAATTACTAGAAAAGAAACATTTTTAAAACAATAATATTCATTTTTAGAGGGAAACTATGGAAAGCCCATCTTGTAGGTCACAGTGCTGGAAAACGTGTCACAGAAAATAATCCCACTCTAGCAAACAGAGGAGATTTGCCAGCTTTTCTTGCTGGTGATTCTTTTCCATCTTTACTTTTTTTTAATGTTTTTTTTTTTCTTCCCAGCAGGGTATTTTATTTTCATTCTCAGTTCTTTACATGGTAAAGAATCACATGTAACATTCAAGGAGTTTAAAAATTCTTAGGCCTTCATTTCATGTACAGTATAAACCTTTATTGCACAGACTGTCTTCATTCTTTGTGAGACCATTCTGTGAGATGGGCTTTTTGTGTGTGTATGTGATAAAATGAGGATGTTTATAATGAGGTTTGGTGCTATTGTTATTCAGGATGAACTAGCCTGACAATAGCGAGCCCTGCTGTGAAGAGTGCATTGTATTCACACTCTGAGCAGTCTTCTCCAGACCCATGTAACATTGCATCCTTTATTGTATATAATTGCACATACTAGCAATTGGATAAAAACTAGTAACCCCTTCCTCTTAAACAGGACCATGTTGAAAACTATGCTTTCTTGCTTTGGATCTAATTTCATGATTTGGTGTATTGATAATAGTTTCAAATGCTTGCTGGTAATAGTTGTTTTGGTGATTTTGTGTGGATTACATCATCTCTTCCCTGTTTCGTTCCTCTCTCTTTCAGGAGAAATCCCAGTGGTGAATTCATCAGTTGGACCAAACTGCTGTACATGTAATTGTCAGTCAACCCTACAGGCTATTCTTCAAGAGCTCAAGACCATGCGGAAATTGATGCAGATTCAAGCAGGTACCATGACCAGGCCCTTACTCATGTACTCATAACAAGTATCTACTTAAAGATGGAGGTTGTACTAGATGATCTTTGGAGATTCTTTCCAGTCCAAAATAATCAATGTTTCTATGATTTTCTTGTTAGAAGAAATCAGAATCATGGAATGGCTTAGGTTGGAAGGGACCTCATAGATCATCTACTCCAACCTCCCTGCCATGGGCAGGGACACCTCTCAACTAGATTTGGCTGCTCAAGACCTCATCCAACCTGGCCTTGAACACCCCCGGGGAGCCTCCCTGGGCAACCTATTACCGAGTCCTATCACTGTCATACTGAAGAACTTCTTCCTAAGATCCAGTCTAAACCTACTCTCCCTCAGCTTCAAACCATTCCCCCTTGTCCTAATGCTGTCTATGTGGAAACTCAGGAAAAGCTGGACCGTTTCCCACTCTCTTGACACATTGTTCAAAGTCAAGTGTAATTTTAACTTCTCAGATCCTTACCTGTAACATGAGATATGATCTCTTAGGAATCTTTTGAGGTGAAATGAAAAACCAAAAATCTAATATGATTAGTAATGGGAGCTGAGTGGGTAGGTCAGTCTGACATAATCACTCCCAGTTTGTTTTCACAGTGTATGCATTCAGCGGTCCAAAATGCCACTTTACCTGTTATCTACTTACCAGTTCACTAATCTTAGAGGTAAAAAAAATATTGAAAGGCCACTTAAAGTTATTGTGTAACACTTCATTGAAAGATCTTTAAAGTTACAGCTCTGTGGCACCCTCAACTGAGCTAGCTGCTTCATGTTGTGGCCTCCACCCTTCTTCAGGCTGGTTTACCAGTTCCTTCTACTGGCTGAACGAGCAATAATCAGTTCATTGCGGAAAACTGTTCAGTTTTCTTCTCGATTAAAATCTGAAGCAGCACAGTGCAGTGCCAGAAGAGCACTAGCACCAGAAACATAACAAGGTCATTGCAGCTAGGAGTTAAGTAGTTCATCATAGGATGCTGTGAAGCTGCAGCCTCCATGCTTCTGAAAAATTAGTGTTAATACTAATGAGGAGTTGGAGTTGGAAATTTTGGCAATTGGGTTGCCTGTCCAGTGTGAGTGATGAGGAGTAGAGCTGTGGAGGCTTTTCTCTTAGAGTGGCTGGATATGACCTCTGTGAAAAGGGAGTGTTGAGTAATCAACTGAAATATGGGTGGAGTGAAGGGCTGACTAAACTCCTTGTCTCTACAGCATATAATGCTTGAGTGAGCAACGGGAAGGATCAGACAGGTTTTGTAATAGCAGTTGATACACATGAAAGTGCTTTTCAAAACCCATGGATTTACAAAGAAGCCAAACAAGGCCCAGCTTTGCAGTCTTTGCTGGGACAGGGAATTCTGTACTCAGTTGCATCAATTTCATTGAAATTATGTGCATGATTAAAATTAGCTTGTGAGAAGAGGTACAGAAGTGGGGTTTATGCCAGAAAAGCTGGCTCCTCAACAGCAGGAACATTTCTAGAGTTTTATGTGTCTAGAGTGTAAGTACCTTGTTAATTTGTGACTCTCTTGATTCACTGGGAATAGTTCATATTTTCTGGTAGGCATGAAATGGTGATTTTTGCAGAGAAGGAAAATTGGCAATTTTGTTGCTAAAAGAACAAAAATTAAAATGCAAACATGTAAGTGAAAGTATAATAGTATTTAAACACCCTTCTGTCTAAGTGATAAACTACAAATTACAATCTTGTAAATCCTTGCCAGAAATTAAATATCCTAGAAGTCTTTTAATAAACAATATTCCAAGGTGTTGGTTGGTTGGTTTGTTTTGTTTGTTTTGTGTTTTTGTTTTGTTTTTTTTCCCCAAAGCTTTGCAGATGAGGAGTATTTGTAGTTCACCTCTAGCTTGAATGAGTTTTGTTTGCATGTGTAGCACTTTTGGCTTTATTTTTTTAAAAACCTTGATCTTGCTGTATCTTCATAGCATTCTGATGGAGGACTTGCTCACATTGATACAGGCTCAGGATTGGTGCCTTAATTTATACTGGATATTGGGAAATGCAAAATATTGATAAATATAAATATGAGCTCTTAGATTATAGAGGTAACAGGTGAACTGTCAGTTTCTGTGTATGAGCAAGACAATCTGATGCAACTTTGGGTTACTTTTTTGCCAGAAATTAAACTATTGAATAGTATTTTCACTCATTCTTGAAATGGTACCCACCTAGATGCGTTCCAGTGTGATCTGGTATAGGTGATCCTCTGGCAGGGGCGTTGGACTAGATGATCTTTTGAAGTCCCTTCCAACCCCTAACATTCTGTGTGATTCTGTGTGTGAAATGTTCTTGCCAAGGTAATTAACTTGGGTACCACATTCATAAAAATAAGAATA
Organism: Picus viridis; assembly: GCA_033816785.1. NCBI lineage: Eukaryota > Metazoa > Chordata > Aves > Piciformes > Picidae > Picus > Picus viridis. Next base: position 29,428,603 of record CM066567.1, read on the forward strand.
ATTGCATTAGCACTTGTATTATCTTAATTTATCAGGAAAAGATGCTCAAACCCATTGAGATTCTAAGTCATTCAGGAGGCTGTACAAATTAATCATAGGATGGTTTGGCTTGGAAGTGACCTCCAAAGGTCATTTAGTCCAACCTCCCTGCAGTAAGCCTTGTTGACCCTGACTATCTTCAGGGATGGGACCTCAATTACCTCCCTGGGCACCTCCAGTGCTCCACCACTCTGTGGTAAAGAATTTGTTCCTAACATCCAATCTAAATCTGCTCTTTAATCTCAAACCGTTGCCCCTTGTCCCATCACTACAGGCCTTTGTAAATAGTCCCTCTGCAGCCTTCTTGTAGGCTCCCTTCAGGTACTGGAAGGCTTCCATTAGATCTCCCCAGAGTTTCCTCCATGCTGAACAGCCCCAGCTTCCTCAGCCTGTCCTTGTAGCAGAGGTGTTCCAGCCTCCCTGATAATTTTCATTGCTTCAGTGCTTTCCTAATCATTGCTTAAGTCCTTCATGTCACCAGCCATCCAGTGGTCACTAAGAAAAAGAAGCAGGTACTCCTAATTTTCCTAAAATGCTATCCATCATTATGTCTTGAAAAAACTCAGAGTAGAGCTCAGTGTCATTACTCCCATTATGCAGACTGGAAGATTAGGCAAAAGTGATAACAGTGTAACTGTTTCACATGGCCAGACCGGCTGAAAACCCTAGCTCTTATCCAGAAGATGCAAGTTCAGTATGTTGGTACTTTAATGGTTGCCTCTGTGTGGTTGTACACGTGCTTTTGTCTGTAAATTCGTTACTTTCTTTCATTCAGTTGGGACTCAAAACAGACAGCAACCTCCTGTTCCTCTCATTTGTGCACAAAAGTCAACTATATCAAGAAAGAGAAATAAAAAGAAAAAACTGCCCCTCAAAACTGTTGAACCAATTCCCATGAATAAGAAACCCAACTCTGCAGAGAATGAAAAGAAGCTGTCAGCAAACTCAGAACGATCAAGTCTTCAAGAAGTTGAACCCCCTTTAAAACCAGAAACCCCTGTTTCAGGATTTGGAATTATCCTTGAATCAGCTTCATCAGATGTAAGTTAATATTTTAATGCACAAGATTACAGGATTTTAAAGAACTAACTCATTCACAGACAATCTGTACTCAAGTCAAGTTGATGTGTGTTTCTACTTTTTGTTAGAATAAAGAAGCAAATCTTGGGTAAGAGAATGGAAACAGTAGGGTTAGACATGGGAAGTGCCGATTACAAAGTGTTGGGGGTTTTGGTTTGTTTTATTTTTTCAACTTCCATGAGCATGCAGTTCCCCCTCGAGTTCAAGGCTGCCTGTTGTTTGAGCTTGTAGTGGAAACTTGTTCTTCATCTCTCCTGTTGCCAAGACCCACAAAGAGATCAGAAGCTGTGAAAAGTGCTGCATGTATGAACCCTTCACAACCCTGTCATTTGCTGATGAGTGCACCTAATCCACACATACGGCCTTATCCTGCCAAGGCGTATTTTTATGCTGTGTTTCATGCCTGGCTGGTCCCACTGGCTGCAGGGAACTCCTCGCCTCTTAAGTTTTTATCTCAGTCTTTGCCGAATCAGATCTGGTGGTCAATACACATGGAATGTTAGGGGTTGGAAGGGACCTCCAGAGATCATCAAGTGCAACCCCCCTGCTGAAGCAGGATTACCTAGAGCAGGCTGCAAAGGAACACATCCAAGTGGGTTTGGAAAGTCTCCAGGGAAGGAGACTCCACAACTTCTCTGGGCAGCCTGTGCCAGTAGTCCATCACCCTCACTGTAAAGAAGTGTCCCCTGGTGTTGAAGTGGAACCTTGTGTGTTCTAGCTTATACCTATTGTTCCTTGTCCTGTCCCTGGGCACTACCAAAGAGACTGTCACCTACATCTTGACACCTACTCAGGTGTTTATAGACATTGATAAAATACCCTCTCAACCCTCCCTTATCAAGACTGAACAGTCCAGTTCTCTCAGTCTTTGTGCATAGGAGAGATGTTCAAGTCTCACCGCTTGCTGTGGTTGCTGGATGAGGGCATTGGCACAGTTGATGATGTCAGTGTAAATAAAGTGGCCAAAATTTGCCACTCTAAAAATCAGTAATTTTCTCATGTAAAATTGTAAGAAGCATGTTTTCTGGCTTGCCGGAATATGTACGTATTGATAGAGATTTCGTGCATCTGGTGCCTGATTGGCTTTGTTCAATGATCAAATAGATGTCGTTTGGAAGCAGTTGACTGATGAGTAAACTGATCATTAATTTCTCTAATATATTTTTAATTTTCAGCAGGCAGTTTCCAATTTCCATAGCACTATGAGCTAGAAAAAACATAATTAAATTCAGTATCAATAAGCATAAATGAAAACAATGCAGCAGATAATGCTCTACCTTTCTGGAAGTGGGAACTAATAATAAAAAAGAGCAGTCATGATAATTCACTTATATAGATGCAAGCCACACCACTAATTAGATTGCCGTCTCATGCCACAGAGTCCATGTGGTGATACAGAGTAACTAGTTTGATACTTTTTCAGAGGTTTTCCTTTTGTAACATTCTGCTCAATAATGTTTGAGGGAATGGTTTGGGAAGGGATGGGTAATCTATCTCCGTTCTGCAATTTGTGCTTATAATTTTTCTTAGCTTGTGGCACACTTTTCAGCTTGAAACACAGTTTTGAAAACAGTTTTGTACTTGCAATGGAATTTAATTTGACTTTATGAATGTGTTCCTTTGCTGGACACAATTCTTCTTAGGTGCCAATTTGACCAAGGGGGGGAAAGAAAACATGTAGCTCATAAATTAAGTCCTCATCTGCCCTCCCATGCTTTGCCCCCTGCTTGCCGCAGTAGTTGACTAAATTTACAGAGCCAGAAGCCCAAGACAAACAAATTGATGTTGTTTCATCTTTGGAAAGAAAACAGTTGAGTTTTGAAATAGATATATTTAACAGCGAAAATAAAATGTGACCTTAAACATTTTGAGAAGGCTAAAGAAAGTGATTTCTTTCAGAATGAATGGTGGTATTATCCTTCTCCATTTATTCATAAGCATCTCTAGTGTGCTCACGACCAGCCTGTCTGAGTGCCTGAAAAAACTGAGACATTTTACACAGCACCATAAATAAGTGTTCCCTTGAGAACGCTGCACGGGGCTGTCTGTAGTGTGTGCTGTGTCATACGCCAGGGCTGCCGCCACGCTTCTTTTGCCAATATTTATTGAACTTGGAGAGAAAGCTCAGTTTAATGTGTATAAAACTGGAACTACCAAAAACAGTGCAATTAGTTCAGATTTGCTGAGATTAAATACTGCTGCTTATGGAGGTGTAAAAGAGTCTTTGTGGGGCTGACTCTTAATCTGACTCATGAATCAGAGAACCTGCATTTGAAATGTAATGATTTTTTTACTTAGTTAAGCTTTCTTATGTTTGTTTTAATGTTATAACATTTTATTTCTAACCAAATAATTTCTAATCTGCATGGTGCAACCTACTAAAATGTCTAGGGTTAAATTTGATTCATTGCCTGTTAATTTTAGCACAGCAAAAGCCTTTGGCATTCAGGTGTTATTTATTTTATTGTACACAAATAGTTTACCCAGCAGTTCCTTATGCTACGATCATTATCTACTAACAGTTGCTTTTCCTTTTGAGAAATTGCATTCAAAGTGATCATAAAGTTCTATTAGGTGCTGATTGTCTGTGATTGAAAAATAGTTTACTGCTAAAAGAAAGTGAGAATAAATCAGCATTTTGCCTTCAAATTATTTCACTGACATACGAATTGATTCCTATATTAAGAACAAAATAGTCAAAAGTGAAATATTATTGTTTCCTCCATGCTGGTGTACTGGTAAGGTTTGAAATGTTTTTACAGCTGTATTAATGAAGATGATTTGTCTGCCCTAGGCATCTTGTGTCACTGAGGTCATCTTAGATTGATTTTGTAGGACCTGAGACCCACGTAACAGAATAGGACAGGGTACCTTCATCACCATGACAACTACATTCTGATTCTTGATTAACATGAAGAATCTTTCCCAAATTGTAAACTTGGACCACATCTATTTACTCTTAGAAGTCTTTATTGTCACCAAAAAGTTTAAAGTATCAAAACCCCACCTACAGCAGAAGATCATCAAATGTCAAATACAGTAACTCTGACTTTTGCTGGATGTAACATTTGGAAAGTTCTCACGATAAAACAAACCAACATTTTATCCAGAATGAGCTGAGAAACTTAGCTGCTTTTTAGATTTGGGGGGGTTGGTTTTGTTTCCCTACCTGCATATTTGAAGATTTTTCATCCTGGCTTCCCAACACATTGCAATCTTTGGGTTTATTGCACCATACATATGTATATCTAATGACAGTATGTGCTTTGGAAATATTTTGCTTGGTGTGACTCTCTTAATACTGATTTTTAAAAATCCCTGGGAAGATAGAGAGCCAAACCACCTGAGATTGGCAGCCCTTTCTTCTGTCTAGACTCAAGACATTTACACGTGATTTGATGTGAGATGGCATTTGTCCTTGCTCTGTAAACATCTTTGAAAACAAACCATCACTAGTGGATGTATTTTCATGGATGGGAAGAAAAAGAGCAAGTTATTAGGAGCATGGATGTAATGTTAGCTTATTTTCTCCCATCATGAGCACCAACTCCTAGATTTATAATTATTCCATACAGATGTCATGTATAAGCACTGTGAGATAGTCCCTTCCTAACCCAAACTATTCTTTGATTCTGTGATTAAATATTGTGTAATTTCTAATATGTACAGTTAAGGGGACTTTCTTGAACGCCACCTTCTGCTTTGGCCCACAGTGTACTTGAGACTCTTGTGAAATACAGGATGATTTTGCTTCCTCTTCTTCATCTTAGTTTCTAGCAGTCACATAAATCTCTGTGATTTACAACTATGGGTTTTTATGCTGAAATAAACTAACATCATCCTCTTCTAAGGGTACATTTTGGGAGTATGAATAGGAGGAAGAAATGTATGATCACCAAGCGCTGGTTCCAAGGGCAGCCTCAAACTCATCATCTACTTCTACTGAAACGGGCTGTATGTACTGGAAGCCCTTTTGGGAAACCACATGAATTGGTCTGGTAGTCCTGCAGTTGTGCTTCTTGGAAATTCCCAGCTGCCCCACTGCACACTCCTTCCCATCATTTGGCAGTGAAATAGTGAGATAAGTGTCCAAAATCGTTGCATAAGGGTATTGCTCTGGGATGATCCTCTGGTTTGTCATTATTATCCAATACTGAAAGGTACCTCTTCTCTTTGTGTGCAGCTAGAAATCATGTCAGCAGTTGTTAACTATTACAGTGACTAGACATGAGCATAATGATTTGGTTTGCCTTTTAAGGTGCTTATTCAGCTGAAGGGGTTTGATTTCCATGAGGCTGCTGTGGTACTGAATAGCTAGGGAAAGATTCATAGTTTGATTAAATGGTTGTAAAGTCTCACTAAACACATGGTTGAAGAAAAAGAATGCCTCTGAATGCTCATTTAATTAAAACATTTCTATTCTTTTGGTAGCCAGAAGTGCAACTTGCAGAAGGCTTTGACGTCTTCATGCCAAAATCTCAGCTGGACTCTATATTATCAAACTATACTCGCTCAGGAAGTCTGCTCTTTAGGAAGCTGGTCTGTGCATTTTTTGATGACAAGACTTTGGCTAACTCTTTACCAAATGGCAAAAGGAAAAGAGGGCTCAATGACAACCGGAAAGGTCTAGACCAAAATATCGTGGGTGCAATAAAAGGTATGGTTTTTACTTTCTTTCTTGTGTGTAATTAGAACATATTCTCAGCTAAAGAGAGTGTAAGGGGATTAGAGTTTCTGACGTGTGTTAGGTCTATTAAAACATGCAGTCTTATTTTTATTCCCTTTCATTCACTTGTTTAAAAATAGCTGCTACAGGGACAGCTTGTGTTAATTTTAAGCCAATGATCCTGGTTTCTGAAGTCAGGTTAGAAACTCCATGTTCATATAAGAGAATTTATTAATTTTCCCAGATATCTGGGATGCAATGAAATCCTGAAAACGTACTAACAGCATAACTTATTCTCTTCAGCCAAAATTCTGAGGCTTGCACTGCATCTGACTTGTGTCTGCTCTCTAAATAGTGGCTGGACTGGGGAGAGATGGAGGAAGATAATACTAGGACTGAGATGAGTTTGATGATAACAAGAACGGTGGTGGCTCTTCACTTGTGGGATCAAATTGCATAGTTAGTGTGAGAATCCTGTGCTGGGTGATTTTTCTTAGCTATCCCAGCTTTCTGGCTTCTAGAAAAAACACATGGAGCTTATTTTAGAGGCTGTGACTTGTCCTGAGGTACAGATTGCTAACCTAGGAGACTTGACACAATAAGAACTTCTATAAGACCATTGGCAGCAAAAGGAGGCAAAGAAACTTTTCCCAAACATCTCTGTGTCCTCTTATGGCCCACTCTCCCCATGCAAGAAAGATACTGACTTACTGGCTTGAGTCCAGTGGAGAGACACCAAAACTTGCAGTGCTGAAGCAGGTAAGTGGTGAAATATGTATGAGAAGTGACATATGAGAGTCTGAAAGACCTGGAGAGAAGATGATTCAGGAGAAATGTTATTGCTGTCCACAACTATCTGCTGGGATGGTGTATAGAAGATGAAGTCAGACTGTTCTCAGAGGCACAGGGGACCCTGGACACATCTAGGATTTCAGCACGATATAAGGAAGAGCTTTTTCCACATATAGGTGATTGGACAATGGAATAGGGGCTCAGAGCAGCTGCAAGATCACCATCCTTGAATACTTCCAAAACTTAACTGGTACTTGACAGTACCAGGATCTAGTTGGCCATGCTTTGAGCAGCAGGCTGAATGTGGACGCCTTCAGAAGACCTCTTCTACCTGTGCATCTCTGCAATAAAGTATATATTGTGGTGATGTCATAGTCCTAATACATTCTACAGAGTAACTTGCAATTTTTTTCAAAATTATGCTTAAATTAGGTTTAAATCACAAACTTTATATCTTCTTTTCTTGTGCTCAATAATCTGCAAAAATCAGAAGCTGAATTCAATCTGTCCGTAGCTCACTCTTCCTTAAAAGCTTTAATAAATAAGTTAAATGGAAAAAAAGGGAGTTAAAAATTACTTTTTTTTTTTAATGCCCTAATTTGAGCAGCACTGTGATAAAAGAAATGTTTCTTAGTAGATGCAGCAGCACTATTGAAACAGCAGTCATCACCCAATATAGAGAGCAATGTTTCTCAGTAGCTACACTCATATTAATGGAGCAAATTCTTGGTTTAACCACTTCACTTGAGTTTGAAAGAAAGGCAGGAGTTGTAGTGTCAACAGATAAATTTCATCTATGATGTTTCTGATAGGTGCTCCTTTAATAACAATGATCTTTATTGGCCTCCACAGTATTGCCCAAATACTAGTACCTGATTCCTGATAGGAAAGCCCATCCCTAAAAGCTGTGATGGAATAAGATGCCAATGACTGACCTCCTGTGGATCTTGACTCAGGCTGACTCCAATAGCACCCTTCCTCCCATCAAAGAGCTGTGCTGTCAGACACTGTGGTTTCATTTGTTCCAAGAAATAACTGAGCCAGTGTGAAATGTCCACAAGAACAATATCACGTTGTTTGCTTTATAACCATTAGGATGTTCCTCTACCACGTGCCCAGATACCCTGTAGGGGCACTTTTAGCTCTTTTTCCATGACATAAATATGAAAGTAGTGAATAGACTACATTCATGACAATAATGAGCAGAGAGCTTAAAGGAGGGACTGTGCTTGAAAATTGCTCTTCCTGTCTTAAAACATTTTAACTGCCTTCCTTAAAAGTAATGTAATGCTTCTGGAAAAGGATGATTAGCCAGGGAGAAATTCTTTCTCATGACTTTGGGTATTCAGTAGCACTTGTTGAATTATTTGCAGTGCTTCTCCTGGCCCATCAATTTCCCTTGTGAGTTGCATCAATCTTTCACTCAGAACTGGGGGAAAAAAAAAAGATGTGGGGGAAAAACCCCACAAAAGCCAATGACAACAAAAAATCCAGAAGTGATTATTTTTGCTTTATGTTGTGACTAGAAATCTAGCAAGAAAAGTCCTTCCCTGCAGAAGTCAATGAACTGTGTTCAGATGTGTGACGTGTCCCTTAGGCCCCTAGGAGGACCGATAGGATTTAATATCTTCATCAGTCACGTAGACAGTAGGATTGAGTGCCCGCTTAGCAAGCTGGGTGATGCAATTGATTTGCTAGAGGGAAGCATTGCCATCCAGAGGGACCTTGGTAGGCTTGAGGAGTGGGGTCATGTAAACCTCCTGAAGTTTAACTAGGCCATGAGCAAGGTCCTGCACCTGGGGCAGGGCATTATTTGGTATCAGTACAAACTAGAGGATGAAGGTATTGAGAGCAGCTCTGCAGAGAAGGATTTGGGGTTGTTGGTGGATTAAAAGCTGGACATGAGCCAGCAATGTTCACTCACAGCCCAGAAGGCAGTGTCTTGTGCTGCATCAAAAGAAGTGTGATCAGCAGGTGCAGGTAGATGATTCTGCATCTCTACTCCACTCTGATAATACCTCACTTGGAGTTCTGCATCCATCTCAGGAGTCCTCAGCACCCTGTTAAAGCAGGTCCAGAGTAGGCCACAAAAGTGATCCAAGGGCTGGGGCACCTCTCCTGTGAAGAAAGGCTTAGAGAGTTGGCATTGTTCAGCCTGGAGAAGAGAAGGTTCTGGCATGACCTTATTGGAGCCTTTCAGTACTTTAAGGGGGGCCATAAAAAGATGGAAAAAGACATTTCCTGAAGCCTGTAGTGACAGGGCAAAGGGCAGCAGCTTTAAACTGGAAGAGGATAGGCTTAGATTGGACATTAGGAAGACTTTTATTTTCAATGATGAGGATGAGATGCTGGCACAGGTTGCCCAGAAAAGCTGTGGATGCCCCATCCCTGGAAACATTCACAGTCAGGTTGGACGGGGCTCTGAGCTACCTGATCTAGTGATGACCCTGCCCATGGCAAGAGGCTTGGACTAGAGGAGCTTTAAAAGTCCCTTTCAGTCAAACCAGCCTATGATCTATAATGGAGTTGGTGTTAGTACCATGCAGCTCAGGTGGACTAGAAAGAGAGGTCCCACTTTTCCTGCTTCCTTCCTATTACATTCCCATTCCTTTGTGCTCATATTGGTGTTTCCCTAACCACGCATTGAGCAATCAAAGCTCTTCTGACTTTGAGTCAAGAGAAGAACAAACAAGTTAGAGAAGCAAGTTAGCATATTGGCTCTCCAAGGCTGCCAGATGCTGGCTTCCTGTGCAGGCAACAGCAGACAGCAGCCAAAATTCCCACAGCAGGCACCTGCAGTGTGTTGTCTGGGTACTGCTTAATGTCAGATTGTCACCAGGCCCTGGTCATAATCAGGAAGTGTGTGTGTGAAGTAGTAGGAGTATTAAGTCATTGATCGGGTTTCATTGTGTCAAGTACAGTATGGATTCAGAAGGGAAACATTATTTCTACCTTCAGAGAGACATAATTATTTCAGGTTGGACACTGGCAATGTGGGGGGCTGTATCTACTTCTCTGGGAAGCCCTCAGGGCTGGTCTGATGTCCTTGCTGCTCAGACTACAGAGGAATTACTGCTGACACTCTTCATGCAATGGTTTTGTGAAGTTGTTAACACGGAAAGAGTTTGGAGCGTGTCATTACTTTCAGTCCCCACACACTTGCCAGCTAGCACTGTTTCAAAAGCCTGTGTACAAAAATACTGCAAGTGCCATCTTATGTTGCACGCTTTTTCATCCCATTTGTGTGACATTTATTCTCAAGGATTACAAATTCCTTCAGCTGGGACCAGTTTTCCTCTCTTTGTTTGCTAGTCATAATTGGACACTGAGCTCTGAGACCTCTGACCAAGACTGCAATAGCAATACCTGTTTCTGCTTTTGTTTATTTTTTTGTACATCTCTCAGTTGTGTGATGAAAATCAATTGCATCAGTTTCACTGCGTTTATATTTTTGCATTTTTGGAACAACATTGCTAAGTTTGCCGTAAATATGGAATTAAAGATAACATTGACCCTCTGTGTACATTTTTGCAAAATATAAAACTGGACCTACAGGATACTTCAGGGGGTTGATTATTTGTTTGTTTGTTTGTTTTTTCTCTCATTTTTTTTTCTCAGTATCTACATAAACATTTTATTCCATCTGATTTGGCAGTACGAGAAGTGTAGAGATTTCCACAGGGGTAGGTTGGTTGTTTTTCATCAGTTTGCTTGCAGCTTTAGAAACCTGACCAAAAAGCCACCAATTGACCAGATCTTCAGCTCTCCGCTTGAGAGGGACCTCGATAGGCTGGACAGATGGGCAGAGTCCAATGGCATGAGATTTAACACATCCAAGTGCCAGGTTCTGCACATTGGCCACAGCAACCCCAGGCAGTGCTACAAGCTGGGGTCAGAGTGGCTGGAGAGTGGCCAGGCAGAGAGGGACCTGGGGGTACTGGTTGATGGTAGGCTGAACATGAGCCTGCAGTGTGCCCAGGCAGCCAAGAAGGCCAATGGCATCCTGGCCTGCATCAGGAACAGTGTGGCCAGCAGGAGCAGGGAGGTCATTCTGCCCCTGTACACTGCACTGGTTAGGCCACACCTTGAGTACTGTGTCCAGTTCTGGGCCCCTCAGTTTAGGCAGGATGTTGTCTTGCTGGAACGTGTCCAGAGGAGGGCAACAAAGCTGGTGAGGGGTTTGGAACACAAGCCCTATGAGGAAAGGCTGAGGCAGGTGGGGTTGCTTAGCCTGGAGAAGAGGAGACTCAGGGGTGACCTTATTGCTCTCTACAACTACCTGAAGGGAGGTTGTAGCCAGGCAGAGGTTGGTCTCTTCTCCCAGGCAGCCAGCACCAGAACAAGAGGACACAGTCTCAGGCTGCGCCAGGGCAGGTTTAGGCTGGACGTTAGGAAGAAGTTCTACACGGAGAGAGTGATTGTCCATTGGAATCGGCTACCCGTGGAGGTGGTGGAGTCACCTTCATTGGAGGTGTTCAGGAGAAGACTTGATGGGGTGCTTGGTGCCATGGTTTAGTTGTTGCGTGGGTTGGATTGGTTGATGGGTTGGACGCGATGATCTTGAAGGTCTCTTCCAACCTGGTGTATTGTATTATTATTATTGTATCATATGGAAGGCACCATTTAGAAGTGCCTGCCACATCTGGAGACTCAGTTCAAAATTTGCTATTTTTCTGTGAGGGTTTTGTGTGAAATTCCTGAGTAGAAAATATCAGGTGTAGACCATTTCCCTGGGATAGGCTTTTATAAGTAGCAGCTGTGGTATTTCTGGGTGTTCACACACACAAATGTCTTCTGAATGATAGACTTGTGAAATGCTGGGTTGGAGTCTGTTCTCACAATCCTAGATTTGGCCATTGAAATGCTTTTTTTGATAAGTGGATTATTTGATGTACTTTACTTATAATCCTCTCCAGTCTCCTTCATTCCAGTGGCACATTTCAAAAAGATGGTATCTTTTTATTTCAGTCTTTACAGAAAAATACTGCACTGCTAACCATGTGGATAAACTTCCTGGTCCTAGGGACTGGGTCCAGATTCTTCAGGATCAAATTAAACTTGCAAGACGACGATTAAAAAGAGGCTCAGGTATGTATAAAGAAAAAATACCAGGAACAACATGTGAGTGTAAGATTAAAAGCTTAGAGCCTTTGTGTGCACAGCAGTGTTTTTTCCTTCTTGACTGTAGAGTTCTACATGTTCACTGTGAAAATTAGACCTCTGAGATTTTAGCAGGTTTCTGTGTAGTGTTTCTTTATGTTTGGTATGGTGGCTGTCTTTGCAGCCAAGTTAACTTTGAGTCTTTCTCACATGTTGCCTTTAAGTCCTTTCCATTAACGCCCAAACTCTCCTTCCCAGTGTTTGATGAAATATGAGTCCCAAACTATCTGATCCACCCAGGGTTACAGGTGGAAGTCTTTTAATTCTGAATTATTTGGTCTGACAAGCCATTCACTGTACTGTTCAGACATAACTCAAATGACCTTTCCCTCTAAACTATGTGTCTGGAAGGAAAGATGAGTTTTCTCACATTCCCTGTGAAACAATCAACATCACTGTAGCAAAAAAACCCCAACATCCACCCTGGCTGTGCCAGCAAGGTTCTGCAATACATGGGAGGGAGCTTGCCAGCACGGAGTAACAGGTAATATAAGTAGGGTTTTGCAGTAAAACTACTCAACTTGGGCTGGGACAGCCTGCATACTTGGGGCTGGAACCAGCCTGTGGTGAAGGCTCAGAACTCAGCTTTCACCCCAGCAGCAGGCAGCTGGTGAGCTCTCAGCTCCCGCAGTGAACAGAAATGTGCAGTCTCAAATCCCCAGTAGAATTTGTGGGAAAGCAGTATCACTGATTAAGAGATGTGTAATTACTGTCTAAACCATAACTAGTCTCCTTCCCATCTTCATGCCTTCTGTCATACAAGGGGGCTTTCATACAATGCTTCACTTTTTCTCATCCTAATCTTTACTTAAGTCTGTCTTGTGGTTGTATTTCTTGCCTATCTTTCCCCTGGAGCATCTAACACCTTTGTCTGAGGCACATCACTTGTGCTAATGTCCTTAAACATGGTACTTCACTGTTATCATATTTAGCTGCCTGCCTTTTTCTCCTCTTGCCTCCTGCCCATTACCACAATTAATGCCTGGTGGTGGGTTGATGGGATAGGAAATCTGATGGCTCCACAGGGGATACTGTTGGTCCCTGTCGCTATAGGATGGTGAGTGAAACCGCAGGAAGTGCCCTCTCCGGCTCCCTGTCTCAGAGAGCAAACATTGTCTAAATCTGTCTCTCTGAAACACACACTTAGACTGGCACCTGAAATCATTCTCCATAACGTTGTCAGTGCTAGGAGGGAGAAGCATAAGACTGAGGAAAATTAGAAACACTCAGAGGCAGAAATAACACAGGGAAAGGAAAAAAGGGCAGATTATTCAGTAGCATAAGCTCCCCTGACTAGAGCAAACCAGCACTAGCCTTAAAAAGGGTTTCTTGTATGTACTGGGGGAGGGAAGAGAGAGGGATACAAGATAATCTTGTTAAAGACAGTGTCAGATTACTGGTGTTGTACAACAGAGCTGCTTTCTGCCCCTTCCAAGGCTGGCTGCCCTCCCCCGGGATAGGAGAGTGGAAGTGGGATGCCAGGCTTCAGTAAGGTGATGAGTGTAGTGCAGGGATGTGGGGAGCAGAGGGTCCTTGGGCTGTCTGCAGAAGATCCCTCAGGAAAGAGGATTGACCTAATTTTGTTTTGATTTTTATTTTCTTTCATCCTTTTTTATTTGCTTTTCTTCAGGCCTCTGCAGGATATTAATTAAAATGACAATGACATTCAGCTTTTGCCTTTCAAATGGGGCCACTTCCATCTCTGGTCCTTTCTCAGTACAGGAGAATATAAGCAGAGGATATTATCTCTAGGCTAGCAAAACTGTGAAGAAAAAAGTAAGTGAGGTTTAGTATAGTGTGACTGAATAAGAGAGGCTCCAATATCTGTCTCTGCTTGCAGAGGGAAGGTAGCTGGTTCACTGTTACGTGGGTGAGTGGTGAGCAATACCAAGCAGCTCCTGGGGGCTACTGGCTGAAAAAAGTGCACAGTCCCTAAACTGGCAGAGAAGCTTTTCATTTGTGTTGTTCAGTTTACTGGCCATTCCCTGAAGTGCACAGGCAGACATGCTCTTTTCAATTTATCAGGGGTGATTGGACTCACCACTGTGACCATCTGCACCTTAACATCTCCACTGCTGGCCTAAGCTAACCCAACCTGACCGTGCACTGGAGCAAATCAGAAGTTTCCAAAGCCTTTGTGACAGCAAAGCAGTAGATAGCAGCAGAATGGCAGGAGCAGACAGCTGGTTGTAGTAACATATTCACTTTGTTGAAATAAGATTTGTTAGTACTTCTATGTCACAAATGTGAGCTTCTGATATGATGAATGTAGAGCTGGTCAGGTGACAGTTGCATCTACTCTCCTACTTTGTTTCCAACTATGGCTGTTAGTAGGTGCCTGGGGAGGTCTGCAGAGCTAAGAGAAGGATGTTGCAGTGTTTGCTAATGCAGTCTCACAGCCCTCAGCAGCTTCATCCTGATCTAAAACTGGTTGTGTGGAAACTGTGCACTTAACTATTAATTGTGAAGCCATACTGAAGTTGTTGAAGCTGTGTGTAACCTTCAGAGACCATACAGGCGGTGAGGGCAGGTATGGAAGGAGGTTTGATCTACTATCAGAATAAAGTGTCCCATGTTACTCCATGTTAAAAAATGTAGCTCTTAAAATTCTGAAAACTATGGAAATCACAGACACTGAGATGTGGACTCAAGATTCCAGAGGTGCTTCTGAGCTCTTCCAGTTCTCCTGTGGCCAGTGGAGCATAGCCTGAGCCCTCCCAAGTGAATGTTACCATCTCCATACTCTCAGGACAGGTCATTCTCTTTTTGTTTTGTCTCCATTTTCTTACTGAAATGTGGGCTGTGTTTGTGGCTGTAGACCAAGGTGCACAAAGACCAAATCTGCTAATTTCACCCCAGACCTTCTGAGACCTTCTGTCTCCTTGCTGCCTGATCACACCAATTTATCTACATTGGTCTCTGGTTTGTTGTAATGAGCAGGCTTTACAGGGAGAAAGCTTAAGGTGATCCTTTCATTTTACAGAAGCCACATGACAACTTCTTAGTCAACCACTGAGCAGGGCTAAATTTTAACAGCAGAAGTATTTAAAAGAGAAGAGGCAGGCTTTCCATGCTGCTTGCCTTCCCCTGAGCCATTTAGTACACCCTCTGATTAGTTTTTCATTTCAAACCAGGCAGTAAGATACTGCATTCATGAGGAGCCCTCTCTGCTTTATCCTGTGAAACATTATTTCAGCCTGATAATGTAAATCCTGCCTTGGCTTTCAGTGATGCTAATAATTTCAGAGAATTCTAGCACGAGTGGGGTGGACCTGCTTTTCATACCTCTTCTTACAGGGTGTGCTCTTCTGAATGTTTCCAACTTAAATGAAATCACAATTGCTAGATCATAGATGCTGTCCACCTTCAACCTGATTTATTGCATTTGACTCATCTAGAATTAGGGACAGAAAAGCTGCCTACCTGGAAAGCTCAAAACAAACAAAACAAACAAACAAACAAAAACTACCAAAACCAAAAGCCCCACTTTAAAATTCTGCTTTCTAGAAAATAGTTCCCCTGTGTAGATTTTGAAAGGTTATTATCCTAAGCCAGATAAAAATTCATTTAAGTTCTGAATCAGTGACAATATTTTTCATATCTGGATTTTTTTTATTTATTTTGCCTTGGGTTTTTCTTAGTTCTTTCAGATGATTGCCTGAGATCTGAGACTTAGGTAGTTGGTTTTTTATATTTGTTAGATCTGAGAATAAAGCTGTCACTGACATTAAATTTTTATTGGCCTTGTTCAGGCTTTTCAAAATTTCACAAGTTGGCTGTCACAAAGGGGAGAAGAGACTGTGAGGTTAATGTTACAAACAGATGTTATAATTAAAATGAAAGAGTATGATAATATTCTTCAGCTTCGACTGCTGGTCCCATTTCATGCCAACAGCACAGCATACTGGGGCACAGCTTCATAGTACCAGATCTGTCTTCTCCCACCTCAGAAGTTGAACTCTTTTGGACTGAGATGGGCTGTGAAGTAGCCCTGGAAGGGAAGAAATCAAAGGAAAATGAAAATGCATGTGCATAGGTTTCCTCTCTTAAAGCAGCATGAATTGCAATGCAGATTGCCTTGTTATTTGCAGCAGTGGGTTTCCCACGGTGTGGTCTTTTCACCTTGCAAGAGAGAGCATGGGTAGGTGGTTGGTGGCTCACCTGTGGCAGCACAGAAAGAGACAGTTGACCATTAGCATAGAGATCTTAAAACAGGTGAAATCAGAAGGAGCTGACTTGCTGTTCATGTCACTTCAGTGCCAGTTGTAGCATCCAAGCCTTTTGATTACTAAACTCTCCATCCATTAATAAGCAGTAGGTCAGGGGTCACACATCTCTCACAGTAAGTTCTTCCTCCCTTTTTATGTTTTGAAGAGCTTGTAAGCCATTATTCTCTAGCAGCTGTCAGTTGCATAGACAGGAAAACTGATACTATGTGAGTAATGCTCCCAAAGTACACAGGGTGAGAGCTGCTCATGAGAAGTCAAAACCTTGTGAGTAACCTGGAAGCTTTTGATTGCCATGCTCCATAAAGGAAAATACAGCAGTGTTAGAAAACATGCTGCATTTCTTTTCAAGCAGGATTAAATAAATCACATGCCATGATACTTCAGCCTTGAATTGTTGTTTACAATTAACATTACTTTGTTGTTTACCAGTCTAAAATAGTGGGAACAAAGGAAGAACAAATACTTAACTCTTCTACATCCTTGTTGAAACTGCTGCTTCCAGGGTTTTTTTGCTTTCTATTTCTCTTCATCCTTCCCATTTCCCTGGTTTGTATTTTTGATACAATATCTACGTGTTGCAAGAGATGAGGTTGATTTTTTGCTCAGTAGTAAACATAAGGCCAAGAAGGATGTAGGATGTAGTCCAATATGTGGTATGTTGCTGTGTGGCCAGTATCTTAGAGACAGCAATAATTAATGTGAGTAACTGCTGCCTTGTCTTCCCAGCCCTAAGCATACATGTACAAGGTGCAAACCAGCAGGTGTACACTTAACAGACAAACACGTACCTCAGAAGCTAAACAGTTTGGGGGAGGACTTCTAAGGAAACAACTGCCAGGATTGCTTTGCAGGAGCTACTGATTTCTCTCTAAGCAAAAGACAGAAAAGAGTCTCTGAATTCCCACAGTAGGTTCTATTCCTACTTGCCTTGTCTTGCAAGCTGGCTCGAGACAAGTAGAGTTTGGCTGGCAGTCTTGGGGTGTGGTTGTTGAAGACAAACCTTCTTTCCTGCTTGGAATGACATGTGAGAAGCTGGTGGTTTACATCCACATTAGGAGGTCAAGGTGTTTGTCATGCCTTTATGACATGTGGAGCTGCAGTTATACATCCAGTTTCATAAAACAAATTCATGCAGTTCCTGAGAAGGGAATTTACAGGGGGAGCATTTATAGCTTTGTCTCTTGTATGCCGAGTGGCTGTGCTACAGAATTACTTGGTGCAGTTGGTTCTTCATAATATAGCTAGAAATTTGGCTCAGACAGTCACTCCAGATTAAATAATCTGTGTATATCCTGATAGCTGTTTCTTATCTGCTTGTTTCACTGTGCTGTCTCCTCCCTTGAGCACCCAGTCACAGAACGATAGAATTGTTTGGGTTGGAAAAGACCTCCAATATTGAGTCCAACCATCAGCCTAACAGCACTGTGGCCATCAAACCGTGTCCCAGAATGCCATGCCCACACGTTTCTTGAACACCTCCAGGAACAGAACCTATCCCAATGCCTGACCACTCAATCTTTCCATTGCTGGGAGTCCAGTCCAGATTCAAACCAGCTTAGATAACCTCTTCACATCTATTGAACCCCTCATTCCTTCAAAAATTCAAGATTCTCACATAAGTTGTACCAAGAACTTAATTTATTTCTGCCCAGTGTGTCACTTTCTCAGAGCAGAAAATGGTACTGACTCAAGACAGTCACTTGCAGGTCTGTGTTGTGTACTTGTCAAGGCTCTCCATTTAAACCCTCTGTGGCAGGAACGCTGCTTAGTACTAGGGTCATTGGTTTGTTTCTGTTTTCTTTAGTTCAATTAATTTGCATAACTGAGTAGAGGGCTAAAACTAAACTGACATCCTTGCATGTGGGAGAGAGAGCAGCCTCTTCGTCAAGGGGTGCATAGCCAAGGGTTGATGGATCTAAATTAGGAGATTTATGTAGATTAGGAGCTGAATTAGTTCTCCATACACAACTCAACATCCTCATGTATAGAGCAATGACAAAGATGAAGAGAGTTCCCTCAGTTTTAGGTGGAAGCTGAACTAAGTTGCTTAGAGCATCTGTATCCTTCCTCAGATTTGATCCCTATAGATATGTGGAATGAAGTGAGTACATGTACATTCATGTACAGTGTAAAGGGCTGATCCTTTATGACCACACCTAGTTTGCTCTCAAAGATCTCATAGTATTTTAAAGGCCTTAAATGTAATGCTGCAGCACCAAAAGGCAAAAGTAATAGCATTTCAAATACGGCTTGAGTAGGTTAGGCACTGATTTCCTGTTAAAATGCCTGTAACTTACTTGGGGTTCACATGCACACCCCAGGCTCTACAGTCTAACAAGTCCCTGCACATCTGCTGAGCTGAATTAGCTATCTTTATGCATACCCCTTGGCCTGTGGCAAATAAGAGATGAACAAATTAGGCTTTTATCCTTCCTTCACCGTGGGCTAAATGAAGTCAAATGCTCTTGTGTAAGCTGTGGATTGAACGCACGTGTGTGTACATCAAACGTAATCACCCGGGTACCCGCCTGGTTACAGGGCTGTTAATTACGCCAGGTGCCCACCCGCATCCTTGCAGACATTCTGCCCTAGTAAAACTGTCCCACACAAAATGAGCTCGCCTGTGGTCACAGGATGTTAAGGAGCAGAATTGGGAATATTCATTCTTCCCCTGTAGGCATCAGATGATGGCAGCTGTTGGAGGGTGGAGTACTAGCCAGAGAGGATCCTTCCTCCAGGCACTGTAGGGGACATTTCATATGTGATTTTATCAGATGATCGCAACTCATTTATCATTTTAGGGCACCCAACAGAGAGCTATGAGGATGATTAAGGGACTTGGAACATCTCTCCTATGAAGAAAGACAGAGAACTGGGGCTGCTTAGTCTTGAAAATAGAAGGCGGATCTTATTAATGTCTATAAACATCTGAGGGGTGGGTGTCACGATGAAGGTGACAGTCCATTTTAGGTGGTGCCCAGTAGTAAGACAAGGAACAATGGGGGCAAGCTAGAACACAGGAAGTTCCACCTCAATATGAGGAGACAATTCTTTAGGGTGGGGGAGCACTGGAACAGGCTGACCAGAGAGGTTGTGGCATCTCCTTCTCTGGACACTTTCCAAACCCACCTGGTTGCATTGCTGTGTGGCCTGCCCTAGGTGATCCTGCTTTGGCAGGGAGGTTTGGACTCGATGATCTCTGGAGGTCCCTTCCAACCCCTAACATTCTGTAATTCTATGGTCTGGATATCATGACACCATGAAAAGACAAAGTGTTACTCCATCCCATTGCTGGCAGAACTGCGTCTTAATACCCAACTTCTAAGTTTGCATATGACCTTTTCCTTCAAGCATTGAGTTTTTAGCTGAGCAATAGCAAATTGCAGCTGAAGAAAGTAGATAGAAAATGCAAAATCACTCTACAGTCTGTGGCTTTTTAATCACATTCCTGTATTCAGTAAAAGTAATGAGATTTCTTGTTTATATTTGTAATCAGCAGAGGCAACTGACTGTGATGAGAAGCCGGACATTTCTCTACTACAAACAGGTAAAATGCATTAAAATTTTTATCAGCTTCCCATGTGTGTGTTTGTTTATTTAAGGCACAGAAGCAGGTTTCAATAATCCTGATGTGCCATATATAGTCAGGTAATTGTACACAGGACGACCCAGCTACCTTAAGTTTTGAATGGCCTGTATTAAAAAAACAAATGCATCAGAATATTACAATTTTCCCTCTCTATTTCATATTCATAAACCTTCAAGGTTTATGGTGACAGCTAAGCTAATAAGGCCAGTAAGTTACTCTTCTTATGGCAGATAGGGACTTGCACTCATCCCTGGTATTTATGGTGGTTTTTTTTTTTTAAATCTGAATGGAGTTAGTGGTAGGGACAAACACAGCAATTTGTGTTGTATCGTCCATTTAGTTGTCCAAGGTATTAGCAATAACATCTTGCGTTCACAGGAGGATTGCAAAGATATTTATATGCTATCTAAGTGTTGGTTTACGTTTTCTTGAAGTCCAGCTACCCTGCCTTAAAAGCCTGACAGTTGCTAAACAACAGCTCTGTGGCTGTGTGGAGTGGGAAATCAGAATTTTGCATGTTGTTGCACATGGTGCTGATATCAAGACAGGCTGAGTCTGAAATTTGAAGCACCCTCTCATGAAGAGTCAGTCCATCAATAGATGCCTAGATAGTAGGAGCTGAGCTGCCATCTCTGGAAATTCAGTGGGGCCAGAACCTGGGGAAATGGTCATTTCCCTGCATTACAGAGTGATTTCTCTGCCATTTCACCAAGATGCTGCCTGTTATCACCAAAGGCAAATTAACTGGAGGGAAGATCTTGAGCAAACAAATAGGGTCATGGATTATGGTGCATTTTTATCCTGTTTCTAAGGTGTAACAACAAAGGGTGATTGGAGACGAGTGCTGCTGTTGCTGTGAAGAGCAGGACAGGGCTGATACTGGGTTGCTGAATACATGGGTCAGTACCTGGAGGCCATGGGGTGGACAACAGAGCACTGTACCACCGCAGCATCTGTCTCTTGTGTGTGAGAGCTTCCTGAGCTCTCTTGCATAAGGGCTGGAGCAGGAGCTTTCACACACTGCTGCTGTGTGCCGGAGCAGCAGCTGCCAGCCGTGGAGCGCTGTCGGCTGAAATCCCACTGTCAGAGCACGTGCAGTTACTAAGGAATAGGACCAGCGAAGCAGTTGGGAGGACAAGCAGCTATAGTCTTGTTCTGGCATGGACCCAGTGGGGGCTGGGAGCACATGCTGGCTGGGAGCTGCCGTGCTGCTTTCTTGGCCAGCCACTGAATAATATTTCAGGGTACGGTTGCAATAATAGATGCAGGAAGCTCTGGTTTGAAAGGTCTCTTCCAAGTGACATCCTGTTCATTTCCTTTATCAGGGAGGGAAGCAATTCTGTTGCAAGAGGACCCTAATAAAGGTTACTAATGTGACATAGTGTTATCTTTTCATTGCTCTGGTAATCATTTTAAGGAGCAGAATGACTGGGTTGCTGTGCTTTTCTTTGAGCACAGTTTAGTCGCTACTTGCATTGTACATCATTGATGGAAATGAGTGCACTAAGATGGTTATGGTAGAGAAGACAACTCCCTTTCCACCCCACAGCAGGTCACCATTGGGGTCTTCTTATTTGTACACCTTTGAGCATTCAGACATGCAGGGTTTGAGCTGAAAAGTGCTATCTGTGCAAGGGCGCATAAATA
Source organism: Picus viridis (assembly GCA_033816785.1). NCBI lineage: Eukaryota > Metazoa > Chordata > Aves > Piciformes > Picidae > Picus > Picus viridis. Next base: position 29,449,805 of record CM066567.1, read on the forward strand.
AACCAGGCTGCAGTTTGCACTGGTGGGGGAGGTGATGCTCACAGGCTGTGAGCCAAGTGTTTGACTCACACCCATTATTATATGTGTGCTAGTGCCTCTTTCTAGTATGTATCCATGTAATATCATACTGTTCTTGGAAGCAAATGATTTTAAAGTGACAGACAGACAGTATAATGACAGTAATTATGACAGAGAGCCAAAATACAGATGCTTTCTATCAAGGAGTGTAGCAAAAGAGATGGAATGTAACTTTTACAGAGGTCTTTCCCTGTCTTAGTACAGCTGGTTTTATAAAGGGGTGTTACTGACAGGTTCTTTGAAGAGAACCTTTGTGTGATTTATTCAGCTGTCTAGTCTGTTTAGTTTGAAAAATCTTTGGGAAAGAGTCTCTCTAACTGTGTGTTTGTACAGTACCTGGCATGGTGTGCCTTGGCTGTAGATGACAGCTAATATCAGATAAATCATGTCTTCAAGACGTGCCAGAAGAGGTTTAGATTGGATGTTAGGAAAAATGTCTTGACCAAAGGAGTTAATCAAGCACTGGAACAGGCTGCCCAGGGAAGTGGTGGAATCACCATCACTGGCAGTATTTAAAAGATGTGTACATGTGGTGCTTAGGGACGTGGTTTAATGATAGACTTGGCAGCGTTAGATTAACTGTTGGACTCAATGATCTTAAGAGTCTTTTCCAGCCTAAATAACTCTACAGGTCAGTGATCAGTGGTTAACCTGGTATGTTGCTAGAGTCAAACCAGACTGAATTGGATTGCTTGGCTGGGGGAGAGTTGATCTTAAAGAAGAATGGATAGGGAAAAAAGGTGGAGTACAGAAACTATCTCTGACAGACATCAGATAGCTGGTCTCTTGGTCTCCAAGAACTGAACAAAGTTGTGAAGCAGATGCACCCACAGTGAATGAATTAAATTAACAGTAAATGCTGGTGCAAAAAAAAAAAAAAAAAAAAAAAAAAAAAAAAGGAAAACTCAGATACATTTAGTCCATCTTTCCTGCTCAGTCAGTCCTACCTATGACACCAGTGACATTACAAACAAGATCTGGATATATGTGGACTAGCAGTGCTGAAATGCCTAACCTGTGCATTTTCAGATTGTAACCTATAGCTCACACTTCATTTGAGGCACCTCAGTCAGAAGTATGGTTGCTCTCAGCTCTCTTCATCATAGGTGGAAAAGAGGTCTGCTTCCAGAGAGAAAGTGGGAGCAGCTAAGGTTGTGTTAGGGGATTGTCTCTCCTTTGCTGCCAGCAGGAATGGGCTCTGAGTGCAGTTAATTGGTATAGGTGCCTACAGCCAGGTTTGAACTTGCTCTCTCTGTGCCTACATTCAGCAAAGTCCTGGGCTTTGAGGAGAGCAGGTGTTTTGTTTTCAAAACCCTCTTTTAGAACTGAAAAGCCTTGTAAAAAAAAAATGGAGGTGGTACATCCTCATAAAACTAAGGAAGACTTTTTTTCCCCAATTATATTTTAGCACCTCTGAGCAGAAATCATGCTCCCATTTAAAAAATCACCCTCAACACCAAGAGGGCCTTGGCTTTAAAAGCTGTTGATGGAAGGGTGTTTAAAGTAAATTGGAAGAACCATGGCAGTTAAATGAGCTGGTGCATTGACAGATAAATCTCCAGGAAGTACTAGAAGAACTGTCTCTAACAAATGTTATCAAAGCCAAGGTCTTCCACAGTTCTAGCTTTTGCACATACAAAAAACCTGAAGGCTATGTCCAGACCTGAGCTGAGACAGATCAGACAGCTTCAGGGGTAATTACCATGGACTAAGTGGAAAGACTGATTAGTTTGATAAAGGAACCTGGAAGGTGTGAGGGAGATCTTTATCTGGACAAAGATGTGACAGCTCTTAGAGGCTTTCTGTAGAAGCTGGTATTGCGGAAGCCTCATAGAATCATTGCATGTTAGGGGTTGGAAGGGACCTCTAGAGATCATTGAGTCCAAAACCCATGCCAGAGCAGGACCACCTAGGGTAGGCTGCACAGAAATGCATCCAGGTAGACTTTGAAAGTCTTCAGAGGAGACTCCACAACCTTTCTGGGCAGCCGGTTCCAGTGCTCTGTCACCCCGGTAAAGAAGTTTCTCCTCTTGTCATCTTATTTTGGTCTACAATTGACTTGAAGCATCTGGATTTTGAATTTTAGAAGAAAAACAAAAGAAAGGCATAACCTCTAAGTTCTGCACATGGAAAGAAATGTAAGCCAGCTGCAACACCCTCTTCTTGAATCCTCATTTTGAAAATCGGATTTAAAAGATATGTGCAGCCCAGAGCCATGAGAGAGCCCTCCTTATACCATGCATGGGACCGCAACTGTGCTGTGAGTTTGTGTGGTTTATCCACACTGGGGTTAATTTGAAGATGAGAAAGAATTTTCATATTGCTAGAAGGCAGCGAAACAGTAACATCCCAATCCTTAGGTCCAGGGGTGATACAGCTTTGTGAAAAGATGAGAGCAATCTCTTGGTAAAGAAACAGATGATAAGAAAACAGGAACAGTCCAGTTCTATATAGGTTGTCTCCTTTTCTCTTGGAATACAATATCAAGAAAATGAAACTTAAAAAAATAATAAAGCCCCTTTTTGAAACCTTAACTCTAAATCCTTTATTGTAGTATAAATCTTTATCCTTCCAGTGCTTGATTGTATGCGTCTTCCCTTTTCACTGGGTTGTATTTGCCTCTCAGGCTGATTGATGTCTGTCTCCTGTTTGCCCTGTGTTCTTGTAATTCTTCTGTCCATCTTCCATTGTTCTGTTTGAAGAAAGCACATTCTTAAAGTGCTTTTAAAAAGACGGGATATAAGCATACCGTGCACCTTTTTTGTATTTGTATATATTATTCTATATGCATTTAGACTGCTGTGGAGTGGTGGGTTTTTAAATTACTTTTTTTCCAAAGAAGTTCCCAAAGTCCATACTCAAGGTTTAAAATTCGTGTGGTGCTTTTCTCACTCCTTCAGAACTGTAACTTCAAAGGGGTGAGCAGCGCAGCGCAGTTTGTGCCGAAGTCTAACGCAACGCTTTACATCTGCAGTGGGGTGCATGATGTGTTGTGTGAAAAAACTTGGCTGGCAAATTCTGCACTCAAAAAGTAAATCTATTTGATTTGCTTTTCTTTAGCCCATTGAGCTCTGCTCTAAGTGGAAGTCAGCATCCACTGTCTACATTTAGCCCCATCACAAATTGGAGTTAGAACTCAAATACATTTTCTTTTTTTTTTTTTTTCAAATTACTGATTTCTTAAATTGTTAGAGTTTTTTTTAACTGATTTCCCCTCCCCCCCCAAACTCTATCTTCCTTCAGGTAACCTTTTCGACACCACAACAGATCATCTGATAGACACAAACCCAGATTTTTCAGTTTGAATTTCACATCCTGCATCAGTGTTCTTGGCGGGTAGGACCATCCTCTCCTTTCAATAACATTCCCACAAGACCGGCATGAAAACGTCAACATACCACAAGATGTGGACATCCATAATGTTTTCCCTTCAACTTCCTGTTGTTCCATGCATTTTCCATGTAACTTCAAATAATGAAACCACCAGATTGCTTCACTGTTCTTCATCTTAATTAAAGATGATTTCCCTCTGTATCCAATGCGTTATTTAATTAGCTGGGTATCAACTCAGAGCACATCCTCTTGCCTTTGGTTTTCGTCCATGATTGTATTTTTCCACATGATTGTATGCTTGCCAGTAGTGTCTCATTGTAAGACATACAGAGGTGAATACACACAGCTGGGTGACTCTTCCTGTCCCTCGGGATTTGGGTGGCATCTCTTTCCATGATGAAACCCAGGGACTCGATGAGCATTTGACTCAGCAAAGCTCTTTGCTTCTGCAGACCCACTTTTCCTTTCCTGGCTACTGTGGAACCAATGACCAATTGTACACAGCTGTGATTAAAAAGACCTTGCTGGATTTAGCAGGAAATAAAGCAGGATTCCTCCCAGCAGTGCCCTTATAGCGAGGAGAGGCAATTCCTCAAACAATTTCCCCTACATGGTCCTAGTGAGGATGGCTTTTGAGCATCTTTGTAGTGCAGATTGCTGGAGGTGGTCATTCTCCCCTCACTTTTCCCCTCCAGCTTGCCCTTACCACCTCAATCTCAAAACGTATTACTTTGCCGATTTCCAGGAAGAGGGCCTGCACACTGTGATTTTTCAGCTGCTGCCCTCGGCGACAATATTCACCTATTTTTAAATAAAAAAGTCACCTTTGGACTGGCACTCTATTGGTATCTCAGCAGTTAAGATGACTGAATCGATCAAGAAATTGCACTACCCTCTTAGGCCCTGAAAGGGTTGATCCTTTCAGGTCAGGGCTAAAGTAGAATTGTACATGGCCCTCCATGCAAACCTTCACTTCTGCACCTTTCATTAGCACTAAATTCACTTTAAAAATGTTGGGGGAAAGTCTAGAAGGTCTTACCTGCAACATCTATCCATCACCAGGTAGTTTCCTGCAATTCGAGGCAGAGCTTGCTAGAGCATTTACTATTGTGTTTCCTTTCCCTGTGTACATTTTAGGTGCATCTTTTGGGTTTTTTGGAAACTATTTGGCCTTTGAGTGTCTCAACAGAAGTGCTATTACAGAACGGGATGGTTTTAAAAATGTTTAATCTCTTTTTTTAACAATCCTAAAGCCTGCTTACCAGGTGTCACTGAATGCCCACAAGTAACACCGAAGTCAGTGGGAGCGGTTTGTTCTCTCAGCACCGGAGAAACCAGACTCCCAGCCCCTCCCCCCACCGCCCACCCACCATGGACTTTTAGGAATGACCATGTTCTCTCTGAAACTTTGGAAACTGTGGACTTGCATATGCACTGCAAACTTTAATATTTGAGTCTTTCCTTTCTTTGTGGCTTGGAGTTGCCTGCGATGGGCAGGGGACACCAGTCTGTTGTGTCCGTGTGGTAACCCTTCAGCAACGGAATCAGCGTTTTGTAAATTTGGAAGATTGCATTTGTGTTTACTTACTGTGACTACTGTTCAGACTTTCTTCAGAAATCTTTTTATAGGGTTTATTAGAAGAAGAGAAAAAAAAATCATTCCATATTTAGGTAAAAATATCTCAATCTTCTGTATATATGTTTTATTAATATGTAAATATTTAGATATTTTTAAATTACTATGTTCTTAATAAAGCGACAAGGGACTAGTTGTGAAATGGTGTATAACGTTGTGTCGTGTTATCCAGCTCTGGGAAACCCTCTTTGTCAGTTCAGAAAAGAAACCCTACAATAAATAACTTTAATTGCATTTGTGTGCCTGTGTTCTGTGCTGGCTTCCCAGAGGAACAGATTCAGAGGGATAAGAGCTACCTGCATCTGGGGAAGAATAACAGCAGCCAACAGCAAACCAGACTAGGGTTTGTCCTGCCGGGAAGCAACTTCATGGAGAAAGATCTTGGGAGTCCTAGTGCCCAACTGGGCATACTACCCACATACTAGACTGGGAGTTATCCATGGGACAGCAATGTGCCCCTGTGGCCAGAGGGCCAATGTTATCCTGGGGTGCATCAAGAAAAGTGTGTCCAGCATGTCTAGGGGGTTCTTCTCCCTCTCTACTCTGCCCTGGTGAGACCACACCTGAAATACTGTATCCAGTTTTGGTCTCCCCAGTTCAATGGAGACAGGGATCTGCTGGAGAGAGTTATGAGGATGATTGCCGGACTGCAACATCTCTCCTGTGAATAAAGACTGAGAGACCTGGGGCTTTTTAGTCTTGAGAAGAGAAGGCTGAGAGGGGATCTCATCAACATCTATAAATATCTGAGGGATGGATGTCAATGTGAAGGTGCCAGGCACTCTTTGGTAGTGCCTAGTAATAGTACAAGAAACAGCAGGTACAAGCTACAACACAGGAGGTTCCACCTCAACATGAGGAGAAACTTCTGTGAGGGTGGTGGAGTCCTGGAACAGGCTGCCCAGATTGGTTGTGGAATCTCCTTCTCTGGAGACTTTCAAAACCTGTCTGCATACATTGCTATGCAGTCTGCCCTAGGTGATCCTGCTTTGGCGAGAGGGCTGGAGTAGATGATCTCTGGAGGTCCCTTCTAACCCCTAATATTCTGTGATTCTGTGATTCTGTTTCAGAGGTGTTAGCTAGCAATTAGTGGACTTCATAGGGAAATGTATAGGAAACCCCTAATGTTCCCATCACAAATCTTTTTTCCTGCTGGCTCAGATGGAAACCATGGTGCCTGCCAATCAGAACGATGTCTATATCCAGTCGTATAATAACTCTTGAGTATTAAGTGCTGATATGCTCCAAGTCTAATTTTAATTGAATTAGGTGCCTTTATAATCTGCACTTAAAAGGTTAAGCTCTGCTTCTATGGAAACAACACATAGGAAGGACAAACCAATACTCATCATTTGGAGTAGCAAGATGCATGCTTGGTAATTTATTATCACATTCTCATCAAATGTTGTTTAGCCTCAGAAAATACTTCCTGTAAAAACATGTTCCTGGTAATCTTCCATCAATTACAAAGAGCCAGCAAAGTGAGAGAGCAGCTCACCACACCTTTTCTGCTTTATGCAAGGAGTGCTATGGATGAATTGCTGGTAAAAAGTCTACTGAGACTTTCCTTTCTGCTTCAGTGGCTGCACATATCAGCATCCATGTGACACAGTGTGAGTTAGCACAGTCCCTCTCCATTGGGGAGTGTTGAAAGAGCAACTAAATCATAGATCACAGAATGATTTGGGTTGGAAGGGACCTTTAAAAGTCATCTAGTCCAACCTCCCTGCCATGGGCAGGGACATCTTGGACTATATCAGATTGATCAAAACACCATCCATCCTGGCCTTGAGCACTTCCAGTGATGGGGCATCCACAGAGTCTCTGGACAACCTGTGCCAGTGTCTCATGTCCCTTGTAATTTTTTTTTCTCTGATGTCCAACCTATACATACCCTCTTTCAGTTTAAAAATGCTGTCCTTTGTCCTGTTGCTACAGGTCCTCTCTCCATCTTTCTTATCAGCCCCCTCTAGGGATTTAAAAGCTGTGACAAGGTCCATCTCCCTCCAGAGCCTTCTCTTCTTCAGGCTGAACAATCCCAGCTCTCTCAGCCTTTCTTCATAGAAGAGGTATGCCAGCCCTCTGATCACTTTTGTGGCCCTTTTCTGTACCCACTCCAACAGGTCCATTTAATTTCTGTGCCAAGGACCCCAGACCTGGACACAGTACTCCATGTGGGGTCTCACCAGAGCAGAGGGGCAGAGTCACCTCCAAAGACCTGCTGGCCACACTTCTTTTGATGCAGCCCAAAACTCAGTTGTCTTTCTGGGCTACAAGTGCACACTGATGGCTCATGTGCAGCTATTCATCCTCCAGTACTCCAAAGTCTTTCTTGGCAGAGTTTCTCTAAATTCCTTCATCCCACAGCGGTATTGGTACAGGGGACTGCCCTGATCGAGTTGCTGGACCTTACGCTTGGCCTTGTTCACATGGTCACACTCCTTCAACTTGACAAGGTCAACAGCAATTTCCAGCACCTTCCACATGCCTACAAGTTGACTTCAGATATGAATGCAACTCATCAATCATTACATCACAGTTGGGGTTCTCCAGCTTGATGGAACAAATTTCATCCTTCTCCAAAGAACAATTTTCACTCACCTGCTCTGTGCTGCAATTCACCCCTAAACGTGTAGCTTTGTTTGGCTGTTTTAAACAGGGGGAAATTCATCCACTTGTGACATCCAGTTGGATGCCCACCTTGAATCTGCAATTGGGAGTGAGAAACATTGGTGCATACCAAGGATATGCAAGGCACTGAATCTCATCTGTGCTGCAAAGCTACCAGCAAGTACTGCTGCAAGGCTGCAGTTCCACCTGTTAAAATGGCTCTGGGTTGCAGCAAGCATCATTGCCAGCACCCCCACATGGGCTCCTGCAGAGCGCCAGCATCTTCACGGGTACATTTGGCCAGTGTGTCCCTCTGTCTTGTGTACAGGACACTAGAGATTAATCCTTTGGGAGAAAAAAAATGCTTCTGAAGCTTAAGAGGGAAAAGGATATCCTCCTGGTAACATGAAAGGAAACTGGAGCCTGGGCTTTATAAAAGATGCATTAATTGTGAGACAAGAAGAAAGCCATCTCAAGTGCCTGTGACATGTTGGTTTAGAAATGGCAGCTGAGTTGTTCAGAGGAAATGCATGATGGCATGTTGGAGTAATTTGAGGATGGGTGGTCATGATGGACCTACCCCTCCTGGAGAGAAAACTGCTCCCCCAAAAACCTCTGATGAGGTTGTGATGCCTCACTGGGAAGTTCATTTTTCCTTTACTGGGAAAGAAAGGGGGCACAGTCCTCGAAAAAAAAGACATGGGAGCACATCCTCCTAGAGAGACAAGCGTAGCCAGGATTTTGCAAAACTTTTCAGAAATAACCCTCTTGTGCACATTCTCCCCAAATCTAAAGCAGCAAAATACCTTGCAGGAGGTGCTGAGACAGCTGTTCTCCTTCCAGTGGCTCTCCCACTACTCAAACCGCCCCACAGCCGGGCTGGGGTGAGCACCTTTACCCCTTCCTGCCACCCTGTCATCACAGAGACTTTCAAGGGGGCTCGTACAAGTAGGTCAGGTATGATTTCTCATCTGCTGAATGCTAATAAAAGCCATCCATGTGAAACCTATAACATTATGTGTATAAATAATTTAGCTCTGGTGCACAAACATTGATTCCGAACTTAAAAAAAAAAAAGGATAAAAGAAAGAAACAATCCCATCAGCTTTCCTACTCCCCCTCCATGTATGTGTCATTATCAGGGGCAGAAAATATATAATACTTGGGGAAATTGGAAATTGGGGAGACATCCCCCTGGTATTTCTGCACTGGCTTCTTCTTCCACCCAGCTCTTCAAAGGCATAGAGGAGTCAGGATGAGCAAGGCAGCTCATTAGGAATGAAGATGTGATTCTGGCTTGTCATTGGATGGGGGTAAGTGGAGTAGATGCTGCATTTTGTGACCCACCTTCTTGTCTTTGCTCCTCTTGCTGCCCTGGGCAGATGCAGGCACTGGGCTCACTCTACATAGCATCCATCTAGTCTTTCCAGCAGCTGCCTTCAGGTGAGCTGCTTTGCCCCAAAATTGCCCTCAGGAGGAGTCCTTGCAGGGTGTCCAAGTCCACCTTGAGCTGGCCTTGATACTTCTTCAGCCCTGGAAGACCTCACCACAGCAGAGCAAGGAAGGTAACTGCCAAATAGCATTAGCATCCCTTGGAGAGAAAAGTCAGCCATCAAGAGTGGCTGTAATGGTTGAGCAAAGCCCTGTGACTGGAAACACTGGGCCAAAGACAAGAAGGAGCTGCATTGGCTCTCCTTAGTCCTATAAGACCCTCTGGATGGATCTTTGTAGAGGATTACAAAGTGGTGTAGCAGCTAGTGCACAATTAGTTGGACCCTGAGCCCATAAGTTGCAAAAGAGGTCCACAATTTTTCCTGAAGGTCTGGGAACATGAATGGTCAGCTGATGGTTGCTCCCCCATGCAGCTTGTCTCAGCATAACTTTGCATCAAAACATTCACAATGCTGTGGTTGCCCCTGAAGCTACCAACCAGCATGAGATGAAGATCTTCATCTACCTCTGCCCAGCAAGAGCCTTCATGGGTGAGAGGATCGTGATGGCTTGTGACTCCTGCTAGATCCTGGCTATGGGGCCAGCTTGGGGTGGCCACCACCACTGTGGCCAGAGATCTCCCCTGATCATGTCCATCACAAGCATGCCCAGGAGAAATGCTGCCTGGGCAGGCTAGGGTGGATAGAAAAGCCCACTCCATGTAGCTCTGACACCTACCAAAAACCAGGTGGCCTCAAGGATCCTCCCTGCCTCAGGGTGATCAAACCAACATATGGACAGCACATGCACACGTGCACTCTAGCAAGGAAGTCAGTCCAGCAGGCTTCCAGAAATAACCCTGTCTGGCAACAACACTCCCCTTCCACAGCACCCCTGCTCCATTTTAGTCCCATGTCCTGCAGTGCTCAGGAGTAACCAAGTATAAGTGAGTGTAGGCTTGATGTGGGCAAGGGGGACATTCACATGTGAGGTGTGAGCTTTGCCAGCTTCCTGATGAGTCACCATGAAGTTAGCATGGAGGGATCTGGACTGGAACCAGCATGTGGCTACTGCTGTTACCACAGCTTAGAGAAAGCAAAGATTAATGTAATCATTTAATCCCAGGAGATTTCAGGATTCACCAACTGTATCTCATGTCTCCATTCATCATGGCACAGGGAATGTGTGTAAACTGCTTGGCTCTTAGCTGGACCTCTGTTCCCTTCTGTTTTCCCTTTCCCTGAGCTCCTCACATGTGCACTCAGAAGCCAGCTTTCCCTGCTGCCACATCTCTCCTTCCTGCCTCAGGGATGGCAGGTCCTGCCCACAGCACACAACTCACTTTGTGGCTGGTGAGAATCACAGAATCACAAAATACATCTAGTTGGAAGAGACCTCAAAGATCATCCAACCCAACTCTTGATCCAGCACTGAAGGGTCAACAGTAAACCATGTACCAGGTCCACACACTGCTTAAACACCTTCAGGGACTCTGACTCCACCTGAGCAGACCATTCCAATGTTTGAGAACCCTCTCTGTGAAGAAACATTTCATAATATCCAGCCTGAACTTCCCCTGGTTCACCTTGTAACCATTTCCTCTGGTCCTGTCACTTGACACCAAGGAGAAGAGGCTGGCCCCCTCCTCATTCCAACCTCCCTTCAGGTAGTTATAGAGAGCAATGAGGTCTCCTCTCAGCCTCCTCTTCTCCTGACTGAACAACCCCAGCTCCCTGAGATGCTCCTCATAGGTCATGTGCTCCAGGTGATACCATCCACCCTTGGTTTTCTTGACTTTTTTTTTTTGTCAGTCCCCCAGGCCTGCAGACTTCCTCCACCTCCCTGGAGAACATGTTGACATGTCTGATATGTGCAGCACCAGTGCGGTATCGACTTCCTGCCTTTCCATTCACCCTGCCCTTACTGGGCTGTTGAGGAGTGATTGTGTCTTACAGAAGCCCTGAACCCCATTGCTGCAGTTTGTAGGTCATGTAGGATCTAGCACTGTTTGAAGAGTACTCAAGTAGCAGCCTGACTTGCCATGTTACCCGCTCCATCGATCCACTGCAGCTTCCTCCATGCTGGGTCTAGGGGTGCTGTGGGCCTGAGACCTCTTCTCCTGACCCTGCTGGTAGATGCATGCAGGATGTTGCCACCCACCCAAAAGGCTCAGACTCGGGAAAACCCAACCCTTGTATCCATGGCCAGGACTTAGAGGCTCCACTTCTGGGCTTGCAGACCACCTGTGTCACACACTGCAAGTTTTGCTCCATGAAACCGGGAGGCAGGACACTGCTGGGCTGACCTTGAACAGCTCTCACATCTTGGTCCTCCTTCATCTCAGTCTCGAGGGTGGGAAGATGAACCCACCCAGCCCTGCTTTGCTTCCTTCCTATGTAAATCCCTCTGCAAGTGCGAAGGTTAATGCACAGGCAGCGAGGAGCCCTTCCAGAGAGGGTTTGCTGGCGAGTCCCAGATCTCTTCCTCAAGAAACAAATTGCTCTTCAACTATTGCCATCTTGTGGCGTTTGTGACCCGTTGCTTGTTCCTTTTTATCTGCTAATGGTGTTGGTGAGAATCAGCAATGTACACAGGCAATTTCAAAATGAAATGTAAATGAATCAGAAATGCCTACGGAGAAGCCATTAGCATAAATCCAATCAAAGGGCTTTGTTTAACTTGTTAGAAATGACTAAATATTTAGTGAGTGTGGGTGGGCGAGGTGATTCTGCCTCACACTTGGGAAGTTTTAGAAGCAAACCTAATGCTGATATCTTAAATGGCTGAACTTGAAAGCTATTTTCTACCCTGAACTCTGCCTCTTCGGTTCATAACTCACAGGAATATCATTGTCTGTTCAAAGAATGTCATTGTCTATTCGAGGAGATCACCTCTAAAATACTGCGTTTGCTTCTAATATTGGGCAACTCAACCAAAAAGGATATTTGAACTCTATGTTGTGAGCACTCCAGGGCTCTTCTGGCAGTGGGGAGTCCCTTGGAACAAAGCCTGCCCATTCCAGACATGCCAAATCCATCTGGGTGAGACATTGGGAGTGCAGTGCAGCACCACCAACTCCACAGGACCACCCTGATCTGCCTGTGTTATGAACCACCAAAATCACTTTGGGCATGACAGACTAGATATAGGGAAGACATTATTTAGAGTGAGGGTGGTGAAACACTGGAACAAGTTACCCACAAAGGTGGTAGATGTCTCATCCCTGGCAACATTCAAGGGCAGGTTGGATGTGGCTCTGAGCAACCTGCTCTAGTTAAAGATGTCCCAGATCACTGCAAAGAGGTTGGACTAGATGACCTTTAAAACTCTTTTCCAACTCAAGTCATTCTATGATTCTATAAGCACGAACAATTCTAGTGTCTTTGTCCAGACTGATAAGACTGAGTTGAGTTCACAGCTCTGTGCCTGTGCTCTGTCTGCTGAGTGTCAGGAGAGATGAATGTAAGGCTAATCTTTGATGGCAGTTTAAGTGGCAAAGCAGACCTGCTGGCAGACCCCATGTTTCTCCCATCCTGCATCCACTCCTCACATTCTGACATTCATAGCAACTTTTGCAGAGCCACCTAGACTAAACCAACCCCCCAAAAGGGGGAAAAATCCAATTTTTGAAGCCAATGTCTATTCCCTGACCCATCAATTACACCACAGTTATATGGATAGTGCTACGAATGTTAATCACAGCAAGGTTTGGCTCTACAGCTTGGATTAAACTGGATAACAATGGTCAGACCCAGCTGTGCAGTGACTCCTTGCACTCCACAAGCATCACTCGAGCCAGCAGAGGACTGGGCTTATACAATAATAATACATACACCAGGTTGGAAGAGACCTTCAAGATCATCGCGTCCAACCCATCAAACAATCCAACCCACCCAACAACTAGACCATACAGCCAAGCACCCCATCAAGTCTTCTCCTGAACACCTCCAGTGAAGGTGACTCCACCACCTCCACGGGTAGCCGATTCCAATGGGCAATCACTCTCTCCATGTAGAACTTCTTCCTAACATCCAGCCTAAACCTGCCCTGGCGCAGCCTGAGACTGTGTCCTCTTGTTCTGGTGCTGGATGCCTGGGAGAAGAGGCCAACCTCTGCCTGGCTACAACCTCCTTCAGGTAGTTGTAGAGAGCAATAAGGTCACCCCTCAGTCTCCTCTTCTCCAGGCTAAGCAACCCCACCTCCCTCAGCCTTTCCTCATAGGGCTTGTGTTCCAAACCCCTCACCAGCTTTGTTGCCCTTCTCTGGACATGTTCCAGCAAGTCAACATCCTTCCTAAACTGAGGGGCCCAGAACTGGACACAGGACTCAAGGTGTGGCCTAACCAGTGCAGTGTACAGGGGCACAATGACCTCCCTGCTCCTGCTGGCCACACTGTTCCTGATGCAAGCCAGGATGCCACTGGCCTTCCTGGCTGCCTGGGCACACTGCAGGCTCATGTTCAGCCTACAATCAACCAGCACCCCCAGGTCCCTCTCTGCCTGGCCACTCTCCAGCCACTCTGACCCCAGCCTGTAGCACTGCCTGGGGTTGTTGTGGCCAATGTGCAGAATCCGGCACTTGGATGTGTTAAATCTCATGCCATTGGACTCTGCCCATCTGTCCAGCCTGTCGAGGTCCCTCTGCAAAGCCTCTCTGCCCTCCAGCAGATCAACTCCTGCCCCCAGCTTGGTGTCATCTGCAAATTTACTGATGATGGACTCAATGCCCTCATCCAGATCATCAATAAAGATGTTGAAGAGCATGGGGCCCAGCACTGATCCCTGGGGCACACCACTAGTGACAGGCCGCCAGCTGGATGTGGTGCCATTCACCATTACTCTCTGGGCTCGGCCCTCCAGCCAGTTCCTAACCCAACGCAGTGTGCTCCTGTCCAAGCCACGGGCTGCCAGCTTGGCCAGGAGTTTGCTGTGGGGAACGGTGTCAAAGGCCTTGCTGAGGTCCAGGTAGACCACATCCACAGGCCTCCCCACATCCACCAGGCGGGTCACCTGATCATAGAAGGAGATCAGGTTGGTCAGGCAGGACCTGCCCCTCCTAAATCCATGCTGGCTAGGCCTGAGCCCCTGGTCATCCTGTAAGTGCTGTGTGATCGCACTCGAGATGAGCCGTTCCATAATCTTGCCTGGCACTGAGGTCAGGCTGACAGGCCTATAATTCCCTGGCTCATCCAACCGGCCCTTCTTGTGGATGGGCACCACGTTAGCCAGCTTCCAGTCTTCTGGGACCTCTCCAGTGAGCCAGGACTGCTGAAAAATGATGGAAAGTGGCTTGGACAGCTCATCTGTCAGCAATCTCAGCACCCTAGGATGGATCCCATCCGGTCCCATGGCCTTGTGGGGGTCCAAGCGGCTCAGTAGATCTCTAACTTCCTCTTGGAGCAGTGGGAAACTATGCAGCTCTCTGGCTCCTTCTGCCAGCTCTGCAGGCCAGCTGTCTGGAAGACGTTCTGCCCTGCTAGTGAAGACTGAGGCAAAGAAGGTGTTAAGTACCTCTGCCTTTTCCTCATTCTTTGTTACAACGTTCCCCTCCGTGTCAACCAAGGAGTGGAGGTTGCCCTTGCCCTTCTTCTTGCTATTGATGTATTTATAGAAGGACTTTTTGTTGTCCTTCACAGCAGAGGCCAGTCTAAGCTCTAAATGGGCTTTTGCCTCCCTAATTTTCTTCCTGCACAACCTAGCAACATCCCTAAACGTTCTGTAGGTTGCCTCCCCTTTCTTCCAAAGATGATACACCCTCTTTTTTTCCCTAAGTTCTATTAAAAGTTCATTGCCCATCCAGGCTGGCCGTCTGCCCCGGCGGCTCATCTTCCGGCACACCGGCACAGCCTGTTCTTGCACCTTCAATAGTTCTTCCTTGAAGTAGGTCCAGCTCTCCTGGACCCCTTTGTTTTTAAGGGCTGATTCCCAAGGAACCTTCTGAATTAGTTCCTTGAGTAGCCTGAAGTCTGCCCTCCGGAAGTCCAGAGTGGAGGTCTTCTTGCTACCCCTCTTGGCTTGGCTGCATACTGAAAACTCTATTATGTCGTGGTCACTGGTGCCTAAACACCCTCCGACCACCACATCACCCACCAGCCCTTCCCTGTTGGTGAAGAGGAGGTCAAGCATAGCCTTACCCCTGGTAGGCTCACGCAGCACCTGGGATAA
This sequence comes from Picus viridis, assembly GCA_033816785.1. Taxonomy (NCBI): domain Eukaryota; kingdom Metazoa; phylum Chordata; class Aves; order Piciformes; family Picidae; genus Picus; species Picus viridis. The sequence goes on from CM066567.1 coordinate 29,465,057, forward strand.
GAAGCTGTCCTCCATGCACTCTAAGAACCTCCTAGACTGCCTCCTCTCTGCTGTGTTGAGATCCCAACAGATATCAGGCAGGTTGAAGTCACCCATGAGAATGAGGTCAGGTGATCTTGAGACAGCCTTAAGCTGCCTATAGAATGCCTCATCGACATCCTCCTCCTGGTTGGGTGGTCTATAACAGACGCCAACCAGGATGTCTGCCCTGTTGGTCTTCCCTCTAATTCTCACCCACAAGCACTCAACCCTATCATCCCTGATCTCCATCTCAACAGCATCCAGTGCCTCCCTGACGTACAGGGCCACCCCTCCACCCCTTCTTCCTTGCCTGTCTCTCCTGAAGAGCCTGTAGCCGTCAATTGCAGCGCTCCAGTCATGCGAGTCGTCCCACCACGTCTCTGTGATGGCAACTACATCATAACTTTCTTGCTGCAACAAGGCTTCCAGCTCCTCTTGTTTGTTACCCATGCTTCGTGCATTAGTGTACATGCACTGCAGCTGGGCTGCTGGTTTCACCTCTAGGTCTAGCTTATCACCTCCAGACTCCTGCCTGAGGGCACTGGTTTCCGACCCTCCCCCTTCGAAGCTAGTTTAAAGCCCTGTCAATGAGACTTGCTAATTCCCTTCCCAGAATCTTTTTACCTTTGGGGGACAGGCCATTCTCATGTATTATGACCTTTCCCCTCCTCTGGGACAGATGTACTCCATCTGTTACCAGCTGACCTGGTGCAGTAGAAAGTTGCCCAAGATCGAAAAACCCAAAATTCATTCGTCTGCACCAGCCCCTAAGCCACTTGTTGACTACAGCGGCTGACCTGTTCCTTATTGTGTTCCCTCCTGCAACTAACGGTATCGATGTAAAAATTATTTGTGCACCTGACCCCTCAACCAGATCTCCCAGGGCCCTGAGGTCATTTTTGATAGCCCTGGGAGGCCTGGTACCAACATCATCATTCCCTAACTGCATGACCAATAAGGGATAATAATCAGAGGGCTGTACCAGACTGGGCAGCCTTCTGGTAACATCTCAAACTTGGACTCCTGCTAGGCTAATAACTTGGGGCAGTGCTTTGCATTTGGGAAGAGCAGCTCTTTTTCACTGGTTGGCTCTCCAGTGTGCAGTTATATCAGGATGGGTGTTAATTGCCTTTCTGGAAATCAAAGCAGCCCAGGCAGGGGTTGTTTGCTGGGTTTGGTTTTGCTGCTTTCCTCCAAGCACTGCCCCTCAGCCAGCTTTGCTTTCCCGTCTGCACAGGAAAATACTTCACCCAGAAGGATGTCTCTCCCTGGGGAAATCCAAGCAGCCCTGAACATTCACCCCTTCCCACAGGCTTATCCTGCTGCCCAAACATGATGTCCTGCAAAGGCAGATGCTGCCATGGAGAGATTACTTAATGCCAGTCCTGGGCACAAGTCCTAAGAAAACACACTCAGAGCTGGCTGCAGCATTGTAAAGGGGCAATGAGATGTGGGAGATGGGAAGGAAATGTGAATTGGGAAAATTAAATGGCATAATGATTGCTCTCCCTGTGAGTCTGATGGATTTTATTAATTTTTTTAATGCTGGGAAAATGCCCTTTAAGGGGATGTGGACCACCACATTACAGCGCTGCCCACCACTGTCATGCATTCCTACTGAGTGAAGGGTTGCATTTGGGGCTGTAGGGGCTTTGGGAAGCCTGATGCTCTCCTTCATCCATCCCCACACCCCAGCACAGTGGGAGGCCCAGCTCCACCAGAGGGCTCTCACCTCCTGGCAGCTCCTCCAATCATCCCTGTGAAACAGACTTTGCATCTTTCACTGCATATAAATCAAGGGCTTTCTAGGAGGTTCTTGGGGCAGTTGCTGCCTATGGGCTCAGCTCAGCAAACTTCGCTTCCCCCCAGCTTGCTGGACTGGATGCAAGGGAGATGTTTGGGTTCCTCCTCTGCTGTGAGACTGTTATGGCAACATGCTCACATCAGCCCCTCCAGGAGAGCAAACCAGCAAACCCTTGCTTAGGTGACTGGGTTTGGTTTATTTCTGCTTTTCCAAAAGGAAAATGGTGATCCCTGTGAAGAGAAATGGTCACACCGAGCACATGTGGCCTCTTCTATGACTCCTTGCCTGCAGCCCTGAGAGTGCTTTGTTGATGGTACACCTATTAAACCAATTTTTTTCACATTCACTCAAGTTTTAGCTGTATCACTGGAATGATCCTAGGGTGGGATACAGCTCTGCTTTGGAAGGCAAGAATATATGGATGCTAATTAGATGCTCATCTAATGGACACTGCAGTGCTAGAAGAAGGAGCAGAGATGGGGACAGACGTGGAGGATTGCATGGCACCCTGTGGAGGAAAGAAGGAAGCTGAAGGTCAACAGTACCCACCACTATCCTGATTTCCAGCAGGCAAAGCAGGCAGGGTTGCTGAGGTTGTTTTGCTCCTTGCAACAGCCATGTTTGCCATGGAAGCTGCTTGCTGCTTTGCTCACACAGCCAGCTAGCCTCCGTTCAGCATCAACAAGTACCTGGCACCTCAAGAACCCAAAGAAAGAGTCCAAGCTGAGGCCATTCAGCCTGTTTGTGGCAGAGTGTGAAATCTCTACCTTGATGGGACTTGGGCAAATATCTCTAGATGAAGCCCCAGCTCCTCAGTATCAATCCTGCTGGGAGGTGTGAGAAGTCTTTTAGTCTGAAAGAGGGTAGATTTAGACTGGAGCTAAGGAAGAAGTTTTTTATGATGAGGGTGGTGGAACATAGGAACAGGTTGCCCAATGAAGGTATGGATGCCATATCCCTGGAAAAGTTCAAGGTCAAGCTAAATGGGACTAGTTAAAAATGTCCTTGCCCACAGCAGGGGGGTTGAACTAGATGGCCTTTAAAAGTGTCTTCAAACCCAAACCAGTCTGATTTTGTGATTATAGGGTTTTAAAAAGCATGTTTGCCTTCTGCTGTGCTCTGGCAGCAGGACAGCATTTTCCCCACGGGTCCACCTAAACTCCCACCCATGAGTACCCCCTTCACAGTTACTGGGTAGGGCTGGCAGCAGTGGGAGGCAGAAATCCTGGATGCAGATTAAGTAAGAAGACTCCTTGCCAAAGACATTATCTGAAGCAGGTGGTTCCAGCTCAGAGGAACTCAATTTATACTCCCAAATGACATGCTGGGAGCTGCTCACAGCTCCATCAACAAGTACAACACAGGAGAGGCAGATGTTTGGTGAGTGCCAGCAGCTGGAAGAGGATCACTGACTCAGCTCAGCTGCACCCATTGCTCCAGACAGCAATTTGGGAAGCCAGTGTTCAAGGCTTATCCCAAGGGAGCCTGTATTGAGTGGCTGCAGGTCTGGCTGGCAGGATCACACAGCCCCTTCTGAAACAAAGTGGGGTAGCAGTGCACCAAGTCAGGAGGGAGGTGAAGCTGCTGGAATATTTATAGGCTCAGGCCTTGGAAAGGATCTGGGTGCAGAAAAGCACATAGTGCTTGGGGCTGGGGCAGCCCTGTAATGGTGACAACAGGGTCATGCTGGGGCTGTGCACATTGCAGGAGCAGCACTCCCCTGGTCATGAGCCCGCCAACAGTTTTTTGGCATGGGGAAATGGCACTGTGGATGCCTAGGCTCAATGTGGTGAGATATGGCTTGGGAAAATGAAGCCCTACGAAGGCTGAAGAACACAAGGAGTGCACTAACACAAAATGCAAGGTATGAGGCTTGCCCACCTAAGCAGAAGTTGCTGACACAGGTGAACTTTTGGGGCCTGAAGAGGAAGGAGGTGGCTCATGTGCAGGCTGGGCAGTGGCTCTGCAGGGAGTGCAGCAGTGATTGCTGCATTGCTCAGCCCCATGCATGCGTTTTATTTCCCATATGCTGGCCAAATGGCCAGTAACAAAGAGCAGCTCTGCAGTGTCTGCTGCCCCAGCCTGGCAGTAGTGGGATCAATGAAATGTTCCCCAGATGTGACACAGTGAGAATGTGAAACAGGTCAAGAGAGTCAAAGCATGGGTGGGAATACCAAATCCAATGCAATTTTGAAGAGATGTGGGTAAAGCCAAGGAGGATTCATCAGAAATCACCTCTAATGCTGCCAAGAGGCTTTGGGAGAGAACACAGACACATTGCAGCTGCAAAGGGCCATTCTCAAATTGCCCACAAGTTTTCCCAGGGTCAGGCACACTTCCACCTGCATGAGCCCTGTGATGCGCTCTCCATGGCAGGTGTTCACTTAGATGCAGGGGTAGTGTGGGTCAGCCCAGCCTGAACCCACCATAGCTGAGGAGAGGGCACTCAGGTGAAGCGCATATACAACCAATACAACCAAACACAGCCTGCAAAAATGCAGAGGAAACAGCACTTCCTTGAACTGCTGTAATACACGATAGAAATATTTAATAAAAGCTGCTAGGCAGGTATCATTTATTTGGCTTTTAATAAAATCTCACATCACAGACTATTAAAGCACCTTATCAAAGGTTAAAGGGGCAAAGTTCCCATTTGGTGACAGAAAACAATGACAGAGAAAATCGGCTCCTTGAAGCAACACACAGCACACACCGAGGCACAGCAGAGGCCACTACTGACATCATTATTATTTAATATCCCTTGTGTATTAATGAGACATAGCAAGATGAGGGAGAATGAGGCAAGGAAAGCCAATAGCAGCACAAACTTACTTTTCTTTGTCAAAACAAAGAGAAGTGGGGGAAAGCTGTGCTGCAAGATGTGCTTTACAACATGAGAACTTAAATGATCAAACTAAGTTAAAGTTTTTGTCTCAAAAGCGAATGACGATCCCCACATGCCAGTGGAACTAGTTTCCATGCATTAAACCTAATACTTAGCACAAGTCAGGCTGAAACAGCTGGTCGCATTTTAGCAGCCACTTCATTGTGAATTCTGCAAGGAAACAAACCAAAAATCACTTTCCCTGTCATTTCTTACCCTGCTTTCAATCAGCAGTATTTTCTCGTGCTTTTGTGATGCTGCTCCTTCTTGGTTGCACTGCAGGGGGAAGCTGCATTGTTTTTATTTTTAAAAGACATTTCTGCTGACATTTAAGAAACAGAAAAGGGAGAGTTCAAACACTGATCCTTTTGTGAGCACCAGGGATGCAGAACCAAGTCAGAAGCCTACCTGGCTCAGAAATACTGCTTAAATTTAACCTGGATGTACACACAACAACTCACCTTGGCCAAAGAAATCTGAGCTGCTTATAATCCATGCTCCAAGTCATCCAAGGAAAAAAGACTGAAGAAATGCAGGCCCTGCACAAGCAAAGGTTCAGGACATGTGTCACATCCTCATGTCAGCACAGGAGACAGCCAGCTTTGATGGACCACAGCACAGAGGGCTTTACTCTTTCTTTCTTTCTTTTTTTCTTTCTTTCTTTCTTTCTTTCTTTCTTTCTTTCTTTCTTTCTTTCTTTCTTTCTTTCTTTCTTTCTTTCTTTCTTTCTTTCTTTCTTTCTTTCTTTCTTTCTTTCTTTCTTTCTTTCTTTCTTTCTTTCTTTCTTTCTCTCTTTCTCTCTTTCTCTCTTTCTCTCTCTCTTTCTTTCTTTCTCTCTTTCTTTCTTTCTTTCTTTCTTTCTTTCTTTTTCTTTCTTTCTTTCTTTCTTTCTTTCTTTCTTTCTTTCTTTCTTTCTTTCTTTCTTTCTTTCTTTCTTTCTTTCTTTCTTTCTTTCTTTCTTTCTTTCTTTCTTTCTTTCTTTCTTTCTTTCTTTCTTTCTTTCTTTCTTTCTTTCTTTCTTTCTTTCTTTCTTTCTTTCTTTCTTTCTTTCTTTCTTTCTTTCTTTCTTTCTTTCTTTCTTTCTTTCTTTCTTTCTCTTTCCTTTTTGCACTTCCTAAGGTGTGCAGGCCAGATTGTTCTCATGGCATCAAACCATATTGCTCCAGATCATGGAATTGAGATTTTGCACACGGACAGCAAAAAAAGTCTTTGGGGGCAAGGGGACAAAACCAACCAACCAAAAAGCATTTGATAAATTGATAAATTTTAATGCTAGAAAACTTTTATTTAACTCTAGAAAATTGTTACATGAAGCAGGTGGTTCCAGCAGTGTGGGATCTACTAAGGGCTTCTGGATCCATCACTACTCTTAGGATTTTGCTTATGATCTTGGGGGAGAGTGGCTGGAAAGCCGCCCAGTGGAAAAGGACCTGGAAGTGTTGGTCAGCGGATGGCTGTGTGCCCAGGTGGCCAACAGTATGCTGGCCTCTATCAGAAATAGTGTGGAGAGCAGGATTAAGGAAATTATTATCTCCTTGTAGTCAGCACTGGTGAGGCTCCACCTTGAGTACTGTGTTCAGTTTTAGGCCCTTCACCATAAAAAGGACATTCTGGTGCTAGAGTGTGTCCAAAGAAGGGCAAAGAGGCTGGTTAAGGGTCTGGAGCACAAGTCTTCTGAGGAGCAGCTGAGGCAACTGAGGTTGTTTAGTCTGGAGAGAAGGAGGCTGAGGGGAGACCTTCTTGCTCTCTACAACTATGAAAAGACCCTATAGCATGGTGGGGGACAATCTCTTCTCCCAGGTAAGAAGTGGCAGGATTACAGGAAACAGCTCCAAGTTGCACCAGTGGAAGTTCAGATTTGCATTAGTAAAAAGGTCTTCACTGAAAGAGTGGTTAAGCATTAGAATGGATTGACCAGTTAAGTGGTAGAATCAGCATCCCTGGAAGTGATAAAGAATGTGTAGATGTGGTGCTTAGGGATATAGTTTAGCAGTGGAGTTGTCAGTGTTGAGAAAATTGTTGGACTTGATGATCTTGGAGGTCTTTTCCTACACTAACAATCTTGTGGTCCTGTACCAAAAGGACTTTGTCCTCAAAGTACAGGACTCCCTTTTGATCCCACCTGTCCACCAGGAGTTATTTTAACTGTGAGACCCCAGCAGAATTATGGGTGGGGTGCATGCATGCTGGGTGCAGCAAGAGTGACCTGAAGGTGCATCAGGTAGGTGACTCTTGGCTTGTTTTGCTGGCCAAGCTACTGCTTGCCCATGCAAAGACTCACTCCATCACAGGCAGGAAAGACGGGTGCACATGTCCACCAGGACACACTGCAGGCCCACCTGAGGATGCTCTACCATTGCCCATGCAAAGAAGCATGCCCTTAATTAAACGGTGCAGTCAGTTCCAAATAGTGCCCAACTCTGTACCCTTGTTCTATGATTCTGATTCTTGTCATGTTTAGTTTCAGCTCTAGAAGATCACATCTGTACCAGCACTAATGGGTTGCATGGATACTGCTACCTGTGTTTTCCTTCCTGAAGAGCCCTCACCACATCTCTGACTTCAACTGTGACCATCCCACCGCTAGAAACAACTATGGGAAGGGACAGAACAGTGCCTGGCTTGGCCCCCACTAGGCATGTACCTCCCTCCCACTCCAGCATGTAACAGGATACAAGGCAGTGCCATCAGACCACTCCATCTTGCCATGAATTTCCATGCATTTGGTGTTTCTTTTGGTCATGGAAATCTCACCTTCTTTAATTTTTATTTTTGTATTAAAGAAATAAGTGTTTTACCCTCATGGATGTGGAGGAAAAAAAAAAAAAAAAGATGAAAATATGATTTGGTTCCTTCTCACCTCTAAAAAAACCCAACAACAACAACAAACAGACAAAAAAAAAAAACAACACAAGAACCCCCCACCAAACCAAACCAAACCAAAATCAGAAAGGGAAAAGAAGTCTAAGTCAAGGCTAAGAAATCAGCAAAATTAATTTTTTCTTTTATTTCATAGTTTCTCTTATTTTGTTTTTAATGAGGTGCTGCTGGTAGAGGTGATGACTAAATGCTGGAGAAATGTTAGATGAGAGCAAGTGATTACTGCCATTCAACTGCTGGTTTGGTGTTTTCTTTCAGATTGAAATCATCTATCAAGGAGCACACAGACATGATATGAAGCCAGGGCTCAGCAAATCATCTTGAATCAATAGCAACCAGAAGACCTTGAGAACTTCTACCCCCTCTGAGTGGAGGGAGAGGCACTGAAGAAGAGTTCAAACTCCAGGACAGAACTGTGGGCACCATGTCCTCAGCTCATCTCTTCTATCAAAACCTCAGTTAAATGCCCCACAGCTGCTCACAAAGAAACAAATTCTGTGTGTTGAGCTTGAAATAATTTAGGAGAGCAACATAGAGGAGTCTGAAAATCAATTAATTGTACAAATAATATTAATCACTTCCTAAAGGTGCTTAGTGCTGGCAGCTCCTGTGCACCTCTGGTCTTCTGCATCACGATTCAGGGCTACTACATTCACTCAGAGATAAAAAGAGTAATTAAAATCAGGCATGAAATATATCACTTTAATTTCTTCTCTTTCTGCTTGTTTTTGAGCAGGACTTTTCAAACAGGGTTGCACAAAAGGCAGTCTTTGGATTAACAGGCAATTATTTAATTAGCTACTTAATTGCAAATTACAAGCAGCAAAGTGCCTTCTTTATCTATTTGACAATGTAAAACTTGGCCTTATGCTATCTATAATACCAAATTCCCCTTCTTTCTAGGAAAAATGTGTCTCTCACATAAAGCAAGACAAGTTTTAAGTGAGAATGATCTCTCTTTCGGCTTTAGTTGGTTAGGAAAAGGGTCTTCTGAAGCACACACAGCACTTTTAGGTAGAAAAATTGAGAAGATGCTGGCAGTCAGACTTTGTTAAAGATATGTCAGAATTCAGTGATATATATATTAAATGCATAAGAAAAAATGTGTGCTTTGCAAATCAGTGATGGAAAAGTGTTGCCTCAGATAAATACTCTGGGACAAGAAGGTGTGTCCTGGCTGTAAGGCATAACTTTCCAGGGTTGTACTGTACTCATCACCAACCATATTCAGAGCAAGATGGCATTTTTTTCTGAAGCATGCTCCATCACAGATTTTGGGTAAGTCACCAGCTGACACATCCAGCCAGGCTGTGGCTCTCCTTCTGTAGTAACTTCAGCCCTCCACAGGCTGCACACCAACAGGGGCTGTTAGAGATGACATCTGTGGACTCTTCCAGCTTCCCTGGGACAGGGATTTGGCTCTGCATCAATCCAGTCCTGTTGCAATTTCCATCCCTGGAAATATTCCAGGTCAGGCTGGACTGGGTTCTAAGGAATCTGATCTAGTTAAATATGTTCTTTTCCTACTGCCTGGAGGTTGGACTAGATGACCTTTAAAGGTCCCTTCCAACACAAACCATTCTATGATTCGATGAAAAATGTAATGTTGGACAAGTTTTATCCATTGTCAAGTCCACATGACCTCCTGGTTCCTTCTTGCTCAGCTTTTGGGTGCAGTGTGGATAAAATGAGACTTTTTGTCCAGTTTCTGGGAAAAAATCAGCACTAGTGAAGAACTTGACAATAAGGTCTGGGCTGCCTCAAAAGCTGTAGGGCCAGCAAGCCAAGAGAAATGATTCTGCCCCTCTACTCCACTTTGGTGAGACCTCACCTGGAGTACTGTGTTCAGCTCTGGAGCCCTCAGTACAGAGATAACATGAACTTGTTGGAGCACATCCAGCAGAAGGCCACAAAAATGGTCAGAGGGCTGGAACACCTCTCCTGTAAGAACAGTCTGAGAGAGTTGGGAAGAAGTTCTTTACAATGAGGGTGGTAGAAGACTGGCAGAGGCTACCCAGAGAGGAGGTAAGTGCCTCATCCCTGGAAACACTTATGGTGAGGTTGGACGGAGCTCTGAGCCCCTGAAGATGTCCCTGCTGACTGCAGGGAGCTTGGACTAGGTGACCTTTAAAGGTCTCTTCCACTCCAAACCAGTCTGTAAACTCTATGAACTCGTCCCGGCAGCCCAAGGCTGCCGGCGGAACGCGGGCGTTGCAACAACTCGCGCCGCAACAGGGCGCGCGCCACCGCCGCACACGCGGGAACGCGCGGGGGCACGGAGGAGGAGAAGCGATGCGCGCGCGCGGCCGCCGAAGGGGAGGGGGCGGGGAGCGCGCGAGGCGAAACGCGTGGAGCAGAGAGGCGGGAGCGGAGGGGAGTGGGGGGAGGTTTAACCCCCGTGCCCGGCGGCGGCCGCGGCGGCGGCATTTTTATTCAGGCGGCGCTGAGGGAGCCCGGCGCGCCCGGTGCATTGTGGGACTGGGCTGGGAGTCCCGTTCGCGGGAGGAGGCGGAGGGCGAGGAGGCGAGCCGGTAAGAGGGAGACCTGAGGAGGGAGGGAGGAGGAGGAGAGGGGGGTGGGGGTGCAAGGCGGGGAGATTTAAAGGGGAATTCGCCACCGCCGCTATGCCGGGCCGGGTGCAGGGAGCGGCGTGGCGCCCCTAGAGCGCGGGCTGCCCGCCTGGCCCCGGGCCCCGCCACCCTCCCTCAGCCCGGCCCCGGGGGAAGGGCGGGGAACGGAAGGGGGTTGTGCGTGCGCCTCACCGCGCCGCCGCCGCGGCCGCTTTAAAAAAATCCAGCACTGGCAACGGACGGGTTAATTTTTGCCCGCCGACATATTTTTTTTTTCCTTTTTTTCCCTCCTTCTCCTCCCCCCCTCACTTCCCATCCCATCCTTCCCTCCCATCATGGAGCAGCAGCAGCGGCGGCGGCGGGGGCAGGGGGGGTGAAGAGGGAGGGTGGGAGACGCGCGCGCCCGCCCAACGTTCCACCAGCCTCTTCGCGCGCGCCCCGGTGCTGTGGGCTCGTGCGCCCCCGTCCCCCTGCCAGCGAGGGGTTAACCCCGCCCCGGTGACGTCTTACCTGCGCGCACGTGCGCCCCGCGCCGGTTTCGGGGGCTGTGGGGGTGCCGCTTTCCAGTGGCAGAGCCACCCCCTCCCCCCCGCCACAGATTTGTCCGCTCCGGAGACAGGAAAGGGGGCGGGGGGAGGGGAAGGGTAAGGGGAAGGGGGTTGCTCTGTGTGCGACTGCTCGGCACGCAGAGAGCCCGGCTGCTCTTCCTCTTCTTCGCCGCCTCTCCTCCTCTGCGGCTGCACAAAGAGCAGCAGTGAAGGCCCTGGCTTGCCTTTAAAGGCAGCGGCTGAAATTTTAAGGTGTCCCTGAGCCATGTCTCTCTGCAGCGCGCCTCGCCGCACTCCGTGGACAAATGGTTGTTGCAGTTCTTCACCTTGTTGGTCTCGGGCGGTTGGGTTGTCGTTAGTTGCTCTTGGGTTTGTTTTGGGTAGGTATCTGGCTCTGGTTCTTCCTCTCATCTTTTTCTCCTGTGCCTTCCCCCTTTGCTCTTTAGGGAAGTAAGGGTTAAACTTTAGTTTTCAGTATTTGTTAAGCTGTTCTTTTAAAGTAAGAAACAGCTGGGTTACAAGGTGTTTTCCTTTGCTGGGGAGGGATGCTGAACGCTCAAATTGCATGCCGCGTAGACTGCCAGCAGTCACAAGAAACTTAGTCCCTCAAGCAAGGCTGCTCCCGTGGCAAGGCTGTGAAATACCTAGTTGCATGCAGCTTTGCTCAGATCTTCATGAGCAAAGTTATTGTGCTCTTGCACAGTAGATGTTTTCCGTCTTGTTTGTGTCGGTATTTGTTTTCAAAGCAGGGAACGTAATTTATTATGTCTTCACAGTTCTTTGGGCTGCAAATGGTGCTGGTGGGTTCTGGCCTCCAAATACCTGTGTAAGTAGGTGGGGGTGCTAAGCCTATTGCCATTACTACTTAGATGCAGGAAAACGTTTCCCTTATGGGGCAGGCTGTTTTTTTACAAATTTCTGGAATTAATTAGAATGAAGTGTTAAAAAAGAATGAGTGGGGGAACAACCCACATCCCCCTCATTGAAAAGCTTTTGTCTCCCATTTCTGTTGACAGATTGTTTTCCAGGCACTATATTTTATTTATTTTTTTCTTTCTTTTTGATTGTAAGTGGTTAGTGTCTCACGTTGGAAGACAACAGCTATGAACTGCATTCATTGCTCATCCAAGACACGTTCTTGAAACTCGAGTTTGGATTACTGCCCGCGCCTGGGCTTTGGAAGATTTGTTTTAAATAAGTGCCACGCCTCCTAGAGAAGGAGGGAAAGGCCTGTGGAGGGGAGTTGGGCTCCACATCAGAAGTTCTCGGGGAACTTAAACTTCAGTTCCTGGGAAGTGTAGTCAATAAATTAGTAGACTTAAACGTTTATGAAATGGATGTACGTATTACAAAATGCTTTATTGGGGAAATCAGTTGCACAGCCTGTGGATTTACCTCTTTATTTAGAGCGACTTCAAACTTTGTGAATACCAGTCACTTCCATTCCTTTTGTTGCTTTTCTGTTTAACTTTGCAATACTGTGACCATCAGTATCAGATTTTGTCAGCAATGCTGCTGAACAGGATCCTTGCTCTCAAAGAAACTGCCACAGACAGGTTGTTTTTAGTAATTCCTGAAAATTAAGAATTGCATTTTATCACAGCCAGTGCTATTGTGAGAAGTCAGTGTCTCACTTAGGCCTCTTATTAGTTTTGGAGTGTGGTGTCTCTGAGTCAGAGTGGAAAAACAGTCTAAAATTAGATGTGCATTGTTAAGAATTTCATTAAATGAGTTGCATCAGTGTCTTTTTGCATTGCCAGTTTAATGGGCACTTCTCTGTTTTCTCAGTATCATTAGTTGACTAAAAAAGGGCTTGAGAGGCAAAAAAATTTATTTAACATTTTAAAGTCTGCAAACATGCTAAAAGGCAAACTGGCCTGTTTGTAGGTAAATCAGGCTGTTTAAATAAGGCCTCTTTGTTCTTCTGTTACCTGTACTAACAGAACACTGGGGCTGTGTTTTCCCCCAAGGAGGACAGGTGTATAATGGAGTTTCAGCTTCTTACATCAGAACTGAAGCAGAGCCATTACTTGAACAGCATCTTATTTCTTGAGATTAATATGTTAATGGCTAAAATTATGACCCTGCATTGAGCTGAGTACAAACAGATGCCTTTGCTGAACATGTTGCAGCTGCATCAGGGCCCAGGCTGCTTTTTGGAAATTAGCCTCAGTGCTCTGGGAACCATTATTTATTTCATTACATCTGTATTAAATGAGGTTGGTAAATGTGCTAGATTCTTTTTTTTTTTTAATGAAAAACTTACACTGCATACCTGGAAAAGAAATTCTCTGATTCACCTGGCATAAGTGTCAGAATGTAAGAAGAAGAGTTGTTCCTTTGTAGTCGTGGAGAAAAGTTGTACAAGATGTGCCCTCCTTGTCTTGATGAGTGAACAATGACATTCAGTGCTTTCTCTTTAACTTCCTCCATGTGGAAAACTTGTTGTCTTGTAGGTCCTAAGAATTTCTAATGTTCCCAATAATTTTTATCTTTTTTTTTAATTAGACTGATCAGCAGAGAAACTGATACTGTTGCTCTGGGGTGGGAAAGGCCAGCAGTCCGTGTGGGAGAACCATGTCTGTTCGGGAGTCCTTTAACCCAGAAAGTTATGAACTGGACAAGAGCTTCCGTCTGACCCGATTCACTGAACTGAAAGGCACAGGCTGCAAAGTGCCTCAGGATGTCTTACAGAAACTACTCGAATCTCTACAGGAAAACCATTTTCAGGAAGATGAACAGTTCCTGGGGGCAGTTATGCCCAGGCTGGGTAAGTACTTGCTCCTCCAAACAGACTCATGTGGTCCTTCTGTTTGGTCTGCATAGTGACGTGATCTCGTTGTGGTTTGTTTAATGCGTTTGAAAACTGTATGTTGTATAATGACTGCACAGCATCTAGAAATCTGAAGAATGAATCTCATGGTGTTGTTTGTTGGCACCTGAGATATGAGAATATTAATTATTTAACATCCTGCAGTGCCTTCAACTACAAAGAAAATTGTTCAGGAATGACCATTGTGATAAGCTTGTGCTTAGGCCTTAGTTACCTCCTCCGTTTCTCCAGTGGATGCTTTGCCAGCTGAAGTTGTATTAAGTAATTTCTGGACCTTTTTATATGCATACATTGCATTTGGAAATGTATACAATGAATGCAGTGAATTTTGGATGACTGACAGATTAAGTTCTCCTCTCCCTCCCCTCCATTCCTGGGTCAGAGAAAGTTTGGAAGAGAAAACTTTCTCACTTCAGTTGACTGGGAGTAGATTGTTTCATGGCTGTCACTTTTCCTTTCAGTCCTTTCATTGTTCTCCACTGTAACTTTTTTGCTCACCTGTAGAAGCTACCTGGGAAAGGCTGTTTTTCCAAGACCTCTTATGTTCTTGCCAGCTTCACTTTCTCTTTGATATTTGCACAATGATGCAAACAGTAAGGAAAAACAACCAGCATGAGCTACCTACATGGGTAACAGGGCAAACGTATGTATTTTGATACCAGCTACTATACCTAATATTGATATAGATAAATTAATGTAGATAATGTGTTTAATGGCACTTAATTCTGTATGTCTATTTCCTCAGCCCTGCATATTCAATCTCTACTTTGCAGTGCAGAATGACTTTTTCCCCCCTCAACTTGGGAATATTAATGTAGCATTTATTCTGAGGTTATTTAATTATCAATTTAGCATCCAATAGCCATATTTAAAATCATTTTAACATCACTAATTGTGTATTAGCAGACAACAGGTTGCAACCCATTATTCTGGTAGAGATTGAATTCATTGAGAGATTAGTAAGGAGTCTGTGTTCTTGCTTAAACAATGGACGTCTTTGTATGAAATATCTAAACAGTAATTGTGTGTGGAGCTGGGGTGGCACTATAATTTAATACTCCCTAATGAAGGACACTTGCAGCTTCTTTTATCCCCCAATTGCTATTTATGTGTTTTTTCCTAAATAAGTTGTTCACAACAGCATTTTGATTTGGCAAATTTCTAAAATCAGTAATAGTTTGTTTTAGATTTAATTATCTAGCTGTTTTTTGTTTTTCTCTTATAAACCTACAGGCTCTAAACAGTAATGGAACTGGTAATAGATTTTTCTTCTCCAGCTATATGAAAAGGTAAAAAAGTAGACTAATGCCATCAATATGTAGGTGTGATATTATGTAACAGGAAACCTTGTTAGTAATAGAAGTTGGAGAGTTCAGGTCTCTTAAAATATGCTTTTGTGGTGAGCAACCCTTTAACAAAGGTGTCTTCTGACAAGTTTGGTGTGATTTCCCTCTGATACTTCGTGCTTAAAATGCATAGATAGGAAGGTAGGTAACTTTACAGCCTGGGCATATGCGCACCATGCTTTTGAGATGCAGTTAAGAGGGAAATTGCTGGTAGTGGGCTCAAGCTCACTCCTTTTCAGTGCTGCAGTTTTATATGAGTATATCTGTGAGTAAGAAACTGCAAGTTTGATATTAATTCTTAGAGCTGTCATGGGCCTTGAAATCACTATTTTCAGTCATCTCTCTGAACAGATTCACTTACTTAGTCCTTTCTTGGTGGAGCAGAAACTTAGCCTCAGAAGGACAGTTAATGGCCCCTTGGCCTGTTGGTCAAACAGTACTTTTGCTGAAGTTGCGGAAACCCAAGAAATTAAATCAGTCTTACAGCATTATGGCATGAATAGATGAACTGTGGGCAAAACAGCTCCTCTACGTGAGCCACTTCTTCGTAACTGCATATGTGTTCTTCCCTGGAGGCATTTGGCATCATGCGAAGTGGCCTGGTAACTTCTGCAGAGGATGACCATCCCTAAATTACTGCTTGTGAGCTTCTGTCAGTATCCCTTATCTTCCAAGGCAAAATTTTATGCCTCCTTAGGCTGGAGAGGCAAGGTCCTTTCCAGCTACTATCTACCTACTGCTTGGCAGAGCTTTGGCTCTGTGGCCTCAGTAGGACCTCACATGATAGCAGCTTGCCCCATCCCTGTACAGGGCACTGCCAAATACTGGCTTATAGGTCTTTCTATGTAGTGTGTTTCATTAATGCGTGGGGAAAAGCTACTGTCTGGCATCTACTCCCTGAAAACTGGCTGTTTGAAGCCGCTTGCCCTGCAAGGTATGCAGAGTAATTGTAGGCAGCTTGCCTGCAGCCCAGGAAGGAGGTGAGCTGCCTGCCGTTGCACAAGGGTATGGAGAGGGAGCACAGCTCGGCTAGCACGGTGTGAGTTGACACCTGCCGCTTTTGTGCAGGCTCTTGCATCTGAGCAAATGCCAAATGGCTTTAGTGTCACTGGAATATCCACCGGCCTGGAAAAGGCTGTGCTTGGAGGGCTGGTTTTCCTGGAGGAGTTTCCCTGTCTAGCAATTTGTCTTGCTGCCTTTCAGCCTCACAGAAGTGAGATGCAAGGTTAACACTTGCAGAAGCTCCAAGTGGGTGAATCATCTTTCACAGAGGGTCTGGGCTGTGAATTGTGGTTGTTCTCTGTGTGCCTCCTGAAGTGAGGAAATGCTCTTTATGAGAGGCTGTGCCTCCTGAAGTGAGGAAATGCTCTTTATGAGAGGCTATGTCCTTTTAAAGCTGTCACCGTGTTGAAATTGGAGTGGCAGGAAAACCTATTTGCTTTTGACAAAATTTACATAGTTCCTCTTAACTCTAAATATACAAACATTAGATATGGATGTTCTTGATGCATTATTATTACACTAAAAAAAAAAAAAGGAAAAAAAGGGCAAAACATGGTTTAGCTCTTGCTTTCAGCAATTTACACTGTGTTCCAGTCAGGAGTTTTTGTTCTCTGCTTTCCGCTTGTGTGCTATGTGCCTACCCTAAGGAAGGAATTTGCTGTGTCTGTCCAGGCAGTATTGTGAGTTGTATTTCTCAGATGTGTTTTATAAGTTCTCTTTTTAAGAGCAACAGACAATTAAGGATGAAATTGTTCACTTCACTGATAGATTTCTGTCTTTGCAGGAATTGGGATGGACACTTGTGTTATTCCATTAAGACATGGAGGTTTGTCATTGGTCCAGACAACAGATTATATTTATCCTATTGTGGATGATCCTTATATGATGGTAAGTTGGCTAAACTTAGTTACCGTTAGCTATATTGCTGATCTGATTTGTGCTTCTCACTTCCTGATCTGATGGCAGCTTCAGCTGATTCTTCTGAATGTGCAGTGCTGATTGTTTGATTAACTGTGTTCGGAGTCTTTTCTAAATACATGTGAAGAGGAAAAGGCACAGTTTCATCCTGTAATCTTTCCCATGTCAGCAAGGGATGCTGCAGTGCTGCTGTGAGTGAAAGTTCTGAGAACTGCCACCTTTAATTTAAACTTCCCTTCATCTGTTGTTCTATGGGATTTGTCTTGAAAAGCCCAGAAAGAGAGATGAGGGCAAAAAGAAGAGCTGTGAAGCAGCACACAGTAAATTCCACTTACAAGCAGAACCACACAGTAATTG
The DNA here is from genome assembly GCA_033816785.1 of Picus viridis. Classification (NCBI taxonomy): domain Eukaryota; kingdom Metazoa; phylum Chordata; class Aves; order Piciformes; family Picidae; genus Picus; species Picus viridis. The sequence continues at coordinate 29,482,220 of CM066567.1, forward strand.
ACTTTTTTGAGGTGCTGAAATAATCAGGTAACATGTTAGAACTGGAAATGCCTAAATGACAGTAGCTGGCAGTAGTACCTGGCAACTTCAGAGTGCTTTGTGAACACCACTTTTCTGGTTGTACTGCCTCTGCTTGCAGATGGAGAAGTTGAAATGTCTTGTTGGAAGCTTTAACTTCGCTTCCTTCTGTGCCCCTATTTTGTTTAGTCTATCCTTTTTGGCGGTCTGTGTAGTGGTTGGTCAGGACTGACTTGAACAGAAGGTCATGGGACTTCAAAAAGACTTGTTAAAGCTGTAGGGTACCCGACAGGAGTTACTCATTAAGTGAGAGTTAAGAAATGGTAGAATTCAAGTTTCCTCTGATTTGAATGTGACTGCTTTAAGGCACGTTTTTCTGCTGTGTATATGGTCAGGTGCTTTATTTGCTATTGTTGGTTTATTGTTCTCTGAGACCTGTCAGGTAGGTTTTGGACACGCAGTTTGAGATTGGGACCAACTAGTGTTTTGGATTTTTTTTTAGCATGCTTGACTAGCTGTTGTGCACGAAAGCAAGCCTGGCTCCTTTGATTTCTGTTCCAGAAGAGCTCCCTTTTTGCATGCCAAGCCAAGATTGCAGACTGGCCTCAAGAGTACAGAGTTGTTGAGGTCTCCTGAGAAACCTGATTCAAATGGCTTGCCTCTAATAATATCATGTGGGAACTCGTCAGGGACCAGAGGGGAGAAAAAAAAAATGTTGTTGGAGAGCTCTGTTCAAGTTCATCGGCTGAGAAAATCTCTTATCTTGTGAGGGATAGTGTAAGAAGGCCATGGTAAAGGGGAGGGTTGTTTTGTTTGGAGATACAAAGGGGTTGAGATGCTGCAGGAGTAGATAGATGAGCCTGTGCCCGGATGAGGTTTATGCCAGTGTGGTAGGGGTGAAATGTAAATTTGGCCTTAGTCCAGTTTTAGTGATTGCATTGTAGTTCCAGTCTATACTGTGATCCACGTGCACCAGCAGCTCTGACTTTGGTGTTTTCTAACTCCGGAGTCCTTCATTTTTCTTTCACGTCAGTGTTAATTTTAGCGTGGTGCCTTGTGACTGCCTAATCTGTTTACAGATTTGTATTTTTTCCTAAAAACAGGAATTCTGTCAGTTGCCTTCTTGCTGTTTCCTGCAGTGATGATCCAGCAGGGTTGGAGCTGATGGATCCTCTACTGGGACCTGGGGGGACTAGAGTACCTGGGGGCAATACAGATTACCACTTTCTGGTCTGGACCAGCGTCAGTTTGAGGACAGTCAAATACAATTTGCAATAGGACAGTTAAGAGCAGAGGAATGGTGAAATTCAGGAATTCTGAGTTTTTGTGCAAAGGAGTGTGCTCTGGATTTCTTGGTTCAAGACAGACTACTGCTGCCCTGCTTCGCCAACTGCTTCTTTCCATTTTTCGTCTGGGTGCTCCCTGACCCATGCCTGTTGTTACCACTCTATTCTCGTTATCACTCACATACAGTCCACACTGCTTCTTGCTCTTTTACTCTGTCTCCTCACCTAGTCAGTTCTAGTCTGGTTCTAGACGGGTGTTCCCTGATTTAGAGTCTCTTCCTTTCTCTGTGCATGGTGTCTGCCTGCAGCTCCTTATCTGATCCCATTTCATATTTGGGGGAAGAGGACACAAAAAGGGAAAGCCAAAAGTGCAAACGGACTCCAAACTGAGTGCTGAGGAAGGCAAAAGTGCATGTGGACTCAGCTGAACTTCAGATTTCTGCTTCAGAAAACAGCTTTCTCTCTCTCTTTGCTTAATTTAAAACAAAGTTCTGCATTTACATGCAAAAACCCTCTTCCTTATTTTCCCCTTTCCTGTTCTCTTGGCTTTGTTACAGAAAACACTCAATCCATGGTGTCTGAAGTATCCCTTGGATGTACACCTGTAAAATTTGTATGCAGCTTATAAATTCTTCATCTTAAATGGTTTGATATTGGAAAAGTTTCAGCCAATTAAAAAGAAGTTCCATAATAAGTATCAGGCCACTGGTGGACAGGAGCAGGAAACTGGCTGGTTTGAGTGAGCTTCTTTTCCCTCCATTCCAGGGTCCTTTTAGGTGGTCTTCGAAGGAAAAGCTTCTTCCCAGACTGGGAACAGGGGTCTGATAAACCATCCTCTGCTCTTATAAATAGTTCTTCGTACTGCACATAGATACTTGTGTTTCAGGAGCGCTAAGCAAGCGGTTGGGTAGCCTGAGGGCCCCAGCTAGGCTGACCCTGTTTGTGAGTCCTGTTATCAGTGTTCACAAGCCATGTATTGTCCCCTCTGCTACTTCAGACTTGAGGCTTGCACTCCATGAATTTGTTTCTGTAGTAGGTTTGCCAGTTGGCAAAAGCAGTGTTAGACTGACCTCTGACTATTCAAATAAAGAGCTGTTGTCAGTGTGGTTTAAAAAATTAATCTGTCATTCCAAAGAGGACATAAACCAGCAGTTTGCTTGGTAAATACTGGAGATAGGGGAGAATGGGCTTGTAGTCCCCTTCCAGAAAAGGGAGACAGAAGGCTTTGGTGTTCTTAAATATCTAGAAAATTAACAGCTGGTATCTATCAATCCATGGGGTTTTTTAATGGTTTAAGATTTAAGTGATTAAAACATATTCCAGATTGAAATATAAGAGATTCCCCTAATGCTACTGGAAGGTCCTGAATTTATGAAAAAATTGATTATATTTAATTATGATCTGGAGGTGTTATTTCATGGCATCAGCAGGTAAGGTAGCTGTCTGACAAAAAGTGATTTTTGCAGAAGTCTTTTATATAGGAATAGATGATAAGGTTTTAGAGATGGTGGTAATTGTGCTTAGATTCCTTCTTTAAATTTTTTTCCTTCCCCCCATTTGTCTTTCAGCAGAAGCATCTTTCTGTAGTCCAAATATTGTCAAATAAGCATGTTGTTATTTTTATCATGCTGGTGTTGCCTACAGGAAAAATACAGATTTAAAGTCCTAAAACCAGATGATGGTTGCAGTTCTGTAGCTGCAAACCTAAACCAATGTTAATAAAATGTGTGGAGTCTTGCAAGTAACACAACAGAATTTGTCCTGTATTTTAAAATTATGTCATACATTATGTATCAAAGTTTTGTATCTTCATCAGGAAACTTGGTGTCTTCTCAGAACTGGGTCCACATCCCAGAAAACCCTCACTTGGATCTATTAATTTAGCAAAATTAGATAAGATCATGTAATCCAAGTGATTCCTCCTTCATTCTATCAGCTTCAAGACTTCTTATAGGAATCTTCCACAGAAGACTAGGTGTCTTGGATAAATTATTACTGGAGATGTTCACACACAAAAGTCAATTAAAATGTATGTGCTGCTGTGAAGTTCAGCCTTGTCATTTGAAGAATGGCACATCTCCCCCACCATACAAGTGGCAGGGGACAAACATTTCCTCTCAATAGCAATGAAAAGGCCAGCTTCTGGGAGCCCTGAGCTCCTTAATTCTCAGCACATGCTGTTCTCTGCACATGTCTTCTTGCAGACTTTATGACAGAAAAACTATCCCAGTGTGACTATGTTCTGGCAGCACAACCATATCCTCTGGTAGACATGGCCTCCAGGGTAGTGCAGAAGAACAAACAGCCTACTCATCAAGGTCCCTGTCTCCCATATATGCCAATGCAGAAGAGGTACAGCAGTGTACGCTTTTTGGATTAGCTTCCTAGCAGTTGTGCATTGCATACAATGGTTGTCTTCACCAGTGTGTTTGGTTTTGTGCTGGAACACACCAGATTAGCTAACCTGAGCTTGTTATCAAGGCTGGATTTTGTTGAACTTAGCTTTAGCCTCTAAAGTTAAGAATCCCACACCGAGTAAAGGGTGGATGCTTAAGCAGTCACTGAGAGTATGTTGACCAAGACAGCTTGGTCTCCTTACCTGTAAAAGGAAGATGTATCTGCACTTCTAAATGGGCATGTTGCACGAAATAGATCATACCACATCTCTGGGTGTGTTCCCTAATGCAAGAACCTGTGGAATAAGTGGCTGTCTCAATGCAAACTCATGCTGGAAGTTCAGTTCATGACAGGTGTTTGAACATTCACAACAGTCTTGTAGACTTTTTTTTTTTGTCTCTTTTTTTTCAGGGACGAATAGCGTGTGCCAATGTCCTAAGTGACCTTTATGCCATGGGGGTCACAGAATGTGACAACATGTTGATGCTCCTTGGAATCAGCAATAAAATGACAGATAGGGTAAGATTTTTGGTGCTTGCTTTTGAGGGAAGACCCAAGCAGCTAAACATGCTTAGAATGTATTTACCTTTAGTATATTTTCTCAAAGTCTTAACCCTTTTAAAGAAGAGGTGTTTTTATTTTGAATGTCTCAGTTCCTAGCATGGATCTTGCCTCATAAAGATTCTGAAGTTACTTGCTAGAAGTTCACTTTTCTGTGGTGTTGTAATCTGTTGCTGTTACCTCCACAAAAATGGGGTCCCTCATTTGTCAGTTCAAGACAATATTACTTCAAGGCAGCATTTAATTATCAGTTCATGTATCAAATTTAGACAGATGTTTCTAGTTCATTTATGCAAGCTTTGTAACATCTCTGTGAAGCAGAAGAAACAGAAATGGATTTGTGGAGGTTTGTTTTTTTCCTTTTGTGGAAGTGACCAGCATGTTTGCTTTGCTCCAGGGGAAAAAAAAAAAAAAGTTTATTCTTAGAAGGAAGTAAATTGAAACTTTGCAGGTTAGTGGAGGCCAAATACAGTTTGATTTAACTTTGCCTCACTGCACTGCTGTGGCCATACCTGACTACAACTGTGATTGTTGTTCTGAGTTTTCAGAACTCTGATTACTTTTATATGACCTTTTGATGAATGTTTCTTCAGCATAAGAATGTCTCTGCACCTCTTTTGTAATAAAGCTGTAAACCCATAACTCTGTGGGATAACATGTAACTTTCAGGAGGCTAACCTAAGGCTGGCTTTTCTGTCATGGACTATTTGCCATGAAGGCAATTGTTTTGAGTAATTAAAAGCCCTGGACCAGTCTTGAAATGACTAGCACTGCTGTGTATGGAACTCTGACTTCTGTTTTGATCTCTAGGAAAGAGACAAAGTGATGCCCCTAATTATCCAGGGTTTCAAAGACGCAGCAGAAGAGGCAGGAACATCTGTTACTGGTGGCCAAACAGTGTTAAATCCCTGGATTGTTTTAGGAGGAGTGGCCACGACAGTCTGTCAGCCTAATGAATTTATAATGTAAGTTAAATCACTAAACAATCAAAGGCACTGGTCTGAAGGGATGCAGTAAAAATCCTCTAAATACCATGTTGTGATCTTGTGATCTGTCTCCTGATGAACGGAGCAGTACCTTCTCCTGCTCGCATTTGTCCTTAGCACTCAACAGATGCTTACATCTTTTTTGTACATATTTGCTTTTTCAAACAGGATGTCCTTCTCCCCACCCCCAGTATCTTTTGATTCAGTTCTCGTTTTGACAGTAGAGTTATTGAAGACTGTTTTGGGACATACCTTTCTGTCATACATACATTTTAAACATCTCCCAGTTACATTATGGTTGTAGAGCACTACAGAATTGCTGTTTTTACAGAATTCTGTCCACTTAAAAGTAGCTGATTTTTGAATGCCCCACTGTGGCATGTCATACTATACAAATCAAAATGTTAATGATCCTAGTGATGGTGATCTTGTACCTCGGAGTAACAAAGGTCAGGTTTTTTTTTTCCCTGTCTTATCTTACACCTCCAGTAAAGTAGAAGAAAAGATGTAACTTTGTGTGTGTCTGACTGCAAGCATTGTTCTGTTCCAAGAAAGAAGGATTAGCACTTCTATATAGCTTTGCAGCATTTTGCTCAATAATATCCCATGTCAGTGAGTCCCAAAGGGTAATTCTGCAATTAGTCAGGTTTTCTTAACTGTGTGACAAGATACATGGTGCCATGCAAACATAATTATCAGCAATTATTCCTAATAACATGTGTGAATCTCCCTATGTAATTAATACATTAATTTTTTGTTTTCAGGCCAGACAATGCAGTGCCAGGAGATGTGCTTGTATTAACTAAACCTTTGGGAACACAAGTGGCGGTAGCTGTCCACCAGTGGCTAGATATTGTGAGTACACTGCAAAAGAAAAAAAAGAGAGAGAAATAGGGAAGAGGGTGTGAGCTGCAAAGTGACCTTCCTCATTCCCTCAAAATGACAAAGTTCAACAGGGTAGCAAGTACCCAAAGGACTCAGTTGGGAAAGATCCGCTGCCTCTTTCTCCTTGGTGTGTGCCTTGCCTGAATATGTGTGCAAAGTTTCTAGAGTAGAGCCAGTTTACTGTTTTGTGCTTAGTATGCTCATCTTAATTACATCCAATTGTTAGTTAGTTCTTAGGCATTACTGTAATAAAGTTTGTTTACTAACAGAACAACAGACTAGCACCTTGGGTAAAATTATGCCCTATTCCACCTGCCAAAGTAATTGGCAAAAGTTTATTGATGGCAATTAGGCCAAGATTGCTGTCTCTGTGGGCTTTCTGCTTGTGCACATGGAAATATATCTACATTTCACATGTATTACCCTGTGCATTCTGTAAGAATATTTCTAGCAGCAGTGTGTATGTAGACATGCTTCCATCTGTTAGGCAAAAATGTAACTACTGAACTGAAAAGTGACTGCAAAATTGGCATCTGCTTATGTTATCTGGCTCCCAGTACATGTCTTCAGAATCGTAACTGCTCAGTTTACACTTTAAAAAAGACACATCTTTTCTACTTTTGAGACTACTGAGCCAATAGATTGGCAGAGGACTGAGCTGGAATCTACTTTATCTTGGCTGTTGGCCACTATATTGTCAGATGAATTCTAATTACAAAGCCTGTGTTAGCAGAAATGGGAGAGAACCAGCTTAAACCTTTGTTGGAGTCTGAAGGATGGGAATGAGACCATCATAGGGTCTGGCCTAGCAATTTTGACCTCTGCAATTTTCCAATGAAGTAGAAGAATCAAGGTCTCAATAATCTTGATAATGAAGGTGAAGTGGAACAACAAGACACCAATTTCTAGTATGTTTTCTGGACATAATCTTACTTCTTAACATATCTGTTATTGCACTCAAAAACAGACTTGCAAATTAAGGGTATTCTGAATTTCCACATATTTCAAGTACTTTTAATTTTCTTGACTGTCAACCAGAAACACTTCCTAGTTTGAAAAACGAGGCCAGCAAGGAAATCAATCCTCCTATTACATGTAAACAGCATATATCTTTGGTTGTGGTAGGAAAATTTCTGAGCAGCTGTGGTGTCTTTTCTTCAGCTTTGTTTTGTGAAAGAGTAGGGAAAGTGAAACTAGAATTGCCCATCACAAATCCACTCATAAATCAAATTTCAGTAGGGAATTTGACTTTGAATTGAAGTACGAGAGGAGGTGCATAGCACAGCAAATTTATGCAGAGGCAGGGAAAGAAAACTGTAATGTAGAGATGTGGCTTCAAAACAAATAAAAAAAACAAAATTAAACCTCTAAACCTTAAAAGCTGAGGTATTTAAACAAAGTAGTAGAGTATGAGTTCCTGGTGACAAGTAAGAGGAACATACAAATGGAGGCAAAATCTGTACCCCCCACCCGTGTTTGGTTGCTGCCAGCATTGTTGCCACCACATCCCAGTCATGTTGCTGGTAGCAGCTGCCATATGGTGCAAAGTAAGAGACTGCAAAGAGTCTGCAGGGACAGGGCCCCAGGGGCCAAAGTCAGGAATGTGCCAGGGTGGTGAAGCTGTTTGTTCTGGTTTTGGCTGCCAGGCTGATGGTGTGGACTGATTAGGCTGGTCCACAGCTGGAAACTGGCATCCCATTGCCTTTTCCCCTTTCAGCTGAAAGGGCCTTGCTGTGATGTAACCCCCTCAGAAGCTATTTTCTAGCCTTGCTGTTATTTACAGACCTTGCCCATTTGAAAGTGTAAGCTTGGTTTTAAATAATGTTTTAAATAATGTTTGGGATTTTTTGTGAGCTTTTCTGTCTTTATTTCCCATCTATGAACCTCAGTATCTGTTTGCTGTACTGGAGAGGAATTTGCATCTAACTTGTATCCTACCTGTGTTTGTGGCTCATCTAGCCTCAGTCTTGAATTCTGCTTCCATCTCATATGTGATTTCCATTCCCATCATCTGACCAGTTTCCATCACACAATCAGCCTCAGAACCATGGTTTTGAAAACTAAGGCAAAATGATTGCTCAGGTTTTTCAGTCATCCTCCCAGTAAGAATAATCATTTTTCTCTCCCCTCTCTAATAGTCTAATTTGTTATTTTTACTCTCTCTCTCACTCAATTGGTAGACCTAGTTTCAGAATGTCTGATCTCATTGCTATACTTCCTTGCTCTTCAACAAATTATTTGTTTTGGCTGACCAGTCTTTCCCCCTCTTGCCATTTCTGGATTCTGCCTTAACACTCCTCAGAATCAGTGCTTATTTGTTAAGTATAAGAGCCTCTTTTCACAAGAGCCTTCCCCAGTGCAACATCATATACCAATTCTTAGTAGGCTTTGCACTTTTGATTTACTAAGAGATTTGTTCTGTGCGCTTGTTCTGTGGAATGGCTGCAGGCATTGTGGCTTCAAAAAGGATATTTTTGTTTTGTTTCAGTTCTCTGTAATTTTATTTCCATTGGCGGGGGAAGAAGAAAATTAAACCAGTTTGTAGCATTGCTCTTAACAGCTAAATGTTTGCTTTGTTTCATTCTGGATCTGGAATTACTTCAGCTTTGAATGAAACAATTGCCATTTATAAAGGTACTATTTATGAAATTGTTCTGAGACCCTTCTGGGGTGAAAAGCATTGCTTAGCATGTGATGGAGGCACAAGTCCATACAAGGCACTGGAGAATGGGTGGAAGGATATGCTGGTATTAAATTGTAAAGGAATCTTCTGAAAGTGCCTTAGTGATTACATCCTGCATACAGTCCTCAGACCTGGACTTGTAGATATCAGTTGCCTTTCCTGATCAAAGTGTCCAGATGTGAAATTAAGTACTTGCTCTTAAGTAACCAAGAAGCCAGAGATTACAAATATCAACATCCAGAAACAAAGTTCTTTTCATTTGGCTGTGGCGTTCTTCCTCCTAGATTAGGTTATTCCATTCCACTCTGCTGCTGAAAGCAAGATTTGAAGTGCTCGGTGTCTAATGGATCTTTACATAAACTTGGCTTAGGTACAGCAGAGTAAGGCACACACCTCCAACTGTTGAATGTTCTCCCTCACTTTTAACTGATTTTTTTGTAAAGTACATTTTAGATGAGGGATTGGCAAGGATGTGCTTTAAAACATACAGCTAAAAATCTAAAAGAATCATCTTTATTTGATCCATTAGCCAGAAAAGTGGAATAAAATCAAACTAGTGGTAACACAAGAAGATGTAGAACTAGCATACCAGGAAGCAATGATGAATATGGCACGGCTGAACAGAACAGGTAAGAGGAGATGTGTGCATTGTGGGGGGCAGAAGGGAGGTTTTCAAGTGGGCTTTTCCAGTTTTGTACTTCATTTCACTGCCATAGGGAAATGTGACACAGCTGCTTTATCCCTTTCTTCTGTCCCATCTTTCCGCTGTTCAGTGTTCGTGAAGCAAGCACATTAAAATCAAATGTCCTCTTTTAATTACACAGCAAAAATACAAAAGCTGTTGGAGATGATTATGACTCATGAGTGCTGAAAGTAACATCTGAGTGAGTTAGAGAATTTTTTAAGGGGAAATACATTGGATTTTCTCCTCCTCTTCTGTGCCTGGAGAACTCTGAGGGCTTGACTGTAATAAGATTAAAAGCTCTTCAATTTTGTTCACTTCCATTTTTTACTTTTTTTAAGTTCTGTGTGCTTTCAAAGGGTGGAATATGTAGCACATGGTTTATTTACTAATTTGGTCTTTTTTTTTTAACCTGGGTTTGGTTTTGGGTTGTCTGTTTGTTGTTTGTTTTTTTCTTTTTAATGGGACATTTCTGCTTTTACCCTACAAATTTTAATCCAGGATTTCCCTTCTTTGTTCAAAGTATCTTTGGAGAAGCAGAGAATGAAGTTAGGTGTTGCCTTACTTCTCATCTGAAGGAACAGGGATAGTTACATATCTCTTCACTCATGTATTCAGTTTTCATTTGGTATTTGTTATGTCATTCTTTCATAAAGTCTTCCAGGAAAAATAAATTGCCAGGATGGTCTTAGGGAAAAGAACTTGGGCCCTGCTCATGCACTGGGAAGCACTAAAGCAGGGCAAAGCATTCTTGGTTTTACTTTTCTTCACTCACTCTTGTGGGGCACCTTTAACAACACTTAAATATTGTTAACTGGAGCTATTGTCCTGCATGCAGAGGGGCTCTTCTCCCACTCAGAACTCTGTAGTTGCAAATGCCCAAGAATTTCATGAATGTGCAGGTGTGGAGGCTGGGACCCTCCCCCACAACCTGCAAGCCTCAGTCTTAAGCTCATAAACTGCACATGTCCAGAACTTGAGTTTCTAGTGTTCTAGAGAGTGGCCAGAGAAGAGATGTGAGAAATCAGACCCAGGATGAGTCTAGTCCTTGCCCTTAATGAAGCAAAGCGGAGCTCAGAATGTGTCTGGCCCTCAGCTTCAAGAAGTTTGAATGTGCAGCAAACCTCTGTTTATTTAGACCACTCATATAAATGAGTAGCACATGTCTAATAGAGCGTGCTCATGAATACAACTTTGCTGCTGGATTTTCAGCAGGATTTAATACCTTAAATAGAAGTTGCACTTTTTGTAGGGGTTACGTGCAGTATTGGTGAATTCTACTTCACTTCAAGCATGGGTGGGTGGTTTTGTTGTTGGTTTTTTTGTGGTTTTTTGTTTGTTTGTTTGTTTTTGGGTTTTTTTTTAATGAATTAAAACAGTGACCCAACCTGATTCAAATTAAAAGTATGCAGCTTCTTTTAGACTGTGCACAATACTGTAGAAGCATTGATTTTTTTTTCTGCCTTTTCTTTTCTGACCTGTTTGGTTTTTGTTCCCCCACCCCCGCCTCTCTTGTAGCTGCTGGACTCATGCACACTTTCAATGCACATGCAGCTACAGACATCACGGGATTTGGAATCCTGGGGCATGCACAAAACCTCGCCAAGCAGCAGCGAAATGAGGTGTCCTTTGTTATTCATAATCTTCCTGTTCTTGCCAAGATGGCTGCTGTCAGTAAGGCTTGTGGCAATATGTTTGGCCTCATGCATGGGACTTGTCCAGAGACTTCAGGTAGGTGACAGTTGTACCACACTCTTCCTTCCCTGCACCTCCATGTTAGAATTTAAGATGATTTCAAATGTACAACTCATGTGCTTTGCGTTCAACATCACTGTTGGTTTGGCATACAGCCAAGCTAATGAGTGTTAGCTACACAACTGTTCACAATTAAATTCCTCAGCTTAACTTCCAAACCACCATCCTACTGTGAGTGCCTTCTACTTCCTTTTGAAACACTATTATAGAAACCCTTGCTGTGAAGTTAGCGATGATTCTGAATTCTTTTGAAATCTGTTTTGTGGTGAATGGAGTTAAATGCAGTTGGCAGCTGGTCACAGGTGGTGTTCCCTGAGACTCGGTGTTGGGGCCTCTTGCCTTTGATATCTTTATCAATGGTCTGAATGAGGGGGTCAGATGCACCCTCAGTAAGTTCACAGGCACCACCAAATTGGGTGGGAGCATTGATCTGCTTCAGGGTAGGAAGGCTCTTCAGAGAGATCTGGACAGGGTGAATTGATGGGCCAAGGCCAAAGATAAAAAGATTCAATAATGCCAAATGCCAGCTCTTGCACTCGAGTTGCAACAACTCCATGAATGCTTCAGGCTTGGGGATGAGTGGCTGGAGAGAGCTGCCCAGTGGAAAAGTACCCAGAGGTGCTGGTCAAAAGCTGGCTGAACATGAGCCAACAGTGTACCCAGATGGCCAAGAAGGCAAACAGCATCCTGGCTTGTGTCAGAAATAGCATGGTCAGCAGGAGTAGGGACGTGATTGTTCTCTTGTCACTGGTGACACTGCACCTGGAGTCCTGTGACCAGTTTTGGGCCCTTTGCTATAAGTCATTGAGGTGCTGGGGTGTGTCCAAAGAAGGATGACGAAGCTGGTGAAGGGTCTAGAGAACAAGTCTTCTGAGGAGTGGCTGAGAGAACTGAGATTGTTTAACCTGGAGAAGAGATGGCTGAGAGGAGACCTTCTCACTCACTACAACTACTTGAAAGGAGGTTTTAGCCAACTGGAGCTGAGTCTCTTCTCCCAAGTAATAAGGGATAGGACAAGAGGAAGTGGCCTCAAGTTGCACCAGAGGAGGTTTAGATTTGACATCAGGAAAAACATCTTCACTAGAAGAGTTGTTAAGCACTGGAACAGTGCAGTGGAACTGCCCATGAATTGGTTGAGCTTGTGGAGGTATTTAAAAAAAATGCTTACAGACATGGTTTAGTGGTGACTTAGTAGTGCTGGGTTAAGGATTGGACTTGATGATCCTAAAGACCTTTTCCAACCAAAATGATTGTGTGATTCTGTTTTTCTCTTAGCTGTTAACTTCAGAACAGTGAATATCTGAAAATTCCAGCACAGACGACAAAGTTTTCTTAGATTGTGACTAGCAGCACAAAAAAGAATTTGTTCTCTGGCCCATTTATTACTTGAGATCTCTTAATAAAGCTGCCACTTGCAGTGACAATGAATGTAACAGATTTGTACTGAGAATCAGGCTATGGACACCAAGTTCATTTCCGATAAGCATTTAAACAGTCATTAGGTGATAAGAACTTCTGATGCTTGAAAGTTGCCTTAGTAAGTGTAGGGACTTTGATTAGCATGATCACTGTCTTCTAGTGGAAATCTTAGTATTTAATTTTTTCCTTTGATCTTCTGTCTTGTTCCTTTTTGTTTTACTTCTTTAATCTGACTTTTCTCTTTGTTTGAGAAGGGGAGAAGATGTAGCAACAAACCTGTCAATTCTCTTGTCTCATTTCTCCACCCTCTTCCTGCTCTCCAAATGTATTATCCACATTCTCTGCAGTTCACAACAGAGAGGGGGCCCTTGAGGAAAAATAGTCCAAAGCTCTGGAAAGAAACATCACAGAGCCATAAACTTTTCCTCTAGTGAATACACAATTTACTGTGGTCTGTAGAATTGTTCCTTAGCCATCTGTGTTTAAAGAGATTCTCTGTCCTGCAGAGACTGAATGGCTCAGATGATGTGTAATAGAATATTGAATGTGAGCCCCTTCAAGAGTTCAAATCCAGCATCAGTCAGCAGAGACCAGAAATGTCAGTAGGGTTGGTAGAAGTGGGCAGGCTCTTACTACCCAAGAGTCCACATAACCAGAGTGTTAGTAGGATTGGTTATCAGTGGCAGAATCCAAAGAATAGCAGGGACATGGATCTGGACCAAGATGCTCTTGCAGGTGAGTAGCTGTGGCAGAGGCTTGTATATCAGTCAGGATGGGAATGGTTTAGTTGCAAACCCCAGTGTTTAAGTCTTCAGAGCTGCCCATCCTGCACCCTGTGGATGTCCATTCTGTCTTCATGCTGAAGGGATGTAAAGCAGTGTGGGTGTATGTACTACTGTGGGAGTACTCGCAAGGGGAATACTGTTGACTTCAGAATATCTTTTGGGACTGATAGCAAGAGGTATCTTTAAAACATTGAGTGGTTTATATTTCAATATAGATGATAATGGAAAGCCTAGCAAGGCCTGTGTGAACTTTGGGTGCCCCAGAACATGCATATTTGATTTCATCACAACATTGTATTTCTTGCTAAAACTACCACAATTAGAGGTGGCTGTAGAGGTTTGTTACAGGGCAGTGTCTGCCAAATACTAGAAAGATCCATAGCCACATGGAGACAGCAGGTTTGTTCTGAAAGCTGTGTAACTGCAGTCCCATAGACTTCAGGCTTACGCTGTGGAGCCTGGCATGCTGCAGCAGTGTGCATTAGCTTGGGCATGGTATGCTAGCGTGGCTCATTAACGTTCAGACCAAGGCTGTTGGCCCACTTCATGTCTTGGGACTGGTCATGTCTTGGCCAAGCATCTGCCTTGTTGCACCTCCATAACCAGTGTGAGGATGCCTTTTGGGGGGCTGCACTGGGCTGTTCATGCCACATTACAGATACACGTTCTTTGTTGCCTTAAACATCCAGGAATGGTCTGTCTGTAGCTTCTTCGTGTTTGAACAGATGTCTTTCAGCAGAGTGGGCAGGCAGTGAGAAATTTACTGGAAAACAATTTGAATGGATTTTAAGACTGTTGGGTTTTTTCCAGGGTGCATTTGCTGAGCACCTGTTGACAAAAGTCAGTGTTGGAAAGATCTCTTTTGTCATCTGTTCCATCCTTGGGCACTCTTGTTAGTACTGTATTTTCTTAAAATAGCAGTTTTGTGTGATTTTGCATTCTCTTTTAGGTAATTCTGTGGTAAGATTAAAGCTGCAATCAGGCAGTCAGCCTCTAAATACTTAATTTTGTTTATTAACCTGTTTTCAGAAATCAGTTACCAAATTCCTCTACAAGGGGTATTCGTACATATGTGTACATGTGCCAGGCCTCTTCTAATAAGCTGTGGACTGGTGTCAGTATCTCGACAACATGGTGTTTGTGCAGATTTTGTGGAAGTAGGCAGATGGGCAGAAATGAAGGGCTGTGTTAGTGCCTGACAAGAGGCAAGGCTAATGATCTCATCCCTTTGTTAGTTATTGTGGGAGAAAGCCATGAGCAGGAGGAAGGACTCTTGGTTTTGATTAATGAACTGTTTGTATCTTTGCTCTTAATTGCAAAGCTTTGTCTGCTTTTGAAGTTTTCTGTCCAGATCCCTGTTTGCAGTGGAACAGTTAAAACCAGCAGTGTTCAAAACCTCCTACCAAAAAAGCTCATAGATTGTAAGAAAGGGAATTCAGGGTAGACATCAAATACCTGTGTCCTTTCAACCCCCAAAAGAAGCAGACAGCAAGGTCTCAAACCAGCATGATGGTTTTCTGATTCTATCTGCAGCCCATTTGCTTTGACTTCAGCAGTGGCTGATGCAGACCTCAGACTTGGTACACTATGAAGTGCTGTTTGCCTCAGTGTAGAGTGCTACTGCCTCTTCGTCTAACACAGGCACGTTGCAGCAGCTTGAAACTCCTATTGGCCATGTCCTTGCACAGGTGGAAACTTCTTGCAGTTGTCTTTTAGACAAACACCAGAACAGTGGGGAGGCCAGTGGACTACATAGTGGAAAACATTGAGGACTTACCCAAAGGGTTAAAGAGATGGGTCAATCTACCAGAGAAATAATTACAGTCCCTGCAGACAGGAATCCTACTACTGATCAACAGTAGTTTATAGCCTCTATTAAGAGTTATTGATCAAACTGTGAGATTCAGCCCAAAGGCAGGAAGTGATTTTTAATTGGAAAGTGGGATTTTGATCATTTTTCTGATCTTGCAAAGGAATGGTAACAGGATATGCCTATGAGTATATGGGTTTAAGTGATACCACAATGCAGAGAGAGTGTGTGTGTAAGAGATAATTGAGTGAAGATTATTCTTGTGTTCTTTTTTATTTCCCTTTCCACTATACTTCTACTCCTTCCTTCTGGATAGCACATTCTGTGCACTGCCACTTGTAAACCTCTTCCCTGACATCCTTGCACCGTGACATAAGTTTCTCTTCAATCTGATTTAGCTTTCCATGGAAATGGCACATAATTCTTTTGCAATTGATTCGTCTGCTACATCTGGAGAAGGTTAAGTGCTGTCATTCAAGCTTCTGGGTTTTCTTGTTGGTTTTGAAGGAACAAATGTTTGGAAACATCTGAGAGGGACAGGTGTTTCTCTGGGTGGCATACTCATTCATTTCATATAGAACCTAAAAAATAACTTTTGCACTTCTGTGTTCATGTACTTCAGTAGCTGCTTCTTCCTGATAGCCATGAATGAAAGGTGTCATTACTCACCACTGAAAGGACTGTTTGCTTGGAAAACACAACATAAAGTTGTCCAAGCTGCTAAGAAATTGTCCAAGGGCTGTGGAGGAGGAAGTGGCACTGAGCCCATCATGGCTGACTTAGCAGGTGGCCTTTCACCCCTAGGGGTTAGCTCAGAGACAGTGGCACAGCTTATGCTGCCGGCTGTTGCCCTTTGCCCAGACAGAAGACTTTGGGTCAACTAAGTCTCTAAGAGTAAGCAAGCCTCAACATGTGCCCAGATTGCTGTTTGCATGGATATAGTCTCTTGCCTGTGTTCTCCAGACATTTTCCAGTGGGATATGATATTTTAACATCCTTTACAAGGGATGCTGTGTGTCAAGAGAGCAGTATGGTATTCAGGTGTGAGTTGTTTGGGCTGTACAAGTTTCTGCAGAGGAGTTTGGTGCTCTGTGTTGCAGTGCTTCACACATCTGTAACATAGCTTAAATGAAAAACATAAGGGATAGAGAAGAGCTGAATACTCAGTAATAAGGAATATTGCCAAAACATTTAATGGTTTGGTCGGAGCCTCCTGGAATTTTGTGCCAGAGCTGACAATGGAACTCATTTTTGTAAATTCACTTTGCAGTCCACCTTCTTCAGTGCTTAGGGATTCTCAGAATGGAAGTGTTCTTAAAAACCAAAAGGTTAGCTCGCTGAGTGGTTATTGTGCTGTTTCTGAAAAGAATTCATCAGGAAATAAAATATTTTTGAGTTGTCACTGAGGAAAAAAAGATCTTATAGGAAAGGTTAGAAAATTCTCAGAGGTCAAAAGGGTCTGTCACAGGGAGCACTGGATCATGCCTCTGTTCAATTTTATGCCTCTTGCATTCTCTGGTAATAGTCCCACTGTGATGAATGGTTTCATGGCTTGCAATAGGATTACTTGCAGAACCAGCTGCTACCAATATGTGGTTATAGGTATCTGAATATGACCTTTATCCAAAATGTTTCTGTGTAGAGGCACTTCGCAGTCCTCTGTTGGAAGTTTACAATGCCGGAGTTGTTTCAGTATGTCATTTGTTGGCATCAGTTTGATGTCCTTTTGCCAGCATCTTTTGTGTGTGTTTGGCCTCATTTACATACCCACTGAACTCTGAATTCGAGCACAAACTTCTTTCTGTAAAGCAAGAGCTTGGACTTCCACTGTGTCTTCTCTTGGAGTCCTTGGAGTTCTACAGAATCCACTAAAGTCACCAACTGCTTGTCTAATTAGAGATTTGGCAGATCAGGGCTGAAATGCTTCACAGTCAGATATTTTAATGCTCTGCCTTTTTTTTCTTTTTTTTTTTTTTTTTTTTTTCTTCACAGGAGGCCTCCTAATCTGTTTACCACGAGAACAGGCAGCACGTTTTTGTGCCGAGATCAAGTCTCCGAAGTATGGCGAAGGACACCAAGCATGGATTATTGGCATCGTAGAGAAGGGCAACCGCACGGCCAGAATCATAGACAAACCACGAATCATTGAAGTTGCACCACAGGTGGCCACCCAGAACGTGAACCCAACACCTGGTGCCACCTCTTAATGTAGATGAAATTAGGTGTTTGTTTTTAAATAGATCTATTCCTTTATCATCCTACAATTTAAAGAACTGTAAAAAAGAAAAAGAAACTTGTTGTGTCTGCACATCTGGTGGCCTTAGGTCAGTTTATGAGTGGATACAATTAGTGAAATAAAATCCATTGCCTTTTTTTCCTGTTACATTAACTGAAGATGCACCTAATCTTGAGGCAGCTTCTGAGTTGAGAATTATATTGTTATCCAATACTGTTGATTCATTTTGAATCTTTAGACACTTATCTCTCGCCGCATAGGCTCTTTTTAAAGGTGCTTTCACGTAGCACAGACATTACCAGTAGTAGTGTCAAATAGCAGTTTGTGTCCTTTCATTATATGTATATTTATCATAAGTCTAATTTTGATGCCTTGAGTGATACCCAGAAAGGCAATAAATGGATAAGCGACACAGTGGGTATACCCAGTAGTATGAGGGTTGCATGATTACATTCAATCTTTGATTTATTTTTTTTTTTTGTTTGTTTGTTTGGGGTTTTTTGTAAGGTTTAGTCTTATCAAGAGCATTTCCAACCCTGGACATTGCTTGGTAGCGCACTCTGTTAAACAGGCAAGTGCTCACTATGCATGAAAAGCGCTTCAGAGTCGAAGGAGTCGTTTTTAATTTCATTATTTGTAGACCTGACAATATTTACTGTATTATCAATGATTGGTTTGGTTTGTTGTTTGTTTTTTTTTTTTTTTCTCAACAGTAAGGAAAAAATTAATTCTCTTTTTTGTTTTCTGCAATGTGATTGGATGTGCTGTAGTGCAACAAAAGTTTTGCAGACCAAAAGGAGGTTACTGTATAATAATCATTTACAATTCACTATATAAATAACCATGCAAATAATTTTTAAATATAATCAAACTAAAATAAACCTCTGTTCTGTGGATGGTAGTGTTTAATACCTTTTATATTTTGTATAGTGATTACAGGCTCTTTTTGTTTCTTTAAAATCAGCTGCTGTTTAGTAGAACTCTTAGTATTATTTTGTTATTTGCTCACATACATTTTTCTGCACGCTTTTGTGATCTGTGTTTAAAATCCACATTTGCCAACATTGCAGCTTGGACTTCAGCTTGTTATTCAAAATAAATATTTAATTTTTTTTTTTATGGCTCTTGTAGAAGTGCATGAACTTCTTTTGATTCCCAGCTGAATTGCAAACTGGAAAGAGGAGAAATCCTCCTTTTTTTATTTTATTGCAGGTGTAATTGTATTCATGGTTTTTACTACTCCTTTGATCAGTTCTGCACACTGTGATGTCTGGTGGTAATCTAGAATATCTCCACCTCACTGCCAAAACTGGGGGCTAGTAGGTTATTTCCACATGTATGATCCACTTCACTTTGTTTTTATCAGCACAAAGTATGCAATGGTTTTTGAATTGTTTGCTGCTCAAGTTCTCCTGGCTGTGCCTGCTGTAACCCTGGAGGAGGGTTCATGTTTGTGCTACATGGAACAGGTGCTGGAACCTCTCCTTTCTCTGATGGCACGGTAAGCTGCTCTGCTGTAGCAGGCTCACTGCTCTACCCAGCACACCATGGTGTTCTGCTGAGTGGGACTGAGCACACTTAATTCAATCAGCTCTTCTTAAGCTTTTCCCAGGTTATGGAATTCACTCCTTAATATTCAGACCAGGAAGAAGGAAAACATGGATAATCATTACTGCTACCAGCAAGAATTAAGAGAGCTTCTGTCTGTGAAAAATGAGTCAATAGAGATGAACCAGTCATGTGCATCACCCAAGGTTAGATTTCCAGTCTTGCTCCTGCTGACACCGCTGGCAAAACTTGGCTCATCTATTTTCCACTCAGTAGTGTTCTCAACAAGCACCTTCTGCAAAGCTAGATTTTAGGTCTTGATTTCCCCCGCCCTCCCCCCCCACTTTGGAGTAGCCTGAACTACACAGAACCTTTCACTCCTTTTCCTGGAGAAATTTGCAAGTTGCATGTTCACCACACAACCTCAGAGCAGTAACTGAATTCTTTGACTTTGCTTGTGTGTGTGGGGGGAATTTAAAACATTTATTAGGTTTCTTACAGCAATTCTGAAAATAAAGCCTAAAAAAATGTTGTCTGTACAACAAATAGTGATTTAATTCCTTTTTTGTTTGATTGGCTGGGGGCAGGTGTTGATCTATTAGAGGGTAGGAGTGCTCTGCAGAGGGACCTTGACAAGCTGGATAGATGGGCAGAGTCCAACATGATAGCATTTAACAAGTCCAAATGCCAGGTTCTGCACTTTGGCCACAACAACCCCATGCAGCGCTACAGGCTGGGGTCAGAGTGGCTGGAGAGCAGCCAGGCAGAAAGGGACTTGGGAGCAGTGGTTGACAGCCAGCTGAACATGAGTCAGCAGGGTGCCCAGGTGTCCAAGAAAGCCAATGGCATCCTGGCCTGTATCAGAAATAGTGTGGCCAGCAGGACTAGGAAAGTCATTCTTCCCCTATACTCAGCACTGGTTAGGCTGGTTAGTTTAAGGAGGACATCGAGATACTTGGAACATGCCCAGAAAAGGGCAACAAGGCTGGTGAGAGGTCTTGAGCACAAGCCCTATAAGGAGAGGCTGAGGGATCTGGGGTGGTTTAGCCTGGAGAAGAGGAGGCTCAGGGGGAGACCTTATTGCTGTCTGCAACTATCTGAAAGGAGATTGTAGACAGGTGAGGGTTGGTCTCTTCTCCCAGGCAACCAGCAACAGAACAAGAGGATACAGTCTCAAACTGTGCCAGGGGAAGTTTCGGCTCAAGGTGAGGAGAAAGTTCTTCACAGAAAGAGTAATTGGCCATTGGAATGGGCTGCCCAGGGAGGTGGTAGAGTCACCATCCCTGGAAGTGTTTAAGAAGAGACTGGATGGGGCACTTAGTGCCATGGTTTAGTTGATTAGATGGTGTTGGGTGATAGGTTGGACTTGATGATCTCAAAAGTCTTTTCCAACCTGGTTAATTCTATTCTAATAGCTGTGTCTGTCTATACAAATGTAATGTACTTTAATTTGCATACACAGGTACCTCTGTGTGTACCAGCTTCTAGTTCTCGGTCTGTATGAGAAGGCTGCTGGTAGAACACTCAGGTTGTGAGAAGAGTGGAGATTACAAATAACAGACTTAATAATTGGGATATTCATTAGCATCATCAATACATTTGATCAGTAGCATATATTGGAGAGCTGGTATCTCTCTTTAATTTGTTGGCTTACTCAGCCTTTTGCTTTCCTTCTGCATCTGGGAAAAGTAACATTCTTGAAGTTATCTGTCTGTGGCAGTATATAAAATCAGAACATTTTTAATTTGTTGGGGGTGGTGTATTGTTTGTTTGCTGTTGTGGGGGGGGGGGTTGGGTATTATTTTGCTTTCTTCTTGCTAGAAATTCGGGACTGACCCTTTTCCACTTAGGAGGTATGAAAATTGATGTGACTGTTGGATAGGGCAGCCTCAGTGACTGGAGGGGAGTAGATGGGTACAATGTGGCTACTCACTGCTGCACTGATTTTTCACTGAATGTCTCGGGTACAGTTGGGTAGAATCACCTTTTTGGGTGTACATCTGCATTTTGAGCACAAGATGTGATTGGCAACCTCTGGCTGGTGCTTGAAGAGAGGAAAAGTTAACAGAACATTCTCTTGTTCAGCCTTTATCCCAGGTAGGGTGCTTATGAGGGAGAAGGAGAACCTTTTGGGGAGCTGTAGGGCCTCTGTGAAGGAGACCTGTGTGTCAGCTCACTAACTGCTGAGGTCAGCTGGCATTGCAAGAGCCAACCATGAAGGAAGAGCTTGGATTTTTTTTTAAGCTCTTGGTGCTCGGAGCTGGCTATGGTGGATCCAGCCGTCTCGGGTACTTCCGAAGGCATTGGAGTCTATGAGTGAGTGGGCAGCCACAGCTCAGAAATCGGGGACAGCTGTAGTCCTGAAACTGTTTCTCACACTGGAGAGGCCAGGCTGCAGTGCTTCAGTAGGTGGATGGGGTTGCCCGAAGCTTGACATTCATCAGAGACAGGACTTTTGTGGAAAGCAATGTCATAGCATTTGTTTCTCCACACACTGTGTCCCCTCCACATGAAGGATTTCCTCCAAGTGTGTCTAAACTAGCTTCAGTCTGGCATGCTTGGCCTCTAGCAGCAGGAGTTTAAAGCACTTCAGCACAGGTTGACCCTGACTCTGGTTCCAGGTATGCACCTCATTGCCTGCCCCATCTCCAGATCACATTATGTCTTTCCTTCTGCCTTCCAAGACATCCTTCAGCTAATGCTGATATTCCAGCTGGTTTGTGCTTTTGCTTGCTATTGTTATTTTTTAAGGCATGAAAAAGCTGTTGCCCCACATCTTCAGCCTTCAGAGGGGGACAAACAGTACCAAGAGAAAAATGGTTCTGATACTTGAAGTTAATCATAGGTTTGTGTTCTGATGCATGTTCCTTATTGTAGTAGGTCAGTGGGGGGTGCTCCTTCCGCCATAGCTGAACTTGCAGAATAATTTGGTTTGGAACAGATGTTTTGCACTCTCCTGCTCCATAGCAGGGACAACCTTGATGTCCCTTTAGGTTGCTGAGAGCTATTTGCAGTCAGGTTTTGAGTATCTCCAGGGGCCGAAATTTTAGTCTCTGTGCATCCTCTTTCTGTGTTTGGCCATCCATATTCTGCAGAATTTTGTCTTTAATGGTAATTCTTCTTCCTGCAGTTTGTGCCTCTTTTGCTGTAAACTTCCAGGAAGAGTTTGGCTGTCATCTCTTTCTTCCCCCATTAGTTACTTACAGACAGCTGTAGGATCTCCCTGGAGCCTTCCCTTCTTCAAGCTGAGCTAGTTTCTCAGCATTTCCTTGGGCACCATGTGCTTCAGCCCCCTCATTTTAGTGGCTCTCCACATAACTCAGCCCAGGATGTCAGTATCTGCGCTGGGAAGCTCAGAACCAGACACAGTGTCCAGGTGTAATCTCACAAAGTGCCTAACAAAGGGGAAGAACCACTTCCCTTTACCCTGCATTCTTGCCAACACAGTCCAGCCTGCAGTCAGGTCTCTTCATTGCAAGTGTGCGCTGCTCACATTACAGCTGTCTGTTGAGACCTTTCCTGCAAAACAGCTTTGCAGGCAGGCAGGATCCAGCTTGTCCCTCAGCACGAGGCTACTGCATGCCAGGTACAGAACTCCACTGTACTCCCAGGGGTTCCTGCCAACCTGCCTGCAGGGGTCCTTGTCAGCGGCAGCCCTGCCTTCCAGTAGTCAGGACCAACTGCACTTCATGCTGTTGATCCCAACACTTTGAACCTGGCAGTTCACCCTGTTTCCACCCATATTGCAGTCTGCTTGTCCCAAGAGGCAAAAGCCTTCCTAAAGTCAAGGTGGAGGCTGCTCCTTGCCCTACTCCAGTCTGCAAAGCCATTCCATTGCAGAAGGTGAGGATGTTGGCCAGGCCAAATATTCCCTTAGTAAATCTGTGGTAGCTGTTCCCAGTCATCTTGTCCTTAGTGTACATGGACGGACACAGCAAATCCAGGACGGTTGAATCCATAACCTTTTTGAAGACTGAGATCCCTAGAATCTTTTTCTTCCTCTTGGTGAAAAGGGGTATGACATTTGCCTTTTTCCACTCATGGGGAACCTCTCCTAGCACTAGGAGAGATGGCAGCTTTGCAGTCATGTTGGCTCCTATAGGTAAAACCCACGTGGTCCCATGGGCTTGAAAATACCCAATCTGCTTCAGTGGTCTCCAGCTAAATCTGCAGCGTAGGTGATACCCTGCGGCCCCAGCCCCCTGATACTCAGCACCGGGAAGAGGAGAACAGACCATGCCAGCAAAACCCAAGGCAGAGGATTTGAGACCATGTATTTTGTCAGTATGTCCCTGTTACATTCTCTGTTGGGTTTGCATTTTCCTTGCCTCCTTTTTGCTGCTGATGTATCTGTAGAAGCCCTTTTTGAATCTTCTGATGATGAGAAATGAAGCTGCATGTTAGTGGTGGATTGTGTTGCTTTTCGTGTTATTGTCTCATCTACATCTGTTTTCCCTGGCATCTAAGTTAAAAAAGCTAATTTTGCTGAGTTGGAGCAGCTGCCACTTCCCACCACAGTAAATTAAGCTTTCAGAAGATCTCATCTTTGGAATTACAGTTCTGATCATAATGTGGATTTTAATAGTCAGTTGAGATGCTTATTAAATTATAACACTGTGCTTTAGGAGCATTCCTGTACTGTGGGATAAATCTCAATCATTTAGCTTGGATTAGTTTTGTGATTTAATGAACAGAAAACATTTAAACTAAAAGCCAAATGCAAAGCAGCTGTATAAATATGTTCTATACAATTCAGGAAAGTGACAGATATAGCTGTGAAAATACTTCGCTGTGATGGGTTACACCTATCCTGAAAGCAGGGGGAGGGCTTGTGAGAGCTTTGCCCTCCCTGGAAGGTGTTTTCCCCCTGGGAAACTGAGTCTGTTCCACTCCCCATCCCTGTCCAGCAAGCCTATAAAAAGGAGGACACTGCAGCCATTAGCTCTCTTGGCCCCTGCCTTTGCCTGGATGAGGTCTGCTGCTGGCTCTCTGCTGCTCTGCCACGTGGTCTTCCCTGCTACATCCAAGCCTCTGCAAAGGACTGGTTTTGTATTTCCTATTTATTCCCTATCCATCCTTGTTCCTTACTCTTGTGAACCCTACCTGTTATTGTTACTTAGACACACACACATATATATATTGTTTAAAGAAAATTCTTTACCTCTCTACTTCCAAGCTGACTCCAAATTATTTCTTGGTGGATTTGCTCTTTCCCTTTCTTTTCCTCTCTATTGGGAAAAGGAGGCGGGAGCAGCGGAGGGATTCTCGGCCTTGCCCCGTCTGAGCTCTTAAGTCCCCGTTAAGGCTCAAAGCACCACATTTGCAAAGCCACATCTTCTCTTACATGACATTAATTTTAGTAAAACAAATTCCATCATCAGTTTTTTAATGAAGAAAATATCTCCTTTCTTTTCTGAAGGCCATGAGCTTCAGTCTGTACTTTAGTGAATTAGTAGCAATGGATTTGAAAACTATTCACTCAGGACTGCTTTGGTTTTTATAAAAATCAGATGAAGATGCAAAGGACAGGATTTTTCATGTCTCCACTTAGTTCTGGTTGTAGAGTGTGTGGCTATAGCATCAACTGGCTGTCATGCTACTGATGTCACTGCATGGTTCTCAGTGCTGCAGCCCAGTCTCTTGTATTAAGGTTTGATTGTGGACTGTATTAGTGAGGGCAGTCACCTCAACCACCCACTCCACTGCATCCATCTTGGCACAGAGTGCTGAATAAATTTGAAGTATTATACAATAGGGTACTCCAGTGATGTGGGAGTTACTGCACAAGCCACTATTACTGGGTATTACTGGTAGTGTTACCAAGATCACCAGAGAAGCAAAGCACTTGGGTCACAACAACCTCATGCAGTACTACAGCCTTGGGGCAGAGTGTCTGGAAGGCTGCCCGGATGAAAAGTACCTGGGGGTGTTTGTTGACAGCTGGCTGGACGTGAACCAGCAGTGTGCCTAGGTGGCCAAGAATGCCAACAGCATCTGGGCTAGTGTCAGAAACAGTGTGGCCAGCAGGAGTTAGTAAGTGATTGTGCCCCTGTATGCAGCACTGGTGAAGCCACACCTTGAGTACTGTGTTCAGTTTTGGACCTCTCATTACAAGAAGGACATAAAGGTGCTGAAGTGTGCCCAGTATAGGGCAATGAAGCTGGTGAAAGGTCTAGAGAACAAGTTTTATGAGGAGTGGCTGAGGGAACAGTATGTTTATCCTGGAGAAAAGGAGGCTCAGAGGAGACCTCACTTTCTACAGCTACCTGAAAGGAGGTTGTAATGCAGTGTCAATCTCTTCCAAGCAACAAGCAATAGGACAAGAGGAAACGGCCTCAAGTTGCACCAGGGGATTTAGCTTGGGTATTAGGAAAAACTTCTTGACCAGAAGGGTTGTCAAGCCCTGGAACAGGCTGCCCAGGGGAAGCATTGAGTCACCATCCCTAGAGGTTTCGAAAATACATGTCAATGGTGCTTAGGGCCACAGTTCAGTGGTGGCTTGGTAGTGCTGGGTTAACAGTTGGATTTTTGAGGATCTTAAAGGTATTTTCCAACCAAAATAATTATATGATTCTAAACAGGAATAACTGTATTCAATGCACAGAGAAATTAGGAGGTTGAGGTCCCTCTTGTATAAAACTGTTATAAATATATATGTAAGTTTGCATTATGCATGTATAAAAGCATCTCAGTTTTCAAACACCAAAAGCAGGGCAGCAGACCCATTAAGTACTTTTTGGGTGTTTTTTTCAGGTATGAAAGACACCTTTTGCATAAAATGCTGTCAAACACACACTAGTAGAAGAAGTATCTACATTGCAACCAGGCCTGTGTAAGAACTGGCATGTGTACTATTGTTTCCCTCTAATTTTGCAATGGGACCATTGCCTGAATTTTGAAACAGACAATGATTTATTGAGGTTCCTCTTTCCATTTGGATCGTGGAGGCAATTGCAGCATATATCTGAATTATAAATAAGACTTCAGTGCAGTTATGACTTCAGTAATAAAACTTACTCTAGGTGCCTTTTTTTTTTTTCATTATACTCCTCAATTGAATTTGATTGGAGGGACTTTTATTACCTTTCTGTTTACCTTTGACTAAGAGGTTTCCTATTTAGCTCAGGAGTCAAAGGTCTGACTTTATTGACAATGAAGAGCTTGGTGCTGTCACTGCTGTTTGTTAGTTGTCCCTTCACAGGGCCTCTCTGCACAAAATTGATTTGAGAGGTGGGATATTTTTTGGTTATCTAACCTTGTCTGCTCCACTTTTGTGGGACACAGCAGCCTGTGTTTTGTCATGGCTCCCAAAGGGAGTGACTCCACCAAGCATACATGGAACCACTTACCACAAGAGCCATAAACAGAAATGCAGCTTGGTCCAAGCAGCTGCCACAAGTGGAGCACATAAACCTGCTCTGCTACATCTTTACTTAAGTCCTTGGGAATTTTGCCACTGAGTTTTAAAGACAATTAGCTTTTAGGATACAGGTTAAGTTCAGAAGCACTTCCTATCCATGCTATGACTTCTGTATATCTCTAGCACTAACATGAAGCTTAGTATATTGACAGCTGAATCTATGTCACCTTGGATTGCAGGACAACCCGTTGCAAAATGCAGTTCAGCTTCCTGAAGTAGCTGTAACGCAGAGTTTTGGTGCACACCTTATCATCATGCGACTGCCTGGAACAACCGTGACTTACTCTCGATGGTGCATCTTTGGGAGCAGAGCCTGGCTGGATTGCCCATGAACAAACTGGCAGGTGGTGTGAAGATATGTTTGGTTAGCAAATAAATAGCAAAATAATATCAATCTTTAGCATGATTTCCCTCCAGTCCTCATGCTGCTATGCAGTTTATAATATTACATGTATTTGTTACTGGGTTTGCTCCCCTCAATTTACCTCTCCTCTCTTCTCTCCTGGCTCTCTCATCCCCTACCTCAGGTGTGGGTGTGACACAGTCAGCAGACATCCCAGGTCTGTCTGTACAAGTGAGGTCCTGGGAAAACATGCTCCCACCACATCAGGGTGACGGTGGGGCCGTAAAAATCTCTCCAAGCTGATTCGTGGAGGGACGAGGCAAGCTCTGACAGTCTCCCTAGAGGCAGGAGATAGAAAATACCGTGCTGGCCTTGGCCGTGGTCTGTGACCGAACACCAAGTGCTGCTCTCTGCATAGGGCTGATGAAATCCTAGCAGCTCACAAGTGCTGGCAGGGAAGGAGAAAACTATGGGAAGTGGGAGGACGTGCTGACCTTCCTCCGCGTCCGCCCCTGCCTCCAGCAGTCCCTCCCATCTGTCAGTCCCAGCTTCCTGCGGCCTCCCTGAGCCTGCACAGCCGCTGGCGCATGTGCAGCGGCTTAGGGAAGTTGCGTACGCCAGCGAGAGCTGGCTCCTTTCGGCTGTGTGAGGGGTCAGGCTGAGGACCGAGTCGTAGGGCTGCCCGGGCGTGATGGAGCTGGTCGGGAAGCGGTCAGGGCCGGTGACTCGGCTGGACACCATCCTCCGGCATCTCTCTCCACGACTGGCAGCAGCCCCTGCGCCGGTATCCTTTCCGTTAAGGGATCGGGGCGGGGGAGCGGGATGTTGGCTCCATTGAGGTCGGGACTCTTCTTCCTGCACCCCAGCGAACTTTGCCCGTCGCTCCCCGCACCCTGGGTGCTTGCGTGTGCCCGGGTGCCGAGGAGGGGATCCGCGGTGCTTTCCCCCACAAGGACTTAATCCAGGGAGGTGGTTGAGGCCCCGTCCCTGGAGGTGTTTAAGACCAGGCTGGACGAGGCTCTGGCCAGCCTGATCTAGTGGGGTGTCCCTACCCATGGCAGGGGGTTGGAACTAGATGATCCTTGTGGTCCCTTCCAACCCTGACTGATTCTATGATTCTATGACTTCGTGTCCGGAAGGGACCCATAGGGAGGGTCCCTGCCTTCTGCCCTAGTTATAGGGGGTGACGTGCAGGGGGTTGTGCCCCATGCAGCCCATTAGCTGCAGGGCAGCGTTTCCCCTGACGTTTTGAGCTCAGCAGCCGCCGCACCCTGAAAACCTCTTGCTGCCTGGTGCTTTCTCCCTGAGCTTCAGTCCTGCAACCTGTTGGGTGCTGGCATGTGCATCTGATGTGCTGCCCGGCTCCTGGCCCGCCTCGCGTGGCACATCTGCCCCAGCACTGAGCAGGGAGGTTACCTGCAGAAAATTGTCCTACAGATTTCTAAGTTCGGGGGTGCTAAACTCTGCAAGGCTTAGCAGTTGCACAGCAAGTATTGGATTTTGATGAGAGGCATAGACCTGACAGCAGCAGGGAAAGCTTTAAAAGTGGGTTGTGAGTAGGAAATGAGGTGGAAATGCTAGAGGCTGCCAGACAGATCAGACAAAGGAAACCAGGACTGAAGTTTTCACATTAGCCTATCCCAAAAGTGAAATGAAGATTGCTTGCTGATAGGATTTGTAAAGCTGCTGCTGTAAATCTTCCTTTAAAAATTTTTTTAAAAAAAAATATATATTTTGAGATGTTGCTGATTCTGAGTGCTGGCAGGTTACCTCTGAATTACAATAAATTATTGAAGATGATGCAATGGATGTAGGAGTCTTCGGATACATAAAAATATGAAGACAGATAGATAGTAGCTGACTCAGACTGCCATAAGATAAAGGTGCAAGTAGTAACACAAAACTGGGAATATGTGCTGGGAAAAGCACACTGGTTGAAAAAGAGTATGTAAGTGTCAGTGCACTGGTGCTGTTTTAATCTCTAGCATTCATGATTTGTGTAGGACAGTCAGTTTTTCTCCCAGGAAATGCCTCTGCTTTTACAAAAGGAGAAATGTCTTGATAGCAATACCAGTCACTGGCAGAGGCACAAAATGTGACAACCTCCTGAAGCCTGTGGGGTCTCTGCACTGCCCTGTTGGGGTACAGATGTGTACACCCACCTCTCTCTGCTTAGTAAGCTTTGCACCAGGGGTTAGCTGCCTTCTATAAGCTCACCCAGGCGTCCAGCCTTCCTAGCCTGGAAAAGAGATCATTCTGATCTTCTCTATGCAAAATTGAACTTAGAATCATAGAATGGTTTGGGTTGGAAGAGACCTTAAAGATCATCTAGTTCCAACCCCCTGCCGTGGACAGGGGCACCTTTCACTAGATCAGGTTGCTCAAGGCCCTGTCCCACCTGGCTTTGAACAGTTCCAGGGAAGGGTCACCCACAACTACTCTGGGTAACCCGTTCCAGTGTCTCACCACCCTCACTTTACATAATTTCTTCCTAATATATAGTCTAAATCTTCCCACTTCCATCTTAAACCATTCTGCCTCATCCTATCACTACAAGCTTTTGTAAAAAGTCCATCCCCCACTTTCTTGTAAGCCCCCTTCAAGTACTGGAAGGCTGCTCTAAAGTCTCCCCAGAGCCTTCTCTTTTCCAGGCTGAACAGCCCCAAATCTCTCATCCTGTCCCCACTGGGAAGGTGCTTCAGCCCTCTGATGGTCTTCGTGGCCCCCCTCTGGTCCTGCTCCAGCAGTTCTTTGTTTTTCTTGTGCTGAGTGCACCAGAACGGTGCAGTGCTCAAAGTGGGGTCTCACAAGAGCAGAGTAAGGGGGAAGAATCACCTCCCTCATCCTGCTGGTCACACTGCTTTTGATGCAGCCCAGCACACGATTGCCTTCTGAGCTGCAATCGCACATTGCTGACTCATATCATCAACTGATACCCCCAAGTCCTCCTCAAGACTTCCCTGAAGCCATTTTCCTCCCTGTCTGTATTTATGCTTGCATAATAGAGAGTTTATTACCATCTTATTCATACCCAGTTTTCTCTGCTTTAAAGGATCAGCATATGAGAGATTTGGTCTTTCTAAAAGTGTTTACATCTCAGTGGTCACATGCATTATGTTGCCTGCTTGGTTATCTAACATGCCTGTGAATTTGTTTTTCCTAAAAGGGTGTCTATGAGAGGAAGGGAAATGTTTAATACTCCATGTCTTCACCAAAATGAGTTGCTGGAGGTGGCAGCTCCTTCTCAGCCTGTGTACTTCTTGTGTTCAGTCACCCAGCAGTGCAAGGTGGCAGAAGCAAGCCCACTAAGAGGTGTTGCAAAGCCAGGGAGGAAGGTGTTCAAATTTGCCCAGCACTTGTCTGCTGCCCCACTGTTCTGAGAGGTGGAGGTGTGCTGGGGAGGGCATGACAGCTGGAGGTTCAACTAGTGCCTATGTCTCCACGAGCTGTTTGGACATGTAGGAGCCTGAATGGCCAAGAGCCCCATTTTCACTGGAATTTTGTACTGATTTTTCTCTATGTGTGAGAAGGCTGCGCCGAGCTGGTGTTTTATGCTCCTCTGCCAGTCGTGCTGCTCTGAAGGTGGGAAAGATTGATTTATTTTTTTTTTAGGAGCAAAATAAACAAGACCATGAACTGAATGTCCAGCACAGCACTTTTCTTTAAGGTGAACCATGCTGTAGGTTTCCAGACACATGTATAGGTTGTTCTGCTCTGTTCTGCATGAGTGTGTATTCCTTAATTTCCACCCCAGACAAGTGTTTGTACTTCAGCCCAAGTTAGTGCTGGTGCTCATCCACGGCAGTTTCGGTAAGCTGTTTATTCTTTCTTTGCAGAGATAGAAAAGAAATAACCTGTAGGATTCTGTCCTTTTTTCTACCCTAGCACATGTACTGATCATACAGCCATAGAACAGCTTAATTTGGAAGGGACCTTAGCAGTCATCTACTCCAAGTTCCCCACCATGGGCAGGGATGCCTCTCAACTAGACTCAAGTGCTCAAGGCCTCATCCAGCCTGGCCTTGAACAACCCCAGGAAGCATCCCTGACCTCCCTGGGCAGCCTATTCCAGAGTCTCACCACCCTCATACTGAAGAATTTCTTCCTAAGATGTAGTCTAAACCTGATTTCCCTCAGCTTAAAACCATTCCTCCTTTTCCTGTCACTAGACAACCTTATGAAAAGTCCCTCTCCAGCCTTCCTGTAGAATCCCTTCATGTGTTGGAAGACAGATCTAAAGTCCCCCCGAGTTTTCTCTAGGCTGAACAAGCCCAGCTCTCTCAGCCTATCTCATAGCAGAGGTGTTCCAGCCCTTGGATCATCTTTGTGGCCCTCCTCTGGACTTGTGCCACCACCTGTCTTATGATGAGGACACCAGAACTAGTTGCAGTATTCAAGGTGGGGTCTCAGAAGAGCAGAGTAAAGGGGAAGAACCACCTTTTTGATCACTAGATACTGTGTTGTTTTCCATTTTGGTAGGCAATTCCCCTTTGTTTAGCTGCAGTTTGATAGAAAAGCTTAACTATGCACCTTGAACACATCTGAGGGATAACCCTACTGCAGAGTTGTTCTGTCTGCTTCAGTCTCTCTCTTGAGACTAAAGCTGCTGAAGACCAGTCCCAGCTTTCCTGCTCACTTCTCCACTTTGGGAGGGCATGAGGGAGATGCTTTGAGTTCTGTCACATAAGTAGTGGGTGGCTGTGGGCATGAAATGGTTCACAGCCATGGACACTGTGCTGGCTCAGCTGAGACACGGGAGATGCTGCGTGCCTTCAGAGCTGAGGTGGACATGCAAGTGGTGAGGGTTTCTCACTGATTCTCCCCAGCAGCTGCTGACACCCTCCTCTTCCTGCCAGGTCTCACTGATGCTGCTCCAATTGTTCTGCCCAGCCTTACTAATGTGTTTCTTCTCTGTGTCTCAGCTACACCCTGGACAATGATGTGCTCACCATGGAACAAAGGCAGTTCTATGAAGACAATGGGTATCTGCTCATCAAGAAGCTTGTTTCTGATGAAGACATTGAACGCTTCAGGTGTGAGGCACTTATCTAAATGCTGGAAGGGCCTGTGAGTAGCAGCATGCTGAGGAAGCTCTGGGTAGCTGGACTCAACACATATTTCTCTCTGCTTTGCAGGAAGGAGTTTGTGAGGATCTGTAAAAGAGAGGTGAGGCCACCAGGAGCTATGATTATGAAAAACGAGTCCCTGCGATCCCAGTATGGTCAGTCTGAAAAAGTTGTTAATAAAGTGCAGGACTTCCAGGAAGACAAAGAGCTGTTCAGATACTGTACTCTGCCAGAGGTAAGGGGAACAGCAAAAAAGAGGAGGGTGGTGGAAGAGTCTGTATAGAGTGTATCTATGTTTTAATGCCGGTGCAAAGAAGCTTTCTTTGGTTCCGCTGAAGCTGTGTCCTTTATCCCTTAGAGCCGCTGTATTGCACTCCCATAAGTACACATGCAAGGAAGGAATACAAGCCATCTTCTAAGAGTGTTCTGCATGAACATGGGATGGATGATGGTCAGGGCAGAATATTTAAAGCACTGCTCCTCTGCTCTTGTGATGTGGAGCCAGTCAGGAATGCAACTACCACAAACCATGCCAGGATGACTGGACACATGAGCAGCATTTTTGAATGTCTTTTATCCAGGAAAAGCATCTGCTGTCTGGGCAGGTCCAGCTGTGTAGCCAATATTTTTGCTGTGACAGAGAGCCATAGCCTTGTGAAATTAGGACCCTCCCAATCTTTTCAACCCCACCCAGCAGCCTGCTGCACCATCTCCCTTCTTGGATTCCTGTCACCATGCCTGTTTGTGTGCCATGCCAGATCTTGCCTCCTGTCCTGCATCCTTCCATCCCAATGTCTTCCCCCTCTATCCTAGTCCTGAGCTAAACGTCCAGGTCCCAGTCCTTCCTCAGCAATCTTTCCTCTTGTCTTTCATGTTTCTAGTATTTTTTCCATGCTTTCTTCCCTGTAGGTCCTCAAATATGTTGAGTGCTTCACAGGGCCAAACATCATGGCAATGCACACCATGCTGATAAATAAACTTCCAGATTCTGGTAAGGAAAACTTGGATAAGAGAGAACTGGAGAAACTGTTGTGCATATGCTGTCCATCTGGCCAGAAACAAACTTAAAATCATAGAATGGCTTGGGTTGGAAGGGACCTTAAAGACCATATTGCTCCAAACCCCCTGCCATGGGCAGTGACACCTTCCACTAGACCAGGTTGCTCAAGGCCCCATCCAAGCTGGCCTTGAACACCTCCAGGAGGGGGCATCCACAACCTCACTGGGCAACCTGTACTAGTGTCTCACCACCCTCACTGTAAAGAGCAACTGTGAAAATTTATGAGGCCACTTTGGTAATAGCTTGTTGTTGTTTGTCACCTTGGCTTAGTGAGATAACATTTCTTGTCTTTCGACATTCAGTGGAGGCTTGTTTGCTAAAGATAGTGGCTGACTTGGCTGCAGCACCCATGTGTTCCAAGCAGGCAAGTAAGCTCCCTATTCAGCCAGCTACTTGCCTAGAGGCTTGAGGTTTAAAAGAGGAGGTGCTTCTTAAGCTCAGCTTTTCACGTGTTGAAAATGTCTCCTTCCTCAGGCCTTGGTTAAAGGCAGTAAACAGAGAGCTCAGCCTTCACTTGGTGTTTATAGGCCCCTGATCTCACTAACAGTTGTGTGCCCAGTACTTTGATATGAAGATAATTGAATAAGTGCCAAAAGAAGGACCTGGCAGCCTGACTTTGGCTTCTGCTGCTGGAAGGGCAGATGGGCAAGGAGAGAGGAAGAGAACCAGGTTAACCGTATTACCATTACTCAAAATATCTTTGACTCTGCAGAAGCTGTTTTGATTTAGCAAAGTGGGGACCTGAACTGTGTTTCTTAGGTGTGTAGCTCCTGAGCAGATAGGTAGTTCATGGAGCTATTAAAACACTGAGTTTGTTCTGGTTGTCTCCATTTGTCATCTTAATTACTCCACAGACAGGCTGTGCCATTCTGGTTTGGAAATTCAACAGGAGATCTTTTTAAAAGTAAAACCAAATCAATAACAGACAAGAAATGGGAAGCTGCTCCATATTTGAAGGCTCCACTTTAATGGGGATTCGATATTTCTGAGGAGTACTTTAGGAGAGATGCAGGTCTGAGGAGGGGTTTTGAGGTTCCCCAAGATCTAAATAATATGGCAAATGAGGCAAGTGGAAACTGTTGATTTGAGGAGCAAACTGAATGGCAAAACATCCTTCGTATATCATAAAAAGTGGCTGGGTAGGTGTGGATGATGTTTACATTTCCATGGTGGAAAAAGAAGTAACAAACAAAACATCAGAAATACATATTTTTGTTTAGACTTCATGGAAAAAAGCCTCTAAGGTGAAGGCTAAGAGTGCTGAGGAGGCTACAGTCCATAAATTGTGATTTATTTATATATATATTTTAAGAAGGCTGAATAAACACCTTGGGTGTAGCACAGAGAGGGTTGATTCTGCTTGCAACACAGCAGTAGATCGAGCGACTACAGCATGGCTGTTTGGAAGTCTGTACTGGGTCAGATTTGTGCAACACTGTTCTGGTTAAAGTTCACAAAACTGGAGAGCAGCCAAAGAGAGTGGTGAAAACTTGGCAGAGGTTTGTTGATGGTGAAGGCCAGCAGTAGGAGTCTTGGGTGGGACTGCACAGCTAAGCAGCCTGCTGGAATTCACTGTCCCCATATGCCATTGCTGACCTAAGAGCCACCACTGTGTTTTTTGGTCCATCTTGGGATGGAGTATAAGCTAACCCATTTGTCTTCCAAGGCAGTAGTGGGCTGGAGCAGATACTGAGTAGCTAAAGTCTGTCCAGTGGCAAGCAGCAGCTGCTAAGACATGGTACAACAAGTGCAGTGGTTTAAGGGGAAGGAAAACCCCTTGTCACATTTGATGAGGTTGATGGTTTTGAATGTGTTGCAGATACGCAGACCTTTCTCCACCCCATGCATCAGGACTTGCACTATTTCCCCTTCCGGCCTGCGGACCTCATCGTGTGCTCCTGGACTGCTATGGAGACGGCTGACGAGAGCAACGGGTGCCTCATTGTGCAGCCAGGGACTCACAAGGAGACCCTGAAGCCCCATGACTATCCAAAGTGGGAGGTAGAGCATCATGAGGGGCTTGGAATGGGCACGCATGAGGGAACCACATTTTGGCTAGGGAGGGCTCACCATGAAGGGTTGATCTGCAGGTCATAGCTGAGGTTTCCAGTGCTGGGTTTGCTCTTCATGTGAACACTGACTTGTTGCTTTGGTTGCCCTCACTCCATGTAACCTGGGTAGATTTGCCTCTGTTCCCACCTTCATGGCATTACATCATAAACATATCTAATCATTTTCCACTGCCCTTGCTACGTCTGAGGACTCTGTCCTGTTCCAGCCTGGTGAGCATGTGTACTGTCCCAAAGAGGAGAAGTTGGGTAGTAAGCACTGAATGAGATGAAGTATCAGGCAGTGTCTTTTTCTTAAGAATGGATGTTTCCTGACCTGGCCTGGCATTGATGATTGTTATACTGGGAGCAGAAGGTGGGACCCCAGTAGTGGCATCAGGCCTTACTTGTGGGATTCCCCAGTGCTCTTTTTTGTTCTCTCTAGCAGAGGAATGTTCTCGATTGTCTGAGTCTAGCTTCAGAAAGCAGAGAAAAGTATTTTTTTCTGTACCTGAGGCTTGAAGTAGGAAGATGGGACGTGGCACTTGAAGCCATGGTTTAGTAGTTGTGAGGTGTTGGGTGACAGGTTGGACTTGATGATCTTTGAGGTCTTTTCCAACCTTATTGATTCTATGACTTGTAGGCAAGTGGGCAGGCTCTTATCTGAGTATACTGAACACACTGCCCAGTCCAGAGGGGAGCAGCTCAGTAGCTGTCCCTCGCACTAAGAACTGGCATTGGCTCTACTTTCATCCAAGTGATTTCAACTCACTTTTTTTCTAGGGTAAAACCAACAAACTTTTCCATGGGTTGCTTGATGAGGATGAGACAATTCCCAAGGTTCACCTCGTCATGGAGAAGGGAGACACAGTGTTCTTCCATCCCCTTCTCATTCATGGCTCTGGGATAAACAAGACATCAGGCTTCCGAAAGGTAGGAAACATCTCTTCTGGTAGTCTTAGTTTTTTAAAACTGATCAAACTGTTCCTCCCCTTTGCAAGGTCCTGACTATCTGGATGAACTTTTAAATAAGTTTTTAGCTTCCTTACACACCTTTGCACTCTTTGCACTCATTTATTTATGTGTTTGTTAATTAATGTCTCTGTCTTTCGGGAGAAGAGAATGCCCCTGACTTGGGCTCCTCACTACAAAAAAGACATTGAGGTGCTGGAGTGTGTCCAGAAAAGGACAACAAAGGTGCTGCAGGGTCTGGAGAACAGGTCTGGTGAGGAGCAGCTGAGGGAATTGGGATTGTTTAGCCTGGAGAAGAGGAAGCTGAGGTGGACATCTCATTGCTGTCTACAACTACCCGAAAGGAGGTTGAAGTGAGGTGGGGGTCAGTCTCTTTTCTCTAGTATCAGGTGATGGGATGAGAGGACATGGCCTGAAATTGTGCCACAGGAGGTTTAGATCAGATATTATGAAAAAAAGTCTTTATGTAAAAAGTGGTCAGGCATTGGAATAGGTTGCCCAATGAGGGGGTGGAGTCACCATCCATGGACCTTTTCAAGAAATGTGTGGACATGGCACCTGGGGACATGGTTTAATGATCATGGTAGTCTTAGCTTGATGGTTGGACTCAGTGATCATAGAGGTCATTTCTAGCTAAATCAATTCTGTGATTCTCTGCTGTGGGGCTGCTTGAGAAAAACAGAGCAGCAGTAGAAATTAAATACTGCATCTATGTTTGAAGTCTGGCTGACTGTACTTGCTTTTCAAGTATCTCCCTTTCAGCTTGGTATCTCATCTCTGGATAGTAGGAGCCTCCATCATCCAGTAAATAATATTTATTTATATACCAATATGGCCATTTTTTCCATTAAAGAGCTGACTACACATCATCTGGTTTTTCTGTATCATGATAACCGAAACAGGTAAAAGTGGCTGCCTTTGGAGGCCTGATCCTTTCTCAGCAGTAGATTCACCCAGGCATGTGAGGGAACTGTAGCTTCCAGTGTAGCCACTAATAGCAGTGCAGGGATTTCCCCTCTTGCACTGCAACACAGGCTGCTCTATTTTTATTTTGTTTTGCCTCCATCAATTACTGTCTGGCTCATGCTTTCAGCCTCAGTAGCACTAACTGGTATGTAGTTCCTTCGTCCTGCAATCCTGACAGCAGAGAGGACAAGTGCTGGGTGTCTCATCTGCTGGCTCTTGCCCGGTTAGTGGGGTAATAGTTGAGTTTAATATCCCACAGAAACACAAGAGATTCCTCTAACTGTGCCAGGTCTTAATGTTTGTCTGCCTTTGGGGTAAATCAATTAACTTTCTGGAGCTCTCTAAGCTGGATTATGGTCCAGGACCCTTTGAGAGCTGGCATGATCTCATTGCAGCTGGCATAGCTTGTGAGCGAACAGCTTTTCCTGTGAGGCATTTCTGTTTATTGCCTCTAGACTCTGCTTAAGCAAGAACCAATCACAAAATGAGTGGTTTGATGAGACTGTCTGAGTGCAGGAAGTAGGAACTTACACTGAATACAGAGGTCTGCTCCAGCCCTGACTTTCCCGCTCTACCAGCTGATATTCTGAAATCAAGTTGTACAGTTCTACCTGGAGGAGGGTCTGGGAGAGGAGTGAAGGAAGAGGAACACATCAGCAAGCAAGAGTATTTCTCTAGGAAGAGTATTTAAACAAGAGGACATTTTCAGGAGAGCTGGAGTGGAAAGGAGGAAGGACTTAACTGACATGATCTGTAAGGAAGGGGTGGAGTGTCCATGGTCTGGGATGCACAAGGTGGTTTTTCCCTTGTAATGGTAGCAAGTGATGTCCTGCTTCCTCACACAGAGTATAAGCTGTCACTTTGCCAGCTCAGAGTGCTACTACATTGACGTCAAGAACACAACACAGGAGCACGTGGAAAAAGAATTGGTTGAAATGGTTCAAAAGAAATACGATGCCACTTCTGTGAAACTCAAGGTAAGACCATGTGTAGCTGTATGTTCCTTGTGACAATCCAGCTAAGTTCCCTGTCCTAAGTTCCTCTCGTGACAGATTTGTGCTTTTAGCTGTGCTCAGTTCAGCAGATCAAGCTGTGCCAAGCAGAGGTGCTTGGCAGAGTAAAGAACCTGATGTTCAGAACATGACCAGCAGGCCTCTTGATGGCATTTTGCTCTTAAGGCTGCTTCTTGCTATGCTGGACAGTTCCTCTGAGCTCTAGAGCTTCCTCCTCCAGCTTTGTTTGTCCAAATGTGTCTTTTGAACATGCTGTGATCCCGTCCAGTGCTAGCTGAGCTCATGCAGATTAGATAAGAACTTCATTTTGTGGTTGGTGGTGTAGCATAAGTAAGCATAAGTGAGAAGGAGCCATGGATTCTCCTGTCTTGGTGGATCAGCTCTGAGGCTATTCACATGCACTTTACACCACTCAGGGGAGTCCAGACTGCATAGCAGTGGAGAGGGCTAGTATGGTAACACAGGAGCAGGATGAAGTGTATGCAAGCATTGCCCTTCGCAGTTTGGTTTGTTGTGGGGAGTGTGTCTGAACCAGAGCTTTTTGCAGTTGTGTTTGGACTGCACGATGTTTAAGAAGGGACTGGATGGTGTGCTTGGTGCCATGGTTTAGTTGATTAGATAGTATTGGATGATAGGTTGGACTTGATGATAGGTCGGACTCGATGATCTCAAAGGTCTTTTCCAACCTGGTCTGGTCTATTCTATTCTATTCTATTCTATTCTATTCTATTCTATTCTATTCTATTCTATTCTATTCTATTCTATTCTATTCTATTCTAGATGTGGTCCTCTCTTGCCCTAATTCAGAAGTATAAGAAGGTGAAGCACATTCGGTGCTTATCCACAGTTTGTATGCCCACAGTTTCCCCTCCTAATGGCAGGTGGATTTTCCTTTTCAGACAGTGTCATGTCTGACTGCAAGAGGAGACTGATTTGTTTTGTTTTGTTAAATATAATCCCACATCAGTTGCTTTAAAGCCTAGGTGTAGAAGGTAGCAATTTTGTTTTTAAATTGTATCTTCTACAGCTATTACAATATCCAAGGCATTCTGGAGGAGTTTTTCACTTTGGGGGGATATTTTTTTTCCCCAGCAGTGCTTTGCAAGCCTGATCTTACATGTTGCTTGTAAAGCTGCGTCTTGCTTGACTTTTGACTCCTCAAGTTATTTAGGTACATAGTGAAATCCAAAGCATAGTGAGGTGCTCTGCTCATTCTGAGTGGAAAAGAGGTTGTAGCCATAGGAGCCTCAGATGAGCTTCTGTGTTTTCATGTAGTTGTAAGCATTTTTTAACCAGAGTTGGAGTGCCCAGCTTTTATATTTTGTCTTCACAAGACTAATGATAACAACTAAGTAATCCCCACAAAAAGAAACTGAAGTAGGAGCTTGCTTAAGACTTAGCTCTGTGAAGTGCACAGTGGCTGTCTTCTCTGCTTTACAATTTGCAGCAATGCCTGCCCAGCACCTGATGTTTGGGTAAAGGCTTGCATTGGTATCTGTTATTTCCTGCTTGTTTCTGCTGCACAAGGCTGCTCAGCTTAAAGAAGACTCCAGGGAGACCTTAGAGCTGCCTTCCAATACCTGAAAAGATCCTACAGGAAGGCTGGAGAAGGTGTCTAGCGGTAGGAAAAGGGGGAATGACTTTAAGCTGAGGGTAAGTAGTTTTAGACTGGATCTTACAAAGTTCTTCAGTACAAGGGTGGTGAGACTCTGGAATAGGTTGCCCAGGGAGGCTGTGGATGCCTAATCCATTCTGTGCAAAGTGCAGTCAGCCGGTGAACTTTTCTGATCACCCAAAAGTGCTATCTTGTGGTAGGCACTGTGTGCACAAGTTAGCAAGGCAATGTTCTCTGTGCTGCTCATGTTTTGCCTTCTGCCCTCTTCCAGATCTGAACCACGGGCATCTCACCATCTGTGTTAACACCTGCAAACAATCTGTCTCCTGGGGGTGGAGGGTGCACCTCTCCTTAGCTTGGGCTGTATTTTTGTTCTTGATGTTTGGGATTTGAAACAACACTCAGTGAAAGTGTTGGTATGGTTTTATGGGTCTGTAGCTAGGCTGAGAATACTCTGCAGCTTACAGAGATGGAAACAATCTTGCTCACCTTTTCTTCTGGCCCTCAAAGCTTTTCTTTTGCCTCATTTTTGTTTTGCAGGATATTTGGAGCTTCCGAGCACGGCTTGTGCAAGGGGAAAGGATTAACCTGTAGAACAACCTCTGATGTGCAGAATGAAAAACAACTGCCTGAGAATGAGCTTCTCTGGTTGGAGAGCACAGACCCTGTGCTTTGTTGACCTCTGTATTGGTAACTTAGCCAAATGCTGCACTGCAAAATCAATTTATGCTAATATAAAATAATTACACCGAGGTTGAACAGCTGATGGATGTCACAGAAAATCTAGCCTAGAAAAAGAGAGGTTTGCTGTGGTTATCAGACAATTGAATTAAGGTCTTGAAAGAACATCTTCACTTTCTTCATGTTTTCATTCTTGCTTTGGAACAATGCTATTTTAACATAAGATTTTATGCAAGAATTTATATAAGGGTGTGGTTTTTAACATTTCCAACGTCTTTTTCTATGCAAAAGAAATCAAATTAATCAGAGTTTCATGCAAGCTCTCAGTAAGAACTCACATGGGAAGTCAGTACAGCTGAGAGGATGAGGATATTGGTACCAACAGATTCGGTGGTTTAAAGAACTGGGTAAAGGTGAAGGAACAACCAGTGACATATGAAAAAGGGACTGATGGGCTGGAACATGGTCACTAGTAGTGTTCCTCAAACATGACATGGTGTGGCAATGTATTTTACCAAGCAGCATGCTACAAGTGAAATACTTGGCTGGCAGGGTTGGGAGCTGCTGGGCCAACAAATTGGCCTCCCATTGGCCTTGAGCCAGTTGATCCAAGGCTGTGTGAAGTGAAATGAAAAAGTCCTCCCCTGAGCCTGGCAGGTCTGGGAAAGGGAGCCTTTTGGTGCTGCCAGGTCAGGGAGGTGGTGGGATGCTCCTTGGGATGCACTAGTGTGCATATTACTCTGTCTTGCCTTTCACATTGTTTTTCCTTGCTTTCTGAAAGGTTATTTTGCTTTCAGAATCTATTTTTTTAAAAATACAGATTAAATCAGAGCACAACTGCACTCAAGGGCTGTGTTGTGTTATTTCTGCTGCTCAGAGACTCTGGTTCTGGGTGCGTCATTGATACCGCAGTACAAAACAGGGATCCTCAGCTTCTTTCTACTCCCACCTTCCACCTGAAGAAGGCGCCAAAACAGCTCCAGAGGCTGTGCTTGTTAGGCTCTTCTGGCTCCTTCTGCTCTGTTGTCCAACAGCTTGGCAGGTCACTCAGGTGAGACAGGAGATCAGAGTACAGTCATGACCTTATCCCACAGGACTGCCTAGACAAGTAGCTGCAAGTTGAAGCTGTTGCAGTCATTTCACGCATGACAGCATAATGCAGAGCAGGGGTTTGTGCCTCTTCCTCTTCCTGCACCATCTCTGAGTTTTCTTGTTTGTCTTCTAAAAGAGGTGAGGTTTGAGCACAGTTGTTGTGTTGATTTTAAACTCTTGGTGCTGGGGTGAAGCATCTGGGCTGTTCCAACCTCGAGGCAGACAAACCATCTCGGTAGAGTTCTGGTTTGACCACAATGCAGGAAGTCTGATGAGGGAGAGACTTTAGGACAGATGCTCAGCCCTGCTCAGTGAATTTCATCTGTCCTATATATAACCCTGGCTGTATTCCTGCTCTTGGAGAGCTATGCCATGATGTCTCTCCGGGCTCAGACCTCAGCCTGGTCTTTGCTTGCAGCATGGGCCTGAGTGACTGATGTCCAATGAGCTGGATGCTTATCCATTGCCTTTGCTGAGTACTGGCACACAGCCTAGCTTGTGCTCTCCTTGGGATTTTTGTGAGGACTAAGAATGTTCTGTCTCACTCACAACTGGTATTCTTGGTATAGCTGAGTTGACTGCAGATGGAGCTGTGAGCACAGAGAAGAGCTACAGGTGTCCATAAGATTCCCAGTTTCCAGACTGAATTTCTCTTGCTATGGATGGGCGAGAGAAGGAAGAACGTTGACATTGTATTTGAAAAATGTTCACATCTCTTCCTGCAGATTTAGGCTTAAATTTCCTTTTCCAGTAGGAAATTCAGTAGCAAACCCATTAAAGACCTTGCAGATCATCTAAACTCTGCAGCTGTCTCATGTGATGGGAAACTTGTCCTCACTCCTTTCTACAATAAAGTTGAGCATACTCCAAAGCCTGAGGAGGATTAAGCTTAGGCGAACTCCCTTTGACTCTGTGCTAGGCCAGCTTGGCTCTATCCTAGCACTGCCAAGGACTCTGATCCCTGGCCCTCTGAAATGACCCTGGGGGGCAGAGCCAGACCCAGCAGGGCTTCTTGGCTCCTTCTCAGCAAAGTTACATTGTCATAGGTATGGGACCATGTTTCTGGGAAAGTAAGGATCTAAAGCACTTCCTTATGGGGCATTTAAGCATGGGTTGGAGTCCAAAGGATACTTCATCAGTCCATGTAAATGTGACCTCCTGTGTGGGGGATCTACCTTGTAAGTGCTTTCTTGTGCCTGTTCCCACCCAGCCCAGGCAGCAGATATTCTGCAATCACAGGTTTCCAAAACCTGTGCCCCACCAGTGGAAATTCTTATCTCAAAATTCATCTGTCTCCAGCAGCTGGCTTTCTGGGTAAAAAAAACAAAGCCACCACTAGCAGTGCAGGGCCAGCTTGTTGGGGAGTTGTGATGGACAAAAGGAGAGGTTCTTCAGCAGTGCATTTACAGTGAAAGGGTGGTAAGTTTTAATTGAGCTGACTTACATTACTAAACCTAAACTGATTAGTGCAGAGGGAGAAAAAGCTACAGTTTTATTTTCTCCTCAAAGTGCAAAGAAAAGATAATTTGTGGCAGCAGAGCAGGGTGCTCTCAATCAACATTTCAGCAGTAGCTGAGAACCAGGACACTTCTTGTGTCTAAAACCCAAGCCTGAAGTTGTAGGTTATCTGAAGAAGGGCTGAGTATCTCCCTGCCCATTTTAGATATGCATACAGAGCATTCTGCAGATGAAGAAACAACCTTGCAGTTAGATGACAATTTGGGTGGGGAAAGGGCTGATTCACTATTTGCAGTCCAGTAATGGCTCTGAAAATGGCATTTTTTCCAGTACACTTTTGCTTAATAATTTCAGAGAGCTTCAGCACCACCAGTCTTGATTCACCAGCCATGCTAACAGCAGCAGTGGATTAATTAATCCAATTTAATGATTCATACCAACTGGTAGGGTTAGAGCAGACTTGCAGCCCTGGACCTGCTGGCTGCTGCCTTCCTAATGCAGCCTGGCATGCAGTTGGGCTTCTTTGTTGTAAGCCTGGAGTTGTTCCATTGTGTTCCCCAAATTTGGACAGCTTCAGCAGCAGTGTAGAGCCAGCTGAGCTTGTCAGGGCACACTTGAACTGGGTCTCTGCTTTTACTCCCAGGCATTGGTGGAAATGTATTGGTATGGACCAGAGACCCCGCAGGCTGCTCTGGAACAGTGCTGGGGCTGTGTGTTCATGTGAAGCATCCCAGCAGGCAGCTCCCCTCGTGCCTGCTTCTGATGGACTGCAGCCATCTCTAAATACAGATTAAGGCATGCAAAAACTATTACATCAATCTCCCCCACTCGT
This sequence comes from Picus viridis, assembly GCA_033816785.1. NCBI lineage: Eukaryota > Metazoa > Chordata > Aves > Piciformes > Picidae > Picus > Picus viridis. The sequence continues at coordinate 29,525,837 of CM066567.1, forward strand.
GGTTTACTGTTGGGCTTTAAACAAAGCCTCAGTTTCCTCATCCTGTTTTTGCACAGAAGGATGAGCTGGGCATTGCCTTCACACCTTGGGTTCCCTGGAGGCTGGGTGAAGATAAATCAGTGCTTCATTTTTGACTTCTAATTTCGGCAGAATTTTCCTTTGCATTGGCCCAAGACAGGAACTGGAAAAAGCCTGAAGCTTTCACTGTGCTGGCTGAAGGCTGATAGCAGTATGGAATGGTATCCTGGTTTTGTGGAGTCCAGGTAAGAAACTCCTGTTGGTCTGAGCAAGGAAACTGTGGCAGCAGGAGATACGGACCACAAAAACAAGTCCTTTTGGTAATTCATCACTGAACTCTCAGGCAAACAAAGATGTTGAGCAAGCAACTCATCCTCTTCCTCTGAGACATGACACCATACCAGCTCAGGAAGTATTTATTAAGAAGGATCAACAGGAGACATTGCCAAGCAATGCCACAGTTACAGATTGAGTCACCTACTAGTGACACCCAATCTGTCCCAAGACTGAAATGAACATAACCCACTGAGCAAAGCTGCTCAGCCAAAGCACCTGTAGATGAGGGCTGCAGATAGCAAGGTAAATCTGTCCCATTGCTTCAAATGAAGTACCATTGCTCTTCCAGCCCTTGTGCAAGCAAACAAAAAAGGTTCCAAGGCCACCAGGACTTGCGAGAGCATGGGTTGGTGGCAGTTTCACCAAATCACTGAGGTACACGTGGTTTTGGGCACATAAAACTACCCTGTGATCTCACAGGGCATGAGCAGAAGGATCAGGTCCAGGAACAGCTGGCCAAATGCCCCATCTGTCCACACACTGATGTGCTTTCTGAAAAAACACCTGAATGAAGACAGCCCTTCTCAGGAGGTGCCCCCATGGAGATGTTGTCTTGAGATGACTGCTGTCCCCCAGGCAGCTGTGCCAGCAGCCAAGGTTGACATGGGAAAAATTTCAGGAACATTTAAAATGTCAGAAAAAGGGGAAAATGCACTGAACATTCTCAGCTCTTCAAAAGCACTCACTAAATGGTGCTGTGTTCATTAAAATGCTTTTCAAAGTGGGAGCTGTAAAGGTGCTATAGTGTGGGTGATACTGGGAACCCAGGAGGGGCTGGGTGATAGCCAAAGGGCTTTCAGAAAGGCTCCTGCTACTTGGCAGTGCCAACACCGCTGCTTTGCGACACAAAGCCACTGAAGAGTTTCGCAACACCTAAGCCAAGGAGACAACCTAGGAACTGTTTGACATCTGCTCTTAAGGATTCAAAGGGAGGCATTTTGGAGCCAAGAGGCTGCTCTGTGGCTACAACCTTCTTGCACCCCTTTTCAGCCAACAGCTGAGAAATCGCGACAGGCTGGTATTTACTCACTGTAGTATTAACGTCACAAGCGCTCAGGGAGTCTGTAGTCCTCATAATCCATGATTTAGCACTTAATTTTGGTGGGTCGCCATGCACCAGCTGTTTAACATAAATGGTGGGAGCCCTAGGGATTTCTTGGGACACATTCTGCTCTAAACATCTCTTTGCTAGGTTAAAACCTTGTAAACAAATGGTTAGTAAGAAGGAACAGGCACCAACGTGTATTTCACACACAGCCCCATTCAGTCAGTTTAAAAAACTGGAGATCCATGCCATGGCCTGGGGGCTGTCCTCATCAGGAATTGATCTCCTGTGTGTTCATCCGTTTGCATTCCAGCACAGAAACATGTTTCAGACACACAAATCCATCCTTATGTTGTGGGGGGAAAAATAAGTAATTGGGGGAAAAAAATCACCAATTTATCAGCTGCAGCTCACTTAAGGCTATTGAGAAATTTTGGTTGCTCCTCTCCTCTCGGTAAAAGTGTTTCTCCACCAATCTTTGGACCTTTTTTCTCCTAGAAACAAGAACCATGGATAAAAAAAGAGTTAAAATGTGTGGTATGGTATCTTCCCAGACATTCTTTGACAGAAGTTAGGGTAGGGCTAAATCATAGAATCAATAAGCTTGGAAAACATCTCAGAGATCATCAAGTCCAACCTATCACCCAGCACCTCATGACTAAGTAAGCCATGACATGCTTATTTCTGATTAAATATGGACAGGCACTCTAGGAACCTTGAATTCATGCAACACTGGTCAAAAGCCAACTCCCCATAGTTAAACAAAGCAAAGATTCAAGAACAGAAGGCAAGAGAAAGTTCCTTAAAACACAGCTTGCAGACACCCGTATGTACCTGACAACATGCAGAGCTACTTGGTTTTGTTGGGAGTTCACAAGGGCACTAAAGCAAAGTATGGGAACAAAAGGACACAGAGAAGCCAGAATGCTGAACTGCTCAGGAACTGCTGGCTCATACTCACCTTTAGCATCCCATCTCGCTCCCACTTGAAGAGCCCACAGGTACTGAAAGATAAATGTGGGAGGTAAGGACCACTGTGGTGTTTGCTGCACAAGATGAGGGGCTCCAAAACAAGGCTCACACCTTTCCCACCCTGCTTAGCTTAAGGGTTAACACTCCTCTTTTAGGGCATGGCTATGATGTGTTACCTGTGAATGGACAGTACAGAAAGCCCAGTCACTCTTTCTTGAGGCTTATGTCTTACCTGCAGGGCTTTTTTGGGAGCCTGTCAAGGGAAATGGCTCGGTTTCCACAAGGACATTTGAAAAATCGCTTGATGGCTTCATGCCAGTGGTAGTCATGGTTATCCTGCACGCAGGTCTCCAGAGGCTTGAAATAGGTGTAATTACACTGTCAGGGAGGAAGGAGATAGAGCATGTGAGACCTGTTCTGTAGCTTGGGGACAGCTGAACATTCAGAGGAAAGCATCTCTGCCTTCTCCCATCCTGCGGAGCTCACCAGTCTGAGAGATCATCATCCTGGGCTTTGTCACTACTACTTCAAAGAATCCTCCCTTCTCTGCCACCACCCTGTGGCCTCGCCCTCAGCAACTCACAGGGCACACGGTGGCCCTATGTGCAGTCCCAAAACAGATAGGAAAGACAGTGAGGGAAGGTCCAGCAGGGGCTGAAACTCCAGGAATGGGAGGTAACTCTTCCCTTCTAGAATCTGAGATAGTAACAAGGCTCCATTGCTCTTCCTGGCCACTGCAAACTCCCTGGAAATGGAGATAGAGGTAGCCCACCCAGTGTTATTTTTTCAAGGCACTTTGCTTATTTTAAGAGTCCTGACACAAAGCACTTCAGGTAAGAAACTGGTAAGTGTTTTCAGGACACCAGCACCCAAGAAACTCACTGGCATAAACATCAAGCTGAGATGTTTGGCACAGCACTAAGCCTGCCTTGCCAGTGCCTTCAAGCCTCAGCCACTGCATGGGCTGCTCTCAGCAGCCCGCATAAGGAACAAAACTGTCTCCATTCCATCCCTGCCCTGGACTACAGCCAGGAGAGTGGCAGATGGGAGTCTGCAGGATGGTCCAGCATCATTTTGTACTATCCATGTTCCACTGCCCTGCTGTCACCCTGGCTCTGCTTCCCTCACCGTTTTTACACGTCACAACTCGACATTTTACTTCTTTAATACTCCTCATCTTCTCTTCCAGTTCTTCCTTTTTCACCAGGGGCTGAAAATATCGCTCCTGCAGTTCAGCCTCAACCTGTGGGAGCATACAAAAAGGGTTGTGGGGAGAGAAAGACCGCAAAATCCATTCCTTTGGGCAAATTACTACCGGGCCAGCTTGAAGTAGACTGCAGTCTGGGAGGCCAGAGAAACACCAAATAACCTCTTGGTCCAAAAAGTTCATAGAGCACACGTGCTGTGCTTCACCAAAACTGAAATGGGCCACCCCTGAGACATACGAGGTGGGGGGCTTAACAACAGCAGGGACAGTGCTGAAACAAGCTCATGCCAGCAAGGACAGTCCAGGGAGAGGCCAGGTAGCTCATGAATGGAATTGGTTCTTAGCCAAAATACTATGTCTCAGAAAACTTTAAGACAACTAGGACTTCACACCAAGAGGTGTCCCGGACAAGACAGCTGTGCCACTGGAGGTGCTGTACCTCTGGGAACATGCTCAGCAAAGGTGACCTTTGTGGCCTAGTATAGGTGATCCTGCTTTGGCAGGAGGGTTGGACTAGATGATCTCTCAAGGTCCCTTCCAGCCCCTAATACTCTGTGATTCTGTGAAAGGTCCCCATAGGAGAAACAGCCTCCTAGCTCTCCAGGGCAACTGCTGGCACTTTTCAGGCTCCACAACTTGCAGAAGGCTTTCTTTGATAATTCACTAACAAAGAAACTTCACTGATACTTTGAAAAAAAAACACAGGGGAAAAAAAAAAGGCAACCTGATGGCACCTTGACCTTTTTATGGCTATGCAATAGTGCTGACTTGCAAGCACTCTGCCCTCTGTGCTCAGAGAAACTTGGCCTTACTCATCAGGACAATTTGGTGTCTATGACATGTTTGGTGCCTGCCAAACATGAGCCCTCAGCCATGGCTGGATTGAGGCCATACCTCTTTCAGGACATCTGTGTGCTTGGACTTGGCATTCAGGATTTTCTGGAACTCTTCTGACTCCAGATAGGCCAGCTGCTCATGCCGTTTCTTTTGGGCAGGCTCCAGTTCATCCAGACCTAGGGGGACAAAAAGGCTCAGTCCTACAGAGACCAAGCTCAAAACGAGGCTGTGATTTCTAACCATGATCACTGCAGGAGATTTTGGAGGTCTTGGGTCAGTCAGGCAGATATTCAGGTCAAAGAGCAGCCTCTCATAGTTCAGAAGGACATGAAGCCAAGTTCAAATACGGCTTCAGAAACAGTGCATCTTCTTGCAAAGCACTGTACTAGGAACTTCCACATGACTCCCAGGGAAGCAAGTAGTGTTGCCTCCCTGAATGGAGAAGTTTTAAAAGGGATGAAGCAATTCATCCAAGACCACAGTAAATTACCAGCAAAACACTCAAGTTGCCCCAGAGAAGGCTCTGAGCAGCCTGATCTAGTATGAGGTGTCCCTGCCCATGGCAGTGGGGGTGGAACTAGAGGATCCTTGAGGTCCCTTCCAACCTTGACAATTCTATGATTTTAATTCAGATAGCTTCCCAGGTGGGACTGCTTCTTGGTTTCATCAGCCATGCATTACAAATGCTCAAGTGCCAGAAGAAAGGGGACAGAGAAGCCATCAGAGATTAGATCTCACACTCTCCCCACAAGCTTAGAGATTGTTTAGCCTTTGCAACAAACTCTTTAAGCTCTAAATGTACCTAACTTGGCCTCTCTTTGGCACAGCCATTAAGACCTAAACCCAGCAAGCAGTGCTCCATCCATCAGGACATGAGCTTATTTTTGCCATTCTAGAAGGCAATGTTACATACCATTCTCTGCTTCTGTACCTTGCAGATGAGCAACGTTTTTCTCAACTCTTTCAACAATTTCTGTGACCTCATCAGCACCGGATCTTTTCCTCTTCACACTGTTTGGGTCAGTTTTAGCAAGAATCTGGCCTTTTGCTCGTAGTCGGCATATGGCAGCCAGCTAATAAACAGGACAGAGCAGACAGAGCATTGGTTACCAGTCTGGCCTGGTACCATGTTCCTACTAGCAGAAGCAGCAGAGGAAGTCTGTCAAATGGAGGAGACAAGACCCATGGGTCTGAGCACAGAGCTGGCCAAAGAGAGGCTCAGCAAGGTGCAGTCTTATGCCACAGACACAGAGGCCCTGGAGCAGCTCTGGAGGCTAACTACAGGCAAGATGGTAACACAGACCTTGGTACTAACAACTGTCAGGAACTGCAAGTTTCTTGTGTGCTGTGAAGTCCACTCTGATCCCACAATCAGAAAGTCAACTAACATCAGGACTAAGCTAGTATATCAAAGACTCCTCTACTACCACAAACCATGCTTCTCATAACATCCCTTCTGTAATACTTAGAAGATTCAGAGAGCTCTTACCTTTTTGGCTTCTGCCAAGCTGTCTAGCTTTGGTGTTGGAGGTGGAGCCCTGTCAAAGAAGAGGATATCTTCTCCTTCTGAGAAGCCCGTGCCTAGTCTGGGCCTTTGAGGAGTTGACATTTTTGCAGCTTTAGGAAACTCTGCCCCAGGCATTGCGGAATGGACCAAGGACTGTCTGGAGGAGGACGGCAAAGCAGGGCTGCTGGCTTTACTCGTGCTCTGGAGAAATCTTGTAAGACAAGAACAACTCATTGAAACAGGGTCAAGAATCAAAGAGATAGAAAGGTTTTAAAAAACAGGTAAGAATGGAAGGCATGCAGGCTGATCTTCCAATAATTTGCCTTTGATTGCTAAAAAAGAAATCATGCATCAATTCGGACATTCAGGAGAGGAAAACAAGGCAAGGGAAGGAATGCACTAGGTTGCTGAAATCCAGAGTGACTTGAAGAAGTCACCAGAAGGACTGAATGATTAATTGCTTTCCAAAATAACAACAACAACAACCAAACAGAGAGAAACATCAAATGAAGCCAAAAGCACAGAAATGGGTTTCTTTGCAGAATGGGTAAAAAAGCAGGGGGACTCCTTGTCACAAGAGTCACATAAATAGATTGCTTTACATAGGTCCTGGTGAAGAGGTTAGACAGGTTTATGGGGAAAAAAATATTAAGAAATCTTCAGCGATATTGTGACAGACACCACCTTTAGCTTGCTAAGTCCCTGAAGTACATAATGGTGTAGGCTGGGAGAGTACTCTGGAGAAATATCCTCATGATTGTTTCTAGTCTTATTATCCTCCTCCATGTTCCGTTTTGACTCCTGTTGAGCCTTTTGGGTCTACATCAATCTCAGTCTCACCCAGGGTGGCTCTCTGGAGGTTGTTCTTAGGTTTGCTCACAAGGTATATGCAGAACTCTAGGCAAATCTTAAGGTGCAGAAGACCTTTGTAGACCAGCAATGAACAGAACCAGGACTCCTAACCCCTACTCTAATCGGCTTCTTCCAGCCTTGCCTTCCAGTTGCTGGGCACTGTGCTGGAGCCCATGGTTCTCCACTGAATGCTGGGGTATTTCCATTTACATGAATTTTCTATTAAACCAGCAGAACACGTCCCACAGAACCCTTCCTGTCCATGTCAGTATCTATTACCTCCTCTGAATCTCTTCAGATCGCTTCTTTCTGGCCTCCAGCAACTTCTGTTTTTGCTGCTTGAGCAGTGCTGAAGCTGAGATAGATTGGAAACTGGCCTCTTGCTTCTTTTCAGCATCTGGGAAAAAAAACCAAACAAAACCAAAATGAAGAGCTGCTAGTGTTTGCTGAGAAGGAAGTTGAGTGTTTTCAGGAGTGGGTTTTCCTTCATGCAAAGTGACAATACCTGCTTTGGTCCAGTGTTTGCAGAGGTTTCGTGCTCCAAAAGTTGGCTGTGCCAGCAGTTCCTTGAATTCCTCAGAACACTGCATGGGTCTGTTTGCTGCACCTGGAGCATAAAAGGCATAGATACATAAGATTTGGAGCCATGAGGGAAGCAGATCTAACTTCAGAGATGGAGGAGAATGGTCTAGGTCAGAAGAACCCCTGAAAGTCATCTGAGTAAGCATTTCCTCAAAGCAAGCCAACTTCTATGTTATATTTGATTGCCCAAGGTCTTGTCCTCACAGAGCACATCACAGAGACATTTCTGCCCTGCCAACAGTTTCATCAGTCAGTCAGTTCCCCATTAGCCTTAGCTGTCTGTGGTGCTCCCATCATTCCTATTTTCAGATTGCTTGGAAGCCCTGAAGCCAGCACATCTTATCCCTGGAGAATTAAGAGCAGCTAAAAGCTCGAGACAGGACACACACTGTCTTGTCTGAAATGGAGGCAACTGAGGGAACTGAAGGATGTGAGTAGACTTCTAAGTTGCATCTAGGGCACACAGTTTGAATAATCTGTCATCTGCTCTCCAATGACCACAGAGGGCATAATATTAAGTGCTTTACAGAAACAAAATGGAGGCAGAGAAGATTGGTGACATCCCAACAGCTATGGGCTTTGAAGATCACAAAGGCACTAGAAACAGGCCAGGTACTCAGGAGATCCCCTGCATTGCAGACCTGACTCCAATTTATACTGAGTATTCCTTGGAAGCTTTCAAGATTGGCAGAAGTAATTTATTTTAATCAAATAAAATATATTCTCTGGTTCAAAGTTCTTAGAATTCCAATTCCCATTAATCTGGCAAAGATCTTCTGTCACTGTCCAAAGACAAAACAGGAGATGTAATTCAGGGGCACTGATGGAAAAAAAGATGCATGGGGCCACACAGTTGCTTAGTTACATTTGCCTTGCAGCTGCAGTCTCAAGAGGGAAGATGAGTTTCAATCAATTGAGAAAGCAGCCTGCAAACAGCTGTCTCTGTAGCAAACCAATGGCCAGATTCATTCAGAGAGTAGCAGGGTCCTGAGACACCTCCACACATTAACCTGGAAGTATCTGGAAGGTGAAGAGACTACATGGGTAATTAGGTACCAATTTTCTGCTTGGTCTCCTGGACAATTGCATCAACTCCTCTCACGACCAGGTTGGAAAGAGTGGTTTGAACCTTCCTTTTTGGCATCGTAGCTGCTGCACTAGAAAGAGGAAACAAAACCAGAACATTAGTTTTCCCATGTTTAGAGCAAGGGAAAAGAGCTCAAACATTAGCTCCATGCTTCCACAGAACTCCAGCCACACTAAAGGACTTGATCCAGCTGTGACTCAGGTCTTTCTACAGCTGTCTGAAGGGGGATTTGGATGAAGGACCTGGCCCTCCATGCTAGTTACGCGATCCATTTTTATCTGCTGTAGGTCTCGATCACTGAAGATGTGGGGTGCACTACTGTCTCTTCATTAACACAGAGGTACTGCATTAATTCAGCTGAGGAAGAGAGGAGGAAATACAGAATACATACAGTCTGGGATTAAATGCAATGAGCCCTAATGAAACAGGGTAAAGGAATGGCACTGAAAATTGCTCATCTGGATGACTCCAATGCTCAGGATCTCACTAGAAAGTAGCAGCTCTGCTACCCCAAGAGGCCAGGATGATTACACCAAATGTGGGGCATTTTTGACTCTTTGGTGAATGTGCTTAGGTCAAAGGGATCTCTGACTAGCCAGACCCCCTGAGAGACATTTTCAGGCTCACTTATATATGGGGGGGGGGGGCGGGGGCGGTAATCTGTAGAAATGCAAAGGAAGTAAGTAGTTTATCTTACACTGAGGCTGCATATGCTGCTGAAGAGACACCTCCATAGTAAAACCCATCCTGACACAGCCTCTCCTTCAAGCTGGGATTCTTCTGACCAGCTTTTCTGGGGATGCGGCCACCAGAGAAGGTGGACTGCAGATCTGCCCGCTTCGAGCTGATCTTCTTGTACTGGGACTGTAGGTGATACTGACAGTATTCACAGTCTTTCTGCAAAGAAATGGAAGAGGCTTGTTGCAGAACACTGGCAATGACAATTTACTTCATTCTTCTCACTCATGCATCCTTCTATGGCTAAACTGAAGTGACGCCTCTGCTGCAGTACTGCAGCACTGGAGCAGCTCGGCAAACACATGCCCACAGTCCAGCAACAAAAAACAAAAGTAAAATTGTCCACAATAATCACTGGAAAGAAACCTGTGCATCAAGGAGTTTTAAGGCTATTTCTTGGCTCAAGTCAACTCATAGCCCAGGACCTCTTGCCCAGATTCTATACTCTGGTCTCTGAACTGTATGCGTTTTTCTTACTGGTATGAACACAAAGGAAAACTAACACCAGAGCAAGGTATTTCATGCACTCACTTCAAATTAATCCACCAGTTCTCAGTACCACTCTGTGGGAGTTTAGAACCAACAGTTGTGAGCCTGCTAGTCAAGAGATAGCAGAGCCATGAACATGCTTATTAAAGGTGTTGTTTAACATTTTAGCAAAAAGGAAAAGTACATCTCCATTCTCACTGATACTAATCTCCCCAGATTCATATAACTGCAATTATCCCACAATCAAATAGTTTTGTCACTAATTAGACAGCCTGTTCCTTCATGAGGTTGTTCTGCCAGAGAGCCTCCATCTATGGTTTGTTCCAGGTGGCACAGGCACATCTCACTGATACCGAGAGCCTTGTGCACAGCCACCTCCTGCAGTGGGTCTACAATCACAGCCCTGTTTTGTTGCAAGTACCTTTGTTACTTGTCTTCCTCCCACTCCATACACTGAGTTCCTCCCCAGTTCTTCATTCCTTCATTTTCTTTCCTCCTTTAAGAGCTCCACTACTAACTATAACCCTTCTGACTTAGACAGGGTTCCTTTCAGGTATCATCACCACAGCCATGAAATGACATAGGTCATAAGTTATTTAAACTAGTAAAAGTCAGTACTGTCCCCATAAAAACAATCTCAAACACTTTTTCACCTCATCTCCAGTGCCCCACATTCAGGTATAAGTATTCTAGCAGCCTGCAAGAATGCTGAACAAGGGAACTCATTGGGTTGAAACCATCCCTGGAAACCACAACCATTTGGAAGAGAAACCTCCTATTGTTTTATTTTGGATGACTTCTCTAGTGCAGTACATGGAACCTTGCAGCAGCACAAAGTAGGGTGTGGAGACAGTGAGGGTCAAGACCATCTCTTGTCACTGCTGTACCAGCTTTGCGTTTAGGAAACTACAGCTGCTACTATGTCAGCTGTAGCTTCCTCTGGGTTTAATTCCTCAGTGTTTCCATCCACTTTGGTCAGTTACAAGTCAAGATCCAGAAATAGGTTGAACAGTTGGAGCATCAACAACAAAATCAACAGCCAGATTTCTACTAACAGCTAAAGGATGTCCTAACTACAGAGATACTGACCAGGTTCACAATCTGTGCACAAGGATCTCCGTTTTTCTTCCTGGCTTTACAGGTCCCCATGTCCAGAGCTTCTCCCATGAGGAGAATCTTCTGGGGATGGTCAACAGACAAACACACCTAAAAAGAAAGCAGAACATGCCTTGAGGAGGACTGGATGGGTGTCTCTCAATGTCACTGGTTTAGCTCTGGTCCAGTTTGGTACCTCTGGTTTTAACAATGCAGTTTCAAAATGCAGGCTTAGTTAAGAAAGCCACATGTCCTGTTCAGATTGAGAAAAGGAAACAAACAAAACCCAAACCAAACAAAAAAAGATAATGTCTTTCTCACAAAGAGATGAAAGCCATTGGACTTCTGTGCTCAGAGCCTCAGGAAACTAAGGGCCAGCAAAGGCAGATCTAGTTGTGCTCTAAATGAGGGTCCTGCACAACTGCTTGACTTTGATGCTATTGTGGCAACCACATTGAGCAGAGGACAGGAAGAGGAGATGGACTGGAGCTCTGTCCCTCTGTGTGTCTAGGTCCAATCAAAACAGATTCCTGTGCAAGAAGAGTGTCCACTTCAGCCAGAGATACTGAGAGTTGTGTCTGTAGGTAAGAACCATTGAGTTTTGATGTTGTTCTAAGTATGTATATGTTGTAGCCAAGATGAACCATTCTTAACAGTGAAATCCAGCCCTTACATGAAATCTAGAATGACTTTCTACTCACCAGCAGGACTTTCTACTGCTTATTCATGGTAATTTAAGCAATTATATAGCTTAATAGGCAATTAATGAGGTTCTTAATCTTTCCTTTTGGAGAAGTTAAAATGCCAAATACTACGTCACCAGCAACTACATTGAAATTCCCCTTGTCAGTAAAAATGGTTTTCATTACAGAGCAATTAAAAAGATATTAAAAAATATTAATCTATTAGCAAAATGAAACCACCTTAAATGTTCTGATACATACAGAGAAGTGTTCAGCATGTTCTGCATTTATGAGTAATTGATAAATCAAGAGAACTACTATATATCAATTTACAATACAGAATACATAATTTCATTAATAAATCAAATTCTGCTTCTTCTCAGTCATGATTTTGGAACCAAGGAACATTTTGCAATCACATCTGAGGCTTAAATTAGAAGATAGAAATGAGATTCCCCACCTTCTTCAACTTTGAGAGACCTTTAGGCTGACATAGGCATTGCCCTCAAGTAGCTAAATAAACTGAAATACACTCCCTACATCTGTGGTGGAGCCAACTGCTACCAAGAGCAGATTAAACACTTGAACAAACTCTAGTTTTAGGTACTTAATAGGACTTCTTGAAGTGCAGTCTTCCACAAAACCAGGAGCAAATACATGCCACACAAATATCTGAATGCAGTTCGAACTGCTTAGTCAGACTGCTGTAATTCCAGCCTTAATGTCTGTTCTGAAGGCAATTCTCAAGCAGATATGAGAAAGTTCAGCTCTGGATTTTTGTCAACAGCTGATGGGCAAGGGAAAAAGCCTCTCACCTCATCTGAGCCTTCCTTAGGTTTCATAGGGTTAGCATTGAGCAGCCCGATGACTGTGCCTTGGTCTGTCTTCCAGTGCTCTTTGTGGACCTCACCGAACAAGAAGAGTGAGACACACTGATTGAGATCCCGTAGGTCATTCAGCCGCCAGATGCTGAAGGTTCTGCCCTGGGAAAGACATAAGCTTGTTTCAGTTCTCAATACAAGGACACTGACTGGGTCCCCTCTTGCTGCTGGTTTAAAAGAAATGTTCTGATTTCTAGGGAAATGATGGAAGCAGAATGTGCTAGTGCATTTAAAAACAAGAGGGCTATCCAGAACAACTGAGGGTCAGACCCCGTTTTTTTGCACCGGCATTTAACATCTAGCAGTGGTCAAATAAGCTAAAGATATATTTATGCTATGGTTGCATTAGCCAATTCTACTGTCCAGGACAATTGCACCAGATAAGCTAAGGACTTAGCCTGAGGACTAAAAGCAGCATCACTGCATGAAACTAGATGAGCCAAGATGTTTAATACAGCAGCTTTTCATTAACTGCATGGAGCTGGCTGATTAAGTTGAAAATCTAATTAGTTTCTCAGGAAAGAAGAGCAGCATTTCACTTGCACTGAGCAAGGGATACAATGAAGTTACTTACGTTGTTTGCACTCTGAGGAGTCACCTTCTTCACTATGACACCAAATGTTACCCAGTCTATTTCCTCCAGTTTCTCTGCAGCAAGTTTGCTCTTCAGCTGGGACAGTCGGATGAGCTTCCGGTTAGCCATTTTCCTGTCCATTTCAGCAGAAGACACCCGGGGTTTTCTAGGTCAAGACAAAATATGCAAAAGAGAACACTTAGAGACAATCAAAAGCATCCAACATTCTCCTGGGGAGACTATGTCTTGCTGCAAAATGCCTCTGTGCCTTGGTTCACCCTGAGATCACTGAAACAAACCCTCTTGGCTCAGGGCACTGTACAAATACCAGAAAGCTACTGATCATGCTGGAATTTGTCCCAATAGCTGCACTGCAACTTCAGCCCAAGCCTGCAGTAACTCTCTTCATTTCAGGAATGACTGAATCAGACTCTTCTGTGAGCACGGTTTGGAAATCTAGTGTGGTTTCTGGTGAGGAAACACACCGTGAGCATTCAGAGACCTCTTGTGGCCACAGCGAGTATGGAGAGCGCAAGTGGCTCCGGGGGCGCCTCTTAGCTTGAAGCAAAGTCTGCTCAGCTGGAGCACAGCTGGCTTTGGACATGCCCATTCCTTCCCTCCTCCACCAGTGAGGACATAGCATGGAATGCAAGGCTAATAAAATGCAAGGGCTTTTTGTTGGAAAAGAGGAATGGTAAAAATAGAAACATAGTAATAAGCCATGGGCCTAAGGCAGTGTCCCCTGTTTACTGATCAAGCAGCCACTTGCTTTGGCTTTGTGTAACATCCCCTAATGACAACTGACTACCAAGACATGGCTTGATGATGTCTATACAGCAAATCAAGAATCCAGTCCTCCATGCACCACAGACATTGTTGCTTTCTCTCCCATTAATGGAGGGTGAGGGAGAGTGCAGTGATGGGCTGCTGACCTTAATCTCAGTCCTGAGAACGTTTCCACAGACACGGGCTGAGTTGTTGCACTGGAGCACAGAGGCACATGAGGAGTCTTCTCTCTGGTCACCTTACTGGGAGTGTTGCCTGCGGCAGACTTGAGAGGCTGGAATGCCAGACTGAGGACTTGCTGAGGAGGGGAAGTCTTGTTCTCTTTAGCAGGGAAAAAAGAACCTTGACAACAGAAGAAAACTTCTACATAAAAACACCACTTACTTGCACCCGACTGAGAAAGAAGTCCATATAATGAACCTAAGAAGGTGTAAAACTGTCTTATCTGTATCAGACTGGTCTTCCAGTCTGATGGGAACTGACAGCTCCAGATCAGTTACATGTAATGCAAGCAATGAATTCTGCCTGCTGAGGAGCTTCCCATAGCATCTCTTATTTTCCAGGCAAGCTAAACTGTAGGATAGACATATGCAAGCCAGAGTGCTGTCCAAGTTAACCATAGCACCTGTTATAAAAAAATACAACAATTGTGTCTGTAATAAGCTCTCTTCTACTGCGACCAGGCTGCTACTGGTGCACTGACTAGTGTAAAACAATCCTGGATGTGTCCACACTGCTGCTGTGAACTAGACACTTTCAGCAGTGTGCCTCAGTGAAGGACAGACTGAGAATGGTACCTGCTGAAGGTGCTTTTGATTTCTGGATTCCTCGTTTGGCTGGTGGTAGAGGGCTGTCCAGCTGGGCTGAGAAGCATGGTGACTCTTGCAGCTTCTGAACTTTTCTTTCCTTTAATGATGGAGAGGCAGATTTACCTGGCCAAGGGGAAAAAAAGTATCTAAGAGATCTCAGGATCTGGATTCAAACACTCAGAACTGCTCTAAACTAAGTAATTCTCTGAATAACAAACCCAAGTCAAACTTCCCATATAATTTTATTGCTACATCTTATGAGCTACAGCAGCAAACATATCTGCATTTGCTGTGTGTTTTCAATATCGACCAGTAAGAAGGGACCCTTCCTTTTCTGGAGTACTTGCTTCATGAAAGCTGCCCTACATAGCACCAATTCAAGATGTAGACCCCAAAACTGTGGCTTGTTGATGTAGCCTGTAGATGCAGAAAACAACCTGTGTGGAAAGATACCACATCTCCATTCCACCTAGCTACTCAGTGTCCACTTCAGGGTTATCTGGAGTCTTGCCTACAAATCACATGTTGGTAGGCCAGCAAATCACAAACCCATTTAATTTGTCTCATTACCAGGTGTTTTCTTCTCAGGGCCTGAGCTGGATTGCTGCCCAATAGCAGTCTTCTGCAACTGCTCCTGTAATGTCTTCATCTGTTCTTGCAATTTTCTCAGCTCAGCTGGGAAAGAGAGAAAAAGTAAAAGGATTATAATGAAGTCAGCAGGAAGCTATTGTAAATGGGGATTTATGAGTTCCCTGGAAGTCTGTCAGTTTCACTACATCATAGAAACTTAGAAAACAAAGGCTAGAGCCACAATACAGATTTACTTGATTCTGCATAGCTCACAGTGAAGGGATGCTTTTCCATGCAGCCTGGAGCTAATTGCTCTCATAAAAATATTTGACCTCACTATTGTCCTTGCCATGTTTCACATATCATTCCTGCTGAATATAAGACAATTTAAATGGCTGATGATTGCAATAATTATCATTAGCTTCCAATGTAATCAAGCAAGTGGCCTGGACACAGGATGGCTCAGTGGCCAGGTCTGCTTCCTTACTGACTGGTAGGGAAAAACCTCCTGCTAATAAGTCCTAAGGGGGAAGGGAGAGTTGTGCTGTTGACAGATGCCAGGCTATCCGCCCTGAAGACAGAAGCAGCATTGCTCTTCATCAGTCAAGGTGCAGGTACATAGGCAACCTTCTCTGTCCTGCTCAGCAGAGCTAGTTTAGTTTCCCTAGATTACTTCAGTCTTTTTCCTTTTTCTGTTGGGATAACAGGTTTGGTGAGTTTGCCCTCTGAGAACTGAAAACTTTCACAAGGACTTCCTGTATTCTCTGTCTGGGCACCATCCTAAACTGAGAAGCAGCAGACCCTACCTTCTGCATGCTAGCTCTCTAGAGACAAGATATATAGGATAAAACACATAAAAGATGCTGTTACAGAAACCTTGCAGTTCTTGGTTGGTCTTCTCTTTTGCCTGACTGGAAGTTGAAGCAGGGACAGTTTCCTCTGCTTCCTCTTCTTCTAGCAGATCATCCACATCTCCAAACAGTGTAGTCAGGTTCTCCTTCTGTTCCTCAATGAAGTTTTCCTCATCACTGACCTCCTCGGTGTAGGATGCATCATCTTCTGCATCAAAGAGCTCATCATATTCATCTGGTTCTCTCTCCTCACTGTCTGGGGCATCTTCTGCCCGAGGAGAATTTCCCCCTTCAGTTGCCTCGCTTTCTTCCAGCAGGGAGGCCAGCAGATCCAAGTCATCATCAGCTAAGGCAAAAATTCAACTCATCATTACTACTTTCCAGTTCAAGGAAAGATGGCATGAAATAAAGTAGCCATAGCACTCTAATCACAAGCTGATGACAACCAAAAGTAAATCACAACACTAAGCAGCATTCTTTTAAAAAATGACTCTAACTTTGTCTAAAGGAAGATAAAGCAGCTTCTTGCCATCTGGATGGACAAAAATCTGGTTGTAGATGCTCTAAATTTATGATTCAGGCTGGCTGGTCAGCAGAAAATTTGCAGGCTACTTCTTGCTAGCTTTTCCTCCTATTCAACTGCTTGTACAACAGCTGCTGTTACAAAGAAAAGCCTTTGGACCTGTAAAGGTGTATCCAGGAGCTTTAAAGACACCCAGGTGGCTTTTGCCAACAGAAGCTGAAGAGGAAGATGCAAGGCAAGCTATACTAAGAAAACAGAAAACAAACAAAAGAATTAAAGGAAAAAATAATGGGGAGAAAAAATATCAGAGAGATAGGAATGGGACAGAGCAGAACTGAACATCAGGACAAACCAAGAAATTTATTTAGCCTTTGCTAATGAAGAATACAAAACCAAGGAAAGGATAGAGCAGCCTCACAGAAAAGTGTCAACAATGAAGACAAGGGGCAGCCTCAAAGGCTTCCAAAGCCTCAAAGTGAAGTCAGTGCAAGATAATTTCCTTTGATAAAAGGTTTACCAAGTTTTCTGAACACTTAAATTTATTAAATAACATATTGGTCAGAAGATGAGCTTCCTACTGAACATAAAAGAGTACTTTCCTCCTTACCATCCATGATTTCACCAGGATTTCTTCAAGAGCCCCTCAAGGAAAAAAATCTTCTCTGTTATGGGGAGATCAACAGTGATACTGTTAAAGTAGATACAGATCAACTAGAAATACATACTGTGTTCAGGCTCCTGATCAGATGATTTGCCTGATTAGTTTACAGCTGCAGATGAAGACTCCATTATAAACTTAACTTTCATGTATATTTTGTACATCTGGAATCTGACCTGTTGTGAACTTGCTACAGAGTAAGTCCCTTACTTTTAGGGAAAAAGTTAGTAACAGACACAGATTTTAAGAAATGCTTACTGTATTCTAGTAATAACCATTTCCATCTCCTAAGTCCAGTGATAGAATCATAATTAGCATTCAACTGAAGCAAATCTACTGAAAGGGATTCAGTCTTCACTTGAAAATAGAAGGCACTACGGTTTCACTCTCACACAACACAGTTCTATGCATAGGCAGACAGAAATGGCCAAGGGAAGGCTGGATACCAAGAAATCTACTGAAGATGGATCATTCACAAATCCACACTCTCTGTGCTTACAGGGCTTCCTGCTGCAGACTTTGGTTTCGCCCATAAACTCCACTTTTAATAGTGCTCTCTTGCTCCAGAATATTTTCAGTAAAGAACACACAGGAGCGGGCGCAGCTTGTGACCGCCACACTGCCCCGGGCTCCCGCTGCCCCTGTCTTGCTGGTGACACTGGCCCAGTGGTCGTGATGGGAACCATCCTGGGGCTCACCCGAGAGGCCGCGGCGGTTCTCCCCAGAATCTTCCCCTGCCTCTCTCCTGAGCTCGGCTGTAACGTGCCCGCCGCCTCCTTCCTTCCCACGGACCCCATCCCTGCCCCCAGTGGACCTCCGGGCTACACATCCGCACATGGACAGCCTCGAAGATCCTCCTTCCCCGCACAGCTTCTTTGCCGCTCAGCCACCTCCCCCACCCAAGGAACCCCCGACCTCCTCGAGGGTTTCCCTGCAGAGTTTCCGATTCCTCACCCCAGCCTCTATTCTGCTTTGCCACGAAGACCGCTTCCTGGACCCTCGGAGCCGCCGCACCTCCGATCACCCCAACGCACCCCGGCCCTTCCCGCTCAGGGCCCCGCTCACCGCCAGCCGCGCGCTGCCCGGCACCCGCCAAAATTCCAACCGGCCCCGCCCCCTCCCGCGCATGCGCGAGCGCCGTTGCGGGGTGCGCGCGGCTGCGCCATACTTAGTCCTGGCAGCACGGGGACGGAGGGCTCCTTCCTGCGAGCGGGGAGAACGGGGATGTCCTTTGGTGTTTGGACCAAGCGAGCGGGCGATGGCGGCGTAGAGAAGCGCTGCTGTGCTGAGTGAAGTCACGGGTGTGAGGGTGACGCCGTCATGCCCTTGCTAAGCGCCTCAGTGGAGCTCTGTGCAGTGCCACGGCCCGCCTTGTGATGCGAGGACTGTGTACACAGCTCTGGGATGGCTGTGGGCGAGACGGCTCAGCTGCCAACCTGCCTGTGTCTGGTCAGAGTGGCCTCCAGGAGCAGTTACAGCAGGCACCATAGCCGTGTGATTCACCTAAATTGTTTCAGCAATTGTGTTAACCCAGCAAATTAAGGTACTGATGTCCTGTGCAGTTGAGAGGAGTTTTAGTCTGGTTCAGTATTTCTTTGAGCAAAAATGATTCTCTGAGAAATAGTATTTCTGAACATCTTACAAGCTCATTGTTTTAGTCCTATTCTCCTTGTATCAGTTACATCCTATATGCAGAAATCGCCACCCAAAAGCCAGATGACTAGGTGTTCTAATCTCACAATCGCACGATGTTTTGGCTTCAAAGTGCCCTTTAAAGGTCACGT
Source organism: Picus viridis (assembly GCA_033816785.1). Taxonomy (NCBI): domain Eukaryota; kingdom Metazoa; phylum Chordata; class Aves; order Piciformes; family Picidae; genus Picus; species Picus viridis. The sequence continues at coordinate 29,544,721 of CM066567.1, forward strand.
AGTCCAACTTGCCTGCAGTGAGTAGGGACATCTTTAATTAGATCAGAACCCCATCCAACCTGATCTTGAATGTTTCCAGGGATGGGACATCTACCACCTCTCTGGGCACCACTCTCTGTAAAAAATTGCCTCCATGTGTCTAGTCTAAATATACCCTTAAAAGATTATCCCCACCTTTCTTATCAGCCTCTCTTAAATATACCAGAAGTATTTGAGCTCAGATCCCAAGACTCTTTTACTTAGTCCATCCTGCAAGACAATAAACAAAGAAGGAGAGATTGTGTGTGGTATTTGGAAGCCAGTAGTACTAGTACCAAGTTAGAAGATAAATTAATGACAGAAATTCTGTGGTAACTGAAGGAACTGAGATAGCAGAAAAAAATGCAGAGATAAATGGTTTGCTGAGTAGCTGAAAAGTTCTGCCAAGCTGCATGGTGTGTTTTCAAGTTTTCCCCAAGCACATGGGGCAAACTCATTCTGGATGCATCTGCACGGGTGATGCTCATGCAAAAGTGTTTCAGGGGAGTCCGTGAAATGAATAATGACAGGAGCTGGGGAGGAGCATGTGGGTGCTGAGGGCCCAAGGAAGGTCCTCTGTACTGCTGCTCATCCACAATAGAAGCAGAAAACTGCCTTGTGCCCCACCTTGGCATGGGTGCAAATCCATAAGCAGGCATCAGGAAGCATGATAATTTGTATTTTCCATCCCTATGGCTGCTAATTGCTACTGTGACCCAGACTAATCACAGAGCATCACCAGCTTCCCCTACTCTCCAGCCACTGGAATAATGATGGCTTGCCTGCTTCTGTGACCTGAAGTTTGCAAATTCAGAGACACCTTGATGCTCCCAAATCTCAAGCCCACCTGGTGGGACTATTCTGGCCCTTTCCCAGTCCGGATTTTTAGATCTAAAGTGGAATGAAACCCTTCTGGTTTCTGTTCACATTAAGACAAGGTATTGATCACACTGCTTCACAGGGAATGTCCTTTGTTAAAAACAGGCCAACAGTATTTCGTGGATGTGTAGCATCTAGTCACTTCAAAACACAAATACATTTTATCTCATCTTTTGTCTAAGGGAAAACAAGAGAGATGTACCCTTAAATCTGTGCTAATGAGCATCTGCTGGCCATGGCCACCTGTCATGGTAGCACATCTCTCCTCTGGACTGCAGTTATCATTGACGAGAACACAGACAAATAATCCTCCCTGTTGCATAAACAGGATTCAGGCATCTTGGGGTTCTGCCCTTTGCAGTTCTGTGTCCCCTGATTTGTACAATTAGACATACTATCTTACCTTTCTGTGAAGACCTACTCCAGCCAATGCCCATGTCTTCCTGTTAGTATTCCTGTGCTAAGATCCCCTTCTCTTTCTGAAGTCTCTTAAAATGATTAATTTTGACTCGACAGATGCATAAATAATTCCTCCTTTGGCCTTTCACATTGATTTTCTGTGCTTTCACTAAGGCTAATGCTCCTTAGGTGAAATGAGCTCTATTATCATTCTATTAGTTTGATTTTGGCCTACCAGCACTTCCATCAGGTTTTGATCATTGCAGAATCCGTAATTATCACGAAGCACCTCTAATAAAATTGGATTCAGGGAAAAAGTCCATAAATCCTACTGTCACGAGGAACCAATTAAAAACCAATAAGAGTTTTCATCTGCTGGAGGTACTTGTAATTGATGAAGTTGCAACCAAACAAGTAATTCTTCACAACAGTTTTCTGTCAGCTCTTGAGTTACTTGAAATTATGGATGAAGCTGTGTGAGAACATGAGATATATCTGACATAAAACAAGAATCTGGATTCTGCAGGAGATAATCAGAACAGTGACAGCCAGCAAAACAAAAGTGACTCCTCACTTTAATTACAAGGGCACAAAAGGAATTGTTTCTCCTGGTAATGGTAGCTGAGAACTCCCTGACAGCATGACATGAAAAAAAAACAAAACACTGAAGGAAGATTTTCTTTGGCCCAGGAAACATCTGCAGGTATTTTTCTTGTGGATATCTTATGCATATTTATCTGTTCAGAGTGAAACATAAATCTTACACTATTGAGGCCTTTGGTTTGAATTAATCAGGTCTAGAATAGCTTCTGTTTCAGGTTTAAGACAAAATATTGAGTTAAATACTGAGTCACAAAGCTTTTTAGTTTTAATTCCACAATTGATCTGTTCAGCAATCCTCTGTGATTTGGATCTTCATCCACCAGATCATTTTGAGAAGCACTTATTTATGGAAGTAGGCTGACAGGAGAATGTCATGCACAAGCACAAAATATCTGCTCTGACTTGGCCTGTTCATTTGTGGTAGCCAGCATACCTGAAGCTTTCTCCTACAGAGTTGTTCCATTCTCCTTAGCTCACCATCACAATATAAGCTCTATATAAGAATTCCACTGCACAAGCAGCTCTCTCACAGGCTGTACGATTCTTCCATGTGCTAGTACATCTCTCTCTAAACCAGAACCTTTCTTCCAGGTGCACAAATACGCCCTTTCTCCTCACTAGGCAAAACACTGAGCTGGGATAGATGCCATGAGCACAGTGGAGAGAGAACAAGCATTGTCAAAAACCAAAAAAAAAAAAAAAGCTTCTTTTAGCTAATCTCTCTTAAAATTGGAACCCAGCATTTCTGGAAGTGAACCCCTCCCCATGAAGTAAGTCACAGTAAAGGCCATGGACTGGTTACTGCCCAACACAGAGCATAGCCTCATATTTCTTTCAAACAGATGACACACCTCCTAAGCCATGTCAGGCAGGGTGAACACACGACTCCTTCACATGCACAACAATGCAGTGAGGGTGGCAGATGTGGAAGGAGATGTGTTTGAACTCTGGGTCTTGCCTCCCTGGTGTAGTGCTTGTGGGGACAGGACTGCCCTTCTGTTGCTCAGCCCTGACAATCACTGTCTCCATTTCTGGTGTACATGGGAACTGTGAAACCCTAGAGTTTAGGACTAAAACCACTGCTGAATGTAGTCCTATCATAATTTGTCCTGGCATTTAAGACCTTTCAATATATATTCTGACTGAAACACAGTATGTGATTATTTGTGTAACAACAGGTACAGAAGTAGCTGTAGTTTTCCATTGAAGAAAAAGTGGCATTGATGGAAACCTGTTAAGTCTGATGCAGTGCCATCTCCTTTGTCCCTTGCCTGATTTACTGAATCTGATTCTATTTCCCATAACTCCTGCAATGGGCTAAAACAAACACTGTCATCATATCTGTCAGTTTCCTGTTTAGAAATTCCCACGTGGGACTACTTGAGGCTCACCTGGTGAATAATTCATGTTACAATGGTTTTTTTTTGCCCTGATTTAGTGTGTTCGAGTAGAATTCATGTCCTTTTTATTTAATAAACTTCATGGTTTTATTAGACTAATACTGAAAATCTAGCATTCTGATCAGACTGCGCAGTACTAGCAGTTTATGGTGACTGTAGTACTATCCTAAAAGAAGCTGGATACCTGAAGAAATCAACCACTTTTACTCATACTACTTCTGTGGGAAGCTGTTGGGCCATGCAGTCCTTCAGGGGGATTTTAGGTGCCTGTCTCCACAAAAGACCATTTCCATCACCTTTTTCCTTCTGCTCATTTCTTTCTGCATTAGGAATATGCAATTGCCTCAAATCCAGAGACAAACTCCTGCTTGCCTGCCTTTATTCTGCATAGGTACACCCCATGGTTACAGTAGAGTAGAATAGAACAGAACAGAACAGAACAGAATAGACCAGGTTGGAAGAGACCTTTGAGATCGAGTTCAACCTATCACCCAGCACCATCTAATCAACTAAACCATGGCACCAAGCACCCCATCCAGTCTCTTCCTAAACACCTGCAGTGATGGTGACTCCACCACCTCCCTGGGCAGCTCATTCCAATGGCCAATCTCTCTTTCTATGAAGAACTTCTTCCTAACATCCAGCCTAAACTTCCCCTGGCACAGTTTGAGACTGTGTCCTCTTGTTCTGGTGATGCTTGCCTGGGAGAAGAGACCAACTCCCACCTAGCTATAACCTCCCTTCAGGTAGTTGTAGACAGCTATAAGGTCTCCCCAGAACCTCCTCTTCTCCAGGCTTAACAACCCCAGCTCCCTCAGCCTCTCCTCATAGGGCTTGTGCTCCAAACCCCTCCCCAGCTTTGTTGCCCTTCTCTGGACATGTTCCAGCAACTCAACATCTTTCCTAAACTGAGGGGCCCAGAACTGGACACAGGACTCAAGGTGTGGCCTAACCAGTGCTGTGTACAGGGGTAGAATGACTTCCCTGCTCCTGCTGGCCACACTGTTCCTGATACAGGCCAGGGTGCCATTGGCCTTCTTGGCCACCTGGGCATACTGCTGGCTCATGTTCAGACTACTGTCAACCAGCACCCCCAGGCACCTTTCTGCCTGGCTGCTCTCCAGCCACTCTGACCCCAGCCTGTAGCACTGCATTGGGTTGTTGTGGCCAATGTGTAGAACCCAGCACTTGGATGTGTTAAATCTCATGCTGTTGGATTCTGCCCATCTATCCAGCCTGTCAAGGTTCCTCTGCAGAGCTCTCCTACCCTCTAACAGATCAACACCTACCCCCATCTTGGTGTCATCTGCAAACTTACTGATGATGGACTCAATCCCCTCATCCACATCATCAATAAAGCTATTGAACAGGATGGGGCCCAGCACTGATCCCTGGGGGACACCACTAGTGACTGGCTGCCAGCTGGATGTGGCACCATTCACCACCATTCTCTGGGCTCGGCCCTCCAGCCAGTTCCTAACCCAGCACAGAGTGCTGCTGTCCAAGCCACGGGCTGCCAGCTTGGCCAGGAGTTTGCTGTGGGGTAGGGTTTTGGGATCAGACCACCCTGTCTTTAGTTCAAGCCACTACAACTGTACAAGCAAAAACTAACTACAACTCCATTTTGGTACAGTTTTGCCCTTTACACAAACCTAGTCCAGTACAGGTGCTTTAGTTAGAAATGCAGTTTCTCTTGAGTTTTATATTCTAGAGATCCAAATATTTCTGCAGATCACATTGCCTACATTTGTCAGATTCATAGAATCACAGAACCAACCAGGTTAGAAGAGACCTCCAAGACCATCAAGTCCAACTGATCACCCAACCCTAGCTAATCAACTAGACTATGGCACTAACTGCCTCATCCAGTCTTTTCTTAAACACCTCCAGGGACCATGACCCCACCACTGCCCTGGACAGCCCCTTCCAATGGGCAATCACTCTTTCTGTGAAGAACTTTTTGTAAGATCAAGCCTAAACTTCCCCTTGCACAGCTTGAGGCTGTGTCCTCTTGTTCTGTTGCTTCCTAACTCTGGCAACCCAGCACCTCTGACACCAGGGCACTGTCAGGTCAAATCAGGAAACATTCAGGCTTATTGTAACGTGAATGTTCCAAGTAACAGGGTGAACCAAGTAATCAAGTTTAATTAAAAAAAAAAACAAAAAACAACACAAACAAAAAAAAGCCCCCACAAAAAAACCCAAAGCCACAAACAAACCAACCAACCACAAAAAAACCCCAAAACAAAAAGAAACCAAACCAACTTTCATATTCAGGCTGTGTGATCATCACACCCTGCTCCTGAACACCCAGTTCACCACTCTGGCAATCAGAATGAAGTGGACTGGTATACTGGTTTGACTGAGCTAGAGTTAATTCTCCTCAAAGCATCATTCTAGTGCTGTTTTGCAGTACTGTAACTGATAACACATCAGTGTTTGGGCTGCTGCTCAACAAGCATGTGGGCTGTGTTTTTCCAACATTTGCCCCACCCTGAGAGTACACTAAGGGGTGGGTAAGATCTTGGGAGGGGACACAGCTGACCCAAACTGGCCAAAGGAATATTCTATGCCACATGACAACAGCTCAGGTACAAGAACGAAGTGAAAGAAGGAAGTATGGGATATTCACCCATGTCCTCCAGAGGAACCATTAAGCCATTAAGCGTTGAGAGCCCTGCTTCCTGAGACCAACCACCACCTGCTGATGGGAGGTGGAGATGAACATCTCTGCTCTCACTTCCATGTGGTCTATTGCTTTGCTTGTTATCATTATTATATTGCTTCTATCTTATAGCTGGCTTTTGTTATATTTCCCCTTCTCCCCTGTCCATCTAAGAAAGCGAGTGACAGAGCAGCTTTGGTGGGCATTTGGCCACCAGCCAGGTCCAAACCAGCACAACTGGGCACAGACCAACCTTGCTAGTGCCCATTTGTGAGCCTAACAGACCTACCACAGAATCATAGAGTGGTTTGGGTTGGAAGGGACTTTTACAGGTCACCTAGTCCAGCCCCCAAGCAGTGATCAGGGACATCTTTAATTAGATCAGGTTGCTCAAAGCTGCATCCAACTTGACCTTGAATGTTTCCACAGATGGGGCATCTACCCTCTCTCTGGGCAACCTGTGCTAGTGTTTCACCACCCTCATTTATTTATAATCTCTTCCTTTTATCTAAGCTGAATCTACCCTCTTTAAGTTTAAAACCATCACCTCTGTCCTGTCACAACAGGCCCTGCTACAAAGACTGTCCCCATCTTTCTTATAGGCCTCTTTTAGGTATTGAAAGCTTTTCAAGACGGTCTCCTGGGCAATAATGAAAGCAATGTTGGACATGATGATCTTAAAGGCCTTTTCCAGCCTAAGAGTCTAAGAACAAAACAGCACAGATTTAACCACTGGACTGATACGAGTCCTGGCGTATTTGTTTCCAGAAATTCAGTTTTGAACAGTGAAGGCAAAGAAAAATCTTTCCCTACCCCAAGACTAGCAAAAGCAGTCCAAATTCACCTGGAGGCTTCCTTCCAACTGGGCAGTGCCAACACAACCAACATGTTCTTCAGCAAGAAAATGAAGCCATTAAGGAGACACCATTTTGGCTGAAGGTTTTCATGCCTCTCTTGCTTCCTTTCCCTGCAGTTTCCAACAATGTAAATGTTAGCTATTTGCAAAAGACACAGAACGCCTCATTTGCATGGATCCCAGCAATTTGCTGGTTCTGTTGAGTTGTACATTTTCCTCCCCTACGCAATGGCAAGTTAAGAACTGTTTTTGAGACAAAAAACACCAGGGAGGGCAAGCACAGAACTAGTATTCTCCAGCTCTTTTTATGCAAGCTTTTCAGCCATAGGGATTGCAATCCTGTTTCAGCCTCCAAAGTATTCGCAGACATAGATAATTTTACACTTGCAATAGATGTATTTTGAGATGTGAAAATCCATTATATTCTTATTTTTAAATTAGTTTACAACCATCTCAGCACTTTCTAGCATAATACTGTACAAGATCAAATAAAATTATTATAATAAAGAAGAATCAAGACAATACTTGAAAAAACAAACAGTTCTATAAAACCAAGTGACTTAGGTACACCAGGAGCTACATATATCAGACCTAAATGATCCATTTTAAACCTTACCCACATCTGGCTAAAGCAAGAAGTTACATAAGCCATCAAAAATTTAACATCAGATTAGAATGGTCACAAGGGCAGCAATAAAACTGCCATCTGGAAAAGGAGCAGGGTTCATTTCAAATGCTCAATGAATACAGCACTACTCCATTTGCTGAAAGCTTCTCAAACAGCTTTTTTTAATGACTTGGTTTCCTGATATATAGTATATGAGAGATGGTATTTACAGACTCAGTATTTTTAATTTTTCAGCATATACCCCATCTCCCTTCTGCCTTCAGCGACTCAGCCCTGCTCTGTGGGCTAACCCTAAGAGCAGAGTACACAAAGGGAACATTCCTTAAAGATTTCATAGCAGCAGATACACAACGAATTCTTTAGCGCATCCATGTTGTTACTCTATAAAAATTCTTTTCCTAAAGCAGATTAAAACAAGATTAGTGAGTATGGGGCATGGCAGGAATTTTACCCTTTTCCCACTGCATTAGTGAGAAAAGCCCTGGAAGCCTCCTTCATAGGATATAAAGCTGAAGGTTGTTAGAGCAGGAAGGAAAAAACAAACAAACAAACAAACAATAGTGTTTGGCAGGTGAAATTCTGGGAGATTAGGAATTGAGGGTATCACTCAATTAATACAGTCCATAACATGAATCTGCAGTGTGTCCAGATCAGGTAGAATTTCTTCACATTTGGGACATGAATACATTGAGATATTCCGCTGTTCTGGCCAGTCTTGACTACCAGTTCCTGCAAGCAAAGAAGACAAACAATTACCTCTTATATTACTTGATTTTTCTGTCCTTTTTGTGGAGCGGTGGAAAGAGGACTGGCTTGCTCCTAACATCCAGAGAATCAAGGTCTCTGCAGCTACCCAGTTGCCAGAACAGCCACAGGGGAGCTGAGGAACTGCTTGCAGCCAAGCAAAACTGTTTTAAACTGTACACAGCCCCAGGAGCTGGAGAGGCTGCTGACAGTACCTCTTTGGACAAGGCGAGGTGAGTGTTCCCGATCTGGTGCCCTGGCTCCATGGCGATTCTGCATCTCTGCCAAAGAACTCCTGTGGAGAGTTAAGTCAGTCAAGGACTCTAAAAGAGACTCAGTAAAAGGTGCCCTCCCTTTGTCTCCACAAAAGGTGAGCAAAAATAAAACAAAGCATTTGCAAGCAAATCACATTGACATGGATTTAGTTCACAACTGCTCCTCATAAACAGGACCTAGAAACACCACTGCTTTGTGAGATGATGCCAGGGTCCTGCTAAAATCAGGGTCATACAACTGACACCAGCAGGATTTGGGCAGATCCACAGCTAGGGATCTGGATCATGCTCCCCCAAGAACTCAAGAACTCTCAGCTATTCAGGGCAAACCACACGTTTGATTCAAGTAGAAAAGCAGGTTACACCATAAAAAGGGTTCAGGGTGCAGTTAAGTGTGAAATGTAACTTGATTCTTCCAGTCACTCCTCTTGTAGCCACAGCTTCCACAATATGAGTGGAGGACACATAGTTAATGTTTATTTTTAGTCTTTTACAGCTCAAAGTGCTAAAATAGTGCGATTCCAGGGTATCACAGTATTTGACACTAGGGGTAGCCCCTTACTGCTTCCACCTGGAGAAGCGGTAGGTCACCCTAGCATGCATGCAGCAAGCTTAGCTGCAGATTCACCACTAAAACTGAGCCCAGAACCCGAAGAAACTCACATAAATCAGCAGGGAGAATTTACTAAGTATGAATCATCCGAACTGAAAACTTGCTAAGGCACCCAAGTAAGAACTAACACACCTTACAGAGATTCTATTCAAAAATTACAATGAGAAGTCAGCCAATTCTTTTTTTCCCCCTCTTTTGAAATTCAAATTAACCAAGAAATGAATGTCTGCAAAACTGTTTGCCTTTCTGCTGAGATGCCAGCAAGACAATGTTGGTCAGCTCCAGCACATGGAGTAACAAGACAGTCCAAAGGCAGCTCAGCCAAAGTAAGTCTGTTCTCACCGGCCAAGCTCTTCAAGGTTTTGCTGCTCTTTAAGCAGGTATGCCAGCTGGACAGCCAACTGCTCCTTCTCCTCATGGATCTTCTCTCTTGCTGCCCTCTCAGCATGGAAATCAGAACAATAAACCTCCATCTGATCAGAGAAATTAAATCATGCTGAGAATTTTTAACTCAGACTGAACCATAGTCATATATTGTATGCCAAAACAGCAAATCTGTATCATAGCCTGCATCTACTCACATACTCGTAGAGCACCTACACACAGCAAAGCAAAGGCCTCCACTACTTACAAAGTGATGAAGTCTCAGTACTTTCTGGATCCTGTATCAGACACTTCAAATGTCCTATCTGGGACAGTACTATTGCCCTCTATTGTAGAGAGGCAGAAGTGAGGCACAGAGAGGCAGTGAGGAGGTGACTTAACTCATGACATACACCTGCCTGCGGCACAGAGAGTGGAAATGGGCCATGATGACAGTTCTGTGCTTTAAATATGAGGCAGACTCTTTTTAGTCACTGATTACACACACTGGTTTGAGTGAAATCATCCCTAAAACATATGCAGTAATTCTTTGGACAGTGGTTTTAAATACACAACACATTTACTTCCAACTTTTGTTTGTTGTGCCAGACTCCAGCATACACAGTTCCACCTACAGAACTGTAGGATAGGCTGGTAAAGGCTCTGCAGGGATCTGCAAAGCAGGTTGGATAAGGACATTATGCTTTGGAATTGAGGAAATCTATTCAGTGTTCCAGAGCAAGCCATTAAACACCTCCTTCTGGTTTCTGAATGGTGGGTGGGGGAGCTAGACAGTTTCTGAAGGTGTTACCTGAGCTCGGAGCACAGCCATGGTTTCAAGATCCTCCTCTTGCTTTGCAATTATCTGCTTCATTTCATCTATCTGGAGCTGCTTTGCTGCAAGAGCTTGTTCTGCCAACTCCACCTTTGCAGTCAATTGTTGCACCACAACTTTATCCACTCTGTCCAGCTGTTAGGAAGAGCTACAGTTATAAGATGAACTCAGCATATAACCGTGGCTGAAGTCAAAGTCCACTTCTTACTTGCCGTGCACTTGGAAAAGCCTCCAATTTTGGTCATCAGAGGAAGTAGGACTGAGAGAGTGGTGGTGACTGCCATTTAATTTTACAAATCAGCTTTGAGCTTTCAAAGTATATTGTATCAGGTTAAAAGAGAACTCCCCAGTGGAAACTGGAAAGGATGTTTTCCCACTTTTCAAAACCATACAGAAGAATTTGGCACTTCCATGCTGCCTCTCTTATGAGCAAGACTTCACTGTGGCAGGTATTGTGTTTACAATTACAGGACTGTTTAGAGGTCTACCTTCTCATAAACTACACTGCAGGAACACTTATTTGCCTTTGATCATCACTGATGTCTATGGACTGGACTCCATACTACACTGCAGGTTAGACCTTATCTAGAAAACACCATGGAACTGACCTGTGGATAAAGTTTTCTGTAACTGACAGCACAAGGATCTGTGTTCATCAGAGCAATGCTGCTGTGTTGTGTGCTATATTATGTGAAGAGAGGACATTGTTCCCTGCTCAAATTTGTTCCTAGGTACCTTCTCCCATCCCTTCCCACTCCCCTTTAATTATGGTTTCTTCTTGTGATGAGTTTACCTCTTTGAGTTTCATTTCATCTATTATTTTCTTTGCCTCGGTGAGCTCAGGAAGGAGTTTTCTATATGCATCCTCCAAGGTACTGTATCGTGCCCTGTTTATGACAAGAAAAGAGGTGAAGGTTTGAAACACTTAGGATTTCTTTGAAATCTAAATAATCCAGTAGAATTTAGGAAAACCCCCACACCACCAGCTTCTTGCATATCTATCTGTATTTCTACTAAGGAAGAAATCATGACTGCTCCATGTCTTATTGCCTCTTTTCCAATAAGACCATGCTCCATCCATGGACTGAGTACAAACAAATGTCCTTGCTGATCATTTGCACTTCATACTGAAGAATCCATCACCCAATATTTTTATATCGATATCACAAATTTTGTTCAATATGTTAACATGTCTCTGAGGAAGACATCCAAGTCTTGACTCAGAGATATCTATCAAGTGAAGGAGAATTCATCAGAAGAACCAGACACAGACTCCCTAAGGAACAAGCAGCTTCTCCGACAGCTGAAGATGTCCTTAGGTTCATAGAACGGTTTGGGTTGGAAGGGACCTTAAAGATCACCTAGTTCCAACCTCCCTGCCTTCCACTAGACCAGGCTGCTCAAGGCCTTATCCAGCCTGGCTTTGAACACCTCCAGGGAGGGGTCCTTCAGGAAGTTCAGCTTCTCTCTACAGCTTGGACTGACGTTTTCACTGTGCATGAAAGGGAGTGGCAAGCCAAAGCAAACAGCTCAGCTTAGCTGCCTATTTACCTCTCCTAGTTGCAAATGTATTGTAGGAACTGCATACCTCTTTACCAATGTCATTTTCCCATCATCTGTCACCATCTGACTTGGTCCTGCCCTCCAAGATGTGGATGCACTTACCCCTGATAGTCAGTGAACTATTGTCTCTTTTCTACTTCCTCTACTTTTGTGTTGTACCTGACCCTGTTCCACTTTTGACTCTATGACAAAAGGAAGATTCAACTCAGAGCTTACAGCTCACATTTTCTTAAGTTCAGTAGATAAAGAATACAGTCTGAGCCTAATGTGGAGACTCCAGATTTAAAGTGACACAGACACGAGGCAAATGCAGGCTTCTAATTCAGACTCTACAAACATAACGTGGTTTCAGAGGGTGCAGAACACAAACCTCATATTTCAGATTCAACCCCGCTTTGGTCAGGTTCCTTGGACTTCCCTTCTTTGCTGACAATATCTCCATGGAATAGAAAACCAAGCTGTACTCACTTTTCTTCATGTGTCTTGGCTTGTTCCAGCTTGACCTCTGCCTGCATGCTCTCCACCTGAAGTTCCAGCTTCTTGATGGTGTACATTAGCTGCTGCTTCTCCTCCAATTCTGATGCAGCAGCTGAGCTTTTCCTTTCCAGTGTTTGACACCTGATGGGTTTGGCACACTAGGCTTATTACAAAAAGAACATTTGTGTGGTCCACTTTAAAGGCTTACTTTGATGAAGAACAAAGAAAGATAAAAATGAATCTATACACAACCTACCAAACCAGTTTCTCGCTACCATAAAAGAACTGGACTTTGACAGAAAACAGTTTGTAACCACTTTCTGTAACCTACACAATTTGCCTTCAAAAGCACAGATAGGTCATATTAAAAGGGTCATAATCAGGTGCCTTAAGCTTCTTCCCCTAAGACTGGAACAGGGATTGATTATTTGAGGCAGAAAACAGGGAAGATTTTCCTTCTCATCAGGAAGGGGTTAAAACCCAAATCTTAAAATTCAAGGCACTGGGCTTGTATTTGTAGAGTTAGGCTGGCAGCTCTCATTTTCTCACAATTACTGTATTACTGTGCTTTCACCTCCACTGACAAAGAAGGAGCAATCTTTTACAGCATTTCTATGAAACAGAGATTTAAGCTGGTATCTGTAAAGCTGGTGAGTTTCCCAAGGTGGGAGCTCTCATACAAACATATGTGTCATGGCAGAACTTTCGTTCTTCTGAACCTTACTTTTCTTGAAGTTTCTTCTGAATCAATTCTGCTTCTTTTAACTTTTCATGGGCTTCCTGAAGTTCTTTAAACAAAGCACAAACTTGCAAATTCAGGGTTTCTACTTCACTGCCAACCTTCTAGAGAAAAAAATACAAAAATTACATATGGGCAACTCAAGATGGCAAAGTTGAAGGCTAAGAGATGCAAGCAAGAAACATAATTCTTTCCCTAGAGAAAACAGCACAAGCCTTCATGATTGCTGCTGCTCCTCTAAGCAACAGTTAGAGTCTATCAGAGAAACAAACACAAAGGATATATCCCTGACCCACGGTGGGCTTCCAGCCTGCTGGTGTCTATGTATTCTTTAGGAAGAGGTGTGACAGCAGCTATAGACCAAAAGCAATTTAAAAATAAAGAAATAGATGAGGTAGGCTAAAGGCTCAGATTTTCTCCTCTCAGTTATATACTACACTGGCATTATGCCTTTTATTCTAGTTTCCTCCATTCTTGTTTTTGGCAGACAAGAGAGAACACAGAAGTTTTTATTCTCTGTAATTAATTTTGATTACACATGAAATCTCTCCAGCCAAGTGGCACCCTTTCACCACATACCAGCCTCTCCCATGCCACACACATGAAAACCACAGGTCTGGAAGGCTTCAGTTCTTGACTTTTTGAAGGAGAAAATACAACCCCAAACGGTGACTACATTACCATACCTTCATTAGTCAGCTCTGCAAACTAAGAAAATTATTCCAGTAATTTCTGGCCACAAATCTCTTTTTGGTGGCTGGTATAATTTGGAACTACCTCTAAAGATACAAATTGAAATGTTCAAAATTCACTTCCATACCCTGTGAATGGTAACTGCCTCTTGCTCCTTGAGCACAAAAATGCCCCCTCTCTGGAGGTGTTCAAGGCCAGGCTGGATGAAGCCTTAAACAACCTGGTCTAGTGGAAGGTGTCCCTGCCCAAGGTAGGAGAGTTTGAACTAGTTAATCTTTAAGGTCTCTTCCAACCTAGACCATTCTATGAACTGGAAATCTCAAGTAAGCTGCATGTTGTTAAATCTTGGCTCAGGAGGACAGGTACTTGTGATGTTGTGACCAGTTGGGTAAATGAGGAGAGAGCAGTGGATGCTGTCTACCTCAACTCTGGCAAGGCTTTTGACACTGTATCCCATAAATCCTCATAAGATTGCAAAGTGTGGGTTAGATGAGTGGACAGTGAGGTGGATTGAGAACTGGCTGAATGACAGAGCATAGAGGATTGTGATCAACGATGCAGGGTCTAGTTGCAGGCCCCAGTGTTCCCCAGGGGTCAGTACCGAGTCCAGTCTTGTTCAACGTATTGATCAATGATCTGGATGAAGCAACGGAGTGTACTCTCAGCAAGTTTGCTGATGATACAAAACCAGGAGGAGTGGCTGACACACCAGAAGGCTGTGCTGCCATTCAGTATGCTGGTATTCTGAAGTGCATTAAGAAAAGTGTGGTCAAGGGAGGTTCTGCCCCTTGTCTGCTGCCGTGGTGAGGCCACAACTGGAGTACTCTGTCCAGTGCTGGGCTGCCCATTTCAGGAGGGACAGACAACTGCTGGAGAGAGTCCAATGGATGGCCATGAGGAAGATTAGGGGACTGGAACATCTCTTATGAGAAGAGGCTGAGAGACCTGGGGCTCTTTAGTCTAGGAAAGAGAAGACTGAGAGGGGATCTTATCAATGCATATAAATATCTGCAGAGTGGAGGTCATAAGGATGAGATCTTCTCAGTGGTGGTTAGTGACAGGACAAGAGGCAATAGGTACAAATTAAGACACAGGAGATTTCACTTGAACTTAAGGAGAAACTTCTTTCCTTTGACAGTGATGGAGGACTGGAAAAGGCTGTCTAGGAAGGTCATGAAGTCTCCTTTTCTGGAGACTTTCAAAACCCTCCTGGACATGTTCCTGTGCAACCTGATATAGGCAAATCTGTGTTAGCAGGGAGGGTTGGACAAGATGATCTCCAGAGGTCTCTTCCAACCCCTACCATTCTATAATTCTATGATTCTACTTACAGCCTCTGAACTCTCCTCTTCCTCCTGTTCAGTTTGTGTCCCACTCTCCAGGCAGCTGATAGTTTCCTTCTCTAGCTTTGACAGTCTGGAGAACAGAAGATGACAATAATTATGGATTTGGCCTATACTTAAAGTAAGATCCAAGGGTATTATGCAAGTGATGATCTCTTTCTAACAAACAAAACAAACAAACATGCAGGAAAGCAGAGACATGCAGGAAAGCCTGCAGAGACATGCAGGAAAGCCTGCAGAGACATGCAGGAAAGCCTGCAGAGACATGGGGGTTCCTGAAGAACACAGGACACACAGCGTGTATATTTAATTGAAGTGGATCTATAAGTCTATGGGTATGGTAAAGGACTGCAACATTCGGTCCACACTGACTGATCTTTGGCACAGCCTAAAACTGCTGACCTATTGGAAATGGCTCAGTCTGATCACTGATTCCAGTAATTAATATTGTCTCTATTTCCCTTTCATATTTTCAGAGGCTATGATTTCTAAGAACTATCTGGTTATGGCTCATTACCTTTTTTAGGAAGACCACACAGAAGCAGGTACCCTGACATCAACCTTTTCACAGCAGGTAATGTTCAGGAAGTCTTATCTATCTTACTCTGTCTCTATGAAGTGGGGATTTGGAACAGCAACTACTGAGGCAACTTTCTGCACGAGCAGGAATGCCAATTTATACGAATGTTAACTGAGCTGAGATGGACCCTCATGTGGATTTCACTTCAAAAACTCTTTCTCAGGCAAGTTTGGAACTTTAGACATTTCTAAGGAGCTTTTCCAAGCTCACACACTGCAGACTGCCAATATCATGAAGAGGACTGTATGTCCTGCTTTATACATAGCAATTTGCTAAAGGCCCCACACTTGAACGATTCATACCAAACCAGCTATGGAGGGGTGAGCGGAGAGCACATCCTCAACTACTCATTGTATCATTCTGACACAACCTGGGGAAAGTTTGAACCCAAGAGGAAATGGGTAATTTGTCTTGATGCACGGTGCTGTAGGAAATAATAACACAGAATTTTTTTTCCCCATGCAAGACAGTCTGTGGTTTATCCCTCAAAGGACTACCACAAAAATAAGTTGTTATCAGGGAGTACTGGGGATATCCCCCATCCAGGTCACACTGATATTTCAGCTTGTCTCTGATCAGTCACAGACTTGACAACAGCAGCAACGATTAAAAAGAACAGCTCCAAATGTTACAGTGCACATACTCCATACCTCTCTTTGTGATCATATAGCTCCTTCTCAAGTTTTTCTCTCTTCTCAGTTTCATTTCTAAGGCAGCAGAGCAGTTGGCTCACAGTTAGCTCTTCAGACTCCAAATTTTTCAATTCATCTGCAGGTTTGCTCCTGCTTCAAACCAAACCAGATATAAGTAACAGCAGCTATGATTTTACCAGAGCACTTCCTTATCCCTAATTCTGGGATCCAGTCTGAGAGGTCACTGTTTCACACAGTGCTATAAAAACAGTGCTAAAAGCTGCTAGCCACAGCACCCCTGTGTGCAAATGCAGTTCTTGCTTTGCACAGTGGTTCCCCCTCATGCTGAGTGAACAATTCAATAGTCAAAAAGGAAAACAAAAGCAGTCCAGGCAACACAAAACCCAGTGCATCTATTCTGACCTACTTTGCAGCCCCTTCTGTTTCCAAGATGACATTTTTTTTTCCCAGTGGAACATGCAACATTTCTTTCATGTTCTACTAAAAATGATCATCAGAAATTGCTTTCTTTTTCAGAAAAAAGTTCTTCAATGTCTCACCTCCCTCATATTCTACAGCTCTTTTCAAAACTGTGTTATGAACCAAACCAAACACACATCTGAAAAATAAGGTAATTTCCTGGTGATAAAATACTGTATTATATTCCATTTTTATATCCATTTAGACAAAAAGTCAGAATCCCCAACAATGTCATAAGACAGGCAGGTTATATACATTGTACATTCCAGAAGCTCAGGTGTAAAACAGCATGCCTTTAAAACTTTGCTTTTGCAGTTCAGAAACAGAAAGCAAAGCGTGGTCCTCCAGGTGCTCCTAAGATCTAGAAATCTTTGGTAAGCAGAATTCAATACCCCAAAACCAGTAATCAGCCAGGATATTTTAAGAAAATAACTGTTATCAGGGGATTTTTAAAGCACAGTTCTACTCTTACAGAAATAACCTGTCCTGAGTGGATCACATTTCTCTGAACCTGTTAACAGCAGCAGGCTAAAGTTTCAGTGTTGGACAAATGCATGTGGTGACACAGGAAATATTTTAGGAGGTACATATTCCCCCTCTTATAGTAGATATGGCCCAAATACTCATTAAAATGTAAGCAAACTCCACAGATAACTTTTCTCATACTCAAGAGTGTTCTCACAAGCCTCCACCAATGACAAGCTTAAGATTTGCAGCCTAGTCTGTGGTCAGCAACTCTCTTGACCATAACTGTTTTTCCCCTCCTTCAACTTCTTAGCTGCATGCTGAGGGACAGGTTTTCTGTCATTACATTTAAATACTGTTCTCCCTTACAGGGATGTAGGGAGTCACAACCATACAGCACAGCTTTCTGGCCTGGTATGCCCTTAGCATTTTCTGTATTCTTTCCTTCCAAAAGCAAAGGACACAAAGTAAATCAGAGTTCAGCCACAACCATTTAGTTGCTAAATTGGGCAGTATCCAAAATGGAAAGTTTAATAGGATCAGCTGTCTATGTCCATAAGGTGTAAAAGTTCAGCTAAGGGCAAGAAAGTCCCTTGTGTCCTGAAGGTGATGTAAAGATGAAATTTTGAGAAGCAACCTAAAAAGAATGCTCATATCTTAAGTCTGGTAAGTAGAAAAGTAAGGACTAAAAATAAGGTGCACTGTCTGCTCCACTGTGATACACTTTATACCAAGCACAAACAGAACTGACGCGTTCATAGCTGAAAGACTGTAAGATTCTTACCAACACCATTATAATTGGGTGGAAGACAGATACACTCTTAGATGGTCTCCAGTGACTAGAAGGGAGTGAGTCACTGCAGCCTCTGTCTTTATCTTTTCTATCTGACATCCCTTAGAAGCCTGAAAAATTTGCAAGTGTGAATGCCCGGCCAGCTGGCCAGAATATGCATTCCCTTTTGTCAGCTTGTGAAAACTAGAAGGAAAAACACCACAGAGCTGAGAGTCTTTAGGACATGGAAGGATGGTTGCTACCAATGTGGGGATGCAAGGCCACTGTGGTGGTTTGGGCTGGGTGCCCTCTGCTGCATGGCACACTTCCTGTGTCCAGGAGTCCAGCCCAGTGGGTGGACACAGGAAAACCGTGTATCTCCTACCACAATCCCCTGCACCGCTATAAGACCTTGCGTGGGGTCCGCCTCTTTCTCTTTCTTCCCTCGCCGCCGCCCGGTAACTGGGGGAGACGTCTCCCGGCCTTGGGCCTGGCTAGGCCCAAGGCCAGGGGGATGGGCGGTCTCAGGCCTGGCCAGCTGAGACTAGCCTAGCAGTGGGGGGGGGAAGAACGAGCCCTGAGGGGTCTTGGGCCCACCCTCAGGTGGGGATGGGGTTCATCCGGGTGTGTGTTGGGGTTATTTCTGTCACTGTTTCTGGTTTCTTTTGTGCACCTTCACTTCTTCTATTTAAACTTTTCCATCACTTTTGCAATCCGTTTGTCGGAGTCGTCATTTTGCCCGTGGTGGGGAGGGTGGCTATCTCAACCCACTACAGCCACAGAAACCAAAGATTTTCTAGTGCATTCCTCATAGAAAAAAGTTCTCTCACACTGCAAACAAAACACATTGCAAAGACTGGATCACACATCACACAAGAACCTACATACACATAGATAGCAACGTTATTGGTTGTTTCACCACGATTCTCTTGATGCTCCTTTGCAGCTCTATTTATTTCTCCTTCCTAGAAAAGAAAAAAAAAACACCACTATTAGCTTGAAATTTGGACTAAGAGGGACATGGCTTTATTTACTAAAGTTACAGAAGAAAGAAAACCAGGGAAAACTACTATGGTAGCAATAAATAGAACACAGAATTCCTACAGATCATGTTTGGAAAACTTAAATACTTTACATGCCTTTCTCTATATCTCGTCCAGACTGATCAGAGAAAAGGAACAATGAGATTTGGCTTTCTCTTCTCACCAGCAACATCCTTGGCCACTCTCCCCTGTAAAGGTATCTGGGCATCACACGGCAATGGCAACATCACTGCAGGTGACCTCAAACATAATCCTAAAAGCAACTCTTCTGTCTTCCAAAAGAATCATTAATTTTTTCCCCACTACAAAACTCAGTCCTTGATCTTTGTAGCCCAAAGGAAAATCTTCATAGGTTTCCTGCAATCTGATGTTTTCTTTGACAGCTCCAAACAAGCTGTAACCAAATTCTCTTAATTTCTTGCTGCATTTGTACTTTCCAGAGAGGGATCTGCTGTTATGGGACTAGCAGAGACTCACATTTTCACATTTTGCCTGTGAAGGTTTTTCAGATACAAAGGAAAACTACTTTTTAGCAGAAAAAGCCTTCCACTCAGTTTTCTATGCCTGCATCTCTACACATCTATCAGTAGAATGTCAGCCTTGTTCTCAAAAGGAAATGCCCCCCAGTATGCATAGGTGTTGCCCTTTAACAAAATACAGCACTGATGCTCCCAGAGATTCCAACTAAAATAGGACTCTCCACATTCTGAATTAGTTTGAAGTCACCTGATGGACCATGTTGGTTTTTCCAGCGATTTTTTTTTAGTGTGATGTAAGCTACCTATGAAATTAATGTACTTTGAGCATGAGAGTGGAAGGACAGAAGTAGTTTCCAAGTCCTTCACCACTATATCTCGTAGCATGCAAGTGCTCCATATCAGGTAATCTGAGACCACCCAACTCTTCTCCCATATCTACCATGCCAGTAACTTGTGTTACTGCTGCTGCTGGCAGTTTGCTGTTCCTTCTCAAACTGGCAGCAAAACCTCAATGACATGGGTACAGATTCACCCTTTCTACTACCTGCTGAAGAATGTCATCAAGTAAACATTGTCACCTAATTACACTCAGATCTGACTTCCTCATAGTTTAGCCTGGCATGAAAGCAACATTCAGTCTGCAAAATAGAGGACCAAGCTGGAACCAAAGTTTCTGATGGCAGGTCAATGTGTTCTTTTAATTCCCCTCACTTACAGTCATCCCAATCTCCACAAAGGAATCCTCTGCTGAGATGTTCAGCTTGACCTGCAGTTCTGAAATGATGGCTAACAGATCTGCCTTCTCAGCCTGGAGCCGCTGCACCTGGGATTTCAGCAGCCTCACTTCCTTCTCAGGAGCCATGCAGCCCTCCTGGGATAAACACATCCTGCATTAGCCAACCAAAAAGAAACACACGACAAGGAGCATAAAGCCTGAACATAATGTTTATCCCTTCTTCTCTGTTTAGGTTTACCTGGAAAAGCCCAGTGTACAGATCCCTAAATTGTGATCTGGTCCACTGGGCAGCAAGCCTAAATTGTGAAACCAAGTTAATCAAAGTATGAGAATCATACCTCTGGAAAACATGGGCCTGGTTCCCTGAGTGTACAGGTAATTAGGATGTAAATCTTTGCTTGAATTTATGTCTCTCACTCATTTAAAATAAATCTGTTAGAGGAAAAATTTTCACGCTCTTTCTAAACAACAACAACAAAGAAATAAAGTAGAACAAAGGCCTTTGAGAGAGACAGTAATTTTGGCTTAGATGACATTGTCAGCCTGAAAATCATCATCAGGAATGAAAATATTGCTACTTAAATTACCACTGGCTGCTAAAACTAAAGAATCACAGAAGAACCAGGGTTTACTCTGTGAAGGTCTTGGAATGAGATAAGAGATTTATTTTTACTTTTGTGGATGTTGGATTACACAAGCAGGTTGGATTGCTCTGTCAATAACACACTTTGAGTATTCAAAATACAAGAAACTTATTCTAAAACAAGTAGAGGCAGAATAAATCCTCTACTTCCCTTCAGAAGTATTCCAGATTACTGCAATTCTGAGTTTCCTTGACAATCCTGAAACACAACTTGTAGCCTATGAAGTAAAGACAGTGTAAGTCATACTTACACAATCGCAGTTTATACGTGACCTTCTCCCCCAGTGTAACTTATTAACTAATTGGCCAAGTTTGATTTACACACTTAAAAATTTCCTACAGACTTCCATAAAATAGGCAGTCAGGAGAGGAACAGGGACTCTGACAGTGTCTCTGCCGAGTAAAAGGCTACTACATTCATCCTCCATCAGGGAACAGAGAATCCACATGTGTCCTGGAGGTACCAAATACCAGGATGCATCAGTTTAGCTCTAAATTAAACTTCTCATTAACCACCTCTTCACATGACCATGCAGAACACAAAGCAGATTATGTCCTAACAAGCTTCATCCATAGATGGCTTCAGTACTACCTGAAAAACATAGCCTGGCTATTAAGCCATCACCTGCAGCAGTAAAAATGGCATGTTACGGAGCCAAAGGTAAGACAGAGAAGAAGTTCAGGCAGGCTCAAATGAGACAGCGGAAGTACAGTACAGACCTAATCTGACCTCAGTGAAAGAGCTTTCATAGAGGACAATGATAGCTAGCAGGTCACTTGTTTTTTTGGTTTTGGGTTGCCTTTTTTTGTTGCTCTTGTTTGGTTGGTTTGTTTTGGTTTGGCTTGCTTGGTGGTTTTTTGTTTGTTTGGGTTTTGTTTTGTTTTTGCTTACATGCCAGCTTCTTCCAGGAAACACAAATACAAAACCAATTAAACAATCATGAGACATAGATAATCTAACAAGCAAAGGGAGGGATAAAGTCAAGAGATACTCAACAGAATACAAAATAAAGAATGAAAAGTTATCAAGAAATGTTAACTTCTAATTTCTTACATCAAGAACATTAATTATTGTTAAATAAAATGTAAATTATCTCAGATGTGCCACAATTACTACACTCTGAGAAGCCTCACTTTATAAAGTCAGGCTAAAACCTCTTGTTAGAGCATAAGGATAAAAATGGAGATGTTAACAAATCCCCAAACCTCCCAGTCTGTTGATGAGACACAAATGCTCCAGATTTAAAATCATGTAAATCCAATTCCTTACTTACCATTTCATTTCCTCCTTCTCTTTCCTTTAAACTCTGAAGTTGTTGCTGTAGCTGTTCATTTTCAATGCACTTGGCTAGCAAGCATTGCTTAGCCTCCTTGAACTTTGACTCATAAAATTCTCGTTCCTCTTTCTGCTTCTCTCGCCAGATGGAAAGCTCCTCATACCGGTCCTTCATAGCTTGGTTATGCAACTTCATGGCTTCTAAACCATAACCAGAGACAAGACATTGACTCATACTAACCCTCTGTCAATGAAACAGCAGATTTCCACCACATTGAGCTCAGTCTTCTTCAATATCAAATGGGTTAACAATAATTGGCTACAAAATGTGAACCACCTTCTTGTGTACCTTCAACACCAAACTAAACTTAGTATAGTCTGTTAGCACTATAATAAATAACATTAAATCCACTGCTGAAATGACTTCTCTACGCTCCTTCGTTCCTTATTACTAAACTGAGATGTACAAGCAAGAAGTATTGTTCACAAGAGGTACTTGCTACTTTGCTGCGTTAGTTATATGATCAACCCAAATGAAACTACTGAACTGAGATTCTGAAACCACTGAGATTTGGTAGGGAAAACAGGCAATCCAGACTGTTAAATTACTGCAAGAAAATGGATGCGATCAAACTGAAAGTCTCAAATATGCCAAACAATGCTCTACTTGAGCAGTTGTTTAAGAATTCATGGAAAGCACTGAAAAGTGATTCCTACAACTTAGAGCAAAGTCAGTTCCCCCTGGCAGGGCAGCCATGTGTATGTAACATCATTTTTGCTACTGCAAAATGCTTACAAGATTTTAGGAAGAGTCAATGGCAAGATTTCAGACTTGCTTTTTTTAAAGCAACAAACTCAAAGCCTGTTTCTTGTTTTCCAGTCACTTCCATTATGTCCTGATATCGTATTATAAACTGCCAACAAATCCTTCAGGTTGTGTAAATAAATGCAGTTCTGGATAATGATTCTGCAAGCTATGAGTTCCTGCCACTGTAAATATGGTCCCAAAACATTATTTTATATAATACAAAACCTTTTAGCATAATACCAGAGACACTTCTAGAAACAACTTTCCTACTGGATATCCACAAGACTCCAAGAGAGACTCCAAGGGTCCAATAAATTATTCAGTAGGAATTTAAACACTTGCGCAAAATCACAACACACAAGAAGTGACTTTATGCTTTGTTGCCATTTAAACAGTGAGGTACCTCTATCTTTTGCAAAGAAAATTCCCAGATCTCTTGGGTTTTGCACCATCCATTTGAAAAATAATAGTTTGTTTCTGACAGCTAAGCTCCTGTGATTTGGAATCAAATCTATCTTACCTGAAAAATTAAAACTATCAGGTATTTTCAGGGAAATCTATCAGGTTTTCCCAGACAGACCCTGCCATGGGCACAATTTCTTTTTGAAGTACAGAGAGTGCTGCCACATTTAAACGTTCATATTCATTACACAGTACAGGACAGCCTGCTCTGATTCTCCTCTCTGCCCAAGAGGATGCAGCTCCTTCAGGGCAGCATCATAACCCAAATTGTTCTAGGCATTTGTGCAGTGTCACTCCTCCTGGTCTGTAATGGAGCTGCTCAAGTCCTAAAATACAAACCAAAAAACCTTTTAGGGGTTGATAAGCAAGAGATTGTTCACCTCACATCCTAAAACAGACACTTCTATGCTGCTTATATACATAATTCTAAAGCAATTAAGTTATCCACACAATGGGCTGTTCTCCCTCTAATCTTCCATAATGATTCAGTTTGATATGTTCTATCAAATTGGTCTTGCCACTTGCAGAGTGGTTTATACAGCAAATGCTACTCAGATCTGAAATGCTATCCAGTAAGGGCAAATGAGCACAGAATTCATACTCATAGAACAAAAAATAATCTACAGAAGAAACTTGGGGCTTTTGCATTTCAAGACCAGTTCACATGTACATTCACCTTTTAACTCATTGTTCTCAGTGATTAGTTCTTTCATTTGTTGCACCATCTCTTCAGGGGTGTAGGTACTAAGGGTGGGGGCAGCCATGGTGTTGGTTCTATTTTCTATTTTACTCCTGGAATGCTCTCCATTTTCAGCAGGACAGCTCTTCAACTTACTGGACATCTCTGAAGTGTCTACTACAAGGTTTGTAAAGAGAAAAGTCTCATTTACTTGCCCAATGTTTATAAAGAAAACATAATCGTATTTCCACTTTATTAAGACAAGCAAGCCTCATGCCTTGTCATAACACATGGGCACCTTTCAAACCCTCTGACCCGGCTACACTGGAGTATCCATCAGTCTCCATATCCCACTAAGCCCTCATAGGCCTGCATGACTAAAGCAACCAATCCCTGAGGCGTCTCACGGGGTAGCCAACCTTTCCTCGGGAGTCCACTTCTCTGGGAAGGAAACGAGAACCCTTGCCTCTCCTCCCCGCCCCGTGCCTCACCGGTCCCAGCAAGTGCGGTGAGGGTGCGCAGCCCGACCCTATGTTGAGTTGCGTGGTCTCTCGCGCCCGAGGAGAGCTGGTTCCAACACCCGCCCAGCCCTGACAAGGCCCGGGGCGCCGCCTCCCCCCGGCTCGGCCTCAGCGCGCCCCGACGCTGCATTAACGCCGAGACTCCATTTCCGATGATTTTGAACTTTCATTTTCGCTTTCTTATCCCCCTTTTCAGTCTCCACCAGACACCCGGAACCCCGCCGCGGGCTAAAGCGCCCGCTCTGCTCAGCCACAGCCGCTCCGTCCCGCCACAGCTCCCCACCCGCAGGCCGGGGCCGGCCTCCCGTAGCCGCAGACAAACCGGTGTTTCCCCGCTCGCCCTTCCCCGGCGCGGCGTAGCCCGCCCTCCCCGCAGGCCCACCCCGGATCCGCCGAATCACCGGGCGAGCCCGCCCACGGAGACCCCCAGGGAAATCGGCAACGCCCGATGTCCCGCCGCGCCGGGCTCGCCTCAGGGGCAGCCCTCGCTGCTCTTCGTGCAGCGTCTTCCCGCTCACCGCCCGTCACGGCGCGCCCATGGCGACGGCAGACCAGCTCAGCTGACTGCCCTTCCCCGCCTCCTCCTCCTCCGCCGGTACTTTTCGAGCTCCTGACGGCCCAGAGCCCGCGCCCTCCCGCGGGCTCACGACGTCTCCCTGGGCTCGCATACACCCCAGTTCTCGCCCAGAGGACACCAGGGCCTGCCAGCTAAGCAAGAACCAAAGCAAACCCCGCCCAGGAGATGCAAAAGTCATGTGGGAGCACACTGCCCGTCACGGGGTAATCGTGGGTCTCCACAAGGAAAGAGAAAAACGAAAGGATGTGTTGGAGCAGAGCAGCATCAAGAGGGATGCTTAGGAAATTATTCTTGTTGAACCGAGGCTTAAAAAGACCAGGCAGCAGGTGTTATGCAAATGAGTGTGCTTTTTTGCTCAGGTTGTAATGACGGTTTAGGATCAAATCAGTTGGGATCATGGAATGGTTTGGTTTAGAAGTGATCTTCAAAGGTCACCTAGTCCAACCATTTTGCAGTAATCAGAGACATCTTCAACTACATCAAGTTGCTCAGAGCCCTGTCCAGTTTGGCCTGAAATGTTTTCAGGGATGGGGCATCTATCATCTTTCAAGGCAACCTGTGCCAGTGTTTGACCACCCTCACAGTAAAAAGATGTTTTCCTTGTTTCTAGTCTAAATTTCCCCTCTTATAATTTAAAACCATCACCTCTTGTCCTGTTGCCACAGGCCCTGCTTAAGAGATTGTCTCCATCATTCTTAAAGCCCTTGTTTAAGTACTGAAATTAGGATCGTTGCCACACTACAGGGATGTCACCCATTGATGACGCAAGCACAGATGCAGTATCTGACCTGGGAGATCCTTAATTCCAGATTCCCAGGGATAGAGAGAGTTGGAGCAGTTCATCCTGCAGTTTCAGTGCTTAGTGACTGTCCTTAGCAGGATGCCAGGCTAGAAATACCTCATAGTGCCTGTCTTTAGGTAATAGGGCCAACTGGAATATTTTAGTTAATTTTTCTATGGAAGAAAATTATATTTTAGCAAAAATGTCAGTTTTCCATGTGAAAAAACCTGATCCTTCATTAAATACCTGCATGGCTTAAAAATAAGCTCTTTTGATTTGTAAATGTTGCTTTGATATCTCCTAGGAGTTTTGAACCATCTGCTGTTAAACAAAATTGTGCCTTTCTATTGACTGGTCTTGCCAGCTTCCCTTCAAGTGTTGCACCCAAGGGACTTCCCACCATGACAGAGAAAAGAGAGGTTCATAGTGGGTGGTGGATGCTGGCAGGGAGCAATCCTTTTACAACTGAGGAACTTGAGCATTCAAACTGAGGGTGCAGGTTACAAATCTCCCTAGGAGATAAAAGCAGCAAACACTCAGGACCACCTGTGTGGTAAAGAACATCAGATTTATGCATGCTGAGCCCATAATCCACACTCTTTCTGTTTACACTGCTAACAAATGGAATCTGGCTCTGTGTAGGTACACTAAGATCTTCTCTGCTTAAGGGAGTGTGATCTCTGAATTGCTGTCATCTCCCATTACTAAATCCATGGCTGCTTATGTTAGATAGGAGTGTAGGGGAGTTGGAGGGGCAGTGAAAGTAGCTTCTATGAGAACAAAGAACAGAAATAATAGCAGCTCATCATGGCTTTTTATTTGAGCTCTGAGCTGAGTTCTGACGAGCTTCAGGATCTTAATGAGTGTGTAGCAAAGGCAAAGAGCGGCAATAGAGATCAACTGAGTTCTACTTTGTCAGAGGACTTCAAAGAAGCATTTTCTAATTTATTACAGTTTGTATAGCTATTTGTTTCCACAGTAATCCCAGATCTGGTTTAGAGAATTAATTCTGGGGAACAGATCCTATTTAGACAGCATATATCCCAGTTTGGGGAGAGTAGTTTTGCATTTTGATGTAAACTTCACTGTGAATAAGATCTGTGCATCTTGCAGTTCCTTGAAGAGATCCAACTGCAAGATCGGTCCTTGCTTTCAGTTGTAAAACGGAGGGGTTTGCTTGGAATCAGGATGTGTCCAATTGTAATTCAAATAAAACACCTTGCCTTTTAAAAGTCAAAGAGAAATTTAAGTCCTTGTAGACAGGAGAGGGAAAGAAATAACCAAAGAGGCCTTGCCAAAAATAAAATAATGAGACAATTCAAGTTTTTTACCTAGAAGGTAAAAATTGCTTCTTTCTAAGGAACATTAAATGTTTTCACAAAACTCTTGTTACATGTCAGTGTTGTGAGGATGCAATGGAGGAAACAACTGTTTGGGCCCATCTATTTTCCATCTGTTTTATTCAGATATTTTTTTTTTTTCACCAGAGCCTCTCATGATTAATTTGTTTTCTCTGTACTGCAGATCATGGGTGGCATGCAGGAGTGGAGCATCTTAGATCTGTGAAGGAAGGAGACTTCTGTTCTGACTCTCACCTTGAGTGGTCTAAGCTGCTGGGCTGAGTTATGAGTAGCTCATCTATCTATGTTGTACTGCACAGAAGGTAAATATTTGGAGGCAAGAGGTATAAAAGAGTCTAGCTTTCCCCAAACCACTCCATGACACTTATCTGTGAAAACAGGCATCCATCAGCTTTGGGTCTGAAGGCTCAGATTCAGTTAAGTTACTTAAGAAACTCCCCTGTGGCAGCTGAGCCATGGAAACAGTCTTTGTGTACAGCCTTACTCCCTAGCCCGTGTGTGATAATGCAGCTTGGCTTAGCCTAAAATGACAGGCTTGCACTGAATTATTTTCCCATCATCCTGGAGTAACAGCTTGGGTATTGTTTTTTTCAGTTGTCCAGGAGCTGAACCCTAAGAATCTAACAAAGCTGTGATGAAGGCTTCAACTTCAGGAAAGCTTTGATACAAAGAGCATGTTTCCATGTATATCTCTACATATATACACATAGTGCTTAAGTTTTATCTATCTGTCTTACAGTATGTGAAACTTGTGCTGCTTTTGACATTTTTCTGTTGGCTCTGCTCTTCCTGTCTTTTCCAGTCTCTGTGTAGCCTTCTTACTTCTGACAGATGCTCTGGTAGCTGCTGGAAACACCTGATACTGGCCAGGATCCCATAGATGCTCTACAGAAATAGCCCAAAGAATGACTTCCCTATCAGGACACTATGAATATATGCTACACCAGTCGAGATTGCTTCCTCTGAGCAGCTCAGCTTCCTAAAGCAGTTTTGTTTTATTCTGTCCACAGAGGGAGGTATCCACTGGTCCATGGAAGGACTGCCACCCTTGATTAATACCTGGGCTTTTTGCCAATGTCAATGCTGGAGTATTTGCTGTGACTTCAGATTTGCTGATTAAGCTTAATTTCCTAGTGACAGGTGATTTGAAAACACTATAAAGATATGTTCTCTGCAGGCTTTGAGCAGATCAAGTAGGGGAGAGGGGATGTTATGAAGTGTGTCCAGCTTCTGCAGTCAGCAGTACTGTGTGATGAATGTCACCACAACCTAGAGAAAAGTAAGATAATGAAATGCATTCAGTTCTTCCTACAATAAATGATACCATGGCCTGGAGAAGGCTCAGAGCCATCTGGTGACATTTACATTAAACGGTGTCAGACCTCAGATTATCATCTACAGTAAAGCAACTACAAAGAGCATGAAAGTCAATGTATGATCTGAATATTTATCTGCCATTAACAGATGGTATTGCATGTTCAATCTGGGATCATTATAGATCTTTGATTATCAATCATGTATTGAACCTATTTCTACTGTTACTGTTATGACTAGGGAGAATCATCATGTGCAACGTCCATGAAGCCAAGAGATGACACAAGTAAAATAGTACAAAAAAGTGACCCAAGATCATGTTTTCAGTCTGACAGCCCTGTCGTGGGCAGGATGTGAGAAGCAAAGGTAGTGCCAAAGAATGTATCTAACTAATTGCTTTTGGCCCATTCTGTGCATTTTAATACAGTGTCATGTACCACTTTCCCTCCCACATACAGCCAAATGGATAACTTCGTTTACAACTGCAATTATATAACATCCCTGTGCAATGACACAGAAAAGTAAAAATAGTACCTCTGGCACAGCTTTTAGATGATCTAATTCAGAGCTCACTGGAATGTAGATAAATTATAATTATTTTCTTTTTCATCTTTTTCCTTCCTCAAATGAGTTGCAGCTTGATTGTGCCAAGTTGCTGCAACTTCTCACCATCAGCTCTGATCTGTTCCTTGAAACAAACTCATTCCATCACCAGTCAAAAATATTACCTGTAATTTTATGTTTTTCCTAAGAAATCTAGTCATTGGAGTCAAATTGGGAAAAAAAGAAAGAAAGACAAGAAAAAAAAAGAAGTCCCCACTTATTCTGAGTCTAGCAAAAGCAGCAATCAAGAAAAGTACTCCATGCTATTTCCTCTAGGTACATGGCCCTGCATAATGACCCTGTCGACAAAGTAAAGTCCTGCCTATCAGCAGGATGATTTGGACTTTTTGCTGAGAAGTAGAATGAAATATTAACCACAAGTTCCATGGTTTTGTGATTCTGTCTTTGGTGTTTCAGAAGAAATGAACTGACTTGTGACTGCACAAAAGTGATCATTGACAGTATTATAGGATCCTTGTTTGAGCTCTCTTCTTCTTTCTGGTGTTCACTCAAGGAGCAGCACGTTTCACTCAACAACTGCCATGCCAGCAGGTGCTACTTTTTCTGTCCTTACACCCTTGATGATAAAGGAGAAGGAAAAATAAAATGGGTAAAGAAAAGCTAGGACAGTGATAACTCTCCTTGTCTTCTCTTTCCAATAGATGGCACCAGTTCTCTTTTCAGATTGTCATAGTTTGAACAGGTCGGGAGCTCCAGAATACCACAAGTGTTTAAAAACTCAGACATCTTTGGCCTTTTCTTTTAGTCTTTCTGAGTGAAAACTTTGGACCAAGGAGGCAGCAGACTGAGAAAATGTCTGAAGCCTTTGGAATGTGGCACTGCTGCCAAATACAGTTATGCCAGGAAAACACAGACAGATCAACAAGTAAATGTGAGCTAGGGCTTAGAGACATGGAAGAGAGGTTTGCTTTTGCCTAAGGATGGTCAAAAGTAAAAGTAGGACTATTTTAGGGAATTATTGTGAAGGAATTGGAGAGCCATGGAGAAGGGAGGATGAAACAAGGGGATTCTAGGCCAGATGGAGAAGTCTTAGAGAGCCAAGGAGCAATGACAGTAAACCTTGAAGGAGAGCAGTTGCCTGTACAACACAGTGTTCTCCTTGTGGAAGAAGTGACCCCTGAATCTGCATGAATTTAATCCAGAATGGGGCTGAAGAAGCCTCTATTCTGAAAGTACTGTGGCAAAAATCTCTTACAGTTAATACCTCATCCTGAAATGTACCCATGCTCATCATTAAAAAAGAACACTATCTGCAGTTCCTTGCCACTATATGGGCAATGGGGAGAGATATAGGTTAAAGGTATAACTCACATCTGAAGGATGTGGTCAAATGAAATCTTAATGAATGTTGCCAGTTAAATCCTTTAGAAAATCCTCTTTTAATGTTTTTAGTCATACTTGTCCCTGATTTTGTTTTTATCTCAAATGTCTTGCCATGATTTTTGGTTGAAGTGCCCTTTGACTCCACAAGCTGCTTTCCTACTAAGTGTGGGAAATACCATCTCTAGTGGGTTGTGTGAGTGCACCCATCACTATTTCCCTTTTTACACAATCTGAAGGAGGGGAATACTTCTGTCAGAGTGAACTGACCCTATCCTCATCTTGCCCTTGAGATACTGTGTCTGCTACTGAGTTGAAACAAAGCTTGCAAGCCCATGTCACAAACTGCAAGATTTCTCTGATTCCTTAGAGGACCTTCTCATGTTGCAGCTTTGGCTTAACTCTTTGATTGTTGTGGGAACACTCTGGTTACCTGGGAATGCACCTGCAAGGAGGCTTGGAGTGAGGAGTGTATATAGTGTCTAAGCCTGTATAAGGCAGCACTGCCTTTGAAGGAAGTGTAGGTGGAGACATGCAGACATCAGATGAGAGGGAACCAGACCAGAGACTGTAACTAGGATCACTTTTAACCTAAATCACTTTCCCTTGGTCTGGCTTGCTGCATGCTTGCACAACTTGGTTAAAGACTGAAGAAATGGCTTTGGACCTGTTGGACCTGTGTTATGAATATGCCCTCAGAAATGAGCGGCAGAGGTATCACTACAAAAAAAATTAAGTTTATTTTTATATATATATATATATATATATATATATAAACTCTGCAACGGGGTATGTACAGTCCCCCTTCACAGGTATCAATATTCGGTTAGTGGAACTATCTTTACAAAATGTCTAGGCATAGGCACTTAAACCAAAATAATTTGCAGAACTTAGAATTAAACTGATCCGGAAAGCGGCGGGGGAGGGGGTTGGTCGGTGACCGGCAGTCCTCCACCTGGAGCGATTTCCAGGCTACCCCAACTGAAACTCTATGAAGAAGGGTCTGGCTTACTCACAAGCTGAGAGCCTCGTGGAATCCTCCCTTGATAATATTTATAGTCCGCAGAACGTGGCACGGATGTGCCGTAATGAGGATACAGGAAATGGCGCCGACCGCGTGGCTGCGTCGCGTGGCTGCTGCCTCTTCCAGAATACGGAGGTTCCCCGCTCGGGGTGGGGGAGGCACTGTGGCAGTTCGCCAACGGTGGTTCACACGGGGTACTGTCCACGGCACTGCACGCAGTTGGGTGCAGGTGGCAAAGTACTACGAAGCCTCTTGGAGTGCTGGCTTTAGTCCCGGGCAAGGTGAACCACAACAACGCTGGTGTGCACACAGATGCAGGCTCAACACCAATGTGTGGAGGAGGGAAGAGGGCTCGTTTGCCAAACGACCCCTATTTACCATTTGCCCCAGTGAATACTGGTCCAATGAGCATCTGTTGCTAGCACAAAGATTAACCAATGAACTGGCCTCGACCAAATATGGTGTAAGCTTATGCTATACACAGGAAAACAAACATATAGCCTGACCCTTGTGTACCACAGGGGTGAGACCACGCCCAGGCAGGCAGTTTACCTGGACTCAGTGGTGCCTTCAGAAAAGAGGGGTAACAAAGGAAGGCTAACACACAGAAAGGCATGTCCTAGAAATATTCAGGGGCACAACCCTGGCCATAAGCATCATCCACTACAACCTGCCCATAGGAGGGTCATAAAAATTATCAGAGGGCTGGAACACCTCTCCTGTGAAGGAAGGCTGAGAGTTGGGTTTGTTCAGCCTGGAGAAGAGAAGGTTCCAGGGGTTTCTTAGTGAGGCCTTTTAATTACTTTAAGAGATTTTATACAAAAGATGGAGAGAGACTTTACCAGGAGCTGTTGTGACAGGACAAGGGACAACATTTTTAAACTGAGAGTAGGTTTATACTGGACATAAGGAAGAAACACTTTATCATGAGGGTGGTGAGACACTGGAACAGGGTGCCCAGAGAAGTAGTGGCTGCGCCATCGTGGATGTGAGTTTGAGAAAACTGATCCGGTGGAAGATGTCACTGCCCATGGCAGGGAAGTTGGACTAAATGATCTTCAAAGGTCCCTTCCAACCCCACCTGTCCTGTGATTCTATGACAGAGGGGAAGAAGAGCTGATTCTTTCAACAGCTGTGCTGGTTTATGCCAGCATAAACTGCATGAAACTGCAGTGTGTTTTAGAACATTGAATCCCAAGGCAGAGGGAACTTGTGGGATCAAGAAAGTATGTTACCATGTTAGAGTGAG
This sequence comes from Picus viridis, assembly GCA_033816785.1. Taxonomy (NCBI): domain Eukaryota; kingdom Metazoa; phylum Chordata; class Aves; order Piciformes; family Picidae; genus Picus; species Picus viridis. The sequence continues at coordinate 29,577,640 of CM066567.1, forward strand.
GACATCTGGCCCACAGAACACAGAGGGGTACCCCAGTTCTCAGTGATGCCTTGGATGCCAAAGGCATACCAGCCCTAGCTGCTCAGAACTTCTGTTCTGCTTTGCAGGACACAACAGGGGTAAACTGCGTTTCTTGGTCACAAAGGTGAATCCTCTGCAAAACAGGCCAGAAATTCAGAGCCTGCCGTTGCACTTATTGGGAGAGTGGTGAATACTGGGAAGAATTTGATTTGGAAGAAAAAGGAGAATTTTCCCGGGGCTGTTCAAGGCAGTCATCACAGCCTTGTTTCTTTCAGAAAATAAAGTGCTTTTCAGACAGCTGAGGGCGCTCAGCACTTCTTAAATGAAATTGGTGTTGTGCAGCTTTGAGCCTTAAGGTACAACACTAAATGTGTCGACGGTTGAATCAAAGATAGTGCTGTTGGTGAGCGAAGCCTAGGCAGGGGCTTAGGCTCTAACACTGCCAAGAGGTGAAAAACAAAAGGTCCAGAGCTGGTTAAATAGCTGCTTATCTGCTTCTGTACAAGCATAAATTTAATGCCTTAATTTTAACAACACTTTCAAAAGAACAGTAGCTTAGCAGTGGTAGTGGGATTGTGAGCTCTAGGCCAGAGGTTGGACTTGATGATTGAAAAGGTATCTTCCAATGTCAGTGGATCTATATTTTCCCTTATGAAGCAACAGAGGTTATTTATTTATGATGATTTCAAGTATCTCCCTAAAAGCAGAACTGCAGAAAGATGTTAGGCTATTATACCTGGATATTTATGTTCTGGTCATCTTCTTGCAATTTTCTCTCATCATGGTTTTATCCTTGTCTGTGATGCACCTTTGACAGAGCCACCATCTGTATCTGTCCTGGATTTCCTGAGAAAAAGTCCTTTGGTATGATGGGTTCTCCATTGTCGGCATGTCTGTTCAGTTCTGGAAAGAGACACACCTTATTTCACCCAGACCATGTTACATTATTGTTTTTTAGGGATTTTTAATATAAAGGAAGTTTCTCTGGTTTCTCATTTATCTTCTATTGATTTCTGTAGCTCACGAAAACTTCTTAAATTTCTTCTGTGATTTTTGTTTTTTTCACCACTCTTTATTAGTAATTCCTTAGTTTTGTAGTGTTTCTAGAGCTCCTTAGGGCATGAAACATGCTTCTGATTTGTTAACTTTTATTATGATTACCAGTAGTGATATAAAGAAAAATACAGGATTTTGCTGAAATACACACAGTTACTTTATTTAAGTCAAATAATTACTGCTACTAAAGTCTCCCTTAGCTGGATACCTCATGTTCTCAAGAAGAAAGATTAATCTAATTATCAAGGCAATGATTTCTATGCTTGTTTCAGGTCTAGAGGAACATCTTGGCTTAGAAAGTTAAGGATTTTTATGTCTGCTAGTTGCCATGTCTTTCATCCAGAGAGACACTGATTTTCAAGCACTCATTATTAAATCAAAGCACCTGTTAATTTCAAAGCCAGTTGACACTGGACATCTCACTCATCTCTCATAGGTACCCATGTGCATGGTGAGTTTTCCCTATGCAGAAATAAATTGTCTAAATTCGGAGTTTGTGTACAACAACATGGCTGTAACAGTATTTCCTAACAAGCTGTGCAGAGCCTCATGCCATGGCATGGGCTGTCTCATTTGCTTTGTTGCACTTCGTGTCATGCAACAAATGTTTTCCTCTCTTTGTTTTGTATGATGGATCCAATCACACAGCCAGCCTGCAACTGGTGTGGGGCCTTCAGGTGGGATTTCCATTTCACCCTTGAGCACAAGACTTGGCTCCTGAGCTACCCAGCTCCATGGTTTCTCCACTGAGGGCTGAAGCACAGTGCTGCACAAATGGCAAAGCACTTCTTTCTTGTTCTGGGGTCTCTTTTTATGGAGAAAACATCAATTCTCAGTACTTATAATCTGGAATTCCCAACCATTTCAGTATTTCCAATGAGATAAAAAAAATGGCTTTAGAAACATGCAAGTTCCTCATGGCACAGCTAGGCAGCCCAGTAACCATCTCTTTTCTCCTCAGAAGGCTGTATCTGGGTATAAAAGGGAGAGACACTGGTGTGTATAGAAATCAATGCCAAACTTTTTGCTAAATCTTTCTTTGCCTGTAAACTCTGCTGAGGATGATTCAGACTGGACTTCTTGAGTGATAGCCTGTGAATGTCCCCAGTAGCAAGTCATCCCTCTTACATGTCTATTACTTAATATATTGCCTGTCTTTGGCCTTCAGGTGCCCTAGGCAGCGTCTTAACTATCAAATTCAGAGGGCTGTGTGAAGGGCATCCACTTAATTGCAGTGCTCAGTATCTCACAAGTGTGACCCATGAGAACTGCATGATGCTAGACAAGACAGAGCCATTTCTTCCCCTCTGTCAGCCTTTCTGACTTGCTCCACAACTTCAATATTTTCTTTTGAGCTAGGACCAGATCCAGATTGGGGTTAATGGCTGGAGGCTCTGTAACCAGACATCCTCAGCCACTCCTCTGGAGCCAGGCGGTGTTAATGGCAATCTAGGGAGGAGACAGATGCTGCAGACAACTACTACCATAAGTCCATGCTGCTTTCAAAAGCAAGAGCCAGCCAAAGTACAAAGCAGATGAGGGAGCAGACTTTATAATCAGGTTTACAAGTTGATCAATTATTATCATAGATGCAATAAACTAGTTACAGAGACAAGAACAAGCTGATGTTGTAGAAAGCCAGCTATAAAAAATGTGTTTCTCTACATACTGAATTCTGTGAGGACAAAGAAACAATCTATTGAAAGATCTTGTTAACCCCTCAGAGCTGATATTTGCTTTATAAGTGTTGTGGGTTTTTTAGTTGTTTGGGGTTTTTGTTGTTGGTTTGGTTTGGGTTGGGTTTTCCTCCACAGAATCACAGAATTGTCAGGGCTGGAAGGGACCTCTAGGATCATTTAGTTCCAACCCTCTAGCTTTCCACTAGATCAGGTTGCCCAGAGCCACATCCAGCCTTGCCTTAAAAACTTCCAGGGATGGGGCTTCCACCACATCTTAGGACAACCTGTTCCAGTATCTCACCACCCTCATGGTGAAGAACTTCTTCCTGACATCCAATCTAAATCTACCCTTCTCTATCTTGGATCCATGTTTTTCCCTTTCTTCACTTACCTTGCTTTCTTGTCTAAACAAATATTGGGATTTGGGGTCAGATTATTAGCAAATACAGTGTACAGGCAGGGAACACATGTGGTTATTTCTGTTTGCTGAGCTCCCCCAAGTGAGCATTGTTGCACAGGACACAATGGAGATGCAAATGAGACCCCAGACAGCTTCTTTGAAGCCATTCATATGGTGCTCACAGTTCCACTTACAGATGTTTCTTTGAATCTCGTTCCTTTCTTGCTGGCTGTCTGATTCTTCTGGCTTGCTGCTGAGTTTAGAGGATAAAAAGGGGAAGAGGTACCTGGCCTCAACTGTGGGTGCTCCAGAGCAAGAAGTCAGGCTTACCTTTGATTGCATTGCATCATAGCTCCTGTCTATTGAAAAGGGGTTATTTATGCAAGAGACACTGAAATGGGGAGAAAATGTAATGATTTTTAGGGGTATTCTCTCACTGAAGGGTTTGGATACTCATTGAAGATATTAGTTTGACATATCATATTTGCCTTATGCACTTAATAGCATTGCAGTGTCACAGTAGCATTGCAGTAGGCCCAGATGAGAGAGTTCCTATCCAGGTCTCATTGCTTTTGTTTAGTCGGTTCTTCCCCAAGGAAAGCATTTGCCACAAAACCTGAATCGGGCCCAGGGTCAAATATCACTAAGACCTGGCATCATTTCCAATAGGGTTTTCCTTGGAGGGATTGTTTCTGCTTGCATTTTTTTCTGTAGTGCATCACTATCTGGTCTGGGCTCCCCCTGACATTGTGGTAAAACTCTGTTGGTCTCTACAGGGCAAATTATGACTTTTGCAACATGTTTTCTGTGACCTGTTAACTTTCCCTGTGAAACCATTCTCTCTATTAATAGACTGTGCTCTGAGTGGGGATTTAGTGCAAATCTCTTTAAAAGCTCCAGTAGTTCCTCACCTAGGCTAAAGTTGGGCTCCAACACAGCTGCTGCTTCTGGAGTGACAGCTGGACATGGTGGGGTTTGGTTGCAGTACTGTGTTGCAGCGCAGAGAGACCATGTTGGAGGCTTCTTTAAGGTCCTGGAGGATTTTTGTGTAGGGTCTGTAAGCCCTGTGGACACTTGGGCCTGGGGCATGGGAAACTCCTGAAGGTAAACTTCTTAAGAGGCATTTTCTCTTCCATGTTCTTTGAAAGCAAGGGGTCATCTAAGATTTCAGTGTGCCTGAGACTAGCCAGTAAAGTACATTTTGGGGCTTCAGGGTGAAGATTTTGTTTGAGAGTGAGAGCTGGGTTAATGTATTACTTTGGTTCTCTAACTTTTGCCTGGAAGCACTTCAGTGTAGTGTCTACACACCAAATCTCAAAGAGCTTTGTAGGTTACAGCCAGCTTGTGTAAAGGTATCATTTGCTCAAAACCATTACGCTGAAAACACCTCCTCTGGAAATGAGGGATGTGTTCAGTGAAAGTAACTAGAGGAATCTGAGAAGTAAAAAGTAACTTCTGTGGGAATGACTTTTCACAGGTTGACTTAATTCAGATGACTGAACTGTGCTGGAAGCAGATGCTGTTTTCTCCTTTTTCCTTTGCTTGCCACTTCTGTTTTTCAGTATTTGTTCATCACTAAGCTCAGGGAGGCAAAATTAATAGTGCTCCAACATTAATAGTTGAGCAAAGCAGGCATCCAGCTGAGTAAACCTAATCTCTCTTGAAATTGGAGCAGTTACTTCCTATTTGAGCTAACATATCTGAGAATTACGTACAGACTGAGGTAGAAAATGGGATAAACCCCAACAAAACAGAAAAAAGCCAGCCTCACCCTATGCTGTGCTGTCATAGTTCTCACCAAAAGAGGGGCAGAAATGTATAAGGATTGGTCTCTTGAATCATTTGAAATTGGGATGCAATCAGGCAGAAAGGTTTGAAAGCCTCTTTAGTTTGTGGGAATGAACTCTCCAGGGGTCTAAGTGCTGTTTCCAGGTTTCATCCTAAAACTTATATGATGCACTTATTGAGAGCTGACCATATAAAGTACATGAAGGAGAAAAGACCCTGACAAACAACAGCTTTTATCTTGAGGAGTGAAAAAGAAGAAAGGCAATAAACATGCCACTGGAGGTGCTTCTGAAAGGCATATGGACACTCTTGCAAGAACCCCACTAGTATATAATGATCCACAGCATCTCCTTGATGAAATGGAAAAGACTGCGATAAACTTCTAGTGTCTGGTGAAATTACACACTGGTTGAGGGACAGGGTCTCTTTTTCCCAGTAAATCATAAGGAAGGAGTGCAGTGCACACCAGATTGTTATGCTACACTGGTGGCTTTTGCAGTTTGCAGGTGGGAATTGGCTGCATGGTATGTTTCTTGCAAGTAGTGGGTTTGAGAATCTCTAGATCAAACCCACTTATAAATACTGAGAACAGGGGGCTTCTCTGAGGAGTAGCCTTGGTTTAATGGGGTAGAATGTCTATTGATGGACTTGTCAGTAAGGGTATAAATCACATTTGAGACATCAGGATATAGACAGAAAAGAAATCCAATGAGGATTAATGCCAAGATGTCACCAGTCCAGGAAATACATGATAGCATCATTGCAGAGCCAACAGACACAAAATACAACATAAAGATTTCCTTCCTTTCATGGGATCTCCAGGGATCCTTCTGCAGAGTGTCCAGGAAAAGTGCTCTGAATCCTAAGTAGTGTGAGGAGGTAAACAGGCTGATTTAAAGGGGGTTAAATATTGCTGAGGGTGGGGGTATCCACCAGAAAAGAGCTCTGCGATAATGCTGAACACTCATTACATCAGGGCTTCTGGGTGACATGTTGAGGACATGTGATGCACTGAACAATTATTCCATAGATAATTGCATGCCATTTCTATAAGAGATAAGAAGAAAGCCTTCTATGTTGGTTTGTGTGAGAGTCCCACTACTGTGCATCAGAGCTTTCTTTAAAGGAACAACACAAGCTGCAGTTGTGAACCTAGTTTGTGGTTTGGATGAAGCCTGCAAGAGTGGATGTCCTAGAAGTCTCTGAGTGAGTCTCAGCTGCCCTAAAGCAGGGTGGAGTTTGCAATGTTTCTCCCAAACAACAGAGCAAGATCAAGGTCTTTCATTTTCATGGCACACCATGCTGTTCCCCCCTCGAATTATTTCTTTCCAATGGCTTGCATCACAGTAAGAGCTGCAGCATGAAGAGACCACGACATTCAGAAGCCAAGAAACCAAAGTTTTGCTAGATGTGGCCCATCTGTGTCTCCTCTCCTAGCCCTATCTTTCTCGAGTGGCTTTCTGTGAAGCATCTGGCAGTATGTGTGAATACAGGAAAAGCCTTGCAAAGCCAGGAGAAACTCAGAAGGCAATTAATTAATCTTGAAGCAGCACAGCCTCAAACAGTCACCAGTGATCTGGATTTCCTATACACAGGGTTCAGTAATTGTGCTACCAAATTGCCACCAGGGCTGGGTTTTTATGAATAACTTTTTTCAGTGAGCAATAGTTTGTTCAAATATTGCCTTTGAATGTGTCAGTGAAGGAGCAATCAAATAGCTCTTTGCTTCAGACCCACAGAGGCCACTACGTTGGGAAAGAAGCTCCAACCATGAAGATGACAGCTGGAGTAAAAAAAGGAAGAGTAGAGGCTTGTTTGTCCTTGATAATCCACGTGGATTTGTGCAGAATGTATATGTATGACTGGGGTGAAAAATAAAACCATGTAACATGATTCAGATGATCCCAAACAAAGGTTAGGAGTGAGGAATTCCTACCTGAGCACAGGGAAGCTTCTCAGGGAATTTCCCCTGGCTGCCTCTTAAAGTTCTGACTGCTGCATCATGACCTGCAAGGCATTTGTTTTGTTTGGCTTTTCTTTTTTCTTCCTTCCTGCCCCCTCCCCTCTTTCTGTTTTTGTCTGGTTTGTTTCTGAAAGAATGATGTGTTGGCCCCTAACATTTCTGGAGGCAACACACACATTCCTTGCAACTCTGTGTTACCTAGAAGACAGAAAATATTCCCCAGAATTACCTTTGATTTGATCATTCCAGCATTTCCACATCTTCCCAGAAGTTCTATTATCATAATTAATCTGACACCTACTTGAAGCTCTAGGTATTTTCCCAAGCCTTTAAACACACAGTTAGCAGTTCTGAACCTTTCACTGCTGTATTTATTTTCCTTGGTTTATTAATTATAAATTTCTTAGAAGCCTTTCCTACCACATGAGCTTTATGCATGTAGTTCCTATTCCTGGTATTGTGATATTCCAGGACCTCCTCTTCATTACAGCATTGTGATCAGTGAAAAAAGTATTATCCCTTGTGACAAATAGGAATCTGGGGTGCAATGGAACTAAGACTCATATTTTTAAGTATTTGGCCTTCAGTGATTTGTTCAAAGTGTCAGAGCCAGTGGCAGAAAAGGAAATTACACTGTGATGTCCCAAGTCCAAGTACCTGCCTGCTGGGCCAGCTTGGTTTTACTCTCTGTCCGTGTATCACATTTTAGAAAACATTCTGCAATTTTCAGTCCATGCAGGACTCATCACTTTCTCAAATGCCATTAAGGAAAGGTGAACCAAGAGGGAAGTGATTTTAAGAACCAAGGGCTAGTCTCACAGAATTGTCTTCCAGCACTGCCGCACATTGGACAGAAAAAAATCTGCTTAAGAGATATCTGAACTCTGAGCCAAGATGCAGAGTATTAATCATATCATTTACTGCAGGTATAATTTCAACAATGAACTAGGAAAGGACTTCAGGCAAGCAAACAAACAGCTCCAAAAGAAGAAGAAAAGAACTTTAAAGCATTTAATTTACCTTATTTAAGTCTGTGTCAGCCAACACACACTCAGAAAAACTTATCTCTGCAGCATAGAGCCTGGTTAAGGTCTAAGTGCCCGAGAAATGTACAGCTCTTGGGACTGCAGTGGCAAAAGCAATTTCCTTCTTTACAATAGAGCCTTAGCAAAACTCCTCCTGCTTAATGAGATAATGAAAGATTAAGGGACAAAGGTGGGGGTGTGGAGCTGGGCTGCAGTCAGCCAGAGTCTGTGTGGGGTGGCAAGGGGTGAAAGAAGCCCCAGGCAGAGCAAGAGGTACCTATGGCATCCCTGACAGTGTGGTGGTCCTGTTGCACGCCCTTATGCATATGATTCTCCTTCTTTCCACCCACCATGGGACAGCCTCTGTCTCCAGACTTCCTCAGTGCTGTCAGTCCTGGAACACAACAAGGGCATTACTGTCTTGGGCCCAAGGAAAGCTAAACTTAGCCACCTCTGCTCCACGACAGTGAAATCTGGCCATGTGTTGCTGAAGTATTAGAGGATGATAGTGCTTGGACTGAGGAGACAAGAAGTATTTGTAACAACAGTGTTTCTTTGTTCCAAGTAAAAGAGACTAATGCAGGATACAAAGCTGACCCTGGGGTGAAAGACAGCACTGAAACCTCTTCAGAGGCTGCCCTCCCACCCTCGAGCAAAACCCAGCAAATCTTTGATACGTTAGCATTTGCAAGTGAGTGGGAGAGAGCAAAAACCTCTCGTAAATTGTTCCAGGGAGAGAAAAAACCAGCAGAAACAGCAAAGGGTGATTAATGTAGATTTTGTAGCAGATACTGATACAGAACAACTACCCCATTTATTTCTGGTTTAGAAATATTTTTTTTCTCACAACAGAGATAGTCCTTGAAGAGCTAACAAAGCTTAAAGCTGAGTTAAAGGAGTCTGGGGGCTGTTCACAGCAACTTTGTCTCCGTTTATTTTTTTAATTGGAAAAAAAAAATAAGAGGAGGTAACACCTGTGCCTGCTTCACTGTGCCATTTTTCAAGTTTGCAATTGTTCTCAAGGGAATCAATGTGACAGATTTATGCAAAGCTTCAGTTTGGATCCTTTTTTTTTTTTGCCCTGGAGCAAGGCTTTTATCCAGCACTACTCTTCTCCCCTTCATGAGAGGATGGTGAAGAGGAGGAATGTGTCACACTTGGAAAAGGCAAAGAAAAAACTTTCACAGCTGCTCCTAGCAGCTGGGATATATTTAATCAGAACTGGAAATTAACACAGCTCTGTGAAAGAAATGTTTTCCTTCCCCTTATGGTTGTGTTATCACCTGTGCAGCTCTGAGTTGAACCTCAGCAGTGAACTCACAGCAAGGGGACGGTGGGGCTGCAAGTGACTTTGTATTCTTATTGCCAGTAACTCCTGCAATGGCATGGACATTTATTTGGACCCCCTGTGTTGTGAAAGCCCCTCCTCAGTGTTTTAGACTCCTGGAAGATCTCAGACTGCCTGTGGCCAGCTCTAGCTCCAGCAAGCCTCTGCACAGCAGGATATTTGATAGGGTGTCTGCAGAAGGCAGCTCTTCTCTTGCTATGGCATTGTAGATGGAAACAGCAGAGGTCTTTCCTCGCATCCCAACAAGTGCTACATGCACATGGAGGCAAACAAGTAATGGTGGATCTCCAGCAGCCCAAGAACATATGTTATCTCCTAAGCCTTTGTTCTGGGAAGTGAGCCCTGAGTGCCAGTTTGGACTGTTCCTTAGACATCAGCTATGATTTATCTTCACTGCTCAATGTGCAAACATCCTGAACTCCCCTGGCCTTGAATCATTAAAGAATTGAGAGGCAGAACTATTAACACTTACATGGGCTTTTCTGTATCTTGCTTGTTTCCATGTTACCTGAGTGGCATGGACACATTAATGTATGTGAATTCACAATCCTTCATGTAGTAAGAAGATGGTACCTATGTGACCTGCTATGCTTGGGTTTTTTGATCTCCAAGTCTTAATTTTCCAGTCAGCCTCCTTCTCCATCCCCACACTTTAGCCAGATATGAAGGTCTTGCCTCTACTCATAGGAGTGCAGCCTTCAATACAAGTGAAACAAGACATTGCTCTTTAGCCTTTTCTGTGGGAGAGGCCTTTGAACTATTTTCCACATAAATCTGACCAGGATAAACATGCAAAATATGCTCTTTCAGCCAGAATAATTAAACCAACCCAAGGACAGGCAACTTCACTGACAGGCAATATAATCCAGAAAATAATTTGCTTCAACTCCTGCTACTGGATTTAGTAGCCTTCACTGGCTCCACCACCACCTGCTTGCTACATGTATCACCAACCCCTGAAGTACAACCTTGCACTGGCTGCTATGTGCATGGAAATGCACCAATCTACTGTGCAGCAGTTTAACAGCCATCATCTCTGGTGAGTCGGATAAATTTCACTTAGCCACAGCAGGTTCAGAAGTTGAGATGTTTTCTCCTTGGTAGTGCTGATTGCTTGTGGGAGCATCTCATTGCCAAGGAGGTTGGGAGCAGGACTAGATTACTGACTGCAGCAGCAGCATGGTCTTCATCTCTGGCATCCAAGTGAGTCCCCCATATATGGCCATGGCATTGCTAACCCAGCTCCTAGGGGAAGAAATTCCCCTGAGTCAGGAGGACAGTTTTACTCAGCAATGAGACAGCTAATTGCCATGACAGGAGGAAGCAATCTCTGGTAGGGAAGCTGGATCAGAGCCCATTTCACTACCTTGGCCACGTGTTTGGGTTAACTCACAGGGTTAAGTGTAGCTTTTTCATCATGTGCTTAGGGCAATTTCTAAAATCCAAATAAAACTCCTGCACAAGGGCAGGGGGATGTGCTTTCAAGTCAAGTGCTCTGTGAACACTTCATCTGTGTCAAAGACCTGGAAAGTCCCATTGAAAAACATACCAGCGAAGAACAAGCCCTACTCAAGACAGAGAAATGGAGAGCTCACATACTGAGCCATTTTTGTGAGGTTTGTCTAGGTGGTTTGCTGTCCTCTCAGTAGCAGTTAAAGAGAGAAATTTGCTGCTTGGTGGCTGGGGAGTAGGTGCTTTGTGGGAAGTGGACATATCTCATGTGAGTGTCGATGGATGTTGGCAGGAGGGCTAAGAGCCCTCACTCTCCAGAACATAGCTCATAAAACCATCCCAGACGAGAAACCTCATCTTTCTCCTTCACATGGTACTTCATTTGAGTGGCCCAGAAGTGGAAGTAGACATGGGGATGTTCATGAGACAAAAGAGGGAGTGATGGCAGGGCCATGATAAGGAAGGAATGCAGATGAAGGAGAGCAGCTCTTTGGCTGCAGGCAGGTCAGGAACATGGGGATCAGCTGAGAGGGTGGTCTTGTCCAAGCTAAGCCCATCTTTCTGCAGGACAGGAGACAATGCAAGATGACCAGTGTGAGACTGAACAGTGAAAGCTGATTTTACAGAAGGGCTGCCAGCTCCCTAGGAATGTGCACATGTTTGTGATGGTGTTTATACTGGACACTTGCAAACAGTGCTCACTCACAAAAAAAGCACCACAAACAACACAAAAGGCTTAGGATTTTAGTTACTCCATTTTTCTTTTTTTCCTTTCTCGTCCCAATTTCAATAGTTTTACCATATGGTGTTCAAGAAGTTACATTCCAAACTTCTTAATTTCTTCACTCATTCCCTCTTTACTAATTTTCCTTGACCAGCTACTTCCCTTACTGCCCCTTCTCTCCTGTCCTGAGTCTTGTTTTGCCTTTCTTCCCAATTCCTCTGCCTTTCCCTCACTGCCTCTGTTTTTCTCTTGAGCTCTGCACCACTGTATCTGACTCCTCTGTCACATAATTTCTCATTCCCTTAATCTGTCAGACTTCATGGGGTGCAGGAGCATTTCTTATCCCTGTAGTAGTCTGCTGTAATCTACCATTCAGTAATCTTCACTACCTTGCCCCATTTTCCCACAGGTCTGCCTCTCCAGATGTGCAGATACATCAGAGGTTGCACATACTCCCACAGCCAGGAGGATGGAGTTAAAGCCAGTTCAGAGAACTGCCAGCCTCTGTGGGATTCCCTTTTCCAAATCCAGAGCAATTTGGGTGTTGGATGAGATATGGATGGCAGGCAGTTGTGTTCCTTACCACTTCCCTGGAAAAGTCAGATATTCCACTGGTTAGTGCAGTTTGAAAGAAAATAAATGTAGTAAAAATTAAGCATATGTTGTCTTACAATGGGAAACATTTACATAAAACCCCTTTAAATTGCATAAAGTTGTTTTGTAAGAGAACTGTCATATACCATGAGACAACTTTACCGGAAAAAACGTCCGTAATGAGAAACAAATCACAATGACCATTGCTATAGTGCTTGAAAGCATGTTTCTTTGGGGTTGTGGAGACTCATTTGCCCTCCAGCAGTGGAAGAATTAAGATGTAATGTTTAACATAAACAAGAGAGGTTTAATCCCAAATCCTCATGTAAGAGCACTTTGTGTTCTCTTAAAAGTTCAGTAACTCCATAAGCAAGATGGACAGCTAGATTATTTTAGGCTCAGCAAAAGCAGGGGAAGGACAGAAGGGACATCAAAGGGAATTAACTCATCAGAGTAAAAACTCAGTTGTGAAAGCTGAGCAGAGTGTGAGTTCAACTGCATTAACTATATGTGATGCCAAGTTTTCTCATTATCAGATGCTCTTCCCCCTTTTGTTTTATTCAGGCAAACTGCAAGAAGAAAGTTTGGTCTGTGTAAGACTATTCCAAGTGAGGGCCACACACCTCCTGGACACACATCTTCATTCCTGCTCAGTCAGTAACAGCATGAGAGTCATGATTCTCATTGCCATATGGGCTCTACACAAGGTTCTCTGAGGTCAGATGCTGTTTTCTGAGTGATGAAAGAAAGGTAATATGGTTCCTGCAGACTGGAAGGCTGCACAGGGAGGGACGTTGTCTCCAATGATCAGCCTTTGCTGGATTTATCTGCACATCATCTCTGTACTCAGCAAAGACAGAGAAGGTTTTGGGTTGAGAACATCTTGTCTCTTTTGAAAGGCAATTCCTTCCCCATCTTAAGTTTGTCCTGCTGCTGTTCTGCCAGTGGCACAGACAGAAGTCAGAAGTTGGTAGTGTTACCATTCAGCAGTACTAAATACACTTTAGAGGAAGGGTGTCAAATATTTTACCTCCAAGTGTGATTCAAAAATTAAATCAGATTTAACAAATTGAAAACATAGGAGGGACATGATATAAATCCATAAAGCCTGAGCTATTAAAGCAAAGGCAAAGCATTTTTTATTTTTATATTATTTTATATTTTATTATTTTTTTTTAATATCCAAACAAGAAGCCAACATCCTACAACATCGGTGCTCCACTGATGTACATCACTTCCTTCACTGCTTCCTGTGATCCTGCAGCTCAAGACACTAAGTGTGAGTGACTGGGTGCTGGAGGAGTGATTGCTCTGACCCAAAACCAGGTCAGAACTGCCTTTAGTTGACAGAACTAGGACTGAACTACAAACTGGGCTTTGCTAATACAATTTTTCTTCAGGAGTGGTCAATGGAAATTGCCCCATATTTGTGTCTGGCCAGCAGAATAAATGCAGCTCTTAGATAAAGGGGCAGAAAATCAACGAGTGGTGGTGCTGCCCTCTCTCTGACCAGTCTCTACAATCCAGAGTTCATCTCAGGAGAAAAGGAAGTTGAAAATCTGAGGCAATCAAGATGCAACAACGACTGATGGTCTGGTCATCCTGCCACCAAGTAAAAGGAAATGTATTCAGTCTGTTCAAGGGAGTGCTTGGTTGTCAGATTATAAATGCCAGGTGAGGATTTCTGTGAAGTGGGTTCTTTTTTCCACATAGAAAAGAACAGCACAACATAGTCCCATGGCTGTAAACTGAAGCCAGGCCAATCCAGAATGGGAAAAAGCACAACATTTTAGCACTGGAACAACTCACCAGGGGATGAACTTGCTTCTCCACCATCTGAGATTTTAAAGTGAGGGTTGGAAGTCTTTTGCTTTCTTCTAAATTCAGTTATGATCTTGACACAGGGGTTTCTAAGTGATATCTTCTAGCCAGCATAGTCATATTTTCTTAAAGGTTTCTCTGCTTTTAAAACCTCTAATTTATAAGAAGTGCATTTACCTGTACCAGGGTTCACCCCAGGGACAGGGGAATTAGACATCTTTATTCATGCCTGCACAGCTGTGGGAATGATCTGTTTAGATACTTTTCCCATCATCAGCTGTGTCAGTGGTATGTGTTATGCAGATGTGTGTCTACTGGGAGCTATGCTCAGACAGCACATTTCACATTGATTTATGAACAGACTTCTGAGTGCAGCAGCTTCTGGCCTCTGCTGACTTGGGCTGGAATTGCTTGCACATTGTTGCTATTCTTATTCTTGGACCTGCAGTCATGGCTAACAAACCAGATGCTGCAGAAATGCAGGGCCAAGAAGGTTCTTGCCTCAGAGCTCTTCTGTAAGAGCTTGGTATGGAGCAAGGGGTGGGTGTGGGTAGCCAAGGGAGGCCAGGGTAAAAATGGGTGGTGAAAATGATCAGGAGTAATGAACTACAAAAATAGTGTGCATGGCAGAAGGCTGAGTAGACAGTGGTGGGCCAAGGCTGGATCTGCCCAAGAAAGGATGCTGCAGGACTCAAGAAGTGAGAGGAAAGTGCCTGCACAGAACCCTTGTGTGAATGGTAAGGAAGACACATCTGCTAGAAGGTATAGGGAAAGTGTATACACAACCTTGAAAATATAGAGTCTAAGGTGAGGATGACAACCAGGTTGTAAGCCCAAGTGATGAATAAAAGGAGATGACAGTGCCAGTGATTGAGAAAGGGAGAAATGGTCACTTGGAATGAGAGTAACTGTTAATCTTCAGCCACAGTGGGACTGAGATGAGGGCCAGATGTCCCCAGGTGTCAGGGAGCCAAGCTGAGAAGGGAGTTTGAATAGGAGGACACAGCTAACAGGACAGAGGTCCATATCCAAAGGAAACGGCATTTGTGAGGGGTTAGGGCAGAGGGAGAAGAGAGTAGGAGGGACCCTGTGGGCACAGTGAGAGCAAGATGGGAAAGATGGACAGCCAAGAAGGATAAAGGCCAATGGGGTGAAGAAAGGACAAAAAGATACAATGAAGGTATAGACAAAGATCTCCATCCATACCAGTTCTTTGATCCTTCTACTCACTTTTCCATTAAAATGCTACGTGGTATTACAGAAAGTCCTTTTGCTGCTTTGCAAACTCCTTGAAACAGCAGTGTATTCCTAGCTGATCCCCAAAGACAGATCCTGTTTCTTCATGCTCAGAATCACTCTTCAAAAGAGGGAAACAAAGAACTACAGGGAACTTTGGCCAGGCAGTCTGATTCCCACCCCCAGCCACCCACTCCCCCCAAAATAGAAATCACTCAGTCTAGAAATTGGTGCAAACATAATTAAATGTAATGGACCAAATGTTAAACTATGAGAAGAATGATTTGAATTAGAGAAGCATAGACAGAAGAAGATAACAAAATCATCACTTCCTGTGGGGACATCAGCAGCCAACCATTAATCTTTGTCGGTCATATGGTTTAAAGAGGAGTGGGCAGGGGGAAAGAGATCTGGGGTTGATATTTTGTGCCTTGGACTACAAAGCAATCACTGTGGATATATAAATAGAAGACATCTGGGCTGAGGTTTCAGATCACCTACACCCATCAGAAAAACAGCCAGACTCCTAGCACTGTGCTCTTACCTGGACTAATGCTCAGCTCTGTCAATACTTTAAAGGGGGAAAAGAGACAGAGCAGAGCTATATTTTATTAAAAGGCTTAAATCACCCACATTGGCACAGGAATAGCAAAGAAAATGACACAGCCCTGAGCTATCTGCAAAGATGTGTGGAAGAAAAGGAAGAGCTCCTGCCTGGGAAAACTGCAATCCTGTCTCAAAGTCTACAAGACTATCTAAGCAGAGGAAGTGAATGAATAACTGTGGCACATGCATGAGTGGCTGAAAGTTCAGCCTGAACGGTAATTGGCACTATCCGTGCTCCTCTGATTAACTGGTTTTGGCTACAGCACTAGTCAGACGCATGCTGAGTTCATAGCACAAAAGTATTCATGCTGCACTGAAGAGCCTCTCAGATCAGCCGGTGGATCCCTGCAGAGAAACAGCAAACACAGATCTGAAGGATGCAGTCTCCAGGGAAGGTTTCTAAATCCTTACTGCGTGTCACTAATTCCTTGTTATCCAGAGCTGAAAGAGAAAGGACTCCTGGAAGAATTCAGATGCTCCTGCCACTTTTCTCTACCTTGGAAATGAAGGAAGAGAGAAGAAAATGGATGGTGCTCATGTGGAGAGACATTTAAGAACAAAACCAGGCTAATCACTGTGATCTGAATGTAGATGGTTGTAATTCTTTATGAAAATAATGGCCTGAAAGTTGCTAATGAACCCAAACAGCAAATAGCCCAAAGAACTGACTTGCAAGGATGGGAAAGAAAGTTTGCACACTGATAGATCTCCAGAAAGCCTTCTGACAGGGAGTGGTCACAGCTGGGGATGGCTTGCAGATAGCACAGGAGAGTCACCCCAAGACCTTACAGTGGCACTGGGCATGGCACCAGCAAAAGAAATGGGGCAGAGCAAGGAAATCAGGCATTTTTCACATGAGAGGTGTTTTTACTTTTCTGTGAAGGCCTGCATAACCTATTGCGTCTGCTCCAGAGTTATGGCCAAGACCTCCTTTCAGCTCATTCAGCTCTGAAGTCAGCTCCATGGACTCCTGTTGTATATTTGAACCACCAACACAATCACTCTGCAGGATGACAGAGAAATTCCAAAGAACATTAATTGCTTGCTTCCACACTCCCCTAACTACCACCAAAAAGAGAGCTGGAGAGCATCACCCAGAGCCAGAGTACACCAACCAATGCTGTTGTGTTTCTGACATGGCTTGCTGGTTCAAGCACTCTTGCCAAATATAAGCAGTTTAATTTAGACTATTAACAGTAGCATTAAGGAAAAACACATCCATATTTTTGTGTGTGAGCTGCCCATGCCCTCCCCCTCTCCCTCCTTCCCAACTGCTGTGTGGTGGCTAACTGCAATGTGAGGAATAACAGAACAGATCACAACTTAGATATTTCCAAAGTTGTTTGGGGTCGCTTGGCCATTACTCATTTGCAACACAAAGTAAACAGAGATGAAACATAAGTATGAAGCTTTTCTATCCAGAAGAATCAATCACATGTAGAATATACAGAAGAAAGAGCAATTTCACACAAACTAAGAATTTGGTTCCCAGAGCAAAACCAACCAAACTGTGGCCACAAATGTCTCAGCAGCTTCTTGAGGTTCTATCTCCTCAGCAGCTGTGCTGGGGTAATAACATACCTGTACGTTGCTGGCCACAGCTAGCCCAAGATTCTTGTTGCTGAAGCTGCCTGGACTGTCACCAGGTGTACCACATGGAGGGAATGTGGAGAGACATGACCCTGGACTGGCTGAACATCCCTCCCATCACTTGCATCACTTCTCTCTTCTTCTCTCTTTCTTCACATGACCTCCTTTGGGTTTTTTTTTTTTTTTTTTTTTTTTGCCCTTCTTCCCTCCCCCCAACATCTTGAAGCAGCACTTCTCAGGAGAAAGCTGAGGTTCATACCAAGGCTTCCATGTACACTGGATTGCACAAAATGCCTCCAACACTGCCCCAGCTTTGTCTGAAGCCAACATCACCTCCAGTTCTTTATTTTTCTCCTTGGTTCTTACGTGTCTAAAAACCTACTGAATGAGGCTCCAAAACTCTCTACCACAGTTTAGTTCCTTCAGTTTCCACAGCAAATGTAGTTTTTCCTGATGGTCAACATTAAAAAAATAAATAAAAAAATCAAGCTTATTGGTCTGCTGGGATTTCCTGAGGATATTTTCTTCAAAAAATTATTTTTCAGGATTGTCTTTTAAGCTTTTTCCCTGAAATTTGGAAGCGATATTTTGATGTTCAAGAAACAAATTATAAAAATAATTTAGAAAAGCTGGATCACTCATTATGAAGTTTTTGTTAGGGAAAAAAACCCACCAAAATCTATTTCTGATTTAGCAAGAACTTAAATCTGCTGTTCTTGCATAAAGGTATGACAGAATAGGCTGTAGGACCTTGCCATCAAGAAATATGAATAATAACTTTGTAAAACTCTTCATCACATGGCTGAGTGTGATGAAACTATTCCAGAGGGAGATACTTGTCATAGAATAAGTCTTGTCTCACTGTCATGAAGTTGGCTCAGCATTATTTAACTGATGATTCATTATTTTGCACATTATTTTGAACACTAGTCATTCATGAGGACCTTCCCCCTATACTGGGCACAGCACAGATATAGAATGAAAAAGCATCTTTTGCTCCCAAGAGCTCCTAGTCATTGTAGAGGACTGGAGGGCCAGATGGAGGCAGACATGCAGACAGACAGATGGAGGATGAGATTAAAGGAACCAGCCAGGACATACTGTCAGACTTTTGGTAACCATCACAGTTAGGGAGAGGCTTAAGTGTGTCCGTGATATTTATATTCTGTCAAAAGTTTTTACATGTCCCATGCCCATTCCTGCCTCCATTAATCCCATGAGATCTGATGTAGGAAAAGGAGAATACTGTGAGTGGTACAGCACCCACCGGGGACCCTCGGGAGAAGCTCCACAGCAATTCATATGTGGGGAGAGGGCCAGTCTCTGAGCCATCTGCCAAAAAGCTGGAGAAGCCCAAAGCTGCCCCAGCCACTTCTAGGAGGAAACAGTGGGAAGCAAAATTATATCAAGACGTGGCTTTTTATTTTTACCTTGCTCACCAGATGCATTTTGAAAAACTGTTGCAGGCTGCTAGGAAGAACTGCTCTCCTCTACTTGCAAGTTTTTCTCCATCCTCATGTTGAAGTGGGAGAAGTGACCGAGATTACAAGCTTCCCTACTCACACATCTGCGGTTTCCCAGGCTCTTTATTCCCAGAAGGAGCTGTGCACAGCCCTCTGCTTCACTGGGACCCTTGTACTTTCAGCACCCTAAGAGTCACCCCTTCACTTCTCAAAGCCCTGGGTGCTCTCCTCGGGGCCAGAAGGTGCCTGGCAGCAGCTGTTCTCACCCCGGGGTCTGCTTGCGCTTGACAGCTCTGCTCAGTTATATCTTGCCTCTGTGCTCCCTGTCCCGTCCACCTCCTCCTTTCGTATTCCTCCTCTTGGCTGCTCTGCCTCCCTCCCCTTTGTATCCCTCCCTTTTCACCTCCCCCTTTGCACCTTTCTCATTTACACCCCTCCCCTTTGCCTCTCTGCCCCTTCGCATCTCTGCCTTTTCCCATCCCTCCCCGTTCCGTCTCAGCTCCTTGCATCTCTGCCCCTGTTCACCCCCTGCCCCTCGTCCCTTTGCATTTCTTCCCCTTTTAACCCATCTCTGCCTGCTTGGGTCTGATCCCTTTGGGTGTCTGCCTCCTGACACCCTCCGTTTCACCATCCCCCCATACGCCCCTTTGCACCCCCTTGCTTTTGCTTCCTCACCCCTCCCCGCCTTGCTGCCTCTCTGCCTTCTCCATCCCGGCTCCTTTGCACATCTCCTCCAGGGCCACCCCGGTTCTCCTCAACCTCTGGGGCAGCCTGCAGTGGCTCCGTGCCGTTCACCCCTCTCCAGCGCCTCCAAACCCCCCTTAACCTCTTCCCCTCCCTGCCTGCCCTCCCGCCCTCTCCTGCGCGCCCCGGACCCGGCCGCGGAGCCTTCCGCGATGCCGCCTCCTCCGCGGCTGCTGCCGCTGCTGGTGCTGAGCTTGGGGCTGGGGGGACGGGTGGGAGGCGGGGGCGGCTGCCAGCTGCCGACCGAGTGGCGGCCGCTCAGCGAGGGCTGCCGAGCCGAGCTGGCCTCGATCATCGTCTACGCGCGGGTGCTGGCGCTGCACCCCGACCCCTACGGCGCTTACAACTACCTGCCCTGGCAGAAGGGCCCACCCGCCGGCCCCCAGCACGGAGCGGAGGGGCTCTTTTATTCGGCCGAGATCGAGCTGCTGTGCGACCAGGCGTGGGGCAGCATGCTGGAGGTGCCCGCCGGCTCCCGCCTCAACCTCACCGGCCTCGGCTACTTCTCCTGCCACTCGCACACCGTCATGCAGGGCTACGCTTATTTCTTCTTCCTGCGGTGAGTCCCGGGGTAGCGGGGGTCCCGGGGAGAGGAGTCGCTACTCCGGCTCTGGGGCATCACCGCGCCCGCCCCTGCCCTGGAGGGTTCGCTCCGTCCCGCTGCCGCCCTTCCCGCAGCGTCTACCCACAGCTTCATCGGAAAAAAGCCAAACCCAAATACATATTATTGCAGCACTACCGGGCAGCAGACGGACGGAGACCTGCTGCTGAGTAGCTCCTGGGTGCTGCTGGTTTGGTTTTACTGGAGAGGGGCCAGCACCTGCTCTCCAAAGTTTGGCACAGGAGTTTAAAACACATCCCCAAATAGTCATCTGAAAGCTTTGTCTTAGCTTTCCCAAGTCCCAGACAAATCCTGACTTTGGGCTTATTAAAAAAAAAAAAAAAAAAAAAAAAAGAGAGAGAGAAAAGAAACCACAGTGTAGGAATAGAGCCATAGCTGTGACCTTTCAATCCAAGAGTGTTTACAGAAGGCTACTCAGTGGCTTGTTTGGATATATTCCTGCATTGGGTGCATAACGCAGCAGTTTGATGATGTCTTGTGCTCAGTCTGTGGCAATATCTTTAAACATGTTTTACATGAATTATTTATTAACTGCTTGAAGGGATGCTGAAACTCCAGGATCCCTAGATCCTGGAGTTTCAGTAGGAACCATGGGCCAAAGTATAGATTTGCCTCATTCATGAGGTTTTATTGATGTTGGCAGGTTGGCAGGTGCCTTTTAGGTCCTTACTGCTGCTGCCTGGTCCAGTCCTCTGTGAGGAAGTTGTCATCTTGGCAACTAAATACCAGACAGCCAAGAGCCATATGCTGGCTAGAAGTTTGTCTGTGTGACTTTGGTGGCACTTGCTGAGCCAGACTGAAGTATGATGGGTGCCTTCTGTGGGAAAGTGCTGTTCAGCCTCACAGAGGGCTGCCTGTGCAATTTGTGTTTCAGAATGGATGAGAATTACATCCTCCTGCCACATGGAGTCAACTTCCAGGAGGCAATCTTCCCAGACACCCAGGAGAACAGAAGGATGTTTGCCAGCCTTTTCCAGTTTTCTAACTGCTCACAGGCACAGCATGTCTCAAGTTTCTCCAGTGACTGGGAGATTCAAGAGGACAACCGGGTAAGGGATTTGTTTGCTCTCTAGGGCTTGTTTTCTAATTGGGCACAGGCATTCCAATGTTGTTTGCAAACATACATGTATCTAGATACATGAATGCAAAGCAGAAGATCCCTGTTTTTTTTGGTCTTTTGGTGGTATCACAGGCAAAGTAACACACCGGGGCAAAGTTAATTTCTGTTTTCAAAGCTGACCTCTGTTTTAGCTCTTTATCTTCCTGTGGACCTGAACAAAGCTTGGTATCAATCTGTTCAAGAGTAATACACTGGAAACAAATGTTGTTTGTGATCCTGTCTTGCTCTGCCAAGTCATTTCTGGGTTTGCTATCTAGACACCCCAAACTTTAACTTCATCCGAAATGTTCAGGAGCAGAGTTTTTCTTGCCTAACTTCACGTCTGACAACACAAACATCTACTATCACCCTAAGCTGTCTTTGTAGCTTCTGGGAAAAAGTTAGACTGTTGAGGGCATATTTCATCTAAGTGATGAGGGCATGGTTCATCTGAACATGTACTTCTGAACAAGCTGAATGAAATGCCTTCTTCTCCTCTCAAGGGAAGCCACAGCAAGTAGTCCAATGTCTAGGTGATCCTCCCTTAAGAAAATACTTTTTTATTATGGAAAGACCAACAATGCCAGTTGTTAGTGGCTTCTGAGCCCCTTTATGGAGCTGTACTATGTGTAATAAATGCAGGATTTTACTAAATAATTCCCTGGCAGCAAGAAGCAACCTGCAGTTATGTGTGTGCAATGTCTGGATCTGCATATACATTTGCAAAAGAGGAATTTGGAGAGACGTTGTAGTGCCAAACCTTGCTTGATGAGGCTGCTGGTTTCCACTGGTAGGTGAGAACATTTAAAACATTTCTTTTGGTCAGGAAGGACAGGACATGTCACGGCTTTGCATCTTCTGTGGATTCATCCAAGGAACAATATTTACACAGGGCAGTAGATGAACTAGTGGTTTGTTGGGAGGTGGATGGAGGGAGCTTGGTAGCTGCCTGAGCCCTTTCCCTTCACTAGCAGGCTGACTGCCAGTGTACAGTTTGACCTGCTGCATGACTGTCTGGCCACTGACACAATCCTGCTCCTTGGGGTGTGCCATGAGCGAGTGTTTTCTTAGAGCAGATATTTTGGGGAGGGAGTGGGAAACGCTGATCTTCAAATGCATGACTGGGGACACCATCAGGAATTGATGTTTAAGAGAAAATGAAGCATCTTACAATTAGATTGCAGAACCATAACCCTGGCTGGGCAAAAAGCAGGAGGTGCCTGTGATGAAGTGGTTATTAATTTACGGATATGAAAATTGAATAATGAACATTAATTTTAAATAAATTATTAAAAAATTAATAACCTATTTGGCAAATAATGGTGCTGCTGCTGCCAAATCAGATTTTTGCTCCAGGAGAGCAAAGTGGCACTGGAGAATCACTACATCCATCTTTCCATGTCTGCTTGAGATGCCTCTTCACTGCTTATTTAGCCACACTTAGCTACATGTAAGGGATCCTGATGGATTGGTGCTCATTTATGCCAGAAGTGAACCTCACCCACCCACTGTAATGGAAATCACGAGGCAGAAACCTCCAGGGTAAGTTGGGGCAACCAAAAGCATATGTATCAAAAGCGTATTTCAGCTCTCGTGCTATTTGACCCCACACAGCTGTGAACAGAGTAGGGGGGATTAGAGCTGCTGGTCATCCAGGCTGGGGGTGATGGCTTTACATACTTCAACACCCACCCATGAAGGGAATAAATTCAGCACAACTGATGGATACTTTGTCTTCCTTTCATAATGAAAAGTCAAAGCTTCCTCTGCACCAGTTAAAAATAGTTCAGGGTGACTGTGCTCCCATTCAGCTCCTGCATCTGTGTTTGACCAGCTGAGCACTGGCTCAGCCTGGGAAGTGGATGGTGTTTCTGGCTAGCATGGTATTAGGAATTTATTCCCCAGCTCTTCTCAATGCAGGTGCCCATGTCCAGGGTGCAGCTCTCTTTAGTATTTGTTCCTCTCTTTGCCTTCTCACATCTGATGGTGAGCAGCCCTGCAGAAAAGGACTTGGGGCTACTGGTGGGTGAAAAGCTTGACATGAGCACTTGCAGCCCAGAAAGCCAGTCACATCCTGGGCTGCATTGAAAGCAGCATGGCCAGCAGATTGAGAAAGATGATACTGCCACTGTAGTCTGCTCTGGTGAGACCTCACCTGAAGTACTGTGTCCAGTTCTGGGCCCACACAAGAAAGATGTGGACCTGCTGGAGCAGATCCAGAAGAGGCCACAAAGCTGATCAGAGGGCTGGAGAGTTGGGGTCATTCCGCCTGGAGAAGAGGCTCTGGGGAGACTATATAGTGGCATTTCAATATCTGAAGGCGACCCACAGGAAGGCTGGAGAGGCACTGTTTTGAAGGGCCTGTAGTGACAGAACAAGGGACAGGATAGATTTGGATTAGACATAAGGAAGAAGTTCTTTACAATGAGAGTAGTGAGATACTGGAAGAGGTTTCCCAGAGATGTGGTGGAGGCCCCATCCCTGGAGTCATTCAAGGTCAGACAATGGCACACTGAGCAACCTGATCTAGTTAGAGATGTCCCTGTTCACTGCAGGGAGATTGGACAAGATGACCTTTAACAGTCCCTTCCAACTTGATGCATTCTATGCTTCTATGATTTATGATTGCCGCCACATCCACTCAGATCCCATCAGGGTGCAAGCAACTTCCACTTCCAAATGTACTTGGAGGAGCTGCCCCATGCTGGCTTTTGAGCTGAAACCTATGCCCACCCTTGTGACACAGAAACTGAGCGTTACTCAGAGGATTACTCTTGAAAAGCCTCTTGGAAAAGAGGCTCTTTGGGTTCTTGTGGAGCTTCTGCGATTGTGTCAAGCTGTGGAGAGCTTGGACAGAGAGGGAATTGTCTTATGGTGGGGCTCACACTGCAGTGAGAAGTCAGGGGTCTCACTAGCTGCCTATGTAGTGACATAAATTGCTGTGCAATCAGAGGCAAGATGTGGAAAGGCTGAGATCCTCAGAGCAGAAGGCAGTTGGGATGAATAATAATAAATAATAAATAAGGTACTGCCTCTGGGTCATGAGGCAGCAGCATGCATGGATAGCTTAAAAAGTGGCTCTGTCTAAAAGCAATGTGCTCAAGTAGGTTAAGAATAAAGGTGTGAGAAAAACTTCTCTTTACAGCTGGATCCCATACTCAGGAAGACTTTTAAAATCCCTGCATTTGCTTATGGCCCTGTGCCCTACTCTTGATATATTTTTGGGGTAGGCATTTCAAGGGAGAATTCAGCACTCAAAGTATGTCCAGTTACAGTGAATAATTTGTGTTTGTAGTTCTGGAGTGCTCAGCTGGAAGGTGAGAGTGCCCTGGGTCAATGCCTTTAGCCTCTTATAATGCTGCTCCCACAATAGGTTCCTTCTGCAGAGTGTACCTGAGCCGGCAGCAGTCAGGACCCCAAAGGTGACTGCTGACTTGCTAGCCTCTGGCTTGCCCTCTTCTCTCTGCAGTGCTCCTTGCATGCCAGCAGCCGTGTCTGGGCTGTCCCAATGGATGAAACAAGAAAAACCCTGACAGCTCCTTCTTTTCCTACCAGCATGAGTGTCTGATGATGCAAAAGAGAGCAAAGAGATGTGCAGGAGCTTCTTGATGCACTGGGATGCACCACTGCCTTTTCCACTGTAGAAATGCCCTTCTAATTTTTGGAAAGCCCCATGGCTCATGGTGAAAGGAGGCCAGACCCAAGGCACATCTTGTTGGGGATAACATGGTCCTCATTCTAGGCCTGCTGCTGTTGCTGGAAGCTAATTCCAGCTGTGTTTTTAAGCCCCTTGCAGTCTGGGCTGAGGGCCAGATGTAGCTTGCTGTAGTTTTTCAGTAACCTTACAGTCTCATAAACTCACTTAGGTTCTTGTTCAGGCCACTCTGCAGAACAACAGTAGCTCCTGCTGGCATTTCTTTAGGCACTTGCTTTTTGGCTTCCAGATTTGCAGAGGCACTAATTAATTTGGCTCCATCCTGGCTTTTCTTACAGCCTCTTAGTGGTATTTGCAGACCTTGTGTTTTACTCCAGCTTGCCACTGCAGCAGCTTCCACAAGGCTGTTGCTAAAGCTCTAAGTTTCTACCAGGCTTGGAGCTGGATTTGTAACAAGCAGCTGCATTATTTGAAGAGTTGCGGGAGGGAGGGGAGCCTTCTTGCAGCACATTGCAGGTACCTGGGTCCCAAGTTTGGCCCAGTCCCAGAGCTTATGTTGTTGGAGACAGTAACACAACAGCACTCCTTTCTCTCTCTTGCAATTAGTTTTAGTCAATCCTTCCCACCCTCTGCCCCTGGGAGAAATGCAGTATTCACCTATCCAAGGAGTCTTGCAGTCACAGCAGTTTCTTTCAATAAGCTGCTTTTATTTATGAAAGAAATAATTAAGTAGTAAAAAAACCTAATGGAAATTCTTAAAAGCTCTGTGTTTTTACCCAAGCTTCATGCTAACCCCCTGAGGGAAGATCCACAGAACTATCAAAGAGTTTGTAAAGTCTGACAGCCTGCTACACGGACATGCCAGGTTGTCCTGTTGCGACCAAGGTGCAGCCTTGCTTTGGCAAACCACCCCAGACAACCTGTTTCCTTTACCCTCTGCCTTCCCTCCATGCAAAGGTCCTAATTTCTGTAGGTCAGATAAGGTCAATTAAAACCTTATTGCCTCGTATGTGCAGGAGGAATGACACCAAAGTAACTCCAGGTCTGGTGATAATAAGGTCTATAGAAGTGACAAAAGGAGCTTGTCATTATTTGTTATTCAGAGAGATTTTAGCTCCAGGCTGATAGGCAGATGTGGTCTTGTGGCCTCCATTCCACTTATTGTGAGTTGAGGTGGTGTTCCTGATCTGGGACCATGCAGTGCTTTCCAGGGCACCTTCCTCCCTTTTTTTTTTTTTTTTCACACAGGAGAATTGTAAGTTTATCCCATATGCATTAGCAGTGGCATGTCAAACTACCTGTGGGCAACTCTGAGAGCAGTAGTGCTAGTGCTGTGATAAAGCCCACGGAACTTAAGGAGTCCAGTAACTTCAATTAAGCCTGGTGAGATTGCAGAGAGAAATTATTTCTTTTATTAAGCCTCTCTCCCTGCATTGCTTCTCCTCCTCTCAAGCATCAAAACCACAATGATGCTGTTACTTCAGCTGATTTAGACAGACTTCTGAGAGGCCTCTAGAGATTTATCTGGGTAATAAGAAAGGTTTTATGAGAGTTATGACTGTTCCAAATAAAAAGCAAGGTAATTAGTGGGTTAGTGCGTCAGTCTTCAAGCACCTGCTTAGCATCTTCGGGCTTGGGTCCTCCTCTCTGATGGCAGTTTGGCTGCTGTAGCAAACTGATGACCTGATTGGGACACCTGCAAGACTTTGAAGCAGTAGAGAACCAGTAAGAAAAGCAATGTAATTGCATAAATGGCCTTGCTGTTGTTGTGCCAAGCAAAATTTAAATTAAATGGCATTCTTCCTCTGTGGAAGTAGAGGACACAGTTTCAGAACTATTTGTACTTCAGCAGTGGCTGTATGTGTGAACTGGGAGCTACTGGATCAGATAATTTCCTGTACCCATCTATGGGCAGCATCAGCACATTTTGACAGCAGTGGCCCCAACCCATCTCTTCTCTGATGTTCTCAACTGGGTGGATGGTAGAGGGTCTCATTCAGTGCCACTTCACAGGACCACAAGATATTAAATCACAATGAAATAGCTGTTTGCACAGAAGCTCTTTGAGCTTGCAGTGTTTGCTGTGGGGACCTGTGTCGATCATCCATCTGCCCAGCTAACATGCCCCTGGAAAAGGGAAAAGAATGTAAGTTGGGGAAATCTCCATAATTTTTCTGCCTGCCCTGATTTTTGGTTTGGACAGTGATTAAATGGTATCATGGCTAGGTACCTGCTGGAGAGATGCCTACTGCATCCCTAGAGAGAGAGCCTCAGCTGCCTTAAATGCAGGGACCAGAGCTGTTCCTGCTGTGGCTGAGATGGACTTCAGTGATGCTGAAGGAGTCTTTGCTTTATGAATCATGCAAAGCCTGGCCACTAGACATGCAAGCTGATAACTGTAATGGATTTCAGCTTAAACTTTATCCATGGTATCCACTGATATAAAATGGAAAAGCAATTTGCTTTTTTTCTCTTTTAAAAGTTAAGAACTTCTGTTCTTGAGGAGTTTCTTCTCTGCTCTGAGTGCTAGCACTGTAAAGCACTGTTTGTAGAGTCCAGGCCCAGCAGTTTCAGGGGCAGGACTGGTTTGGAAAAGAAAAAGCAGCAGCCTGGCCTTGGTTAAGACAATTTTCTTTAATTCCCATGTACTGGCCTTCTGTGTTTGCTTGTGGCGTGAGCTGTGTAATGAATCCTGCCCTCTCTGGTCCTAAGGCATTAGGGAAACAGAAAATATTCTCAGTTCAAAACAGTGCTACATGACAAGGGCAAGGCCAAAAGATATTGAAATAACTGGAAGTAAGTCCAATATCTAGAGGTCTGAAAATCTTGGTTTACATTCAGTTTCTTGCCTTGCTGTCTGTTAGAAGAGCTGTTGCTCGGTTAGCCCAATAGCATAATAGAAACTGTACAGTGCTTCTGGATTGTTATAGTAGTGGTTTACAGCCCTTAGTTCTTGTCCCAGAAACTCACACAGAGTGTATCCTCTCCCCATGAGCTGTGTTTAATTTGAAAACATGCAAGAAATATGAGATGAAATGGAGAACTGCTGACAAGTGTCTGCGACGAGGGGAGACCACAAGACAGTTGGTACATTTGGGTTAACATCTCCAAGAGTCTTTTGGCATAGAAATGGCATTGACTTGTTTCCAAATCTTCCCACTCAGACTGTGGTAGAGACTCTTAGAGATCTGACTGGCATCTCCCTATCGGTTTTCTGTCATTCCACATGCACACAGGCTGCTAAAAATACAGAATAAAAGATCACAGAAGAGTACTCATTATTCTTAGCTACAAGATGTTTCCATTGCATATGGTCTTTGTCGTATTTATAGAACCAAGAAGGTGTTCTGAACATTTCCCAGGAGAAAAAATAGGGACATTTCTCTGGTTTTAGGGTGTCTCTTAGAGGCACCTTATTTCTGTGTCCGAAGGCAGGTTGGCTGGCTGCTATAGACAGTGCAGGAGAGAGAGCCTCAGGTAGGATTGGTTGTGAACAGACTGAATAAGGAGCTTTGCTGCACCCATCTGAACTCTTGTCCTTACTGGCAGCTGGGACTGGTGAGAAGCTACCCAGATGAGGCCCCCACTCAGTACCCTCCTGGTACCAACGTGAAGTGAGGGGAGTCCCACATCTGTGTCCAAGCTCCTGGTGAATGAGTCTGAACTGACTTACTCTCGGACAAACAATGTAGATTACTCCAGAGCACAGCTCTAACTGTGTCTCAGGCACATCCAAGTACATGATATCCCTAAAAGTATCTGGTTTTCAACCCACTGAGCAAGGAATGCCTAAACAGCCATGGATATGTGTGTGTATGTACACAGCTGCCTCCTCTGAAGGGTGAAACACCAATCCTTCCAGGAACTGGCAATGAATGAAGACCCACATGGCTCCAGGCTGCTTTTAATTATCCAGAGCCACGCTTTAAAAAAGCTCTGCCAAATGCACTAAATCATTCCAGATTTCATGGCACAAAGCTGTTTGCTGCTGCACATGAACTTGGTGCTGAGCAGTCTTCTGATCCTGGCCCCAGCACTTGAAAACACTTATGCCCATGGCCAAATCATCTCTCTTTGCACTGGTTCCTGTATTCAAGATGCTGCCTGGGTGTCTGGGACCTGGCCCCCAAGGAAAAGGGTTGATGTTGATGTTCTCATAAGGTGGATGTGTTACCATACCAATTTGAGGGAAAAGAAAATGTGCAGTCCAAAGAAGCAGATCTTGGTGGGTTTTATTATTCATTTTGTCCCATGATTTTTCAACCTGAGAGAGTGGAGGTACTGACTTAGCCTGAGAGCTACTGGAAAATACTCAGTGATTTTGTTTGGACTGGGAGCAGGAAAGGGAAGCAAACATCTGAGGTGGGTGCCTCTAGCTCTTCACCTGCTTGGATGGTCCTGGACTTTGATTTGGGCCATTTGTTTGGGGAAATAAACTCAGAGTGAGTCTCAGGCAAGTTTTCTGGCACAAGAGCAGCCAAAATGAATGAAGGAGGTCTCCAAATTCTGTGTTCTTCAGCCCAGTTACAGGACCCATCAACCCTCTCTGTAAAACCGCAAGTCTATAGACGTGTGAAGTGTTTGTGTGTACAAACATGCTTTATGTTGATCAGCAGTTGGGGAGGTGATTCATATTTGCAGATGACACCAAGCTGGGGGCAGCAGTTGATTTGCTGGAGGGCAGAGAGGCTTTGCAGAGGGACCTCGACAGGCTGGACAGATGGGCAGAGTCCAATGGCATGAGATTTAACACATCCAAGTGCCGGGTTCTGCACATTGGCCACAACAACCCCAGGCAGTGCTACAGGCTGGGGTCAGAGTGGCTGGAGAGTGGCCAGGCAGAGAGGGACCTGGGGGTACTGGTTGATTGTAGGCTGAACATGAGCCTGCAGTGTGCCCAGGCAGCCAAGAAGGCCAATGGCATCCTGGCTTGCATCAGGAACAGTGTGGCCAGCAGGAGCAGGGAGGTCATTGTGCCCCTGTACACTGCACTGGTTAGGCCGCACCTTGAGTACTGTGTCCAGTTCTGGGCCCCTCAGTTTAGGAAGGATGTTGACTTGCTGGAGCGTGTCCAGAGAAGGGCAACGGGGCTGGTGGGGGGTTTGGAACACAAGCCCTATGAGGAAAGGCTGAGGGAGCTGGGGTTGCTTGGCCTGGAGAGGAGGAGACTGAGGGGTGACCTTATTGCTCTCTACAACTACCTGAAGGGAGGTTGTAGCCAGGCAGAGGTTGGCCTCTTCTCCCAGGCATCCAGCACCAGAACAAGAGGACACAGTCTCAGGCTGCGCCAGGGCAGGTTTAGGCTGGATGTTAGGAAGAAGTTCTACACGGAGAGAGTGATTGCCCATTGGAATCAGCTACCCGTGGAGGTGGTGGAGTCACCTTCACAGGAGGTGTTCAGGAGAAGACTTGATGGGGTGCTTGGCTGTATGGTCTAGTTGTTGGGTGGGTTGGATTGTTTGATGGGTTGGACGCGATGATCTTGAAGGTCTCTTCCAACCTGGTGTATTGTATTGTATTGTATTGTATATGGCCCACAGTCCTGGGCCAGGATCTGTCCTTGAGGCACATGCTGCTTCTACAGGCACTATAAACAGATCTGGTCTTTCGTTAGTTGCTGGCCCCAGTTGACCTTGAATCTAGGGAGAAGTCTTTTCTTTCCACTTCTGTCTCTCTCCTGTCCCACCTGTGAAATAGATATAGAAAAAGATGGAGTAAAATGTTTGCTAAGATCAACAGCCACCAAAATCCAGCTGTCAGCTGGCAGACAGGACACCTGTAAAGCTGCCTGTAACCACATCAGCCACTGCAGCCTGAAGGATGATGAGATCTCTCAATTTGGGATGTATTTTCTCCCAGCCCATGCATTTTGATGTTTATTTGTGTAAATGGCAAGCCAAGATGGCTCTGAGGCAGCAATAGTTCAAATCCCTAATGGAAGCTGCAGATGGAGCTTTTTAAAGCCCATCCTGCCTCCACCAGCCAAATTCCCCCAGAGAATGTCCTTGTGCCACTCTGCTTGACCAGGAGAGGCCATGCAGTGCCAGGCTTGGCTTTGCCTCTGGCCCTGGAAGCACAAAGCCCTTGCTGCAGCTAATGCAAAGTGACAAACCAGAGAAACTGGTTTAGAGGGACTGGGAGCATAGCAATTGGTGTGACCAGTTACAGCTGGTTGCTGCTCAAATCATTGCAGGTGCCTCTGGCAGCTGACATGATGATTACCTCCTTTGCTCCCCATATTTGCAGGTTGGTGTTTTTTTTGGAAGAATGCTGCTACAACTGTTACTCCAGTTATCTGTGAAATGAGTGACAGTAGGAAAAGATACACTGAGCGAGAAGCAAGTCTCTGTGACACTGTATAAAGTGAAGGGGAAATAATATGGCTAGAGAGCCATACTGAGTTTCTGTCCAATAAACTGAAGAGCAAGCAAGCAAGCAAAATAATATTTCCTGAGATCTTAAAGCACTTAATGGACTTGTTCTGCTGTATTTTTGCATTTCCCAAATCAGTGGGGACCCAGAAGAAATACTAGCTACTGCAAAAGGGAATGTCATCACAGTGTTTTGTACTGAGACAAGATGTGGGACTAAAGTGAAAGCCAGTGCTTACATACTGTTATCCTTGAACAGACTCATCTTATCACCTTACAGAGGTGATCAGATTTTTCCTTTCTGCAGATGGTAAAAGCAAGGCAGGCATGTTAGACTCTGTAACCCGGTGGAGACAATTCTCTTTGACCAAGGATTTATCTATACTGGTATTAGAAACAGTTGTCTGAACAATTTTTCTTTCCATAACGTGTGTAAATCCTGTGCCCTTCCCCTTTCCTCTCTGTGGCTTATGGCTTTGTTACACAGGCAGTACCATACTTTTGAGTAAGAAGATATCTTCAGATGGGTGACGAACTCATAAGCAACTGAGGTTTGGTTGTTGGTTCAAACCAAAGGATGTTGGTGGCAAGCTACCCGTGGAGGTGGTGGAGTCACCTTCATTGGAGGTGTTCAGGAGGAGGCTTTATGGGTTTTTGGCTTCATGGTTTAGTTGTTTAGGTGGGTTGGATTGGTTGATGGGTTGGACATGATGATCTTGAAGGTCTCTTTCAACCTGGTGTATTGTATTGTATTGTATTGTATTGTATTGTATTGTATTGCATTGTATTGCATTGTATTGTATTGTCTGGCTTCCTTCTTCAGGTGAACAGTGACATGTGTCCTCTTCATTGCCACAAAATGCAATGAGTTTGTCACCTCTGCTTGTCTTCACTGTACACCCATTTCAGAGCACTCTTATTTGTTTGGCTTGCTTTCTGTCTTTCCAGAACCTTTAGACAAAAATCTCAACACAATTATCGTCTTCTGGATGTTTTTGATTACATTTTTTATTGTGGAAAAAAAGATAAAAATACAGTGAGTTGCTTAACTGGATGGTAGACAGGGAGAAAAAGGAGGGAAAGTCAAAGTGAGGTAACATATTGTCCCGACATTGGCTGAGGATTGGAGTAGGAATTTGGGTGCTATAATTCCCCATTTCCATTAGAAGGAGAAATAAGCCCTTTTCTGAGCCTTTGAAGCATGAAAATAGAAGTCACATCCACTCAAAATCTTCTATGTTGATGCACAGCAGGAAAGTTCTTTTTCACCTTAAAATCATCATCTTGGAGCTTGGAAGAGGAGGGATAATGAAGAAGGGGCTTAGCTGCAGTGGCCATGGTGGACCTCTACCAAATGTCACCCTATGCTTTTAAAGAGCGCTGAGGTCCCAAATGGGTCATAAGATTTTATTTGTGGTCTGTACAAGATACACGTGTGAGAATTTCTGTGTATATGGCTTATTTGTGGGAAGGAACAGGCAGCTTGTTCTTGATCCGTAAGTACCATTGCTGAGGAGATACCTGTAAGTAGAGGCAAAGTAAATAAAGTAAAACTAACAGGTGTTATATAACACAAAAATAAAAACCCCACATGGAAATAGGAAATAAGGAAATAATCAACTGAAATATGTAGCCAGTTGATGTGGCAAAATCTCCATCATTTACAAAGCTTGGCTAAAGCTGGGAGATTGTGGTGGATCTCTTAGTCAAAAGGCAGCATTCTTCCTTTTTCTGCCTGCCTCTGGAGGAAGTTTCATGACATGGAGGCTCTGACATGGTTTCAGAGCACTCTGCCCCTGGCCACTTCTTACTCCTCAAATTGGACCGTGTTGACAGTACTGACTTGCTCCTGCTGGAGAGGGTTTAGGTTCCCTATGCTGTGGCTGAGCAGCTCCAGGAGGTACCAGATGGCATCCACAACCTACCTCCATAAACTGGATTCAAAAAGAGAACCCGTAGGTGAATTTTTCTAAAACCACTTGCAAGTTTCTTGAGTCCTTCAGATAGCTACAGCCATGATAGACATGATATTGGGAAAAGCCTGTGGATTGGAAACAAGCAGTTATAAGAAGACGCCAGGGAAGGGTTGTTACTACCATCAGTGACTGGATTTCTGCCCTTTTTCATCTTTTAGGCATGTTTTCTTTGAGTTCAGTTAACACTTTACAATCTGTCCCTTGAAATCCTAATTGAGCCTGTCTTTGTTTCAAAGGGCAGAGAAACAAATGTGATTCTTGGTTCTTTTCCCAAAGGTGCAGAACTGTTGATTAAAGGTGTCCTGGAAATAATATTTTTTTGCTCAAATCTTGTCATCTACAATAAAAATGGATCAAAATAACATCCAGTGACAAAACTCTGCTGTACTTAACCCATGTCTAGCAGCAGCTGAAGTACTGCTGGGAAATGTCCGGTGCTTCCAAGTCAGTGGCACTCTGGAACCACTGGAACGCATTCCGCTCCTTACAAACAGTGGCTGCTCCAGAATCACATTACAGGTGTTAAGGATGTGAAGGAGCAGACTCCTTCCATCACAGCATTAGGACAGAGAAGGGCTAAAATCAAAATTCCAGACTGGAGGCATTTGTCTGCTTATTCTGTGTCTTCAGGATCCACTTCTGGTTCCTGCCTATTGTCAGAAATGCCTGAAACGGGAGAAGCCTCCTGTGGTCGCTGCCAATAAAGTGGTGTTTATCATGCTCTGGTAATTGCATTTACTATGGTATTTACAGCATTGCCTAGGTTTTGACATGGAGAGCACTCAGGCTTGCCCAGGGCTAATCGTGTGCTCTAATCTGCTCCTGAGCCTGTGTGGATCTTTAAACATTCACATACACACAGGCCATGGTCAGTCCAAACCTGACAATTAGTGAGCTGGATATGTGGCCATTGCATTGTTAGTGTTTGATCTCAGAATTTATCAGGAGCAATATCTTGTCCCCTCCTCTCCAGATCCTAGATAACCCTCCCCTCCCCAAACCTCCCCTCTCCTCTCCTCTCCTCTCCTCTCCTCTCCTCTCCTCTCCTCTCCTCTCCTCTCCTCTCCCTCCTCTCCTCTCCCTCTCCTCTCCTCTCCTCTCCTCTCCTCTCCTCTCCTCTCCTCTCCTCTCCTCTCCTCTCCTCTCCTCTCCTCTCCTCTCCTCTCCTCTCCTCTCCTCTCCTCTCCTCTCCTCTCCTCTCCTCTCCTCTCCTCTCCTCTCCTCTCCTCCTCTCCTCTCCTCTCCTCTCCTCTCCTCTCCTCTCCTCTCCTCTCCTCTCCTCTCCCTCTCCTCTCCTCTCCTCTCCTCTCCTCTCTCTCCTCCTCTCCTCTCTCCTCTCCTCTCCTCTCCTCTCCTCTCCTCTCTCCTCTCCTCTCCTCTCCCTCTCCTCTCCCCTCCCCCGAACCCTCTCCTCTCCTCTCCGAACCTCTCCTCTCCCCTCCGAACCTCTCCGAACCGAACCTCTCCTCTCCGAACCTCTCCTCTCCGAACCTCTCCTCTCCCCTCCGAACCTCTCCTCTCCAAACCTCTCCTCTCCGAACCTCTCCTCTCCGAACCTCTTGTCTCCAACTCGTACACTATGGAAAGCCTCCTTAAAGATCTGCCAGGTCTGTTCTGCAACAGTTCTGAAAGAGCTCCTATGTTGCACCCAGTGGTGAAAGTAGCCCTGCAAATAATTGGTTTCAAATTCTGCTTTCCTTTTAGGGGAAGACAATATCTTAATACTGCAGAAATAGAGCTCATCTGAGCTCACATTGTGGTTTGGCCTTGGCCCCCTATGGACTTATTAGTGTCTAAAAGGGACAGACACGATCCTGGACCATTAATGTGACAACACCCTGACCATGACTACGGCTCTGTCTTTCTGTCTGATTTTCCTGAATGTTGCAGTTCTGGGCTTAGATTCAGTGAATTTTGAAAAAGTTCAGATCTTGAAACAAGCACTGCAGCCTGTTTGGGGTCATACTTCCATATCTGTTGCTGTGTGGAGCAGGTGGCTTCAATTGGGCTGAAGCTTAAGATGCATTTTGAAATATTTTTCTTCTAGTTTACAAAGCCTTTTGGATAAGGTTTGATGAATGCATGTAAGATGCTGAGTTTTATTTTGTGGATTTAAAGCAAATCTTCTACATTCCTTTAAAGTAATTCCTTGCATTTTGAAATTTCAACCCCCCAGGCCCCTTCTTTCCTGATCTAGGAAATGGTGCAAAAGATTTAAATGAAACTAAAAACATTTTTATTTGTACTTTATCAAAAGGGAACTTTATCTCTTATCCTGGAAACCCTTAGACTCCAAAGCTTGCAGGTAACAACTGGAGTAAGTGTTCTAATCCAGGCAACATTGTTGGAACCATCATGTAAAAGGACACTTTTTTTTTCTCCCCACATGGGGCTCTTTGAATTACTTCAACATTGATTTTAAGGATTTTTCTATTTGGAAACCAAGCATATACTCTAGTTTGGAATCTGAATGTAGTTTTTCCCATGCATTTTATGCATAAATATTCTGGTTTGAGATTGACTTCCTGATTAGATTTTTGTAAGTGGTAGTTGAAAGGAGTTAGGGAACTTGTCTGCTTCAACATTGCACTCAGAATGTATGAGAGACTGAATTTCATTGCAAACAAGACTCTACAGTGCTGCACCCAATAGCAGAGTGGAGTACAGGAGTCCTTTCATAGGTTCATAGATTCATAGAATGGTTTGGGTTAGAAGGGACCTTTAAGATCATCTAGTTCCAACACCCCTTGCACTAGACCAGGTTGTTCAAGGCCTCATCCAACCTGGTCTTGAACACCTCCAGGGAAGGGGCATCTGTGACCACCCTGGGCAACCTGTTGCATGCTACATTAAACTTCACATTTCACCCACTCTGAGCACCTTTGCTGTACCCCCAGCCAGCTCTTAGCACTGCATCTTCAGCACTCCTTCTCCCCCTCTATCCCATCATTCCACAAACAACAAAGCCATGATTGCAATTAAGCTGCATAGAAAAGTCTCCAGTGGTCAATCAAAGAACACTCTTCAGCTCCAAAGGTCAGAAACCTCTATATGGATCCATCTGTGCTGTCAGCAGAAGAGCTACAGACCCTGGGGCAGCTGCTTCAGTATCAGGAGCCCTGAACTTGTGCAAAATAGTGTTCTTCTGTTGACAAGTGGAGAATATGAGTGGAGGCTACAAAAGAAGTATGAGATATGTGATGGTTTGATTTCAAAAGTTTGAAATGGAAATCAAACTATATTCAAGTGAAGCAATCCATTGAATAGCTAAATATATTGTGTTTTGTATTATCTACTTAGAGGAAGTACACTAAATATTTCAACTTATTCCATTTCCACTGAAGCTCCTGCTGACTTCAAAGAAAAAAAAAGTATGTTAAGAAATATAGTCCATTTTCTCCTCCTCCTGTGATTTGAGAAGTGTGTAATCTGTGGTTGTGATGAGGTGTGGTTGGTATGAGACACTTTGGTCTCTTTTGGGCTGGTGGAAACTAAAGATACTGTGCAGAAGAACCAGCCAAGCCAACCACAGTGTTGCTTCTGTTTGAATTGCCTCATGTCAGACAGAGGAGACGTGCTTTTGTGGAAATCTCTCAATTTCTGGAAAAGGTAAAAGGAGGAGACAGGGCTGTTTCTTGCCACCATGAAGCAAGCATGGTGCCTGAAGGAGACCAAGTGTCCTGGAAAGATTTGCTCTTGGCAGCAACTAAAACACCTTATCTGTTTATATTGCCTCGAACCATTACTTAGAATTTATCATTCCTTACATGGCCCCATTTCTGAGGAGAGATGAACTTAGAAGCAGAACATCCAACCAAACCTGAGAAGCCTGAGCACCATCTTTCTAAACTGAAGGATCCTTTAACCCATAGTGGCAGTAGGCTCAAGGCCTGCTCGCAGAGATCATCTTGAAGGGAGCAATGAGTCATGCTGTACTAAAACTTATCAAGGACATACAGTTAAGAAAAATCAATGTGATTTGTTCTCAGCACTGGTTTGCTTAGCTGGGCTGATCCTCAGGCTTTCAGCCATTGTCTCCCCAGGTGATATATGATATATGATGTGGTGGTGGTTCCTGCTGACGCTTTCTCAGCCTTCAGTGTTTTCGGGTGAAAGACTCTCTGCATTGAAGTTATTTTCATATATTTAGGTGTTTCTATGTATTCAGTGACTTCCAGTGAATTTATTTTCCATGAGGCTGTCCAGCTTCCTCTTGAGAATCACTGCTTTTTGATTGATTGCCTTGAATCCGGTACCTGTTATATCATCTAATACCCTCAGTACCTCTGCTGGCAGATGGTGCAATCTTTTTCATTCCCTCCATAGCACTCATGATTGTGTAGACCTCTACTCTAAATCCTCTCATAGCACAGGACTCGAGGTTACAGACCATGTTTTATGTCTGAACCACAAAGAAGGCTGTTTCTGTCCTATCCTGGATGAGGATCAGCTACCACAAATGCTATGTGATGCAAGTCCATGAGAAAATAGGGAGTAAAGCCCCTTCCCTGACTGTCTGGGACCTCCCACTGCTATTGCCACAGGGAAATTTCAAAAATTTCCCTAGACTCCTGGAAGTGCCAACAGGAAAAGCAAATATTTATGTGTAAGACTTAACCCCAAAAAGATTAAGTGCAGATGGATGTCAGCAGTGCCACCAACCTGCAAGAGAAAGTGAAAAATGAGAAGGATGTAAAACCAGAATATGGTATGGAAATAAAAGAAAAAGGGAAAAAAAAAAGGCAAGAGTAAAATATAAAACAGATTAGAAGCAAAGGAGGGCTTTTTTCTTTCCTGAAGAAGGGCAGCTTGAGGACCAGCAAAGAGGAGCACTACAGCAAGGGCTCAGCATTGCTAAGCAGCTTGGGAGGCTCCAAGGGTAAGCACAAAGTATGGAGTGGGTAGGAACATCAGCATGAGGAGTGCAGATTGATGGGATGGTACATAGACAGTAGATGGCTTTGGAAATTGGGAACGGATGTGGAGGTGATTAATATCTTTCATGGCCTATGGTTCCCACCTCGAGCTCTGTAAGTCACTTGCTAGCTGGGAAAATGGTGATCCGTGGGAAGAGGTTTGGATTTGTGAAGCTTGGCCCATGTTCTGTGGGAGGAGAGCCACGCAGTTTGGAAAGTGTCCATCTAGGGAAAATCATAAGTGGTAGGGCTGTCTAGACTAGTCAGGAAGGCGTGAACAAATAACCAGGGGAAAACAGAAGAAAAAGAAGAAGAAAAGAAAGCATAATGCCTCACCTAGAATGAAATTAAAATGACAGGAAAAAAATTAAATCAAAGCTTCAAAGGATGCAAACAGAAGATGCTCTTAACTGACATTCTAATGCTATGAACCCAGTTAACAAGGAGTGGAAATTAGACATGTCCATAGCTGGATTTACATGCCACTGCTGGAAGTGGGTGGGGAGCTGTGTGACAGGAATGCTACAATTAATTATGATAAATCTCTTCCTAACAACTGTGTGGGCAGCGTGCAGGTGTGTGTGTGAGGACCTTGGCAGCCTGACAGAAATGTAATTGTGGGTTATGGAGTTAGCAGTGCTACAGAAGAAAACACTCTTTGGCATTTTGTCAATCAGCAAACTGCTAATTATTGATTGCCCCAGGCCACCATGTTTCTCTGGGGAGGAAAATAGTACCTCCTTAAACACCTGGATGTGGTGTGAGTGGGAGCATGGAGGGAAGTGTGATTTACCTGGGAGGCTGCACTTACAGCGAGGATTTCCTGACTCAGAAATCAAACCAGTTCTGCTCTCAGTCTTTTTTTTTTTTTTTTTTTTCTTGACCCACCACTGGAAATTGGTAACCATGCATGTCCATAAAATCCAGCTTAAATAGTGTGGCTTTTAAAGCTGAAGTAGATCCCAAATTGGCAGATTACACTGGGTTGGAAAGGATCCTCAAAGGGGATCCTGTCCAACCCCTTGCAGTGAGCAGGGATGCCTCCAACTACATCATTAGTCTTCAGTGGCCATGATGGACTTCCTATCACCTGAAAAGGGGTTGTATCCTTTTTCTAGGAAAGATATGCACCTGCTGAGGTCTTTAGGTGAGTGTAAAGGATGACTTTCAGCAATTTTATACAGGAGATCAGATCTAATCTGCTTTAGATTCAGAACTGATTCTTCTTGCTCTCGCTGCCCCATACTGGACATGAGCTTTGGGCGAGGTAGTTTCTAGTGTGGCTTACAGAAAATGAGGGGTTGGGGCTATATGCTACATAGCGTCCTTCTCCTAAAACCCATCCTTTGATATTTATCTCCCTGTGGGCCACAGGAAAGATTGTACAGCTGTGATTACAAGAGTGCACAAACAACAGCTCAGAAAACAGAGTCTGAAGCTGTCCAAGGCAACATTTTAACCAAGCTCAACTACAGCTGAAGAGTCAGGATGGGAAAAAGCATTGCCTTATGGAGGCTGTCTTCTAAAATCACTTCAGAACAGGAGCCTTTTAAAGTTCCCCATCAAATGCAGTTAAAAATGCTGTAAAGCAGTTTTAAACACAGAGGGAAAGCAAATACATCTCCATCACTGCAGTGACAGCCAAGTGGTGCTTGTCAGGCCTTGGTTCCTTTAAAAATGTATGCTGAGCCCTTTCCCACTCTTAGTGCTGTTTGGTGAAGTATTAAGGAAATGGGAAAGCATCCAGAAAACTGACACCATGAAGCGTGGAAAAGGAGCAGGAAGGAGATTGAGGTCTGCAGCATGGTGTTGACCTGCCACTGGCTGAGGACATGGCGATGCATAACACTGGTCCTGCTGGCACAGTGCCATGCTCAGAGGTGTCCAGCAGCTGTTGAAAGGGGAATTGGAATAACATCTGCTCACAGCTGCTACAGTTTTGGGGATTTTTTGGTCTTGATGGAATTAAGGAGATGGATTTTTGAGGTAGCCTTCAGGATGCTTTTGACTCTACAAGGTGTGGAAGTGCCCCATAATGCCACACTGTCCTTGAAGATGTAGAAAAGTAACAGTGAATTGATGGCAATTTGTCAGAGGTTATCAGAGCTGTGTTCTCTTCCACTGAACTTCTGCAAGCCTTACAGATGCTGTGTGTGAATTATTTGTGTGCTGTAATGCTTATAGTGGTTTAATGCATAACATACATGCAAGATGAAGTTTAAGGAGTGCCTGTCTGTGGTTGTTACAGACATGCTTTGTCATGGCCATTGCTATAACTTAATTGCTTCTTAGCCAGGATTTTTGAAGTTCAGGGAGCCCACATCTGCATCCACTGTATCTCCAACCAAGATTCAAAACTCAGCTCTGAACGGGTTAGGTAAAACTGCATATAAACCTTCTTGTGATTTAACATCAAGGGGAGTTGATACTAGAAGACATTTGCCAATCTTATCAGCTAATGTAGAGTTTACCAAGGATCTTTCCCTTTTCCTCTTCCCTTGTATGTGGCTTTGTATAGATCTCATGAAGTATGAGTCGTAAGTACAAAACACAGAGTAACAAGTGAGTTTGAAATCTGAAGCCAGTTTCAGAATTTTGGGGGTAAAAGGCTTTGTTAGTTTAAGGTACTGGTGTGCTTCAATAGTAGAGATGGAATGTTGCTTTGAGCTCTTCTTTCACCGCTGTCTGGAGGGGGCATGCATTTTCAGTAGTCTTCACTCAATTGGAGTATTCAGATTAGCGATTTAATACATGAGTTTACTCCTGGCCAGCAATGATCCCACTGATTTCAAAAGGCAGAGGTAGGCTGACAGGTGGCTGTTGGACCAATGGCAGTTCTTTAGCTGCTACCACATGATTTTTTTCCCCTTTCTATCACCTTATCCAAATAGTTACCTGGTCCTGTAAGCAACATCTAGATCCATTGCCTTTAGTCTATAGCAGAGCATCTCCTCATATATGTCACTCACTGTCCTCTCACACAAAGTAAAAGGTCAGGGCAAACTCAATTTCTTGGATTTTTTTTTGGTGGATCTGAACATCTGTGGCTTTTAGTGAATTCAGTCCAGCTCTAGCTTCATGGTATACCAAAAAAATCATGTTCTGGTTGTGTCTGAGGGACTCACTTCACAACAGGAAAATCAAAATAACTTTTAGATGGCTTTTAGGTATGGACAGTCAGTAGTCTTGCTTTAGACATCTACCTTTCTTCACACATAACTCTGAAAACACATTCCTTGTCTCTTTGCTGGCATTTCATGTATGGTATTTTTGGGGAAAGCTCATTATAGCCTGGCTCAAGCACAGCCAGCACTCAGTTACAAGTGCAAACATATCATAAATGCCTGTCTTGCATTAGGATCTTTCCAGAAGGCATTAAAATGTAGCCAAGTTAGCTTCATGGGGTCTATGTTCTCCTAACACTTGTTGATTCAACTGTGCTTAAAACTGTGGGAGTTTGGGAGATTGTGAATGTCAGCACCATTAAGGATTTGCAGTGTGTCAAGCAGAGGGAAATAGGCAGGCTGTTTTAGAGCCAAGCCAGCCCTCCCTTTTACTCCTCAAGCTTTCAAATGAAACTTTAGGGAGAGCTCTGGTGGTGCATGGCTCTTTAGGGAGCTGCCATCTGTTATTTCTGAGTTACAACTGGATCACACAATCCCAGAGCTGCACTGCACATTCATCACCTCCTGTCCACAACCACGATGCGAGGGGCCCTGGCCAGCGCAGTGCTGAGACCTCCGAAGGTGGGAGTCAGCCCATCAGGGAGGATGGGAGGCAAGTGTAAAACAAAGGTGTATTGCAGGTTTGCAGTGGTGGTGAGGTCTATTGTTTGAAGTTTTCCCAGGCCATGGAGTTCAGGGAAAACACCTGTGGGAAAAGCAGACATCTTAGGGTTGTCAACAAGAACATGTGTTAAATCAGCGCACTCTCCTTCATGATGGGGAATGAAGTTGATG
Source organism: Picus viridis (assembly GCA_033816785.1). Taxonomy (NCBI): domain Eukaryota; kingdom Metazoa; phylum Chordata; class Aves; order Piciformes; family Picidae; genus Picus; species Picus viridis. The sequence goes on from CM066567.1 coordinate 29,619,748, forward strand.
AGTAGAAGGCATAGTTTTGATTGGCAAATAATGGTTCAATTCACAGAGAGGTTTTGGTGCACAGTGAATATATTTCTTGTGGGGGAAAAACAGCCAGGCTGCTCCAGGTGCCTATCTGGTGTGCACCAAATCCTAATGGGAACACAAGGGATCCATGTATTGGTCCTTCATACACCTTTTGATCCTCATTCTCCACATACATCTAGAGCTCACCCCAAATGCATCTAGTTCTTCTTTCTCCAACTGACTTGCTAGTGTGGAAGCAACCAACATCCCCAGCCTTTTCACAGTGTCTCATATGAGACCTTCAGTTTCAGTCATTCAAGTATCACTGTGGGTTTCTGGCAGGTGCAGTTACTCATCCTTGCTGTCTTTTTGCTCTTCACTTTTAGCCAGTCCATGAACAACTGCTCTGGGCACCTTTCTTCTGTTACACTGGTCTGGCATGGTAAATGTGGCAGAAGCAATGGAGAAGTACGACACTGCCTATGGCTTAGTGAGGGATTTCTGTGTGCTTTTAGTGGAAGACATAACCATAACACTTCCCATCTGACCAGCACCAAACTCAACCGACCCAGCAGATTAGGAGCTTCTTCAAGGTGTCACATTGAGGCATTTGCTGTTAAGTTTCCAAAAAGCTTGATGCCTCAAGGAAAACTCAGCTTCATTTTGTCCACTCAAGTGCAACCTCTGCCTTGCACTCAGTTTGCATTTAAAACATTTAAAAAACACAGGTTCATCAAATCACTGGGGTTTTTTTTAGCAAGCTGGGGCTGAGTTTCTGCTTTCTGACAGCTCTGCTTAAACTGTTGTATTTTCTTGCCCTTTCCTTCTGTGCAGCATGGATCTCCTAATTTCCATTTAAAACCTCCATGATGGCGAGTCTTCCTGTATTTCAGCACATATGAGAAATTACTTCATAAAAGTCACTTAGAGAGTTGGAATTATCTTCAGATTTCATAACTTGGCTAAAAAGTCTGGCTGCAAGTTAAAACTTGACACAGAAATCTCAGCCAGGAAACAATTCAGTTTCTCTTTCCATCAAAATAGCAAACAAGTCCTCCCTCTCCCAAGCACTTGCAAATTTCTCAATGGTAAAAGGTTATTTTAGGAAAGGACTAAATAAACTTTATCAAGTGGCAGGATCTCTAGGGTGGAGAGAATAGGGAAGGAAAAAACATTTGAAATTATACACATTTTCATGATTTTCACTCAAAATGCCTCACAAATCCTGAGGGAGCAGTGTAGATCACCAGTTTGATTCCCATGATGTGTAGGTGCTGTATGCCAGTACAGTGATGTACTTATTAACAGGATTAAACAGACCTAGGCAGAACTGAGAGATCAGATCAAACAGTAGTGATAGGACTAGGGGGAATGGAATGAAGCTGGAAATGGGGAGATTCAGGCTAGATGTGAGGAAGAAGTTCTTCACCATGAGAGTGGTGAAGCCATGGAATGGGTTATCCAGGGAGGTGGTTGAGGCCCCCTCCCTGGAGGTGTTTAAGACCAGGCTGGACGAGGCTCTGGCCAACCTGATCTAGTGTAGGGTGTCCCTGCCCATGGCAGGGGGTTGGAACTAGATGATCCTTGTGGTCCCTTCCAACCCTGACTGATTCTATGATTCTATGATTCTATGATTCTATGAAATTGGTCTTTCCACCTGAGTTTATGCAGTGTACAGGTATTAGCCTTAAATCACATCTGGTTGATGGAGAAAGGCCTCAAATATCTGCAGGAAAGGGTCTTTATCAACTCCTCCAGAAGCTTAGTACCATGCTCTTGCTGTGCTTTTCCACACCAGGTCAAACTCCTGTTAATTTCTGTTCTAGACAATGAGTGAGAGTAAGTGTTCCCTTCCTGTAACCCCCTTTGTGTATTCTTCTGCTGTCTTTTCTGCCAGTTGATTGACCCTCAGGTCCAGAAGAATATGTAGTGTGACCATTTGCACTCTGTTGCCCAACTGCTTGCATTCATTTTGTTCCTGTTGACGAACGGTGCCTAAAGAATGCTTGGCTTGTAATCAACCCATGTCCCAATGAAGGCAGTTGGTTGAAGTTGTCCCTTTGGTCATGCTTGAAATCTTCATGTTTGGGGCTATAACACCTTCCCATCTGCATCTTTCACTGGGTTCATCTGGAGCCAAGCAGAAGTATAAATGTGTCTATGCCCTTTCTGAATGCTCATTGCCAATTAAGGATGATGCACCAATCAGAGGGCACAGTTGGCCCATCCTGCTGACAGATACTGACATGACTGTGTTTGATCAGATAAAATATAGCCCAGGTTTTAGCTGGTGAGACATCCTTCAACTTCCAAAAGAAAATACTTTTGCAGCTGGTGAAATGACAGTCCATAATTTTTTAGTCCTTTTTCAACTCACCAGGCACTTGTACAACCCCCAACACTTTCATTAGCCTGAGCAGATATGTCCTTGTCCTATAAAGAAATAAAATTTGCTGCAAACATTAAAAGTACAGGAAAAAATTTTATTTATTGCCACTTAGACTCCTCTTTTTCCAGTGTTATAAACCTGTGAGATTGAAGCCTTAACTGTATCACCTACAGCTCATTCTCCTGTCTTCAATATCTGAAGGAGTAAGGGTTCAAGATTGCAGCACATTTAACCACCTTACCCTTCTCTTCAAAGAAAACTTAAACTCTTGAGAAAACATTTAGACACCTGGGTGATTACCAAAAGCATCCAGTGACTTTGAGTGGGATCTGTGATCCTCTCAGCTTCGAAAATTCTTCCTGTCTGTGATAAATGTGATGCAGCAACACCCAAATGCCCGTGGATGTTGTTCATATATCTAAGCTCAGTCACAGGTTGGACTTGATGATCTTCGAGGTCTCTTCCAACCTTAGTGATACTGTGATACTAAGCATTCACACAGACAGGATTTTCCCCTTTTTGGATAACATGGACTTCAATGCCTTGATCTGTAACACAGAGAGATGCAACTTTAATATTACAAACTTCTGTTGACTAAATTCTTAACTACTGAAAGCTCAATGAGTCCTATGCTCTAGTGCTGGGCACTTTATCCAGGATCCTTACTGGAAAATGGGTTTCCAGATTGCCAGAGTCAGGGCTGCAGTGGTAGAGAATGCTTAACAGTACTATTCATGGAAAACTGGTTTCTGGGCTCATACTCTGAATTTGCAGAGAAGCACTGAGACCATTCTACATGCAAGAGAAGTATCTGACCGTGGATCCTAGCTCTGTCATTGCTCCTGTCCCCTCAGAGAACTCTGTAAATCACAAGTGTCTTGAATGGATTGGGTTGGTAGGGACCTCCAAAGGTCATCTAGTCCAATTGCCCTGCAGTGAGCATGGACAATCTCCATTAGTTCAGGTTGCTCAGAGCCTTGTCCAGCCTAACCTTGAATATCTCCAGGGATGGGGCCTCAGCTACCTCCCTGGGCAACCTGTTCCAGTGTTCCACCACCTTCATGGTAAAGAACTTTTTCCTAACATCCCATCTAAATCTATTTTTCTCTAATTTCAAACTATTGCCCCTCGTCCTATCACTACAGACCTTTGTAAACAGTGCCCCTGCAACCTTCTTGTAGGCTCCTTTCCAGTACCAGAAGGCTGCTATTGGGTCTCCCCAGAGCCTTCTCTTCTCCTGGCTGAGCAATCCCAGCTCCTTCAGCCTGTCCTGGAAGGAGAGGTGTTCCAACCCCCTGATCATTTTCTTGGATGGTGAATTGAAACACATAAAAACTCTCACTGGGACTGCTTTTCCCCTAAATAATTATTTCCTTCTCTGTGGTGGAGACATCCAGTTCTTTTCCTCTGATTAGGACATTCATTTATCTGCCCTCTTTGATTAGGTGTGAAGTGTGCATGTTGCTTAATGAGAACAAGCTGTTCAGATAATGCAGCTCAAAATAATTGAGATTTTGCTCTTCCAAAATTACAGTTGCCAAAAGACAAGGAAATGTCCTAGTTAAATAGTAAACAGAAGCCCAGATCCTAGTTTCTTCACAGTTTTTTGGTGGTGGTGGTGGTGGTGGGTTTTGGGGGGTTTTGTTGTTGTTGTTTTTAATCCTTTTTGTTTTGTTGCTGTTATGCTAGGCAATTCTTGTGAAGTTGTGTGGATGGTGACTGTGATTGCTACTGCAGGAGGTGGCTGGGGCAGTTCAGATCATCTCTTTAGGCCTGTGCAGATCCCATCTCTTGCTGAAGTAATGCAATACAAAGCAGGTGAAAGTGTAGATAACTTCTGTGTCAGAGAAATGTGAGAAAAGCAAAAGAAGAATCTTGGACTGATAGTGAAAATTAATTTCATAATCAGATTTAAAGGCCTTGTATGCATATGCATACTTAAATGGTATGCTTACAAAGGATGCATTTGCTACCTCTCCCTAAGTATTTGGTCAGGAACAAAACCAGATTTTACACAGGTGCACATGACAGTGGGATTTGACAAGACTTTGCAGACCACAGGGTGGTAATTGACAGAAGAGCCCATACCCAAAGTAGCGTGTGATTGAACTGTAGCTCAGAAGTATTGCTGTCTGCTCGCTGTGCAGTGTTGCGGCACTTGCTATGTAATTATCTTACTCCAATGCAATTATTAACTCAGGATTAAGCAGTTGAGAGCCACCATTGTAACATTAACCAGTACTGGAGTGTGTGCTCTGTAATTTAGGTGCGTGCAGGGAAGAGCTCACTGCAAGGCATCTTTCAGCCCTGTGGACATGCTGGGTTTCAAATACAACCCTGTATATCCCTGACCCAAAATTTCTGCTGAGAATTGCAATACTGGCTCAGGAACAGGACCCTATCTGAGGAGTTGTACTGCAGTGAAACGGCAGCTTTTGATCCATATAGAAACAGCCATCAACGCAGCTGTCGGAGCACAGGCAAGCAGGAGGGTGGTCTCCTAAATACCATGTCTCTGCACCTTGAAGACTGGGTATTTGCCAAACCTTGCCATGCTCAGAGTAGCCTGTTGCCCGCTCATTGCATGCAGGGTGGTCTGGGGCTCTTTCAGGATTTACAGCCCATGCAGCAGCTGGAGCTGTGGACAGGCTGCTCTGAGCTGCCTGGTGGGACAGGAATATCTGTGAGCTCCCGTCAGCCAGATGTTAGTGATTTGAGCTTGTTGTTCAGAACTGCTGATTAGTCTCTTGGGCATTCTGCCTCCTTGGTTCCTTTCTTAGTTGCTGACGTTAGCCAGAGAGCGCCTGCAGATTGCAGATGTTTGTTTTTCCATCCCTTTGTCTTTGCTTCTTCAGTTTCACCAAAGCTTTTCCACTTCACCACTGTGGCAACCTGTGGTACCTTTGCTCCTGAATGAGGGCTGAACCTAGTCCTCTGCTGTGCGTGTGTCTGTCACCTATCCCAAAAGATAGGGCTTCTTGCTGGTCTCCTCTTTGCTCTGGGCTTTCAAAGCAGCTCAGGAGCAGATGCAGATGCCCTTTGTCAAGTGCCTGTGCTTCATCCAGTCTGATTTCAGGGCTGCTGCTGTCATTTCCCTCAAGGTTTCACAGATTTCTTACTGCTTGCAGGGAAAGGCATCAGTAGAGCCTCTTGTCCTGCTCCAGCCATGGCAGGCATGTCTCCGTCTGTGTGCGTAAGCAGTGTCAAGAGTTGTTTCCATACTACTCAGCTCTGGTGTTGTGCCTGCTTCCCTGCTCTAAATTAGTTTCTCTGACTCATCCTCTGGAGGAATTTCTATCTTTCCATTGACTGTAGAAATAGATCAGAAAACCAATGTTTCTTATGCAGGATCCAGGTTAGGTACATTCAGCAGGGTGATGCAAAGTCTACACCAAGGGATCCATCCATCCCAGTTGAATGTGGATCTGTGTATGCCCTTTTCACTCCTCCTGCTTTCCTGCACCAAACTGCTCTTGACAAATGAAGTGAAGCAGCGCTGGCAGTTTCTATAGATGCTCAGGAGCAATGTGGAAACCTTCACTCACAGCAGTGCCAGAAGACAGCAGGTTGCCCAAGGGCACCTGCATTTGCTCTTTGAAATCCAGAAGCTTTGCACAGCAGCAGTGCCGTGCTTCCAGCCAACTCTGCAGCCAAGGAAATCCTATCTGTTTGTAAAGGCAGCTAAGCTGCAGCAGCTTATGTGAAGCCACGCTGGGTTCTCGGGAGAGGAAAGCTGGCTTGGGGGTATGGGGGGACGTGCTGTTCCGCACGGTGGGTGCCTGGGTCCTGCCTCAGTGCGCTGCAGTTGCAGATACTACAGATATTACAGATATTGCCCTAACTCTAAACATTTGCCTTTCTCAGCTTGGGTTCTCCTCATGTGCATAAAACTTACGTATGATATAAATACATAAAACTACGTATGATAGATTTTCTGAGGGGGAGATGTAGTCTCCACTCACATTAAATATCCCTATTTCTACACTTTCTTGAGAGGCAGCATTTAATGCTTTGCAGCCACACTGTGGCCATTCACCAACACCCATCTACAGCCTGCTGGGGTTTGCTCTGCTTCTCTCTTTCCCCATTTTGACTTACAGGTAACAGACAAGCAAAGGATTTTTCTTATTATATTTAAAATGTATTTTATTACACATTTACTATTTCAGTCCTTCCCTTCTCAGCAACAGAGGATGTGGGCACTGAGCATTTGCACTCTGAACCTGCTGACCTGCTGAGGGGGTACACATAGGTCTGGCATTACCTTACCCACAGGAGGTTATGAATTAATTAAGCCATGAATCAACCTTGCTTCACTGTTTCCATGCACCCCCGCATCAACCCACAATCTCCCACCTGTTTTTTGTACACCTAACAGCTATGTTTAATCTAAACCTCATCTTACAGACATCCATACAGCACCTGTGTCTTGGGTTGAGCATTACACCAGAGCATCAAGCACCTGTTAGGAACCCCAGGGAACTCCTATGAGTTGTGATACATTAGATTGAAGTAAACCATACTTAAACATCTCAAACCAGGTTTAAATTAATTTTGTGCCCATGCAAATTAATATTGTGAAGATAAATATGTTTCCTTACCAGCTGATGCTGATTCTCAGCTTCAGCTACATCTGGGGATGGTTTATTTGAATATATTGTACTTCCCTCACTGCTGAACTGCCACAGGGTGTTTCCTGTCTATTTAACAGGACCATTAAATTAAATGAAGTTTCTAGGAGCTGTTGCAACACAAGGTAGAGGTCAGCTCATTCAAAAATCAACACTGACGCTTCAATAATTAGAAACCAAGATGTAAGATGTTGTCCTACTCTGATCTGCAGTTCCTCATTTCCCTGTGTTCCCATCAGTGAGAAGGGAGGATACAATACATTCTGTTTCTGGGTCTTGCTGATTTTATCCCTTCCTTGGTATTTAATTAATTTGCTGTGTGTTGCAGGGGGAATGGTGACCTAATCCTATTGAAATACAAGCCAACTAAAGCAAGTTTAGATGGAGACAGGGTCACACAGCAACTTTCATTTGGAGAACAATACACTTGAGGTAAGGTGTATTGGCAAAGTCGTTTTAGGCACATCAGACCTAATTAGTTTTATTGTGATAGTAGTAACTCCAGTTGGGAAAAAGCTGAGCTGGAAATTAAAGTGAAAGCAAGTTTTGGAAAGTTTCTGTGCATGTTATAGAAAAAAAACACCACTTTTCAGAGAGACTTGAAGTTCAGCTGAAATTGCAACCCTAGCTCTGGGACAGAAATGAACAAAAAAGAAGAAAGAGCAGTAACAAAATGCAAAAGTCTATCAAGCAGCCTGTCTTGTAAACCCACATTTGTTTTCAGTGCCTATATTGCTTCCAGCAACAGTGAAAGATTTTGAGTTCTGTTGCTCAAAGCTCAGCACAGTTGAGCTGAGTAGCGTGCTTTATTATGCAGTGCCATTTGCCTGCAAGTTATCATTTTAATCCATGCTGGCACTGTGTAATCTCCAGGAACAGGACAGAAGTGTGTCAGGAATGTCTATCACCCATCCATGGTACCTAGAAGGAAGCAGAGCAGGCGCTGCATTGCCTTGGATTGCATTTGCAATTCATAATGTGCAAACGGCTGTGTTGCACAGTGTACAAGCTACCTGTTTCTGTATGAGCCCTGTACATCCCTTGTAATAGAGGTTGAGAGCTGTAAGTAGAGTCCTGGCTTCTGTCTCTGCTTTTGCATGCTATGGAGGTGTATGCTGCCCCACAGTTTGTTATTTCACTGGCAACTCTTGCGTATTATTGGGTGGAGGGAGTCAGAGGAGGGTGACATGGATCTCAGTGAATAGGCTGACCGGGTGGCACTGCCTATCCCTGGGTGCTATTCACACCTGGAATGGCTCTAAGGCTCCCCACTTCCCCCAGCCCTGATCCCCCTCATCTCAGAGGGTACATCTTGCCCAGCCTCCAACTGAGAGCGATGCTGAAGGCTGGGAAGCTCTTGGAAATGCATAAAGCACAAGATATGGGGCTCATGGGGCTCGTGGGGCTGAGCACTGAGCCCAGTGTTTGGCAGCTGCAGCCAGGAGAAGAGGAGGACTGCTGTTCCTGCTAAACCACTTAGACATGAGACTTCACTGCCTCTCCTCTCCCAGATCCACCATCACATTCCTGTGGCATCTTGGGTGAATTGCTGGGCGGAAGGTTTTGAAAGGGAGCAAGGTGAAGGTGGAGCCCCTCTGACTCAGAGCAACAAGGAAAAAAGCAGCGGTCTGGCTCTTGGCATTTCTTCTTCACTGCCTGCCTGATCAGTGAGGAGAAGAAAGGGACTTGGAGATGCCCCAGAGTGAGGTCCTACCCTCTTGATTTATTTTCCCCTTCCTGGAGACCTTCTGTCTCCCACTGACTGTGAAGGGAATTTAGGGATTTACTGTCAGGACTGACTTATCTGCTCACTTGGCGCAAGTGAGGTGCCTGTGGTAGGCAGCCTGGCTCATACTCTAGAGCTTTTTTGTTCTTTTTCCTGTCTTCTTGATTGGTGTGGTTTCTATTCTTATTAAACCATCACCCTTTTTTTCCTTCACAAGTATAGGGAATAAAGTGTTGCTTCTTTCCTGGGTACTGGTAGTGGCCAGCCCAGGTATTGTGGAGATATTTCTACCTCCATCACCAGTCTTGGCAGAGGGAAACAAGTACAGCTCCCACCTGATATCTTTGTATTCACCTCTTCAGCAGCATCTCAGGCTTCAGAACTCAAAGTGTCTGAGGAAAACAATTCCCCAGGACATGCCCTAGGCATGGTTTTGGGTCAGGGACCTCTCTTGAGTCATTAGCCATTGGAATGTGCTGCCCAGGGAGGTGGTGGAGTCACCATCCTGGAGGTATTCAAGAGGGGATTGGACGTGGCACTTGGTGCCATGGTTTAGTCATGAGGTCTGTGGTGACAGGTTGGACTTGATGATCTTTGGGGTCTCTTCCAACCTTGGTGATTCTGTGATTCTTCAGATACCTCCAGGGCTGAGTCTTTTCACCAGCTGTCAAAACTCAGGGTTTTAAAATGGATGTCTGCAACATCCACTGCAGGGGAGAGACACCAGCAATTGAGACACCTTGCCATAAAGGAAGGTTTGGTTTTAAAAGGTACTTAATCACAGGAAAGTGTCTTTTTGAAAAGCCCCTGTTGTTCAGTCTAAGATCATTATTTTTTAAAAAAGATGAAAATAAAATTAGTAAGTTGCAAATGTTTTCCCTTGTGAAAAAGACTCATCCCCATGTTACAAATAAAGAAGGGTAAGGCAGGGAATTAATAAAAATAGAAATGGTTTATTAATTTAACTCCACCACCCACGTCACAATATACAAAAGTTATGAAATATTATATGGATTTGGTATGGTTGCTTCCAAAATATCTTCAGAATAGCTGAGTGGTTACAAATAGCTTGAGAAAACAGTACCTGGAAAAGATAAATCAAAAAGCAGTATGCTACCCCTACTCACAAAAGGCAGGTATTTCCTGGAGACTAGGAATATATCAATCTACTCACAATGCCGATTGTGGGATTTGCTCTGGTGTCTCTTTTTATCAGAAAATCCTCCTAGAACTGCTGTTGCTTATAATCCACATGTGTAGGGGGCAAAAACCCAGGAGGGAGAGAGCGTGCGCTGCAGCTCACCCATTTTAGAATAGAGTAGAATAGAATAAACCAGGTTGGAAGAGATCTTCAAGATCATCGCGTCCAACCTATCATCCAACCCACCTAATCAACTAAACCATGCAACCAAGCACCCTATCAAGTCTCCTCCTGAACACCTCCAGTGATGGTGACTCTACCACCTCCTCGGGCAGGCCATTCCATTGGGCACTCACTCTCTCTGTGTAGAACTTCCTCCTAACCTCCAGCCTAAACCTCCCCTGGCACAGCCTGAGACCGTGTCCTCTTGTTCTGGTGCTGGTTGCTTGGGAGAAGAGACCAGTCTCTGCCTGTCTACAACCTCCCTTATGGTAGTTGCAGAGAGCAAAAAGGTCATCCCCGACTCTCCTCTTTTCCAGGCTAAGCAACCCCAGCTCCCTCAGTCTCTCCCCATAGGGCTTGTGTTGTAAACAGCCATGCTAATTTGTGTGATAACGTTACCATAAAGAATGTCCCAAAAGCTGAAGTGTGCCCAGGCTTGCCCTGGCATGGGGGTCTGTGGCTGGCACATGGCTTGGGAGGAAGGGCCCATGTGCACCCACTGACCACAGACTGGGAGGGAGAGGTGCCTTCCCTTGCTCCCTTTTCCCATGCTTCTCTGTTTTCCCCCGGTCCTGGCTCCACCCGGGGAAAAGGGGTTTTGGATGTACTGCCACACCCAGCAAGTAAACCATCTTCTGTGCTGAGTAGGTGTCTTGGTAGAACTGCTGGCACTTGAGCCTTATATTACAGCTTGTAAATACCATTCACATTTTTCAGGTACATGAGCCCTTCTCAGCTACTCAGGGGTACATCACAGCCAACTGTCACCCAAGAGACCTGCCAGACTGATGTCCAAGAGCTGCCCCTGGCAGGTCTTCCAACAGTTCTTGGGATGTTTTTCCACCAAGCAGCAGTTTGATGCAGGTCAGAACAAACAAGTCTGTTTTTCAAGACTTGTGTTTGCCCCTGGACATGGATTTGGGTCCATTTCCAGGGCAAGGGTCTCTAAACTTCAAGAAAACTATCTGTATGCTGCCCTTGCAGGCTGCCCAGGTTAGTCAGTGATGCCAACTATGATTCTGTGGGACTTGGGGTGGGATCTGTCTCACTATGAGCTAGTTATCTAGGCAGTGGAAGCAGGTACTCAAAAGGGGTCCACCCAAGGTAGGTATCTAAGGTAGAAAGGAAGTCTCCCCTTGGACATGCTCTTATGATAGTTAAGAAAGGTGAGACACCACACCTTGACTGGCTGCAATTTAGGAGTTTAAAAGTAAAAATCTGCTTTTAGTGAGCAATGAACTGGGGAAGAAAAGCTGCATTGACAGCGCTGGGGCGCCTTGGGGTGGGTGTAGGCTGGCAGAGGCTCCCTGCAGGCAGTGCTTCATAACCCAGTGAAGTCTCCACCTCTTAATATTTAGAATGAACCAGAGATTTGTGCTGCAAGACTTACACCTCCTGTAGCAAAAGCCACAATCATTTCTTTCTCCATCCAGGTCTTTGGTGTCTGGATAAGGTCATATGAAGTCCTAGGGTGAAATCCCAGCTCATCTCCATTAATGCCAGTGAAGTTGGATTGCCCTAATTTGGTACCTCTGACAGGTGCAGTCTTGCAGCAAGCAGGGGTGGTTTAACCCAGCACTGCCATGACTTCACCACTTCACCCAACATGATGGTTTAACAGCGCTGACAGGGGCTTTTCCATACTTCAGCAGGAGTGTTAGTCTTGGCTGAAAAGTTCCAGTAACTGGAGGTTAAGTTGCTCCATCCCAAACCAAATAGCTTCTGCTGCCAAAACTTCTCCTGCTATCCTTCATAACACCATCCATCTTTCCATCCAACATGCTCGATCCATGTACCCCGCCCAAAGAGGCTGAAGAAGAGGAGAAAGTGATGCTCAGAGTCTGACATGTGACCATGGCAAGGAAGGGCTTCAAGGGGACTTCCCAGGCCAGGAGAGGTGAAGATCATCTGCATGAGTTGTATTGTGTCTTTATTAGCTTCCCCAGAAGACAGAACCCTTTCTCTTGCTAAGAGAACAGAAGGAGTTGGGGAAATAAATCATGATGGGGTTAAAGAAAAATAAAGAACTATATTTGTCTGAGGCTCTTGAGAGAGTGATCATGAATTGTTGCTGTTCTAAGGTGCACAGTTTGGGCTTTGCAAGTTTGATATAATTTGAACAGTAGTAAAGCATAGAGCAGTAATGTGGTGTGCAGCAGATGAAGACAGCTTGTACCTTTTCTGAGGAGCATATTTATAGTAGGGAAGGGTAAGAGGGGAGCAGCATGGATATGTGGTGAACTTACAGGGAAGCAGTGCGGAGGAGATTCTGCAGCACAGCAGGAGCTGTGCTCCCAATCTGCAGGGCTTCGGCTGTGTTTCCAGTCTCATTTCTTCCACTGGACACTTCCAATAGGTCGTGCTGTGGCAATGCTGGGTCTGTGATGCTGAGGGTGTATCCTGGCTAGACACTGCTCCAGTAAGCAATATGGGTCAGGAGGAAGATTTGAGGACAATAAACCAAAGTGATCCATGTCCAGTTCTTCTAAACCCATGTTGTGTCCACACAGAGATCAGGTCTTGCTGTCGCACTTTTAAAGATGCTCCTGCACTCATCCAGCCTGGCAACACCCTATATCTAAATGTCAAAAAATACTGTCTGATGTGAAAGGCACCTTTAGGAGAGATGAAATGAAAGACTTTCAGGTAGTGGGGCTCTAGTGCTTTTTAGCAGTGCTGCCCATAGCAAACATGCTTGAGGAGCTGCCTAGACCTCAGCTTCCTTCCCTTTGGTAGCTGAAGGGCAAGACTTGGGTGCCCCTGCTGGGTTTTTAGTTATTCAAGCTCTGTAATACTGACTTCATCCATTTATGGACATTTTGTGGTGGATGATCGCTACCATTGTGCCTTTATCCTTGAGGCATTTCCTAGCCACTGTCCCTTTCAAGCAAAGAGAGGCAGAGACATGTGTCTGTCAGTCAAACAAATGTGTATATATATATATATATATATATATATATATATATATATGTCAGTTTGGGGTGTTTGGTAAAGGCCTCACATGACCATAATGTGACACCCCAAAAATCAGTTTGATTTGTCACTATGTTGATTTGTTTGGCAGATGGATAGATCTTGTAAATCATCTAGATGTGCTGAAATTCAAATCTGGGTGTATTTGTTACAGGGTGTTTCAGATGAATATATTTACTTTGTAGTTTCACAGCTGTAGGTTGCCTGAGATGAATCCTAAGGAGCTGTATGTTTCTTGTTGTGCTACCTTTCTTATTACATCTTCTGGTGGTACTCTAGACTTGAGTTTAACCACTGCTGAGGATGCTTTTCTACCAAAACTGTGGAACAAGGAGACATGCAGAAAGAGATCTCCAGAACAAACAGGTTGTTTAAACTGTGGGTCACTAGAGAATGTAACTTTTGAAGGAAACAAGAAAAATTACCCATGAATTTTCCTGAGGAGCCATTTCCTGGACCTTCTCTTCGTTTACCAGGTCTGTGAGCATGTAAGACACACTAGGTGTAGCATTTCAGAGCTGTTGCTTAGCTGACTGCTGCTGCTACCTTGTGGAAATAGAAGCTGTCAGCTATCCATCCTTTCTTGTCCATTCCTTCAGTGGCACCAACTGGCACTGGCTCCTCAGTAACTTTCCTTGCTGGATGGAGATTTTATTGTCCCTTAAACATTGCATAACATGCCTGTCTCCTTTTCTAGTGTACCTGACATAGCAAGTTGGGATGAGGAATGGAAAGCCAGTACCAGAAACAAAAACCAGTTCTTTATGGCTTTTAGCAATGCCTTTGGACTAAAGTCTGATCTTGGTGGTTGTTAGTCCAAACTGTGCACATTTACGGGTACATGAGACCAGACAAAACCGGGTGTGAAATTCTTGTCTGTAGATATGCTCCACAAGAGTGACTGCAGGGATAACTCATGTTGCTGTACACATGAAGTATTTAAGGAGCAACAGAGACCAAGTGTTGGTTAACTTGTCACCTATTTGTTCAGCAGCTGGGTTAGTTATAAAGATAGTGCTGAGCTCCAAATTGCCACAGTTACAAAGGTTGCGTCGCCAATTTGAAAATAATTGGGTTGCACCCCTGTGAAATGCTGCCCTTGCTGTAAAAGGAAGGCTAGGAACAGCACTCACATTTAAACATCATCTATGCAGAGCCCTGTGAAAAATGCTGTTTGTAACCAGCCCGTGAGAATGTGAGGGGACTCCACCTTGTTATTTTTTCCCCATGCAGGAAGAGCAAAGAGTTCATTTTTCAGCTGGTAGTCTTGAGATTGCAGGCAGGCATCCAGTTATGAAGCTAGGCTCTTCCAGTCGTCTACCCTGTTGGCAAACAAAGCTGTGCCTGCCCAGCATTACCTCAGTTTTCTATAACTGTGTTTTTCCACTGATCTCTCTGGGTATCTCCAGATAATATAAGCACTAAACAGGGGGTTTCAAACTGGAAAGTGAGGAGCTGGAAGAGGGACAGCACAAGGAAATGAGCTGGTGAGCTTTCTGACAGTATTCAAGATGTTTCTGAGTGGGTCTGTTGAACTGGACTACCTCTGCTGTTAGAGGGCCAACCTCAAAAGATGAGGATAATGCCACCCCTGATATCTGCCATCGGGTATTACCATTTCCCCACCAGCCAGCCCACACAGTTGGGTTTTCACAAGCTCACACTTCAGCTGCATAAATTGTTTGTTCCTCTGCATTGGACCCTGTCATATGCCGTGCCTAGCACTGCATAAATGGAAAATGCAAGAAATCCTTCATGAAGCAGAATTTCCACTTCCTGTCTTCCCAACAAACATCTTTTCCTAACTCAGTGCTCTCCTTTGCAGGGATTTAAAGTCAAGAAGTGTTATGCTTGAGGTTTTGCAAGGGTTTGGCAAAAACAAAAGCTAAAATCTTCTGGCCGTTTTCAAATAGCACTTGGAATGAACTGTGATCAAAACCAAATTCCCTCATCCTCAGTGCAATTTCTGGACTTCTCTCTGTGAGCTCCTAGTCTCCCTAGTATATTTACAGAAGAGCCTCAGTGAGATGATGGCCAGGGCAAGCATTTGCTTTTTAGCATAGCCCTGCAGTGCTTTCACGCAAGAAATGAGCTTATGGGGACTGGAAGCATTTGTGTTAACAGGCCACCATTTTCAGCTGCTGGGGATTTCCAGAGCAAATGAAATGTTATTCATCAAACCAAGTTCCCTCCCCAGCTTTTGGTTGAAAATACTACAAAGGAAGATGGAAAGAAACATTTAATCCTTCACCACATTGAGGATTTCCTTGTTTATTTAGATTCCCTGTCTGTTCCAAACCTTCTGCCAGAGAAAGCCCATACAGGCTCCAGGAGTGCTTGACACACTTAAAAAAATCATAATCTAAATGTATACTGGAGATAAATCCATCAGAAGACACTGACTTTCCTCACAGTGCACCAGTGCAGCAATCACATGAAAGCCCCACCAGTACAATAAAATATCTCAGGATGCTTTTTACAGGAAAAAACTTTAGGAGGTACATGACCCTGGACAGAAGTATGTTTAAATAGCGGCTCCTCTAGCTCACAAACCTTTTTGATGGGGGCTGTCCTTTGCAAAGAAAGCCTTCTGCTTTTGAAGAGTGGTGAGGTGTTTCAAGGAACACCTGAATTAACCCTTGCTTTAACAAGTTGTTGCGTAAATCTCACCATTTCCTATTTCATTTATGCTGTCTCCTCAGCTCATGTGCTCCTCAGTCCAGAGAGCCCTGTTTGAGGAGGAGGACAGAGTGAAGAAGCTGCAGCAGAAAGTGGCGACGCTGGAAAAGCGCAACAAGCAGCTGCGAGATCGGGTGAAGAAAGTCAAGAGGTCTCTCCGGCAAGCCAGGAAAAACACCAGGCATGTGGAGCAGATGAATCGAAAGCTCAGTGAGAAACTTTCCTCTGCAGGTGGTCAAATCCCCTATATTAACTCTTTGAAGCAGGAGAACTCTCATGCTACCTACCTTAAAGTATAAGGCAAGGGTAAGTGCTCAGGCCAACAGTAACAGTGAGTTTTGCGTGCATTAGGTCAGGATCTGGCTCTCACACTTTGTCTGCACTGTGCTTCAAATCTTGCACGGAAAATGAATCTGGACTTGCTTTAAACACAGTGCTAGATTGAACAGAAAGGCAAACTGTGGTGCTGCAGACGCAGCCAAAAGCCATATCCTCACTGCCCTTGGTGGATGTAGGGCCAGATGATAATATGTGGTTCTCTGCCCTCAATGCACACCACCTCCATCACCAGTTTTAGGTTGTCTTTGATGAAAGTGCTGGTTCAGTCCCATGGGCCATTGTGGGCACTTGACACAGGAGCTCATCTTGGAAAGTTCTGGCGCCAGTTTACCTCCACCATATGGGCTGGGTGAGCCAGGTCAGAGGGGTATATGGAGATGGATGTTGTAGGAAGGATCCAGGCATGAGTGCTCTTTGCTCTGTTATGGTTGATCTTTGCTCTATCATCAGCCCCAAGCTCTCAACCTCCCTTAAGCTTGATAAAAGTCTGCATCCAGTGTCTGAACAAAGACTACGTCCAGGACACTGTCGGTTTGGACCCTCTTCAAAGTGAAGTGTACATGTGCCCAGATTGTCTTAAGACTGATTATAAATATCCCTAAATATACTAAATAACATACCTAATATTTTTTATTTTCACAGGAAGTGCCTCAGTGGTCTCTAACTCTCTCAGGTGCCTTCATCATTGCCCATCCAAGAGAGTTGTAAATTATATCATTTTGGAACTGTAACTGGGACCTAATCCACCTCTTGCAATCAGGAGAGGGTGTAGCCTTCCTGTTAGTGGGCGCTGGATCAGGCCCAGCGGACAGTTTCAGATCCTGTTTTCAAGCAGGTTTAATTTGCAGTGTGGATAAGGCTTCAAGTTTTGTAATCACTGTTTGAGGTATAATGGAGGTTGCTGGGCAGCCCCACATAGTCACTCAGATACTGTAGGGACCGCATCAATGTCTACAGGGCATTAAAAATGGAGGTAGTTTATATATGTATATATTTTAAAATCCTACGGAAAATATTTTTATTACACATTTGATATAGTCTAATTTTTTTAAATATGAACTAAATCCTGTTTGTTGGTTATCTCATTAAAAAAAAAAACCACAATAAATTCTATCATGTCCTTTATTTGACATTTACAAACTGACACCATGCTGTGCCTCAGCGCTCAGAGTATATCCAGGCTACAGCCCTGTTGGACCACACTTTAGCTATCCCTGCTCTAGGAAAAGCCCTTATCAGCTTTCAACCATCAGCTGCAGTCCAAACTGAACTCCAAAGTTAAACCTCATGTTGGTTTCTAGGATGCTGCCAAGATGAATTACCTTCCAGTTTAGTTCCTTTTGGAAACAGAACTTTCCTTTTTTCCGTCTTGAAATAATATTGGTGTTTCTTATGATTCTGACTCCTTCGTGAGCTCCACTGGTTTCAAAGGCTTTGCCTACCGAATCAGCACAATTTGAGTTGTTTTGTGCTGTAGTCAGCAATGCTGTTTCCTGAGGATCACTGCAGACCTAAGGCTTCCCTGGAAGCCAGAGAGATATTTTTAACTCTAAAATTTAAATCCACAGGAAAGTAACTCATGGGGCTTTGGTTGTTGTTGTTGTTTGTTTCTAGTTTCTAAACTGCTGTTTAAATAAATGAACCCTTTGTCCTGGTATAGGTCTCCAAAACTTGTGTTCCAATCATTTATGAATAAAAATATTCCCTCTGCTATTAAGTCATGTTTTATAAATGCATGTATTAAGTGGAAAAAGTATAATTAATATAGCTACACCTTTGCTGTTTTTACAAATTTTCCAAAGATGGTGTTGAAATATATTTTTTCTTTTCGTTGGTAGTTTTGTCTCTTGATGCAAAGATTGGAATTTTCTTCCAATTTCACCCCATTCTTTAGCTTAAAAACAAACAAGCCACAAGCCAACCGAAATAAAACAAAACAAAAAGGTACACTATTTTGTTCTCCTTGCCAGTTTTGTGAGAATGTTGCTGTTTTGCAAAGAAAACAGAAGGAACAACCCCCAAAAGCCAAATTCAAATGCAACCCAAAAGCTTCCCTCTGGGTACAAAACCAAAGAAAGTTAGTTCCTTTCATTCCTTTTTGGTTTTGGATTGTTTCCAGTGATAAGGACCAGCAGTCAGATGAGTTCACAACCCTCTCAAAAAGTAACAGAAGATGCCAAGCCCAAATAAAAATGCTGTTAATGTGCCACCACTGATTGCTGGTGACAGTATCCAGAGAGAAACCAGGGCAGAAAACATTACTGTGAAGAGGAGTTTGGGTTATGTCCATTCAGACTGGTACACATCACATAGGGCTATACATTACATGAAGGGAGAAGGGAAGGGAAAGAAGGGAGAAGGGAAGGGGGAAGGGGGAAGGGAAGGGAAGGGAAGGGGGAAAGGGAAGGGAAGGAAGGGAAGGGAAGGGGGAAGGGAAGGGAAGGGAAGGGAATAGAATAGAATAGAAGAATAGAATAGAATAGAATAGAGAATAGAATAGAATAGAATAGAATAGAATAGAATAGAATAGAATAGACCAGGTTGGAAGAGACCTTCAAGATACCAACTCTAGCTATCTCAGGGACCAGCTTATCTGGAAACCCACAAAAAAGGGCAAAACTTCATGTAATTTTCCAGTTTAAGGTGAGAGATATGATTCTTGGAGAGAGATATGGGAGAGACTGGGGTGCAGAAATTGCAGAGGGGTTTGGCATACCTGATGGGCAGGAAAGGGGTGGTATAGTAACCCCAAAAACATCCTGGGGGAAAAAAAAAAAAAGAAGGCAAATAGAAGTATTCAAATGAGGAAAACAGTTAGCAACTAGTTACTAAATGCAGCAGCTCCCCATAGGAAGTTCAAAGATGCTTTACAAATTAATAACTGCTTTTGCAAACACAACAGGAGCTTGAAGGCTGACAGAATACCTACAGGACCAGTTCTAGGGGTTCACAGAGCAGATGAAGTCAGAACTGGAGGCAAGGAGGGGATTTTTCATTCACAGAGATGCTTGTGTCTGAATCATATTTTCATGATGGATCCAGAAGGTGACAAGCAGTGTAGGAGCAAAATTAACAATAAGAAATAGCAAGAACAGAGAGCAAATGAGAGGAGAGGAGACTCCAAATGAGGGGAGAGGAGAGGGACAGGAGAAGAGGGAGAGGAGAAGAGGGGAGAAGAGGGGAGGGGAGTAGCTTCCTATGATAAGGAGCCATATTTTCCAGTACTTTGGCTTTGGAAAAGAGAAGAGAGAGGAGTGGCAGTGGGAAATAAGGGAGGGGTGTCCCTGGCTGTGGTTGGGAGGTTGGAGCAGATGATATCTAGGGTCCCTTCCAACCTAAGCCATTCTATAGTTCTATAAAAACTTGGGATTGTCCTCTTGTCACCACCACCACCACATATCTCTGTCACTAGTTAAACAGTTGCAAGGTTTGTGTGTCTCACCAGAGCTGAAATGGATACTTCAGGTGCTAATCTGCACCCACAAAAACATCTACTGTCCTTAGACTTTACCGGAGGGTTTCCTGGGTTCTGGAATGTGGATATTTATAGAGTAAAGTGCATTAAATTAGCCATATTAGTTTCTCTTAAATCCCAAGCATCATCCTAATGTAACAACCGTAGCTGGGTAGCTTGGGAAGAACCATATAGCAAAGGAGACTTTATGGAGAACAAACAATGTCAGCAGCTTCTCTCCTTAACAGCAAAAATATTGAGAAGGAAGAGCACAGTTTCCATATCATTGAACAATAATTTAAGGGCATAGCAGTGCTGTTCTGTTTGAGTCCTAGCAGAAGGAGTTTTTGGAGCAGAAGAACACATCGGTGTTCCAGAGCTGTATCAGTAAAGCCCATTTCTAACATACAAAGCTGCTTGCCAAGCTAGGTAATCTCTTGTTAATGAAGCAAAGGAGCCCAAATTAATTTCTGAAAGTGGGAGCAAAAACATAAAGGAAAAGCTGTGACTAGCAGATAAAACTGACAAGGTACGTCATTCTTTCTTACAATAAATCCAAGTAATTGCAGGGAAATTTCATTTTTCCTCCCCATTTAACCCCAATTATTTTCATTTAGTCACAGCAACATTGCTGTTTCCCTCCAAACCAAACCACTTTGCATGTGAAACATCATTTCCAACATGTGCTTGGGTTTAGGCATGTTCCTAATCCCCTAAAACAAACACAGAGAGCAGGACAATATGTTCCAGCATACGTGGCACTGCTGGGAGGGCTTATTGGCTCCAGTTGCATCAGCTGTGCAGGAAGCCAGGACAAGTCCTCTCAACAGGGATTTCCCAGGTGGCATCAGAGCTCATGCCTGGGGATGCAGGCACAGCACAGATGTAGTGGGGCAGGAGTGATGCAGCTTACTAAGGAATCATCTTAGGGTGAATCAAGATTTTGTGCACATGACACCAAGTTAGGCAGGAGTGTTGACCTGCTTGAGAGCAGGCAGACTGCAGAGGGTTCTAGAGAGGTTGGATCAATGGGCTGAGACCAATTGCATAAGGTTCAACAAGGCCAAGTGCCAGGTTCTGCATCTGGGTCACAACAACCCCATCCAAGGTTACAGGCCTGGGGAGGGTGGTTGGAAAGCTGACCAGTAGAAAAGGACCTGGAGGTGTTGGTCAACAGTTGGCTGAACATCAGCTGGCAGTGTGACTGGGTGGCCAGGAGTGCCAGCAGCATCCTGTCATGTATCAGGAATGGTGTGGTCTGCAGAATGAGGAAGGTGAGTGTCCCCCTGTACTCGGCACTGGAGAGGCTGCACTTCAAATATGATGTTCAGTTTTGGGTCTCTCATTACAATGAGGACATTGAGGTGCTGAAGCATGTCCAAAGAAGGACAATGAAGTTGGTGAAGGATCCACAAAGAAAGAGCCATTTCTCAGAACAAAGCAGTGTGAATGATTGTTTTGCAATGTTAAAACATAATCAGTGAAGTGACGTTTTCTTTGGCAGACTCCCACTTTGGAATCATGACAAAATTGGCAGAAGTCCCTTCATGTCCTTATACCACCCAGGGCAGGGGGTAAAATCATCAGGAAGCCTTTGAAATGCTTTGGGTTTGCAATACACACATACTCACCAAAGCCTTCACAGTGCTTCATGGCTGAAAGAGCAGTGAATGCCCTCAATGAACCGTCTTCAGCCTATCTTGGGCCATCATCCCAACAGGACAGTCAAGCTGCTAAAGACAGCAACATGGACAGCATATGCTAGAGCAGATAAAAGCAGCTTTTAATTGTATCTCCAGCTCTAGGATGCCTCCACATTGCCCTGGGGCTGGATCATATGCTGGGGGATGCTCTGGTCTGTGTATGCAGGGAGGTGACACAAGGGCAATAAGCACAGAAAGGAGATGAGGAGTAACAAAAGGCGAGACATAGGAGCTAGAGCAATCATAAGACCAGAATGGTCTCACAGAGGTGGCCACCTGTACCTGGATGGGGCTCTTGGAAAAGGAAGAAATGATCTCCAGAGGTGCCTTTCAACCCCTGCCATTCTGTGATTTGCTATGCACTGTCCATCAAGGGTCTGCATAAGGGAGCCTAAAGATTCCCACAGGTGAGGATTCAGTTGTGTTAGTGACATTTCAGTGAGGTGAAAGGAGGTATTGGCTTGCAGAGGACTGGTGTGTGACAAGTGCCTGGGGATGCTGCAGGAAGGTGTGGGATGCTGCAGGAAGGTGTGGGATGCTGCAGGCAGCACAATGCAGAGGCTGAGCAGAAGCCAGAACATTCAACTTGCTTCCTCCAAGCTCACCAAAAGTTCTTGTTTCTCTGGACAAGTGTTCAAACACCAGGCATGGCTATGATTTCAAATGCTTCTGTTTGAATTACTGAGGGAAAAACCCAGTAGCTCTAATGAGAATAAACCCAAGGTGCTGCATTAGTGACACAAGTTTACCAAAATTGAGGAAAATCTTCTAACCACAAGCTGGACAGAACTTTGGCTTCAGCTGCTGCTGTGCCCACAAACCAGCCCACAAATAGTACCAGAAAACCACATATTAGCTCAGGTATGTGGATATGTGACTCCCCTGCCACTATGCTCATCTAGCATGCAAGGAACGCAGTCAGATCCATCAGGCTGGATTGCAGCCACCCATATTGACATGCCCCTTGAATCCTCCACACCCCTTAGTACCATGGCTCAGTGTGAGTTTTGTCTTTCCATGTTTTGTTGGGAAATACATTATGTAGGAGCTGCAGTTCTGCTTCCAGTTACCTAGAACTGGGACTAAGTCAGAACTGAGTGGAAATTTTCCTACAAATATGAATCTTTCTGAATGCCAGACAGGTGTCTGCTCACTGTACCCTCTGAAAGCCAGATTTGTCAGCATCCTGCCTTCCTAATACACATCAGAGAAAGCTTCTCAGAAACTGGCCACCTTAATGAACATAGAATCATAGAATTGTTAGGGTTGGAAGGGACCTCAAGGATCATCTAGTTCCAAACCCAGTGCCATGGGCAGGGACACCTCACATTAGATCAGGTTGCTCAGAGCCACACCCAGCCTGGCCTTAAAAACATAATGAAGTCAAAAGCATCCCATCATACACACTACAACAGACAAGCCCTGCAAGCAGGAGGAAGAAAGTGGCCAGGGCCAGTGCTGGGAGAATGGACTTTGCTACAGATTAACTCATCCCTTTTCACCAGAAAATTCTCTGAGGGTTTTGCAGCTAGAATTTGCATTGCAGCAGCTCACAAATTTGGTCACTTCCCAGTTGCTGCCATGTCCCTCTATGGTACCCTGCCACTATCCTTGCTGTGAGTGGGATCATCTCTGCTAACATCAGCCCACACTATGCACTCTACCTTGTGAAGGTAGAGATGCATCACTGTACAGGCATCATTTCTCCTTACATTGCTTTTCAGCTGTTGGGCTGACTTCTAGAGAACCCTCACAGTGTGTTCCTCAGGGCCCAGTCTCACCAGGGAGGGGGATAATTAGTGTGTCCTTCTCTTCTTGGTCAACAGGGCAGACTACTAATCAGGAATGCAATAAGACATTTTTGTACTCGAGTGTGCTTGGCCCCATTCCCCTTGGCTTTGGCTGTGGCTGTGTCCCTGCCATCTGAGGAGATCTGTAGCTGACTGGTTCACAAGAGGCCATGTCAAGTCCTTCAAATTTGTGCATGTGACCACTTTCACCAGCAGCTCCTCCATCCACACAGAGTAGATTGATAGCTTGATCTTTGGAGGGAATGAGCAGACACTGTGGGGAGATGTGCCCAACTTCAGCGTCCAGGTCTCCACTTCATATACAGATTATTGACCCAGTTCTCCTCTCACATTAGGCAGAAGCAGCAATGACACCAAGTCACTGCTGATAGTGCAGACAAGCTGGGTTCTGTCAAGGTTGTGGCAGATTACAGGAGCATACTTGCATTAATGTGAAGTAAAGCTCATCAATGAGGGCTGACCTTTTCTCATCCCATTTCCTTCAAAAATGCCCATCTCACCTGAAGCTCTTGGCAGAGACCCTCTCTGGGAGAGACAACCTCTATCATGCATGTATTTGTACCAGTAGATAGCCAGGAGCTGCCTTGCTCCAACTCTAGCTCCAGGTAAAGCACCAGCACAGACAGCAATGAACAAGTGATTATTTCTGTGTGGGAGTGACCCTGGCAAGCTGTCCTTGAGGCATTGCTTGACAGTGTGCTAAAGAGTAGAGGTAAGCTCAATCCATCACTGGCAGCATCCAAAGCACACAAAGTATCCTGGCTCCCTTTTCCCATTTCTAATTCCCCTTATAGACTTATGGGATCTTTTCTTCAAGGAAGGCAGTCAAAGGAAAACTCAAACCCACATGGTTTTGGAGGGTCACCAGCTGCTAAAGTGCAGCCCATAGATCACAGTCTGGGAACAAATGCAACAGAACACTTTGCCTTTCTACTGACTACACTGAATTCTGAAAATGCTCAAAATACTTAAAGCAGGGCTTTGCATGGTCTCCCTCCACTCCCAGTCAAGCAAAGGTACCAATGCACACATAGGTACCTAAATTCATGAGTCAGTTCTGCATAGGAAAGTTCAGACATCCTTGACTTTTGGTCCCTGCTTCAGTTCCTAAAACTGCCAGCTGCTCAAGTGGGGCAGGGAGAGTAGATGCCAGCTTATCAATGAGGAGATGCAGCTCCTTATTGTAGCCTGCATTAGGTGCCAAATTTCAGATTGCTCATTCAGATGGGAACACACCTAGCTGAAAGTAAGGGATGGCACAAATGTACTCTTGGCTAGAGGAAAGACCAGGGAAGTCTCTTCTGTTTCTCAGCATCAAGAGCTTTGTTTACAGCCTTAGACTATTGAAAGTCTTTACACAGTCCCCAAACATAACCCGGTCCTTCCCAGGGGCTGCCGTGATTTGGCACTCTTGATACACTCTGGCTTCCTGGCAGGAGGCAAACTGAGGAATCCTACATGACAGGAAGCATGAGTACATTATTTCTTTGCTCTGTTCATGCATAGAGGATGACAATTGCTTGGGCTGGTAAGCCACCACCTGCAGCATCTCCATCCGGAGTTCTCCCAGTGCTCCCCATACCAGCAGAGGCTGGAAACCCATTGTTTTCTCTCAACGTTCCCCTGCAGAGCAGACATGCTCTTTGGAGAGCAGAGATGATTTTTGACATTTCATTTTCCCCTATTCTGTTTACCCTAAAAGATAAGCCAAAATCCCAACCATGATTTTTACAGGACTCTCTCAAATCCTCTCTCTGAAGTTTGTAAGCGTCTGCCCACTCAGCTGCTCTGTTCCTCCAGCCCATACACACCACAAAGACTCCAAAGGAAATGTTTGCTTCTGCCAGGGCTATGCTCAGCTAAGTCAGGGCTGGAGCCCACACACTCAGGATTTTCCTCTCTGCCTGCAGTGTCCCTGGCAGCCCTGGACCTGCAGCTGGAAGCCAGTCTTAAAGTGATGGTTTCTCAGTAAGGCAAATCTTCTCTGTGGGTATGAGACCTCAGGCAGAAAAATTACATCAAAGGCATTTATTTCATTAGCTTCCCACAGAGCAATGAGGGAACTTGTGGGTTGTCTCACAAATTTGTAGAGTAGGAGGGGAGTTACTGCCTGATCAAAAAGTACTTCAAGTAATTAATAGATTTATAGAACCATAGAATGGGTTGGGTTGGAAGGGACCTTAAAGATTATCTAGTTGCAGCTCTCCTCGCCTGACACAGACAGCGACACCTTCCACTAGATTGGGTTGCTCAAAGCCCCATCGAACCTGTCCTTGAACACTTCAAGGGTGAGGGTTTCCAAAACCTCTGTGGTTAATCTGTTCCAGTGCCTCACCACCCTCACAGTAAAGAATTTCTTCCTATAGTGTATCATCTTTGGAAGAAAGGGGAGGCAACCTACAGAATGTTTAGGGATGTTGCTAGGTTGTGTAGGAAGAAAATTAGGGAGGCAAAAGCCCATTTAGAACTTAGACTGGCCTCTGCTGTGAAGGACAACAAAAAGTCCTTCTATAAATACATCAATAGCAAGAAGAAGGGCAAGGACAACCTCCACTCCTTGGTTGACACGGAGGGGAACGTTGTAACAAAGAATGAGGAAAAGGCAGAGGTACTTAACACCTTCTTTGCCTCAGTCTTCACTAGCAGGGCAGAACGTCTTCCAGACAGCTGGCCTGCAGAGCTGGCAGAAGGAGCCAGAGAGCTGCATAGTTTACCACTGCTCCAAGAGGAAGTTAGAGATCTACTGAGCCGCTTGGACCCCCACAAGGCCATGGGACCGGATGGGATCCATCCTAGGGTGCTGAGATTGCTGACAGATGAGCTGTCCAAGCCATTTTCCATCATTTTTCAGCAGTCCTGGCTCACTGGAGAGGTCCCAGAAGACTGGAAGCTGGCTAACGTGGTGCCCATCCATAAGAAGGGCCAGTTGGAAGAGCCGGGGAATTATAGGCCTGTCAGCCTGACCTCAGTGCCAGGCAAGATTATGGAACGGCTCATCTCGAGTGCGATCACACAGCACTTACAGGATGGCCAGGGGCTCAGGCCTAGCCAGCATGGATTTAGGAGGGGCAGGTCCTGCCTGACCAACCTGATCTCCTTCTATGATCAGGTGACCCGCCTGGTGGATGTGGGGAGGCCTGTGGATGTGGTCTACCTGGACCTCAGCAAGGCCTTTGACACCGTTCCCCACAGCAAACTCCTGGCCAAGCTGGCAGCCCGTGGCTTGGACAGGAGCACACTGCGTTGGGTTAGGAACTGGCTGGAGGGCCGAGCCCAGAGAGTGGTGGTGAATGGCACCACATCCAGCTGGCAGCCTGTCACTAGTGGTGTGCCCCAGGGATCAGTACTGGGCCCCATGCTCTTCAACATCTTTATTGATGATCTGGATGAGGGCATTGAGTCCATCATCAGTAAATTTGCAGATGACACCAAGCTGGGGGCAGCAGTTGATTTGCTGGAGGGCAGAGAGGCTTTGCAGAGGGACCTCGACAGGCTGGACAGATGGGCAGAGTCCAATGGCATGAGATTTAACACATCCAAGTGCCGGGTTCTGCACATTGGCCACAACAACCCCAGGCAGTGCTACAGGCTGGGGTCAGAGTGGCTGGAGAGTGGCCAGGCAGAGAGGGACCTGGGGGTACTTGTTGATTGTAGGCTGAACATGAGCCTGCAGTGTGCCCAGGCAGCCAAGAAGGCCAATGGCATCCTGGCCTGCATCAGGAACAGTGTGGCCAGCAGGAGCAGGGAGGTCATTGTGCCCCTGTACACTGCACTGGTTAGGCCGCACCTTGAGTACTGTGTCCAGTTCTGGGCCCCTCAGTTTAGGAAGGATGTTGACTTGCTGGAACGTGTCCAGAGAAGGGCAACAAAGCTGGGGAGGGGTTTGGAACACAAGCCCTATGAGGAAAGGCTGAGGGAGCTGGGGTTGCTTAGCCTGGAGAAGAGGAGACTGAGGGGTGACCTTATTGCTCTCTACAACTACCTGAAGGGAGGTTGTAGCCAGGCAGAGGTTGGGCTCTTCTCCCAGGCATCCAGCACCAGAACAAGAGGACACAGTCTCAGGCTGCGCCAGGGCAGGTTTAGGCTGGATGTTAGGAAGAAGTTCTACATGGAGAGAGTGATTGGCCATTGGAATCAGCTACCCATGGAGGTGGTGGAGTCACCTTCACTGGAGGTGTTCAGGAGAAGACTTGATGGGGTGCTTGGCTGTATGGTCTAGTTGTTGGGTGGGTTGGATTGTTTGATGGGTTGGATACGATGATCTTGAAGGTCTCTTCCAACCTGGTGTATTGTATTGTATCTTTCTTCCTATATCTAATCTAAATCTATTCTCTTCCAGTCTCAAACTGTTACCCCTCATCCTATCACCACAGGTCCTGATAAAGAATCCTTCCCCATTTTCCCTGAAGGCACCCTTCAAGTAGTGGATGGCTGCAATAAGGTCTGCCCAGAGCTTTCTCTTCTCCAGCTTGAACAATCCCAACTCTCTCTGCCTGTCCTCATAGGAGAGGTGTTCTGGATGTGCTCATTTTCATGGCCCTCCTCTGGACCTATTTCAACAGGTCATCTTTCTTGCGCTGAAGACTCCAGTGCTGGATGCCGTACTCCAGGCAGGGTTTCATGAAAGCAGACCACAGGGAAACAATCACCTTTGTCAACCTGCTGGCCATGCTTCTTTTAACCCTCACAGCTCAGTTTCTTAATCACTTCCTCACCCAGGAGGTGAGCATGGGTCTGATGGGCAGAGGTACTCCCACAGGGTTGCTGTAGCTTGGGAAGAGGAGAGAGGGCACAGAAGGAAACAGCTGGACCAGCAAAGAGAGGAGGAGGAAAGTTCAGAGTAATAGGTTGTCCCAATCATTCATTTATGTCTCAGATGACATTTCTGTTTCACTTCCTCTGCACAGAGAAAAGCAGAGAGCCTCCAAGGCAAAAGGAACTTATTCAATCTGCCATACCAGCAAAACCCAGCCAAACACAGGAGAGGATGAGATGCCTGATCTTCACTCACTGTCTGAGGACTAATACATGACCACATTGCAAAGGGTGCTCACTTGAACTGTTCCCATGCATTTCCATGGGAATGGGGCAACTATTTTTTTCCTCTTCCTAATATTTCTTTTGTGATGATTTTCTGAAATAGCTGGAGGCTTGGCCTCAAGAGATAAGGAACAGGAAATGCCACAGACTCTTGTCAATAAATTATTTTTCCCATTTCTTGATGCCAGGAAAAGCAGCTCTTGCTGGGAGAAAAGAGATCATGGGTTGTGCTCTCTTTGAATTGTTTGTTTCAGAGATGTTAGAAATTGCAATATGCACCAAAGGGCAGAGTGTATTAGTTGGAAGCTGGCAACAACAAAACCCTTTTCTGTAGTCAAAGAAACCATCTTCTACCCTGGTCTCTCTTCTCTTGTGCATATATAGGTGCTTCAGGCAAGCTTTAGGATTATAATCTGTTCTTCTGCAATACACCAAACAAGGGCTCCATTTTGGTCCCCATGAACACAAGATGAAGAGCTAATTCCTGCCTCAAGAAACAGATCTTATAATTGTGGTTGGAACCAGTACAGCTTGCCAGGAGAATAGGACAGATGCGATTTTACCACACTTCCAGTAGCTATGTTTACACTGTTCAGGTTGAAAGTTTCCATGCTGGTGCTGGTTGCTGCCTCAGGTCATGGAAATAATAGTTTCCAAACTGTTAACCATCTGTGCATCTCTTTGCAACTGAAAAATACTTCATTTTTCTCTAACTATTTTTGCTGATTTTTTTACCATCACCATCATTGCAGCAAAGAGCTAAACTCTGACTGGGACATTTTTATATCAAGTCTATTATTTTTGTTGAAAATCCACCTTTATTCAGGCAAGTTATAATGAATGGTTAAGAGTTCTTCAGCTGCAGACACTCAGCCAACACTCAGTCTCCTTCTCAACCAGCTTCACTGTCCCAGTCTTATGGACCACACTAGTAGTGAGATCTCCATCACTGTACTACTGTTATGCAATACAGTGCAATATGATGGTCCAAATGCAACAGTGGCTAAAAGTCTCTTCCAGAAAGCCTTATCTGTAGTTGCACCCTCATGTCACCAGAGAAGCCCATCCTGTGTCCACAGCCAGCTCAAGAAACCACCTCCTGTTCTCTTGCGTCCTTGTGACATGAGGACGCATGGCAGTATCAACTGCTTTTGCTCATAGCCCTGTTGTTTGAGATGCTCCCTTGATAATCCATGTGCCTCCACAAGCGGGTCACGGTGGCACCAAATATGAACCACCACACACCCAGCGCTATAGCTATGCTATGCTTAAATGGTGTGTCACAAAACATGGATGTCTGCCAGAGAGTGCCTGAGATGTTAGTCTCTTCCATCAAGGAGGAAGCTACTGGATGAGCTTGCAGAGGACACTTAAAGATTATGTCAACTAGGTGAACAAAATTGTAAGAAGAGTTTGGGAGAATGATCTTTAAATCTCCCATGACAGATGTCTCCAATAATGCACCTGGACCTTACCTTTCCTCCTTTCCTTCAGACTTCTATTACCATTGGTAACTATGGCCAGAGCCCTAGGCAAATCTGGAGCAGAGCTCTACTAACAACCAATGAAGCTGCAACAAGGTCATATAAGAGGAGAATTTAGAAAATATTTCATACTGATTGGAGATCAGGAGCTGGTTATGGGAGCAGACTGCAAACTCCACAGAAAAGGTGGAGAAGACTGTGGTGAAGTCTTAGTTTTTTGACAGGGACTGGGCAGCTCTAGGCACATGCATGGCAGCTGTTTGGGCCAAAATAGCATCCCAGTAGTTCCTTTATTTCAATGGGTACACAAGGAAATAAAATGGTAAACAAATAATACTGAAGTAGAATAAATAATAATAGCTGCAATAAAAAGTAAGATAAAAATCAGTATTAGTAAAACAAGGTGTAACGAAACTGACAACAACATAGGTGTTTTATAAAAATCATCAGATTAGAGCTAGCCAATATTGACATTGTGGTGACAGGGTCTAGTTTTAAGGTAACACCTAACAGTTTAACACACAAGCAGACCATGGGGGATTATAAACCATGGTTCAACACCCTCCTCCACACCTATCCTTCTCATCAAGGTGTAAACTGTGACTGAAGCTGTGACAGGACCCTCTGAGAAGACCTGGATGAAAACACATCCAAGAGTATGAAACCTCCTGGACCAGCTGCGAGAAATGTGGCTTTGAAGGCCAGTGCCACCAGCACAGACCAAAGGAGGGGGTAAGCCTGGTTCAGGTGCTCATCTTGTGTTTTTTTCATGCAAGAGCAATTAAATATTAAAGGGAATGAGCAGCATCCAGGCCCCGAACTGGCAGCTTCCAGGTGAGGGTACGTTTTCAGGTGAAAATTATGAAGGTGCCAGACCTGGAGGATACTATACACTGAGGTGCTGTGACATGCACGAAAGTTTCAGGAGGTATCTGTACTCAGGGCATGTTGGACAAGCATAGACAACAAAAATCAAATCCTTTGAGATGAAGCCTGAGGCTGAATACTACAGCACTACTAAGGAGGTGTTTGACATCTGCCAGGAGCCTTCAGAGCTTGCATGATAATGCAAATGAGTGTAAGAAAGGGATAATATATTGAGAGTGGCTTGACATGGACCTATTGAACCTTAAATACTGGATGCAAGGGCTGCTCTTCTTGCAGTCATGTGAGTCAACTAGAGGCTAGCAGTATCTGGGGAAGAAAATAGTTTCCACGCATGCCCTTATAGTGAATCCCCTTCCTTCACACCCTCAGCAAAGCATGTCATTGGCAAAGCAAATGAAACATCTAAGGATCAGACCTTCTTGCCTTTCTAAGCAACACAACAGCCCAACCTCCTGAATGTGGAGGTGAAACCACAGCTGCAGAGCACCTTTGCTGCATGACTAGCCACAGGATGCTGGGCAAGCCCAAGACTTCAGACATCTCTTGCTTAGTCCCATCCTTCTGCATGGAAACATGCAAGTCCGGGCTTGCAGCTACATACAACTCACAACATCCATGACCCTTCCCAGAGACAGCTGGCACAGATGCTCTTTCCTCCAAGAAGCCACCACACTGTTTGAGCTATCAGCTGTTGCATTCATGGAGCAAAAGCAAGTCTAACCTCTCCTCTATTTACATAGCTCCCAAACCACATTAAGTAAGGTGTAAAATCCATTAAACAAAGGCAGAAAACCTGAAGCCATCCTGCTGTGGACACAGAACTTGCCCACTTTGTTTTCCAGGCAAAACTAAACCGCCATGTGTTGAGCTGGCTTTGTAAATACAACAAATCTCATAGAATCATAGAATGCTTTGGGTTGGAAGGGACATTCAAAAGTCACCTAGTCCAACACCCCTGCAGTAAGCAGAGACATCCCCAACTAGATCAGGTTCCTCAGACAAGTCAAGATTTTTTCTAAATCTAATGTTTCTTTTATTTCTGCTTAGGTGAGTGGAAGTCATGGAGTTAGTACAGTATAATGTACAAATCAGAGCTCTGACTGGGCCCAGGGCCAAGGGGCCTCCTTCTGATCTGGTGGGTCTGACCCAGTAGGACATTTTTTGTACCAACTGCAACTGTCTTCAGACATGTATTGTGAATTCAGATGCAGACAGCACGGGACTGCTGACTTCTACTGTGGGGTCTAAGTCTGCATGGCACTGCTGTTAGAGCAGTGGGCATCCCAGGGACAGGCTTTTGGGGTTCCAGATCCAGTTTTGGTCAATGGAGTGAAGTTAATGATGCCCTCAGAGCACCAGTGATAGCTCTCTAGTTCTGTGCATTGACTCAGTGGCTAAATGAGCTGAAGAAAGGAAAATGTAATCACACTGTTTTAATTAAAGGCAATGGAAGCTTTCCAGCTGCACCATTACAGCCCACACGAAGACAAAAATCCCTGCTCTGCTAAAGGGACAAAATAAAATGCTTTGTCATGCTGAGACTCAAGCTGATCTGAACTTCGTATTCCTCATCTGCTGTATGTTTAATTCTTGCCATTTTTAATTGATTGCAGATTTTCTTTGGTTTTGCAAATTCATCTTTGAAGCAGATTCTTTGCACTCTTTATAGAAACTGGCTTTGGGGTGGACGAGCAGGACTGGTGAGGGACTTTGCACTGCTGAGAAGTAATATTTTCTCTGCTGCAGGAGCCAGGGTCAAGTGAGATGTGATGTATGATCTTCGTTGATGAGCAAGGAGTGGAAGGAAGCAGCATAAAACATAGAGATGTGAAGAAGTTGCAGGCAGCTTCAGCAACACAGAGCTCATTAGCCCAGGGAGTAGGAATTACTTTGCAGATGCAGCAACCTTGCTGTAAATCCAGTGGGGAAGAGGTGGTGAGGAACTGTGCAGGCAACAGGGAGTATCCAGTGGTGATGAATGGCAGCCATGACAGCCAAGGCTGCATCTCATGAATGCCACAACAGACAGCTGGGAGAAAATGGTCCTTCTCACAGGTACTGTTGAGTCTTCTGCCTAAAATGTTCATCTGGGCACAAAGCTGCCAGGAAAAACAAGGATAACAAGACAAACATTTTGGGAAGTGATAAAAGACCTTAAAAACCACAGAGACTTGGGCTCCCAGAACAGGAGGGGTTCTCAGGGTGTGCTCTAGCCAGTGGGCTGAAGTTCACTTTTGGGATGCAAGTAGGTTTTCTGGTCTTCTCCTAAATGACTTGCACGCAAAGCCAAAAGAAGCCTGAAAAGCAAGAACAGGGATGTGGGTTTTAGCTTCATATTTTACTATTTTCTTCCATCCATTCCTTTTCTGTGGGAATATTTGCTGATGTGCTAAGTTTTCTCTTTCTGAGGACCTGTATTTAGAGGGAGAACCAAGGGCAATGCAGATTGATTTTCTGAGTTTCACTCAGATTCCATATTACAAGTGGCAATTCAGAATGATAAGCTCATTCCTTATTTCTTTTTTAAAATGGATTTCACTAAGAAGCATGAACAGGCAAAAATCCCTCTCAGAAATCATATTACCAGTCTAATTTGCTAGACTTTCATTAAAGCAATTAAAGATAGAATGATGCAATGACCCAGTTCCGGACCCAATTAAGACTGAATCAATAAATCAGTAGGTTTAAATCATCACCATAAGGCCACAGATAATCAAAACAACTTATGAGGCTGATTCTAAACAGAATTATAGTATTAACATTGCCACAGGAGAATTTAAAGAATGAAATGCTTTCCAGTTGAAGCCCACAGCTCATCTTATTGCAACCAGCTTGGTGCTGATGGACACAGTCTGGTACAGACCTGTCAGCCTGCTGAGGGCCATTGCAGGGTGCACAGCAAACAGAGCTCTTGGGCCATGTGATAACCCTACAGAGCCCTGGGCATGGTGACTTCCAGCCACAGGTGTCAAGATCTTATCCACTTGCACAGCCACATCCGGGGCTAAACGATCTCATCAGTCTGTCACTGCCACCTTTACAGACGATTCCAGCATGTGTCCACCATCTGCCTATAGTTCTATCTGTTGGGAACAAGAATTTATCCACCAGCTCCCACCGAAGCTCAGTATGGCTTCTCCATGGCAGCCTTGAGCGAACAAGCGAATTTCTTGCCACACATATTGGCCTAGTATGGGGAGGGGAGCAGAGAGGCCTCTGGGGGGACATTCACACCTGACCAAGGTCTGGTGTGCTGCTGCACAGGCTGAGAATCAAAGCTTTGGTAGTTCTGTCCTGTGGGAGGGCAGTTTGACCTGCTCCTGGGTTGGCTGAGCCTGAGCGAGGGGGAAGGTTTTGACCTAGTGAGGCCCAGGTGGAGAACTGGGCTTAATTTGTGCGTATATTCCTTTTCCCTGGATACCTGTTGTATTTCTGTATCTATTTGTAAATAGCATTCATTTACCCTCCAATCCTGTGCAAGTTTTTTTTTCTTTTATTTTACTCTCTTGGGGGTAAAATACCTTTCTGTCCCATTGCTTTGGGCAGCTCATGGCTCAAAATGAGGACAGCTGTGGGGGTCAGGGACTGGGAGGGCAAGTAACATTTCAGATGCTACTTTGAGCAAAGGCAAACTTCAAGTGCTCTGCCATGAATGTGGTATGTCTCCCTTCAGTACGGAGGGTACCTGCCCAGTTGGCCTCCAACAAAAAGTATTCTTTGTTTGAGATTTGTTATGCATTTCTGGGCACAGCCAGACAGCAAGCTGAGGCAGAGATGTGAATGCAGCTCTTGCTTCTGCCCTAAAGAAAGAAAATGAAAAACAGACAAGAGCCTGCATGGCGCCAAAGAAAGCACAAAGCTCGTGAGTTTGATAGGAACAACAAATGGCCTCTCAGCTCTATTATTATAATTAGTATTACTAATTTCCATAATCAAAACACTTTTATGAAGATGCTAAACAAACCATTAATTGACTGTAACTTTATCAGAATATCATAAAAAGAAAAAAAACCCAAAGGTGAAAAAAAGGAAAGGAAATTTTTGAATTCAGGATAAATAAACTGAGTTTGGAAGTCAGGAATTTATCCCAGTATAATCCAGAAAGCCCAAATGCCAAACAATCTGGAAATACTCAGTTGAATACTTGCAGTGCTGATCCAGACGGTCCTTTCCCCCCACCTCCACAGTTACAGAAAATGGTTGTTAACACAGTCATTCAGCATTGTTGAGGGGCCCCACCAAAACAAGGACTCAGATGTGCTGGGCAGGACACATACTCACAGAGATGAAGGTGGACCTTCTCCCTGAGAGGTTTCCAGAGATAGGAGGAAACATACTATGACAGAAATAGGATGTCCCATTGTCCCTATGGCAGCTTATGGTGTCCTGAGATAGCTTTGGGGCAATGCAGGCCCATGTTCTCTCCTCATGGAATCCCCAAAGGGATTCTCACAAGGAGACAAGGAGAGCTAACTTAAACAGGTAGGAGTGTGGTACTGGATGTAGAGGGAAGATCAGATTTCAGATTTATGTCATAAGGGAGGACTGTGGAGGTTTTCTACAGGATCTGCTGTACCTTCTTACAGTTCAGATCATGTGTCTGTGCCTTCCTGGGGATGTGCTTTTCCAGAGCACAAACGGGAAGTCACTTTCCTGTTGCAGTTCAGCCTCTGACCATAGTTCTGTGGCCACAGTTGTACACCGCCGCTTTGAGACAGTAATCAGATTGGTTCACAATGTAAAAGCTATTTAAATAATTTGCCTTTCTCTTCATATTGCCGTGAGTTGGCCATGATCCCTGCTGTTCATTTCAGCTCTGTCACTGAGCCAGATGTCTGAAACTACCCGGGTTTGATGTGAAGCATGGGTCCACCTTCTTGTTGGGTACCCACAACCATTCTCGTCTGGGCGTAGTGATTTTGCCAGCTATTTTTAAAGGGAAAGGAATTCTGGTGTGACAGTGAGTGAAAGCCAGAAAAGCAGAAATG
Source organism: Picus viridis (assembly GCA_033816785.1). Taxonomy (NCBI): domain Eukaryota; kingdom Metazoa; phylum Chordata; class Aves; order Piciformes; family Picidae; genus Picus; species Picus viridis. The sequence goes on from CM066567.1 coordinate 29,655,222, forward strand.
AATGTGGGGAAAATTAAGAATAAGAGGGAAAACTAAAAAAGCAAGTCATAATACACAGAGGGAACATTGTCTGGCAGAAAAAGCAGCTGACAATGAAGTGCACACAATAACCTTTGGAGCTCACTGCTGACTGCAGAGGAACTTGGAAACTCTAGCAAAAATCCCACCTCCTTTCACGATTCCGAGCACAAGATTTGTAAGTCAACAGGACCAGCTCAAAGGTGAGGCAGTCTCCCACAAATGCATCTCCTCCACTCAGCTCCACAGATATTCTCAACTCCCAGAAGACAGTGTCTCTGTATGTTGACAGAGTGTCACTTCCAACAGCAACTTTAGGAAACATCTGAAAGACAAATAATCCTTCTGATCCATCTCCCTTTGGAGTAAATCAGGGAGGGAAAGAATCTCACTGTCCTCTGGGACACAAAGGGATATTGCTGCATAGAACACAACACTGGAGCAGCCCTAGAAATAACACCTGCTACAAGGACAGTCTGAGAGAGCTGGGGTTGTTCAGTTTGGAGAAGAGAAGGCTCTGGGGAGACCTAATAGCAGTCTTCCAGTATCTGAAGAGGGTCTGCAAGAAGGCTGGTGAAGGACTGTTTCCAAAGGCCTGCAGTGACAGGACAAGAGACAATGGTTTGAAATCAGAGAAGAGTGGATATAGATTGGATGTTTAGATTGGATAGGAGCAAGCTCTTTACCACAAGGGTGCTGTAACACTAGAACAGGTTGCCCAGGAAGGTAGTTGAGGCCCCATTCTGGGAGATATTCAAGGTCAGGCTCGACAGGACTCTGAACAACCTGACGTAGTGGAGAGCAGTTGGACTAGATCCCTTCCAACCCAACCCATTTTATGATGCTATGATAATTCACACCTTTTCTTGCAAGTGGGTGCACTTAGAAACATCAGACTTCACACCAGGGTCATTTAATTTGATTTATTGGAGGAAAACAATTAGTCATCCCTTTAAATTGTCATTATGATAGAAATCTCGATATGTATACATGATTGTCAAGGCAGAGAACCATTTGCAATGTAGCCCCATTAACAATTTGCAGTATTGCAAACTCATTATGCAGATAAAACTTTCGCAATGCCTTAATACATGCATGGAGTAAATACATAGTCTCCCTTCTGTTTGGACATGGATGCTGTTATGAACTTGCACCAATCACAAGACCTGCAATATTAGGCACACTGACATTCCTTGATTAAGAGTTAAGCCTTTGTAGAAAACATGCTTACAGTTTCATTAAAAAGTCAACTGAGAGATGTTTTGCAGTTGGGGATATTTGGGGAGTCACTGGTCTGGGCAGTCTGGGCTTCTTTTAATTTCTCACTGACCCAAATCAGGTAACTATCTGGAAAAAGGGCCCAACTAACCAAACTGCTGTTTCTCAACTTGAGGTCAATGTGTAACAGGGTGTTGATGTTGCATTGACCAGAAACATGAGTCACACCGTATCTCCCACTGAGCTACAGCTTTCCACAGTCTTCACTTTGGGGATCATGCCACAGCTTGATCTAGTAAGACATATCATATGTGATGCCATGCCAGGCTCAGGGCACGTAAATGAGAGATGAAAAAGTTCAGAGCTACCCTGAGCACTTCCCTAGGAGCTCCCACTCCACCAGGAACCACAGCACGCATCCACCTCCTTATGGAGCCTTGCACCACGTGCTGCCTCAGCAATCTGAACTCAGGCTGGTTTAAACCCATGAAGATTTTTTTTATGGTGCCATGTAGCACTTTGGCAATGGCACAGCATCCTGGCTGAGCACTAGCCTTGAAGGTGGGCTCAAGAATTCTTGGTGCTTTCAGCCATCACAGAACAATCCCTTGCATGATTTCCAAGAACTGATACTTGCTCTGCATGCCACAAGCATGGTGCTTTCTCTCCAGCCCTGCTGCATGGCATGCCTTTGCCAGGAATCCAGAGCAATTTCCCAGCCTTTTCAGGTGGCTCTGCTTCAAATATTGGGAATTTGAACATCTTTCACACTAATGAAATCACTCAGGAGCTGGCACCACTGCCCTGCTGTTGCCCATGGGCTGGAATTACTACAAGTACCAAGTGGCCATCCTGTACCCTGCCTTAGAAAGACCAGCACAAATGAAAATGGATCAACGATTAAGGGAAGAGAAGGCAATTGCACAATTTCCATGTGGAAGAAGGAAAAGTGCCACAATGAACTCTTCCACAGTTAAATGGTGGTACTATGTGGAGGTTCCAGGATTAACTGCTGGTATTTATGTGGTAATGCTCTGGAAACGATGGGATAAATAGCTCAGCTCTCTGCTCTATCTTGTGCAGGCAAAGAATCACAGCATCTTGGTCCCCAAAATGCAGTTCATTCCGCAACATGTGAAAAAGAAATACCGTGTAGAAAGAATAAAATGCTAAGAAGTGAGTGAAGAAAAACAAACCAAAAGAAAAGAGAAAACCCAAAGAGACCCACCAACGTGCTGCTTTGGTAGTCCTGAGTGTTAGCACCCCAGGAAAGGAATTTTTGATTCAGATCAAATTTTTAAGCACTGTATTAAAAAAGGGGTCCTCCCCTCCCCAACTCTGTTTCTAGGTGTGTGTATGTGACTGCTGCATAGTTTTAAGCTGCTCTGGATGGTGACTCTTCCTGTACATGCTGCAGAGCACTCAACAGAAAGACAAAATAAATTACCAGGCTTTGCAGAATCTTGTTTACAAAACACCAACTTTTGCATTTACTCAAACTTAACGATGGATTTCAAGCTACAGACACACTGAGTCATTTAAAAGCAAAACCTGGAAGTAAAGCCCTCGAAGAAAAGGTTGGGTTGAATGTGCATAAAGAAACGGCTTGGGAAATACAAAACCAGTGAACGGCAGTTTAATACATGCAGTGCAGTATCATGCATTTATTGGACATTTGATGTCATCATTAATTCAGAAGTGTTTTTTCACAACACTTGTGAGTGTACATGCCCTAATGCCACTCTGGAGCATGGACAAAATCTTAAAAGCAGTTTTGCTGACCTTATCATTTATGAAGAGGTGGAAAAGAATAGCTACTTGGATAGATCAATAGCACAGTTCATGGTGGGTAAGGAATCTTGAAAACCAGAGTCTGGGCTAAAGAGCCTTTATCCCCCATTACAAACACTATTTACACAGCTTTGACCCAACCATGCAAAGTTGGACCATAAAACCTGAACCAACTCCTGATGTCCCACCAGTGGGATCTGCAGTCCCTGGAGCCACAACACACACACACATACACACACACATACACACATCACAGAGACTGGACCACCCCAGCAGTCAGGATGCAAAGGCAGGACTTAGCAATAGGGATGCAGGGAAAGGCAGAAGGGATTGTGTGAAACTTGCTGCTGGGCAAGCAATGGAATAGCTGATTCACCAAGGAAAAGTCTGCTCACGTTGTGAGGAGGTGGCCATTTCCTCACTCAGCCATTGCTGATGGTGACCTGCCAACCAACCCTCCCCTCTTGGTTTGGATGCTGTTTTTCTTGTACTCCACAGTCTCCGTGTGTTTCTGCTTTTTGCTTGAATGATTCTAATGCTTTGCATCAAGTTTCTGGTGCAAATAAGCATGATAAGGAAAGCAAACTTCCCTTCCCATGAATAATTTCTGGGATGCATTCAGCCCCAACTCAGATAAATGTGCATGGCAGCAAGGACAGAAATAATCCCAATTAAAGGAAAATTTCAATACGCTGAAAGGAAGATAATTCTGTACCTTGAGGCTGAAAACAGAATCTGTTAGTTTACCAGTAGATTAATCCCCTGACCCTTTGGAAAGACCATAAAGCAACAGGCTATGGTCTACACTAACTTGTTGGCAAAGTCTATCTGGTGTATTTATGCCCTGCTCACTCAGCGCTACTCAGTGCTGGAGCTGTTATCACAGAGGGATAGCACAGCTACCTACATCTGATCTAATTAACACCAACTTCACATCCAAGGATAGCTGGAATCTATCAGGCTTTCTATGTTGTTGTAGTGGTGTGGGGGTTTTTTTTTGTTTGTTTGTTTTTCTTTTTTCTTTTTCTTTCCCCTGCCCCCTCGCCCCTCCCTAAAAACACTAAAGGAAGAAGCAGCCTTGGATCCATCTACCACTGCCTTTCTTGAGCATCCATGAGGTCTGTGTTCTTGTCTGCAGAGGGTTTGGGGAGAAAAGACAGAGATCAGGGACTGTGTTAGCTCCTGGGGCTGGGGAAAAGTTTGGACAAGCTCTGACGTCCCTCAGGGCCAGGCAGGGGTCCAGAAGAACTGGTTATAGAAAAAATACTATCAAATAGCCATGGAGGTATGCAGGACACATGCACAGTGGAAACTGCCTAACGCCAACTGCAGAACTACATGGAGGTGTCCACCAGTATGCTGACACCCTTTTTGTGGTTTGATTCATATCCGGAACAAACCTCTACCATTTCTTGATTTTATTTCAGCACCACAACCATAACAGACACACAAGGCATAGGCAAAATCCTACTGTTTTTTCTGCATCCATTACTCTAATGGCACCTGTACAACAGCAACCAGGACAGAAGACACATCACCAGCAGAATGACACAGTCCCAGGAAAGCATCGCTGCTAGGTTTGCCCCATACACCTACTTCCCCACACACCTACTTCCCCACTAGCTGTGCCATGGGGCCAATATCCGTTTCGTGCTGCAGAAGGGGTGGTCCAGCAGAAAGTTAGGGTGCACTGGGAATGAAGTCACATGCAAAATCATCAGCAGAAGCCCCTGCCACAGTGATACTGACTTTCAACTCGCAGAATTCACTGGTGGCCTGTCCTCACAACTTCTTCTGCAGACTAAGGCGCCAGCTGGAGGTTTTCTGGATTATTTTTTTTTCAGCAAGCACACTGCTGTTGGCATCAGAGATGGCCTCTGTGACTCTGGAGGTAAAAATCAACAATCAAAGCTGCAAGCAAAGAGAAAGAAGGGGAAGGAGCTGAGGAAAACAAGTTACAAAGGAAAACACATAGTTGCCAGTAAAGCAAAGCAGAAAACGGTAACACACAGGTGAGTCCAGGCTGAAATCCTCATTTTAGGAGCAAATCACACATCGCTTAGTAGGACAGTCCATTGGGAAAGAGCCCAGAGGAATTTCTATCTACTCCTTCATGACAAGGCCAGTTGAGCATTTGTTTTCAATCTCTTACTTTGGTGCTAGTAGCCCATTCCCCACATGCACACATTATTCATTCCTGTTTGTGCATTCACATGAGAGAGTGACAGAGCAAAGGTGGATTAGGGCAGAAGGACATGCAACAGCACTGAAGCATCCCCAGGTAGTGATGCTGGAGTGTTTGCTGGACCACGCTGTGCTGCCAAGGGGCAAACAGCTCCAGTCCTTTCTATAAATCTGGCCTGGGTGCTGCCAAGTCATCCCAGTTAACAGATTTACCCAGATTTAAAATGAGAAATTTTAATCAAGAGATACAATGACAAGAGAGATCTCTAAGCATGTGGTGAACCCCCAGGTTAGGTCTTCAGCTGTGTTTCACTGATGCAAAAGAAGAGCTTCCCACCACCCAAAATTGTACCAGAAAGCAACAATTATGCTTTTAAGAGCTTCTGCTTCTTGTCTTAAGATCCCAGCAGTTGATAGCAAGCCAAAAAGAATGATGATAAATTACACAACTACAGCAGAGTATTATTTGCAGGAAGGGGACCAAATCATCGTAATTTCAAGTGTGGAAGGAAAGAATACCCCTCCCAACACTCCTCCTAATAAAAACCACAGAAAGCATCCAGCATGGAAGGGCAGCCAGTTCCCCCTCATCTGCAGGACAGCCTGTCTGCCTGTGCTCCTCTTGCTGCTCTTGGTTTTGCAAATTGAAATCCATATGCTTCTCTTTTTTCTGCAAGATGATGTTTGGATGCTGTATTTTGATTAGTGCCCTCAGCAACTACATCATGTTCAAACCAGACCTCAGGTTTTAGAAGCGAAGGCAAAGGGGGACATATGAGCCCTAATCTTTGAAACAACTGTACAAGGAGAAAAATATTCCCTGACTAAATCTGCTTTTGCTTGCATGTGTGTAAACATGGATAACTCTATCAAACACAAACTTGCAGACTGCCTATTTATAGTCCTGCAACTGGAGCAGAATAGATCAGCTGAGCTTATATGGGTTCAAAAGCGCTCTCCTAAACTCAAGTTTCCTTACTCAGGCTAGCAAAACAAAGTATAATTGTATTATACTCACTTTCAGACACCTTTGCAGCGAGACATAAGTAGCTCCCAGGGTAAATACTGATAAAGTTCTTCCTACTCTTTGTCATTGGGGTGGGAGTATACGGTGGCAATAGACAGGAGATGGGGTCAGTTATGTGACTTGCAGCAAGGAGACTCCCTGCTCTGCAGTCTGCCCAAATCTTGGTCAGAAGTCCTCACAAGGGAAATTATATGGAGTTTTGCTACCAGCCCCCGCAAGACCAATATCTGTCATCCTTGCCAAAATGAGAAGCTGAAGTTGAAGCCTTTCCATGTTAGCATCCATACCAGCTGCAACATGATGGGAGATACCGTGGGTCCCTCCAAAAATGGGGAGCATCTTAATACCAAGGAAAGCAGAGATCTATCTGGTGCAATGGCTTTATGTACCACCAAAGGAGTAGCCGTTTCAGAGTTAGTGCTCGCTGTGTTCTGTTTTTCCTGCTTTTAGCACTCAAAGCACAATGGACGAAGTCTTGGCTCCACCAGCTGAGGTCAACAGACTGAAGCTGAAGGAATATTTTGAATCCTCAGTGAAAAAATATGTATTTCATGTTTTTTCCCCAGCACATTGCCCAATACATTCAGCTGTGTTTGTGGTTGGCTTTCAAAATTTCTTGTGCAGTATAGATGACGCGAGTGTGGCAATCGAGAGAGGTGCAGTGAACAAGTTGTGCCTCTGGCAGCAGATGGCCCTGTCCAGGGTGTGGGAGGGGCTCAGAGCAGCTAGAGAAAGGTGCCTGCCTCTGCCCCCTTTCTCGTCATATCAAAGGAAAATCACTGCTGAGAATGGCATAGAAGACACCTGAAGCCTCTTGGCAAATCCAGGAAAATCTGCTTTCCTCTCTGTTTCAAGCTGCTTTGATGCCTGGCTGTGTGACAGTCATGGTGGCTCTTTCTAATTGATGCACCAGCACATGGAGCCTGGGAAATGCATATATTAATTTTAAAAATGGGGGAGATTGATCTTACTTTTGTATATGAGCTTCTGGTGGAGGGAGAGGCAAGTGTCACCACTGCTCCTGCATACGCTCATGCCTTTCACTGACGCTTTGCTTTCCCAGGTCAGTGGTCCTCTGCAGCCCTTGGTCAGACCTAAGCACGATGGAGCAACACTACACAAGATCCTGCACTTTGCACCTAAGAACTTGCCACAGAGGAGTGCAAGCATCAGCCCTCTCCCTGAGGCTGAAACCCAGAAATACAGAGATTAACATCCAAACTGAATTTTGGCAAGTCTGGGAGGTGCTGAGCATCCGCAACACCAGGCAAAGCCCTGAGGAACTCCAGGTGCTCAGCACCTCTGACACAGAGCCTGTGGGCTGGATGTGCCCTGTGCCAGAGGCCAGGCTGGGAGAAGGCTGGTGGATTAAATGTCTTGCTCGAGGGCAGAACAGAGAGTTCTTGGACTCCTGGTCTCACATCTTCCTTTTCTTTCACTCTGCTCCTAACACACAGTGACTTGAAGGAGATAGGAGCTGCAAGATGAGCCCGTGCTCTGTCATTCATTTGCTCAGCTCTAGTTGGCTCCTGACCAGCAGCACCATGTATCTGCCTCTCCTCTGAAACATGGGTGCTGCAGATCCCCAGCACTACAGGAATGAGGACAAGGATGAACTGACTCCCAGCTGGTGGCAATTTAACTCTCACCATGGCTTTCAAGAAGGAGGGTAGGCAAAGCAGCAGTTCCTTAATCTGAACAATAACAGCTCTGCTAAAGCCAGACAGCATTGCAATCTGATTTGAGGAGCAAGAAATGGCATGCCATTGAAATCCTCCCATGTTGCAAAGTTAACATCAATTCCTACCTACAGAAATAGCCTACCCCCAGCAAACTGGAAGGAGGGACATTACTGGAAGTACTTCTTAAAAGGGAAAAAAAATAATGCTCAGAAAAGCATCGCTATTTAAATAATCCAGTTGAGATGTTTGTAGTTAATGGAAAAAAAATACAACATATATGGTTACCTACACTGAGAAAAAGTAAATCACTGGGGAAAAGAATGAGTGTTCATTAGTTAGAACATTGCTAGACTCACATATATATATATATATATATATATATGTATTTCTATATATGTATATATATGTACAGCACCGTTAGAGACTGTTAGATCCGTTCCCCCTGGAGTCATTGCAGTTTGTGATAAATGAAACATTTCAGAATTGCAGTATAAAATATGGCCATAAAAAAATCTTCTTTCTTCTAGTCCTTCACTGAGCGTGCACTGCAGGGTGGGATGGCGCAGAGGCAACCTGCCAGCCCAGCCAGCTGCCCGCTTCTCGCTGCCCCAGCTCTCACTTGCTCCCTGTGTGCACCGTGGTCACTGTGGTGGGTCTGGGTCTCCGGTCCCCTCCTACTGCAGAAACGCCTGAAGAAGCAGATGAAACAAAACTACACAGAGTAGATGGAGACATACCTAAAAGGAAAGCCAGAAACAGAGTTAGAAATGTTACTTTAGGAGGTAGGAACGTGGGCAAAGTTGAGTTTCTTTTGCAGCACACTAACGAGCAGAGGGGGCCACAGCTGAGGATGGCGTTCCTGCTTTTCCTGCAGCAGTGGGTTGGCTGGGTACCTCCACAAGGCATCTTCTGGCCCATGGCCCTTCACCTACTGCCACCACTGACAGTTGCATATGCCTGCTGGAACGAATAAATGTCCAGCTTTGGTACATGTTCAATCAGACTGATTCCACATTTCTAGGGCTGTAGATAAAGAGTTGTGGGATTAAAAAATCCCTCCAGAATTGTTCAGAATTATTTTCCTCGTGAGCATGTTAAAGATGATTAAACTTACCATGGCCATCTAGCTAAATGAACAAACTGTCCACCTGGACTAAAAATATTTCCCAAGGCATCCTGAAAAGCTGCTGATAAGAAATTACAGTGGGTCAAATTAATTGCTGAGTTCCAGAAAACCTAGAGGGAATATCAATTTTTGTGACTTAGATATCATTCTAGTGACAGCTCATGTCACTCCAAGTTTTGCTAGTATGTCTCCATGATGTCCAGCTAAGAGATGTAAGTTGATATAGCTTGAGTAACTGGACTCAAAATTTAATCAGGTAGTTAATTTTGAACTCATCAAAGACTTATGACAAATATTTCTTTTAGGGGAAAAAAAAAGGGGTGTGGGGTGTGGGGGAGAGTTTTAACTAAATTAAAAAGCTTACAGAAAGTATCTACTTCCAGTAAACCCTCTACCATAGCTTTAAAAACCCAAACCTTCCAAAGCATAACCTCTGAAACAACAAAGTAGGCTGGGTTTTGAATGACAGATTCAAGACTGTGCTGTTCCTGTACAATGTCAGCAGTTTCTATGGAAAGCATTAATGAGGAGAAATGAAACATATCCTTGCCAGAGCTTTCCATGGATGAACTACCCCTCTTGCAGCAGCTGTTAAGACCCCAGAAAAGACCCTTATATTTTGCTGACACAGGCAGCTCTCCATGCAGCTGACAGCAGCATTGTAGGCACTGATGTGCAAAGGGAATTCCAGTGTGAGAAAAGTTGCTGAAGGTGAATCTGGCATAGCCACCTCACTCTGACAAGATAAGACTCTGATACACACAAGTGATCTGAAACACAGCTTGTTTTGCCACCCTGGTGAATAAAGGATGGATGAAAATTACTGGAGTTTGATATAGGCCCATGATTACTTAGGATATTTTTGATGATTCTCCCAGGCAACCAGCACCAGAACAAGAGGACACAGCCTCAAGCTGCACCAGGGGAAGTTTAGGCTCGAGGTGAGGAGAAAGTTCTTCACTGAGAGAGTCATTATACATTGGAATGGGCTGCCCAGGGAGGTGGTGGAGCCACCATCCCTGGAGGTGTTCAAGAGGGGATTGGACGTGGCACTTGGTGCCATGGTTTAGACATGAGGTCTGTGGTGACAGGTTGGACTTGATGATCTTTGGGGTCTCTTCCAACCTTGGTGATTCTGTGATTCTGTGATTGTTACAGCCTTTAACTACTTTTCCTTGCTTCAAGGTAGCATTTCAACCTCAAGGATAAGCGTGCTGTACTACACTTGGCCACGTCTTGCTTCCCACCATTTGACACCTTGCCTTCACACTGCAATTTATTGATTACCTTAAAAGAGAGACATCTAGGTCCCATAATTTATCTAGGCAGTCCAATCATGTCTAAACAGAATAAACTAGGCACAGACTGAGAATCAGACCAATACACTTGAGAAATCCCAGCTGATTAACTTAGACTTTCCTGATAGGTAGCATTGTCCAGCTTAATGCATCATTTCTGCTCTGTCTTAATACAGGGAACACAATTAGGATGCAGCCTGACATAACCTACTCCCAGGCAAAGGCTGTATTTAATTGTCTTCAGTTATGTGAAATTGCTGCATTTGAAACTATTTGGAGAGCTTATTAAATGTCTATTAATAGCACTAGGCAGTATTGTATTTTGTAATGGTGGCACAGCTGTCTCATGGAACTTGCTGGATGGGATCTTGCTTGTGCAAGAAATCTGTCCCCAGAGAGAACCACTGAGAAAGTGGTAGGACAGAGACCTCAGAGATTTCTTTTTTCCCAGTAGGAGGTATTTGATGAAGTGCATTTGGTAGGTCAGATCCTTCTTTGTGTCACTCTTGGTATTTGCTGCTCGTTCTCCTCACTGGTTCTCTGGGGCTCCAGCATCTCCAGCATTGTTAATTTCTTGGAGAAATGGAAGCTCTTCTGTACTGTCTGCCAGTAAGCTGGACTTAACTTGAGGTGCTTGGAAAATTTTCATTACTTTTCTGTTTCACGTTTCTGATGTGAAAAACACTTGACCTGTCTTAATACATTCTTGCTTTATCCTTTGTATTCTGACTTCTCCACCATTGCAAAATACATAGTTGGATGCTCAACAGGGTTCTGCTGGATTCTGTAGCAGTTGAACAGACTTTGATCTCTTCTTGCCCTTCTTGTTCACAGATGTTTTTCCATTACTATTCAGACTATGCAATGCTATCAATTAACACCATTTGAGATTAATGAAATGGATAGGTGGAGATTAATCATCCATCAGTTTTAACAGCAACGCATGCCATCAGATGCTCTAGACCTAACAGAGTCCATCTTAACCATCCTGCAGCAGGAACCAAAATAAAGGCACATTTCCCCACTGTAAGGGGTTTTCTACGTCATTGCACTGCACTGGAACCGCTTTGTGGCTGGTCAGTGCTGCAACGCTCCTTTGCAGTTGTTAGATGTGTGCCAGGAGCACAGTGATGCTTTTTCAGCAGCACCTGTGGGATTTGGGACTGGACATTGCAAACTGGGAACTAGGAATGAATCCCTATCAGGCCCAGGATGCATGAAGAAAGGGCTCTCCTCTTGCTCAGCCACAGCACAAACTGGGGAAAAAATATTTCATGCAGTACCCAGAAGCACATCCCACCCCAGCCATGGGAGAAACCATGCCCATGACAGCAAGAGAAACCACAATTCCATATAGGGCCACAGGGACTGGGGCATGTAGCATGTCCTCATCAAGGAGCAGAGGTTGGCAGGCAGAGGGTAGCAGCACCATCCAAAATCCATACTGATCAGCTTTCGGTTCCAGAACAGTGCAGGGTATACTTTAGAAATGACTTCTTTAATCCCCAGTGAAGTAAGCAGTGGCTTGCAATACCATCAGCTATTAATATTTCTTTTTGGTTCCACACCTTAATGTAATTTCATCTCATTGTAAGCCCACATCTCTACATTTCGTGTGTGAAAATCTCTACAGATGGGCAGAAAGGAATAAAGGAAATGCTCAGAACCCAGAGATTAAAGGCTTCATTGCAAAGGATGTATTTCTGTATTCCAAATGATCCCTTTGCTGCCATGCCTCCTTCCCTGGCATTCGGAAAAAAAATATATCCCAAGCATCTGACTCCATTGGACAGCTTGCAATCTCAGTTATAGCACATAACAAAGAAGGCAGTGGGCCAAGTCCTGTTGTGGTCTACAGAGCTGAGCTCTGCTCAGACAAATGATCTTCTTTGTACAGGAACTTAATTTGGCCCAGGAAGAGGGAAGCTGGGTCAGACTGGCAGGATCAGTCTCCTCCATGGAAATGGAAATAAACCAATTTTTACAGAAAAATGTCTTAGCATAATACTGAAAACTTAAACATAAACAGTAGGAGTAATTTTTTTCAGTCTTCAATCAAATACAAAACTTTTGTTGCTGGGGGGTGGGTCTGCATCTTTTTCCCAAGTGAAAGCCCTTTTTCTCCACAAGAAACAGTGGGTTTTTCTCAAAAATGCACTGAGCTAAAACTGATTTTTTTTTTTTGTGGATAAACTTTTCCAATTGATTTGGTTTTTTTTTGCCAGCTTAAGATGAAGTCTTTTATCCCTCTTCAGTCCTTACTTTAAACACCTACTTGCACAAAGCCAAACCTCGTGGCAGCGAGGACTGCAGCCTGGGGGGCAAGAAGCAAACGGGAATCCCATGAATTTGCTCAGCTGCCATGGCAGGAGCTTTGCTGGGATCTCAGCTACTCACAATCTTTCCGTGTGGCTGCATCAGGAAGCGGTGCGGCGAGACTGAGGGTGCTGGAGACGCTGGCGCTGGCGCTGTCCAAGCTGCTGCCGAGGTGTAACCGCCTCATGTGCCGTACCACTGCTGTGGCGTTAAATGCTTGCTGATGAAAAAAGAAAGAAAACAAAAAAAATTGAAGGTGGAAGGCTGGCTTCTGCTCCTCTCCTGGCTGCTCAGAGCTGTCAGAAGTGAGTGAGCCCATCATGTCTGAGTAACTCCACCTGTCAAAGATGTCCCTGCTCACTGCAGCGGGTTAGACTGGACAACCTTTAAAGGTCCTTTCCAACCCAAACTACTCTATGATATGATTATATATATGATATGACATGACATGACATGACATGACATGATATGATATGATATGATATGATATGATATGATATAGGAAGTTCTTCACGGAGAGAGTCATTCGTCATTGGAATGGGCTGCCCAGGGAGGTGGTGGAGTCACCGTCCCTGGAGGTGTTCAAGAGGGGATTGGACGTGGCACTTGGTGCCATGGTCTAGTCATGAGGTCTGTGGTGACAGGTCGGACTCAATGATCTTCGAGGTCTCTTCCAACCTTGGTGATACTGTGATATGATATTATATATCTTTCAAAATTCTCCCAGTTTCTAGTTTCTAAGATAGAAATGACAATATCAAGCCATACATATTTCTGCCATGTTCTTGTTCCCCATTGTTCCTTCTAGCATTCAGCTGGGACACAGCAGCCCACAAGGAAAGTTATATTTGACATATCCTTCCCTGCCCCAACACACAGTGTCAACATTGTTTTAGGTTCCCCCATGGTGCCGACCCAAACTCTACATAAACCATGGGTGCTTTAGCAAAGAGCAGTCCCAGCCCCATCTTTCACATTTGTTATGCTTATAAACTTGGTTAAAAGCATCCTTTATAGAAGCCCTTCAGGGCCACATAGCCTTAGTTTAGACCAAATATTTTGACCAAAACTTTGGGCCACAAAAGCACTAACACATTGAAAGGGTGGCAGTATTGCCCCTACATTAGCAGACCTATGTTTCCAAGTGTTGTCCCTGAGGACAGATGACTTACTCTCCATTTGCTTTTTGCAAAGTTCTTCCGGATCTGAGCACTGACTGACTCATGGATGTTTTTGTTGAGTGCTGTATCACCTGCGATCCTGAAACAGACAGAGAAGAGACCTTTTAAGAGATCTTTTGCTCTCCTTCAGTATTCTTTCTTCTCCTCAACAGAAGGCTGGTCCAAGGTGTGATTGCTCCTGCAGCGATGGAGTTTTCATTCACACAAGGGGCTCAAACTTCCCACCATTGTCTCTGCTGGCAGCAGTGGTGGAAAATCTCAGGCAATAAAAGCAAGTATAGATAAGGCTTGTAGGTCTGACAGCTACAGAGAGGTAGAGCTTTATTTTGTTGGTGCACGTCTGCTTTCTATCACCATTACAGCCCTAGATGAAAACATTCCACCTTTTTCCCTTTACATCTAAAGATTTAACATCAAGAGGCTGAGACTACTTTTAGCCTCAGCCTTGTGCAGCTCCCAGAGCCACTCCAACCTGTCTGATTTCTGTTTGCACTGGAGATTTTCCTGCCCCCTGCAACATACATAGGCATTCATCATGATTAATGTAGATTTACAGTACAGCAGATACATGAGCACTCACTAAAGCAGCATAGGCTGCACAAATACCTTAAGCTGAACAACACTCAACCTAAAAACTTGACATACTCTACAGTTTCTTCAACACATGAAGACACATTCACATCTTCACTACACACAATCATTTCTAGATAATTTTATTCCTTCAAGGCATATGATCTGTTGGAAGAGTAGGCACCACAGTGAACAGATACGGGGCCACATGCTGGGCTAATTAGTACTATCTTATCAGGAAGCAAATATTGCCTCCTATGTTGTATGTGATGTCTTCAGAAACCATCTTTTCAGCCATGTTGTAGAGTCCATTAGCAATAAAAAAAAAATAAAACTTGAATAATCCATCAGTCTCAGAGTCTCCCAGTCAGGGCACCTCCAATACAATAATCAGAGAGCCTAGTCCTCCCTGCTCCCTCCATGCCCTCCCCCAGCCCTCACCCCTCTCCCCCATTCCCCTGCCCCCCAGCTCTATCAAAATAATTTTGGCAGATATTTGGCTAACCAATTGCTAAAGATCTCCAAAAGATGGAGACTCTTCAGGCAACCTATTCTAGTGCCTCACTATCTCCCAGAAGACATGGAAAATAGTTTCCTCCCTTGATCTTTGAAGCATCCTTTCACATATTTGAAGACTGTTATCATGTCTTCTCTCTGTCTTCTCTTCTCTAGACTAAACAAACTGATTCTTTCACTGTTTCTTCATAACTCATATTTTTTGCTCTGATCTAGTGAGCTTCTCTGGATTTTCTCCAACTAGTCCATGTCTTCTTTAGAGGGCGGTACCCGAACTGTTCACTGTTTTCCAACTAAGGCAGCAGAATGGCAGCATTGCTTTGTGCTTCTTAAAAGATGAAACTCTGCTTACATACCCCAGTCTGCTGTTTTGATTTATGTGACCCCTTAATTTGAGACATTCCTTCCATTTTGCCCAGATCTTTACAAAGTAATGCTGTTCTTCAAAGAACATGCAGCTTTTTGTATTTTTGTGTCAATGTCACATCTAAGAAGTGCTCTTTGGGGCCAGTTTTCTCCAGATTACTCCCTTCCTTCCTACTGGCTGTGCTCACCCACAATGTCAGAGAGATGAGAGGAACTACTTACTCATGAAAGGAAGGTAAGGGACTAATCCCCATCTCCCAGTACTGGAGAGGCACCAATTTCATTCCATTGCAACTGAGCTTATCTACACTGAGTTATTCAAGGGTACTGGAGTCAGCAGGATTGTGGGCAGGAAGGAACAGGTTTCCCATTCATGTAGCTCACCTGGTATTGGGAAGGGTACTTGTCTGACCAGCACTATCACATAACATCTATCTCAAATAGAACTGGTATCCTGATCAAAGCATGGCTTCCAAATGTCACTGTGTCCCTGATTGCCTCCACGTCTCTTCTGTGAAGAGCTGACCAGAAGCCTGAGAAGACTCTAGCTGTCTGCCTGCCCTGCACAGCTTGTTAGCTTTGGTGCACAAGTGTGTGCAGATTTGTGTCTCCTCTACTTGTACTGCTCAGCCTTTCAATGCAGACAGGTCCTAGCAGTTTCCTGATGGGAATGCAAAATGCCAGTCAGAGACACTCCAAAATGTCATGAGCACCCTGCTCTGTCCAAGAACACCTCTTTGGTTGAAGACAAATGCCCTCATCATGGTCAGAACAAGTTCTTTGGGTATGATATCCTCACCAGCTCTTCCAGATCTTTCCATCCAGTGTCCACAAGGACTAACAAATGTACTTTTGCTGTATGAAACATTTTCTTGGGTGTGTAACTCAAGTACAGGCTCTCTCTCTACATATATATATGTATATATATACTTTTGGGATAATTTTCTGAAATACTCATGGTTTCAATAAGAAACTGCTGGCTCTGGTAGCTAATAAACTGTCTTGTGCCACCACTAACTCTATGCTTACTATGCAGTCCTCAAAGATCCCGTAAAAAAGTCTTGGGTTTTGGGTGTTTCCTAAACAGGCAGAACAGTACTTTTTGACTTCACAGGGGATAAACAGATACTTTGTGAAGCCCTCAGATGCTACAGTGGTGGGGACCAGCCTACATCTGAGGTCCTTTCAACAGCATTAGCACCTTGCAGATACCAGTTATTAACCAGAGCAAAATAACAGCAGTGCTGGGGCTAATCTAGCACAGCAGGATCCATTCAAAAACATGCTGGTATGCCAAGCAGCGTGGTTCAAAATGCAGCCCCAACTGCCAAAGCCTAGTGTGGGATCATTCTCCAAGCCACTTCTGAAGATCTATCCTCTTAATGGTGCAATGCTGTAAAGTGAGAACTGTGCTTTACTTCGCACTTGGAGGATATGGAAACTTTTATAAAATACTCATGGCATTATAGTAGAGTTTTACTTCTAGGAAAACAAATGATATTAACATCCATTCTCTGATGGTGTTTTGCAGGAGATGTGGTGACATAAAGACACAGCAAGGAAGTGAACAGGTAAAAGTGATATCTTTTATATGATCAGCTAGTAGAATTTTAAAAGTGAGATAAGCTTTTGGGCACACAAACCTACCCTGAGATGGGTATCATGAGCATCATCACATCTGTACTGAATGTATTTAATCACTAACTTTAGTTCTCATGCTGAGAAGATAATGCATGAAATTTAGAAGAGAGACTGTTTTTAGAGCACGTGATAATCGCGCTTCCGCCTTTCTCTAACTCTCCAAGTTCACAGGCTATAAACCATATTGCTTTTCCTTTGAGGATGAAAATACATGAACATTTTTCTTTCTTCTTTCCTCTACACCATGTATTTTCTCCTACAGGAATCAGATCAATTTCCCCTGAGAAACAGACATCTTCTGTTTCAGAGATTATCAACTGATGCATATCTAGTCAAACCCTCAGCAATAGTTCTTGGCTTTGCAGGTAACTTTGAAGCTAACTGTAGCAGCTCTGATACTTGTTTTTATCAATTATAGCAGGTGGCCCAGTAAAAGACATTTCTTCTACCTACCACACATGTACACAACCCCCATATTAAACAAATCAGAATAATGCATGCTTTGTTATGGTGCTGAACATCACCTAGAACTGAGCAAGAACTGCTTAGCCTAACTGGAAACTGGCTTTTCTCCCGGCCATCCCCATTTTGCAGCGAGTGAAACCAGATGTGCCCTAAGAATGGTTTGGGTAAGCTTGTGTTGAGGCCGGTCTTACGTTTGCACGTGTACCCTTGTAAACACAAAAGTGTCTTAACACATAGAATTGCATATCAAGGGCCCCAGCCTGGTAATTTTCCATCACAAATACTTCCACTGAAGCTACAAAGGCTATGTCTCATCAATAACCATAACAAATCTAGCCCTGCACATGAGAGGAATCTAATCTAATGATCAAATAATATTTCCTAGCATCTAACTTATTTTAGCTCTCTAGCTGAGTTCAAAGCTATCAGAGCAATTTATCTGGCGATACCACTTCTGAGCTTTGAGAGGAACCTCCAACAAAGCAAACCCACTAAATTTCCTTTTGGAATGTTCTTTGTTAGAGTACTGCAAGCATGTCTCTCGCATCCTCCCTGCCCGCAATGGCAGGCAGTGTCTTTTATCTACCATTATTTTCTGAACCTTCATACTGAAGGCAGCCAAGTCAAACTCCATGCTGGCCAGACAGTGCTTGGATATGATGACAGGAAATAAAGAGTTAGCTGTGATGGATAGCGCTGAGGGATCATAACTCTTCACACACACATATACACACACATACACACATGCATGCCTACAAATATACACACCACATACTGTATCAGTGATGCTCCAAAATAAATAGAGTGCAGGGATGAACTTGATAAAGAGTTTGATTTAATGTTGTAAACATCAGTGCTTCCCTTCAGGGAGCCCTTTTCACACTTCAAACAACAGTGTCTGAGAACTGAGCTCTTTGTAAACCATGTCCTTTGCCTGGGTGGAAATTATTATCTGGCTTACGCTCTCTGGCACATAATAAACACTCCAGGTCATGGTCACAATTTGCAGAGGCTCAATCCTTGCCAAAGTCTTGTGACTGTTTGGCGTAGGCGGGGATGGACATCAGCGTGCTCCAAGTATCATCTGCTCTCCTGCACAAGCAGTGGGGAAAGGAGAGTGCCACATTTGTACCCATGGACACTGGTGTCTCATTTAGGTACTACAAGATCCTTCTCCTCTGCACAATATATACAGGGAGATGATACATACATCACCCTGTCCCAAGTTGCCTTTGATGCCATAACCAGCTTCAGCACACAGCTCTAACCCCCATTTAAGGTCACTTGGGTAATGCAAATAAGTTCACAGCACATCTTCCAATTCCTATACTAGCTTTCTAACTGTTGGACGTTCTCCTTGCCCTCAGAGGACTGTTTTCCTTCTCTCTGATTTGAGTCTGGAGGCTGAATTTGGGGTGGCAGGACCAGCTTGACCTGGTGAGTAGCACAGTGTGATGTATAATTGGAAAAAACAGGTTCTTGGGTTTTCTGCTGCTTGCTCTTAATCCCTGCACCCCAAGCGGCTGCACTAAACAGGATGTGGTGCTGACGTGGCAATATAGTTAATAAACTTAATTAATATGAGCTAGGGAAACATTAAAATGTATCAAGCTGCAGCAAAATTACGTTACTGTTTTGTTACCTTCATTTTCCACATCCTTTTTGAAAATTCACAGTGGAACAATTAAGCAGAACATTATACCTCTGCAGCACACCATAAACAGTGCAAATCTCAGTGAAAGGCACACCTTAAAATAAATACCTTTTCCAATGGAAAGCATAAGTCACTTGTATATTAAACTGGAGGAATCTGTGTAAATGGACAGATTGTATAGGCTGGGGTGTAATCATTATACCAATGAGTCTTACATGTTGTACTGTTTCAGCTACCATTCTTCACTGCAATTATTAGCCTCCTTTTCTGCCAGCTTCAAGTTTAACATACCGTCCCGCTGCCAAGACCATTTGATTATAAATAGCAAAACAGCACGTAAGTGCAGGCATGTGGGGAGCAGATACAGCACTGAAAAGTGGGCCATTGGGAAGAAGTATTTACTTTTTTTATGGTCTGATCCTGTACAAACACTTAATCATGTGAGTAGCTGGCTACTCCAGAGCACTTTCCTGAAATTCATGAAGATTATTAGCCTTAAAGGCACAACTGTAGTATCTTGCAAGATTCAGCTCTTGCAAGCCTTGTTTGGAAGTTCTCAATAAAAACTCAGTAATAAAAAGAAATATGTTTTGGAAGCAGCTCTTCATAAATATTACATATTGAAACAACAAAATCTTACAGCTAGGTAGCCATATCAATAACTAATTTTATCTCAATTATAACCTATGTGTTAAGTATTCATGATACAATAGATTTCTTCCTAGTGATCTGGTACTGTAGAGGCAGATTTCCCAGAAAGAAGAAAAAGAGAAAGCTGGAAAATGTCACTACATGGAGCCACTTCACCATGTGTATTAATTATCTACCATTTGCACAGCACCAGTGACTTGGGGAGATGTTCTGTGTTCCACTGTTGCAACAAGGAGGCAGACCCTACCCTTCACTGAAGTCAGGATTTCACTTCATGTGAACTCTAGTGTTTAAAGATGCTTCTCCAGTTATGTTTCTCTATAGAACCAGTTGTGTAGACATTAAAAAAACCCACCAAAAAAGCAATCCACCAGAACCAAAACAACCTTTAATGAAATGAAGTTAAGGGATACCTGAAGTGTAAGTACTCTGCAAGTGGGGACTATTTGAAATCTGCTCTGACCATCTATTCCCACTAAGCATTAAATGCCTAATTACATCTGAAGATTATACTGTATAGACACTACGGAAACTGAGGCTGCTAACAGATGTATGGTAAAAAATACATAGTCTTATGAAAAGGTGGTCCAGGATGCCTTCATAATAGAAGTCATGATAGCCTGTTTCCATTGGCTAAACACTTTCACCTTTGTTTCCAACTGCTGCAATGCTGAATGTGACCGTAACAGAGAGAAGTACAAGCCTGGGCATGTTGGAAGCTTAAATACGTCCAGGTTGAGGGAATTATATAGATAGAACCCGATCAGGGATGATAGGGTTGAGTGCTTGTGGGTGAGAATTAGAGGGAAGACCAACAGGGCAGACATCCTGGTTGGAGTCTGTTATAGACCACCCAACCAGGAGGAGGATGTCGATGAGGCATTCTATAGGCAGCTTAAGGCTGTCTCAAGATCACCTGACCTCGTTCTCATGGGTGACTTCAACCTGCCTGATATCTGTTGGGATCTCAACACAGCAGAGAGGAGGCAGTCTAGGAGGTTCTTAGAGTGCATGGAGGACAGCTTCTTATCCCAGGTGCTGCGTGAGCCTACCAGGGGTAAGGCTATGCTTGACCTCCTCTTCACCAACAGGGAAGGGCTGGTGGGTGATGTGGTGGTCGGAGGGTGTCTAGGCACCAGTGACCATGACATAATAGAGTTTTCAGTATGCAGCCAAGCCAAGAGGGGCAGCAAGAAGACCTCCACTCTGGACTTCCGGAGGGCAGACTTCAGGCTACTCAAGGAACTAATTCAGAAGGTTCCTTGGGAATCAGTCCTTAAAAATAAAGGGGTCCAGGAGAGCTGGGCCTACTTCAAGGAAGAACTATTGAAGGCGCAGGAACAGGCTGTGCCGGTGTGCCGGAAGATGAGCCGCCGGGGCAGACGGCCAGCCTGGATGGGCAATGAACTTTTAATAGAACTTAGGGAAAAAAAGAGGGTGTATCATCTTTGGAAGAAAGGGGAGGCAACCTACAGAATGTTTAGGGATGTTGCTAGGTTGTGCAGGAAGAAAATTAGGGAGGCAAAAGCCCATTTAGAACTTAGACTGGCCTCTGCTGTGAAGGACAACAAAAAGTCCTTCTATAAATACATCAATAGCAAGAAGAAGGGCAAGGACAACCTCCACTCCTTGGTTGACACGGAGGGGAACGTTGTAACAAAGAATGAGGAAAAGGCAGAGGTACTTAACACCTTCTTTGCCTCAGTCTTCACTAGCAGGGCAGAACGTCTTCCAGACAGCTGGCCTGCAGAGCTGGCAGAAGGAGCCAGAGAGCTGCATAGTTTCCCACTGCTCCAAGAGGAAGTTAGAGATCTACTGAGCCGCTTGGACCCCCACAAGGCCATGGGACCGGATGGGATCCATCCTAGGGTGCTGAGATTGCTGACAGATGAGCTGTCCAAGCCACTTTCCATCATTTTTCAGCAGTCCTGGCTCACTGGAGAGGTCCCAGAAGACTGGAAGCTGGCCAACGTGGTGCCCATCCACAAGAAGGGCCGGTTGGATGAGCCAGGCAATTATAGGCCTGTCAGCCTGACCTCAGTGCCAGGCAAGATTATGGAACGGGTCATCTCGAGTGCGATCACACAGCACTTACAGGATGACCAGGGGCTCAGGCCTAGCCAGCATGGATTTAGGAGGGGCAGGTCCTGCCTGACCAACCTGATCTCCTTCTATGATCAGGTGACCCGCCTGGTGGATGTGGGGAGGCCTGTGGATGTGGTCTACCTGGACCTCAGCAAGGCCTTTGACACCGTTCCCCACAGCAAACTCCTGGCCAAGCTGGCAGCCCGTGGCTTGGACAGGAGCACACTGCGTTGGGTTAGGAACTGGCTGGAGGGCCGAGCCCAGAGAGTAATGGTGAATGGCACCACATCCAGCTGGCGGCCTGTCACTAGTGGTGTGCCCCAGGGATCAGTACTGGGCCCCATGCTCTTCAACATCTTTATTGATGATCTGGATGAGGGCATTGAGTCCATCATCAGTAAATTTGCAGATGACACCAAGCTGGGGGCAGCAGTTGATTTGCTGGAGGGCAGAGAGGCTTTGCAGAGGGACCTCGACAGGCTGGACAGATGGGCAGAGTCCAATGGCATGAGATTTAACACATCCAAGTGCCGGATTCTGCACATTGGCCACAACAACCCCAGGCAGTGCTACAGGCTGGGGTCAGAGTGGCTGGAGAGTGGCCAGGCAGAGAGGGACCTGGGGGTACTGGTTGATTGTAGGCTGAACATGAGCCTGCAGTGTGCCCAGGCAGCCAAGAAGGCCAATGGCATCCTGGCTTGCATCAGGAACAGTGTGGCCAGCAGGAGCAGGGAGGTCATTGTGCCCCTGTACACTGCACTGGTTAGGCCGCACCTTGAGTACTGTGTCCAGTTCTGGGCCCCTCAGTTTAGGAAGGATGTTGACTTGCTGGAACGTGTCCAGAGAAGGGCAACAAAGCTGGTGAGGGGTTTGGAACACAAGCCCTATGAGGAAAGGCTGAGGGAGCTGGGGTTGCTTAGCCTGGAGAAGAGGAGACTGAGGGGTGACCTTATTGCTCTCTACAACTACCTGAAGGGAGGTTGTAGCCAGGCAGAGGTTGGCCTCTTCTCCCAGGCATCCAGCACCAGAACAAGAGGACACAGTCTCAGGCTGCGCCAGGGCAGGTTTAGGCTGGATGTTAGGAAGAAGTTCTACACGGAGAGAGTGATTGCCCATTGGAATCGGCTACCCGTGGAGGTGGTGGAGTCACCTTCACAGGAGGTGTTCAGGAGAAGACTTGATGGGGTGCTTGGCTGTATGGTCTAGTTGTTGGGTGGGTTGGATTGTTTGATGGGTTGGACGCGATGATCTTGAAGGTCTCTTCCAACCTGGTGTATTGTATTGTATTGTATTGTATTGTATGATCTAGAGGAAGCACCAAGCTCTCCTCCTTCTCCACCAAAAAGACCTTCCTCTCCTTCAAAGGGTACCATAGCAGCAGAGTCAATGGTTAGAATGAGAAAAGAAGTAGTAAACCCCTCATTATTTCCTGGCATAAACAATCTGTGTAGAAGATGCTTCTGGAACAATGATGTGGCAAATGGAGATCTCATCATTAACTTGGAAATAAAAGATAATATCCAGGTGAGTATACGTTATCCAAAAAAGGGGTTTAGTAGCATTTATCACTACAGGATCCAAACCCTTCAAAAAATTACTGCACTGCTTGCCACAGATGTCCATAACTGTAACATTTATGTTACAGGAAGCTTTTCAGATCAAGGAGGAATGAGGTACTGCGTTTTGCTCAAGAGCTCATTGGGGAAAACAGAGGCGGGTCTAAAGCCATACCTTTGTAAGCCTCTATGCTTTGCTGTAAAACTGTTCTTTTGTAATCTACTGATACATATTGTCTGTGTGTTGGAGGGAGGTGGATTTGGGATGTGGGGTGGAAACATGGTGAATATTTTAAACTTCCCTATTGCAGTACTATTCGCATGTCTGACATCTTAAAGCCTGACCCTGATCCATGCTTTACGGGGCTGGGAGGAGCTCTGCAAATGAATCACTGCCTTGCAAAGCCAGCCAGGCAGAAGATGACTCCTGGCCACAAAAATGGGGGAAACCCCTTTCTTGGGTGTTGTTTTTAAATGGAAGATTAGCTTCTGTAGAAAATATCCACAACTATGGAATAGTCTGTGAATTTTCATTGGCCCTTGGCCACGACATAAGAAAGAAAAAATATATTAAAAAAAAAAAAGGGGGTGGTGGTGGTGGCAAACCCATTTTTTATCATTTTGTTCCTTTAGGTGGAACAGAAGCTGTGTGTCTTACAAGTGCCACATTTCTTTGTTGCACTCCAGCAACCAACAGAGATGTAATGGGGCCAAAAGCTGGATGCTTATATTTTGTGTATCTTGGATGTATGGTTTTGGAAAATCTGCCTGCTATACAAATGGTCAGCTCATTCTCTGCTGGGAGTTGCATTCCTATTGTTATCCTGTATTTCTAGTACTGACTTTTGTAACTTGTTTAACTTCCTGAGGCTCAGGTCAGTACCATTTAGAAATGCTGGGGTTTTTCCAACTCGCGAAAGCTGAATTTAATTTCCTAGATTTCCTTTTTCTCACACAGACAATGCAGTTATTGATGGGACACTGGGAAAAGGGCAGGCTCAGGCCCTGACTTTTCCCCAACTCTCATTTGTATTGATGTCAGCCACTGATGCAGCTAATAACCATCTGCAAAATGTATCTCATTGTCATTGGCACGGAGGATGAAAAGCAAGAACTTTGCTCTTCTCAGTGATTTACATTACCTTTTGCATCCCAGGCCTTTCCTAAGACTTTTTAATTGTAAAGGCTGAGCCTCTATCTTATCTTCAGCCTAATTTGTAATCACAATGACAATCTGCAGTCAGACATTGGTACGTCATTCCCACTATGAAGAAATCAGTGACATCTCACTGTACTCTCCGACTTTTATAGTCATAACTTACTGACTACCTTTATGAATGCCAAATCATTCATTAACAATGGGGGTAATTCATCAGCCTGTGTATTGGTAAAACTTCATTAGCAAGTAAAGACCTTTGAAAGGATTTACTTTCCATCTAGTCCCAGGACTGAAAGCAGCAATAAGATGAGAAAAACCAGTGAATGTCAGAGAGGAGCATAACCCCTTGATGCCAAACTGAAGTATTTGTTCTAGAGGCAAAGCCATAAAGTTTTACGCTGCTTTGAAATGTAACACAATTTTAAGCTGAGTACCAAGTTGGGTTCCTACAGAGCTAGAAAGGTCAAGGAGTGCATCCAAAACGCATGTCTGTTGAGGAAGCAAAGGTGACAAGTGCCCTGCTGATATAGCTCCCCAACCTCAGAGGGATGCAGACTCCAGCCTCTGAATGAATGTCTCTAGAGTGCAGCAGAAAGCAGTGCTACCTTAAAACTCACTGACAACCTCTATGCTGATTTTTTTTTTGTTTTAAGCAGGCATTTTAAACACCACTACACTGCTTGAGGCTGATCCTGGGGCTCAAACTGGTGTTGGGCTAGCTGTAAAACTGGCCCAGGACTATGTACACTCAGGGAAAACTCTTCTTTCCTTGCAAATGCACAGTCTAGTGCTTTTATCCAGACATTGCTCCAGAAACTGCAAAAGGAAATGGCATTTGTGATAATTGTGAGAGCATAAAAACACAGCCTAATGGTCACCTGGGGTGAAAATGTCATGCCACTGACTCCTTACTGTTGCAGCTGTTTTAACAACCAAGATAACATCTTGATTAATATATAATGGTTCCTGCCTTAAAAGACTCAGATCAAAACCCCACTTTTGGATGCAGCTGGTAGTGTGGGGTGATACTAAGTCATTCAGAGCTGGTCAAAATTACACAAGCCACTCTTGTTTCAGCTGCATGATCCTTGGGTAACATTGTTGAAAACACCCATGTACAAAGGAATCATCTTATTTAAAGCACTTAACAGAGGTTGAAATGATTAATACAGTTGGACGAGGTACTTTTGTATAGTCACTAGAGTGAGATATCACTGCTATTGCCAACTCACACCCAGCTTATCCCTCTCTAGGACTTTCCATCTCTTCCACTGAACAAGAAAGAGTAAACAGTATGTGAAACTAGGTCTTTACTGCAAGCAGGAGGTGGACTATCATCTGTGAAGCAAGGATAAGAATGTCCTAATTCATGGAATGCTCTTAAGCACTCTTCTACCACCTTGGCAAGGGCCTCATGAGCTGGTTGATCTCCATCTTTCTGCACACTTGCAGAATTTGACTTTTGTCCCAATATATGATTTCTGGGTTCAACCATTTTTGGCATATCCCACTGCTGCACTAGAGCAAACACACATAATTCAACATTTCACTGAATCCCAACACAGATACTCAACAGTTTGGTGCATGAAATTAAAGTCCATCATGGTTTTCCAGGAAAATCTGGAAGGACAAACTTGGGAGTTGTAAAAATGAGAACACAGAGGTTTTTAGCAGAGGTTAGTATACTACACAACAAAAGCCCTATTTCCACCCATCAAGGTAAAATGATGCTCTTTGTACTGAGTGCTTCACACAGCAGTGACTGTTACTTACCAAGGGTGCCGTGCTGCTTGCTCACAGGTGTATCTTTTATTAGGGTCCTTCTCCATCAAATTCCGAATGAAGTCTTTAGCTGTTAAAAAAAAATAAGAAAGAAAGAAAAGAGATATAATAATTTAAAGCAATAGAGTTGATGCCCAGTTCTGTTGCAGGATGATCAGCCACCAGCACTGACTAGGCTATCAAGTGCCATGTGTCCACAGGACCAGAAAATGGGTCATTTGTCACTTATTAGTACAGTGTCACGGATTCATGGGTTGAGCTGAATCTGCTGGTATGTATTTAATACCATGCTGACATCATACCAGCTTCAAAATGAAAGTGCTGCTGGAGCAAAGCATCATGAGGCTTGAAGTTTAGACTGTAATATGACAGGCTTCCTCTTTCTGGGTTTGGGGTGTTGGTCTTTTCACTGGGCTGGCTGCTGTGTGTTTGGGTGGAGAGAATGATTTAATTGCTGGCTTCTGCTGCTGCTTCTGCTTTTGCTGCACTTTTCTGCAAACGAGCTAAGGCAATTGTGTATTGTATCATCTCACTAAATTCCTTATCTCAACCCAGAGGTTTATTTTGTATTACTTTCCTTCTTCTCTGTGTGGGGAGGTGGGGCTTGTGAGTGCGCTGTGTTAACCCAGGACAGTCCACATTTGGAGCCCAATGTGGGGCTCAAAAAGTGGGTTGTCTTAACCAAGACAGTCTGTTCTGCCAGGAGACAAAAGGGTTGAGATAATAACAAACCAAATAATGAGAGGATTCAATTAAGGTTTGAGGCTTGTTACGAGAGTTTTATATACTTTTTTCCCCCCTGTGGTGTGTTTGCTGGGTTGATGCATTTGCTTTCTGGAGGCAGCTGGGGCCGATGTGCTGAGGTCATTTGTGCACTCTCTGTGGTTCTGTTTGTCACTTCAGGGGAATGTCTTAAAGCTATGCTGTTGCTGAGCTGATTACTGGCATGTTATGAGATGATTACACCATTAGCCACTTGGTTTAGATGCAGTTTCACTCATTGGATGGGCCAGGTTTTGTCCAGAGTGATGCAGGTCTGTCTCAAGAATACCACCTGGAGATCTGCCCCAAGACTGGATAATTCTGAGTGATAGGGTATGTAAGAGAGTTTGAGCAAGTGTCTAGGACGGTGATACTCTCTGGGGTTTTGGAATTTCACCCCTGGGCCAGGGCAATATCCTGACAAACTGGTGAAATGTTTGGAAAAAAAACATTGTCAGTCTGGAACTTCCTGAGAGACAGAAATCACTGTGATGTGTTGGGTCTTGGCCCATGCTTATAGAGCTCTTCTCATCACTGGTCAGAGTAAGCATGGTCAATGGAAGTTCTCTGGACCTAGAGGCAGACCAACAGGCACCATGGCTACTCAGACCCCAACAGCAGGCATGGCAGCTGCACCAGAGAACCAGCCTGTGCCAGGACCAGCTGCTTTGGGTCATTTGTCATTTATTAGTGTGACCAAAGTGACTAAGGACTAAATCCAAGTTATTTAGTATGGTAGATATAAGCTGAAGATGTCTACAACTGCAGATACATTTAGGAGTGGGATGGACAATTCAAATTCAGCAGATTCCAAACCTCCTAGCTCTCTGGTCAGCCAAGTGGTTCTGATCATCTTAGTGGTCTGAATATAGCCACATCTGTTGGGGATGCTGAATGGGAAAGGCAAGGAAGAAGTCAAATGCCACAGTAAGAGGAGTTTCTCACTGCTCACTCTAAGCCCACACATGGGCAGCTGTGAGGATGTATTGTGCCTTTTAAAACAAATTATAGAGGAAAACGTATTCCCCTGAGCATAAGCTAATGTTGTTTTAATTGACACTATAATGGAAAGAAGGGAGATCACAGCATGGCATGTATCCAGTGGTTGTAGGATAGAGTAGCTGAAGGAGCCGCAGTGAAGCCAAATATGGCAGGAAAATCTTTGTGTTGATTTACGTGATGGCCTTTCTCCTAAAACGCAAAGGGGTCTGCCTTCATATTTTCTCTGAAAACTCTTATGGGCTTAAAAAACTCTTCTCATCACATATACTTTTAAGCAATCCATCACAATGATATCTGGATGGCAGATGTAAGCAGCAGGAAGTGTTCTCTAGGGAGATAACACGATATATAATCATCTTGAATATAAACCAACATTGTTTATATCTCCTTTGCTTATCAGTAGTACAAATGAATCAGAAAATTGCATTTCTAGGGACATTTCTGCATGATAAAATATTTTTAGCATTCATTTCTTCTCCTGCATGAAATGGCAGATGATCCCCTGGGTTGGACAGAGCAAGGACACTGAACTTCTGTGACCTCTTGGAGACCACACAGCATGTTGGTGGCACATGCAAGCCGTAATGCTGAACATGTCCCTGCTGCCACCTAGAGACTCTGGTGCTGGCAGACCATGAGCTATGCTGCAGCCAGAAGACTTTAGGCATATCTGTCTGTAACAGGTTGATCTGTATGTCTTTCTGCTTAACTGACTAGAGCAGGGACAGGCAGGCACTGTGTGTTAAATGTCCTCTGCACTGGGTGGGGAAATGGGCAAGCACTGGGCAGCTGTCTGGATTAAACCATGTGGACAGCACTCCCAGTTTCTGAATCTGCTTACCCACCTCAGTTGGACGTCATTTGGTTTCTTGGGTTCCTTGCTGGTAACACTTCAGACTGGTTTTGGACCTGCAGTGCAGTGTCAATAATAGAGCCAAACTAGTTTGCCACCTTATTATCAATGACACAGAAAAAAATCTGCTTTTTATTTGGCTATCATGGAGAATTAAACTGCTTTGTTCTCTTGGGGTACTCTTGTGCTACCTTCCTCTTCTGTTCCAGCTACATTTTAGTGCTTTGTGTGTGGCGGGACAAAATGGTACTTAATTTGCTCTCCCACAGAAATAAACTCCCATAAATATCTGAACTGAAAGAAATGCACATTCCCAATGTAGTGAGTTAAATAGAGCTCAGAACGTGACAGATGGTTCTCACACCTAGAGGAGGATACCTGCGACAGGTACGCGTGCATGGTTGCTGCAATTAAATGAGCGGTAGATTCTTACCTGACTCGGAGATGTCATCCCAATACGGAGAGTCAAACTCATACTCTGCCTTAAGGATCTGCTCAAAGAGTTTAGAGTCATTTTCATCATAGAAAGGGGGATACCCACAGAGCCTAAAGGACAACAAGAAAAGAGATATGTGACTTATCTGACTGACATGAGAAAGAGGGAGGGAAAAGAAGGAGAAACTCTTCTTTGAGACTTGATCCAGTAAGTTTTCAAGCTGGCAAACCCTACCATGAGAGAAGTTTGTTCAGGGACATGTAAACCCTGATTGGTACTATTCTGGGCAAAGGAATTCTGCATGAACACGTGGTGCTGTTGATACTGCATGGACTCAAGTAGATACCTTGGCCTGTCTTCACTGCCGGTTCTTCTGGACTGCTCCCACTCAATACCTTGCACAGGCCACTTAAACTGGCTTTATTTTCTCCTAGAGATCAGACAGGCAGTGCAGTGGCTCTGCAGACGTGCAGGCACAGCAGAGCCTTGGGAACTGTGGACACATGAGAGGTGACAACACTTACCCAGTCACCTGCTTGGCATCAGGACAGGCTTTGAGCACAACCTGTGGTCTCTACAATATGCAAAATACTGCAACTGTATAGGGAGATCTGTTGTACAACTGTGGAGCCACCAGCTACCTTCATGGACCTTTTCTCCAGCACAACAGGCAGGAAGATGGTGCAAAGCAGAATAAGGAGCTCCATAATAAGGGGCTCCATAAAGCTATCAGGCAAAGGGCAGGATGCATCTGCAGGTTGTGCTGGGCTCCCTGGCAGAATGAGGAGGACCCCTGGGAGTCACTCCACCCCTGCAGCAGAGCATGAACTGGGTGCACACAGACCTGCTACTGTTGCAGAGACACTTCTGCAAGTGATTTTGCTGCCCACATCAAATCACCAACTTTGCCTAAAGCTAGTAACAGCCCTGTCCTGGTTTTCAGCATTCATAATCAGACTTCTCAGAAAACCTAGTCTCAGGACAAGCAAGATATTGGACATTATTTGTCAGGTTTGAGCTAAACCATGCAGGGTGCATGCTCCCAGTGCTGAGCACAGCAGGATAGTCATTCTGCAGGATAGTCATTCTCCTCCAACCTTTCCGATGCTGGGCATGGGAAAAAACACATCTGGCACTGTATGAAGCATAAGCAGCAACATAACTCATGTGTCAGAAATCCCTCACATCCAGCTGATGCTGCCTGCCCCTCTGCCTAGGCATGCTGGCAAAGATGCCCCTTCTTCAGGTTTTAATACTAATGTTGCAAAGCTGGTATGGCTGGTCCATACCAATTCTGGCCCAAGGTTTTAGCAAACCCACCCTGCTCACAGCCACACAGGTCTTCCTGTCTCTATTGTCTGTCTATAGACATGTTCCCATTTTTTCCTCTTATCTCTAGTCCGTGGTGGAAATTATTATTTCACATACTTTACTGATATTGAAATGATATTTTTCCTACAGTTTTCTTAAACCCTGAGTCAATCAGCCTGAATTTAACTGAGAGCCAGACATTCTAAACAGACTGAAGATCTAACTGAAACACTACACTGTAGCAACAACAGAGCAAGGAGGAGGGGACTGTACAAAATGAAATATTCAAGTTATTTATAACCTAAAGCCAGCCGGATGCCCTGGAGGTTATTTGAACCAACTCAACACTTGAGGGTGAAAGGAGCAATGTTTTGTTAGCTCTGAAGAGCCAGCGTGCTTGATAAATAATTTAAATGCTGAGTGAGACCTTGATCTGCGTCACATCCATATTGACCTGGAAGAACTCTACTGAAGTTTGCAGTATTACAATGAATCCACTGTGGTTCAGTTGAATCAGAAATATCTCTCTTTATCTTGCAAAGCAGACGAGCCAGTCTTCCTTTGTATCCTACTCGATGACTGCCATTATCTAAAGCAAGTAAGATAACCTCATGCCAGACAAGAGTTTGCATTCAGAGCAGGACTGCATACCTACCAAACAGGCACATACTTGTGTATGGGCTTGATGCAGCAACTTCCACATGAAATCCAGAGGTGGAAGTCGTGTATGAGAAGGGTCATTAAAAATTGTGCATTTCAGCAAACCCCCAAAAGCCACTCTGCATCTTGATGATGGAGGAAAAACATTTGATATGCGACTGCAGAAAATGGATCCATGATCAGTCTCCCAATCTACAAGTATCTAAGAAGAACGTTTATATAACTTGCTTTAATGTAATAAACATCAGTGTTTACATCCCATAGTCTTGAGGGGGATGCACACAAACTGATTCACATTCTTCCTGCTTTGTCACAACCCTCCAAACCTCTTAACTGAGGGGGCTGGAAAGGATGGAGCATCGGCACTGCAACTGTTAGGATGGCTGTCACTGGGGTAGAGATGTCCAGGCTGAAGGAAAACTGCTCCTCTAAAGGCACTCAGAACCTTCACTCTGTCCCTCTTCCCCGGGGGACACATCAGGCTCTATATAAGCCTGTCAGCCCTTCATTAATTTCTTGCCTCCCTCAGCACTTTTCTTAAAACCAAACTGCTCTGATAAAACATTTTAGGGCAAGCAGACAGTGCTGTGCATGCCAGGGCACTGGCAGGCTGCTCTGGAGAGAGAAATAACTCTCTTAAAATGTGCATTGTACTAATTACCTTGGCAAAGGTACAAGAGCACAAGTTAGAACTGCTGTGATTTATACATGCTCATGGCAGCAAAAGGCAGGAGCAAACTGCTCAGCAGCAGAGAGCTGGAGGGCTATAACCCTGCAAGGGGAGGGAGCAGCGAAACCCAGACAGAACCCCAGCCTCTCCAGAGCCTTTCATTCCCTCTCCTATCTACATCAAGCTCTTCCCATGCTCCTCTGCATTGCTTGAGTATCTACATGTCTGGAGTATCTAACTCTGCATCTATGAATTGACTGCAGCCCACTGCAGAGGTGCATGGTGGAAGAGCTGATGTATGAGGAGTCAGTGCCATGCAGGAGGATGCCAGAGCTACCGGAACCTGGGCACAGGGCAGAAGACAGACCCTTGACTCTGCTTTTCCCTTGCTGGTAAGACCTTGAGAAATGTTAGTCTCTACTACAGGTTGTGGGCAGGGACATCCATCCAAACCAGCTTGCTGTTTGAGTGCAGGCTGAGTGCAGGTCAAGGCCTGGTCCTGGCTTGACCAGGACCTCCTGCATAGGAGGACATATACCAGAAAGCATGTGGTATAGTGATCAAGCTCCTTAGGACAGAGGAGTTGGCATGTGGGAGTGGAACACCAGGTCATCCTGGCACAGGGAGGGGTTGGGAGCCAAAATATAGGTGATCTTGTTGTTCTTTCCCTTAAAATTAGAGTTTAGGAAGACACAGAATTTTTCAAGTTTCTTACTTCAATGTTTTAAGATTACTGGCTTTGTGGTAAGGGATGAGAGAGCCCCAGTAAAGTATCATGTAATTTAGGGCTGGAGAAAATCTTTCTGGACTTCAGCAACTGGGCTCCCTTCCAAAGTCCATAATAAGTTTTTATTTAATTCTTAGCCAATCAAAATCCCACCGACTTAATTTCCATCTGCTGGGACATTTCTGTGTGAAAAAAATGACCTCACTATCAGAGGTTCTGCTGCTTGTCTTCAGATATGCAGAAATACAAAAACAACCCCTGCTTTCAATGTGAAAAAATCCTGCATTTTCCTGGGGAGCTTCAGGCAGCTATTAGTTGTCATAATTTTCTCACAGTTTCACCAAATAAAAGCCTTTCAGAACTACTTAGCAACCTTATCACATCAGCAGCCTCCTATTCCCAGTTCTTGCCTTAAAGAGAATGAGATGCTGATAAGAAAAACACAGGTGGATGTACAAAGGAAAGATATTGCCAGAAGTAATTTCCAGAAGCCATCAGGAGAGCACAAGGGGAATACCAGGCACGTCTTTTCCTCACCAGGAAGAGAAAGTAAATCCCTGAATCTCTTGCTACATATTGAGGGTGATACTAAAGGCTCAATAAGCCATTTGCATGGTCAGTGTACAGCCTGTAACACAAGAGGCACCAGAGTTAGTTTTACAAGCAATTTTATAGTGAGATTAGAGCAAAGAATTCAGTAAGCGCTCAAGGACCCAACACATATGGTGTGGGAAGTCATCCAAGTGCTATTTATAGGAATAAACACATGCATTCATTCTTACTTTGGGAACAGACCCTGACACTGGCTGACATTGGTGCCCTCACAAAACTGTGCAAGGACATATTAGCATGGGGAATACAAAATGAACAAAGAAGAAAGCAGTGAGGAGCAATCATTTGGGGTTGTCTTTCCAGTGTTTAACTAAGCTATTCTGAGTAATCCAACAAGTCCACATAGATTTTGCCATCACAGATTCCCATTCCAGAATTGATCAAGTAAGTTACTCCTCAGTTTCTTGCTAGGCCTGTGTGTGATGTCAATCAGGTAAGATGACTGACCACCTTTCCCCAACATATGACTCCAGGGTGAGGTGGAAACTTCTTCTGGAATGATATACTTTGTACAGTCCCTGGTTAACCCTTCCATACAAACATCATTGATGATTCATACACATCTGCTTGAAAATCAAAACTAACTCAGTAGCAAAGTGTGAAAATATGTCCTAGTAATATGTCTCTAGTAATTCACTTGACCTAATAGAGAATAGAATCAGAAGAAAATTCAAGGCAAAGTGATGTAGATACAGGAGGTGTTCATAGTGGCATTTCAGTACTGAAAGATGTCCTACAGGAAAGATGAGGAGTCCTCCTCCTCATAGAGGTAGTGACAGGATAAAAGGTAATGGTTTCACTCTGAGAGAGAGTAGATTTAGATTAGATATAAGGAAGAATTTATTTACTGTGAGGGAGGTGAGACACTGGAACAGGTTGCCCAGGGAAGTTGTGGGTACCCCCTCCCTGGAAAATGTCAAGGCCAGGTTGGGTGGGGCTTTGAGCAAGCTGATCTAGTGGAAGGTGTCCTTGCCCATGGCAGGGGGCTAGATGATCCTTGAGGTCCTTTCTAGCCCTAACAATTCTATGATTCTAATATTTCTAAGATCCCTTCCAACCCAAACTATTCTACAGTTCTGTGATATGATTATGAATAACCAGTGACTGAGGCAGATTACTTTGTGGTCCCAATTCCTTTTTTTTCAGCTTTAGAACATATACATGCAATCAATATTTTAGCTCCTCAAGCTTGTGTAATCTCTCCTGTGACCCAGGCAGGTCCAAAATCCATTGAAGTGTCTTGCTTTTCTTATGCATTATGCTTTTAAGCTGATTCAATGCCAAAATTACCTTGTGATAAGCAGAAAGCTGAGTACAACAATAGGACGGCTTCAAATTGAGAAAGATTGCAACTGGAATAACAGGAAATTTCAGGCTGCTAAAATTAGTTTGTGTGAATAATGACTTCTCATGCAAAACAGGTTTTGATAAAAACTCCACTGGTGCAGCCTCTGCAATCTGGCTGTCATTAACAAGAAGCATTAGAGACTGGCACTGAAATAGAGATATTCTTTCCTGAGACATCCTTCACCTTGCATATCACAGAAACAAATATTTGTCTAGAGCATCGGTGCCACAGGAACAGTTTGTTCTTTCAGTGTCATAAACTGAAGGCTTTCATGTGAGACAGAGTTTGTGTCTGGAGGCACTCAAACCACTTGCAGTAATAATAGCTCAAAGCATCTTTAATTTATGCCTGGCTTCTGTGTTGGATTCCCCTGAGTTTCCATCTTCTTAAATGACAACAGCCTGTTCAGAGTGGCTGTGAGGATTTGTGCGAGGGGTGGGGAGGTGATGGAGGATGATGTACCTCGATTGCCCTGTGCATAAATTCCTCTCCAACTGGTCTGAATATGTGCAAGCAGCTCCAACTGTGTTGATGGTGGGGCTGGAAATGGTGTGTCCAGATGGGTGCAGTGATACATTGCAATTAATACCTCCTGCTCAGGGCAGGATTTACTAGCATTGTAGCTAGTGCTCATGGCATCTCAGCATCATGCTGACCCTGGCTCTGCTACCTCTGGTGCTATGGCACTGCCAAGACACCAAAACTAGATGTTAAACTCGTGCCCATTACTGGTGATATTAGACACCCCAGCAAGGTTACTTCCTTCTGTTTAGGGAAGGACACTCTTCCTCTCTGTCTTTGTTGTACCCTTGACATCCACTTTCTGATGAGGCCACATCTGCAGTTTCTGCCTATTCTTGGCAGCAAAGATGAGATTCAGTTCATAATAAATAGAATGTTCCATCTAAACATGAGGATGAACTTCTTTACTTTGAGGGTGATAGAGCACTGGAACAGACTGCTCAGAGGTGGTAGGGTCTCCCACCATGTGTCCCAGACACCTCACATGGCACTAAATAGTCAAGTTTAGGCAACTGAATGAAGCATCCCAGGGAAATGACTACTTACATAGACCCTGGCTGTGTTGAGGTGCCCACACATAAAGCCCAGTGGAGCTACTGGAGAAGCTGCTGAGTGCACAGGACCCCTATCCACAGCTGGCAGTTACATCATGTGACTATGGCAGTTTGAATGATCCTGCTACCACAGCTTGAGACCAGGTGGGACACTGCGTGCGACTGAAACAGCACTGAGCACCTATGTTAGGGTAAGCAAAGTGAGCCCTGGAGTGCCACTGACTGTTGCAGGAGCTGAAGGATGATTCACATGCAGAAACAGTCAAGAAGGCGATTTTATCTCAGATCGAATCCCACCTAAGCAGTAACAATCTGGCAAATACACTACCACACTCCTGCCAGAGCAAGGCATTACTTACATTAATTTTGACTGTACACAATACAAATCAAGTCTTTATTACAAGAAGCACAGAAACCCTGAAAAAGTTTCCTTGTCCTGCAAATAAAAATTCACTCTTACTAATCTGATTTAAGCCGGCAGGGTTTGGAATTCGCCATAAAGCAAATGGGGAATTCACATTTGAGGAGTGTATATGCCTTGTTTGACAAACTCAGCACATGCTGATTTGGAAAACAGCAGGAAACAACCAAGCTGAACCTTGCAGAAAGAGCAGCTTGGCTTAGGAAGAAAGAATCATTGATGAGCTCAAAACCTTCACTTATCAAAGATGTGTTCACAAACTGGATATGGAAGACACATTACTTAGGACTGTCTCACTCATATTCCTCAGTAAGGCACCTAACAACAGGTCTGCCTGCAAAAAAAAAAAAAAGATCTTTGTATGAGCCATGGGTGAAGGGGACTGAACACTTGGAGGAAAGCAGAGCCAAGTTTACCTTCTGGCAATCAGGATGCAACAGTTCAAAAATCCCCCATGGGCTTCCAGATGGACACATATTTTCATGGTGGACATTTAACAATAAATTGAACCTAGGCAGCAGTTGAGCCTGGAAGTGAGGCAGCAAACTGCTGTCTTCCACCTGCAGCTTCATTCACACTCTCTGAAGCTGGTCCTCAGCAAAGTAGTGCAAAACCAACAGAAAAGACTGTACCTGCCATGGCTGGCAAGAACCAAAACTCAAAAGCCCCAACTCCAAGTCTTTCTGTACTCGGGTTTGCTTGTGGAAAATGGTAATCTGGGTCAGTACACACCCTCCTCATCTAAAAGAGCACTAGAAAGTGATGTGTGAAGCAGCCTCTGAGGTATTTTGGAATGCCTGCTGACTTCCTCACTGCTGTAGCACATCCTGCTGGGCTTTGCCATAAAGTCAGAATCAGCACTGTTGATTTTTGCTTTGTTATGCAAAAGCTTTTCGCACCCTGCTGTTGATGGTTGCTCCAAGATAAATCCATTGCTCTGCAAAGTTTTGTACTCAATAAGTTTTCAAATATTCATGGAGATTGGAAAGCCAGCCACAAAGCTAATGTTTTTAGGCAAGACTTTGTTTCAAAGAAGTAAACACACATGCAAAGAAATCAAGCTTTCCTAGGCTATTTTAATATTAGGAAAAAAGGCTATTTGGGGTACCATATAACTTACACTCCAGACTAAATGAAAATGTAAAGAATGAATACTGCACAGAGTGGATAAACAGCAATGAGGTGTGCCCTGGCAAAAAATAGTTCTACTACATCATCAAAAAGTTATTCATGTTGACAAGCCATGAAATGTTTGCATAAGGAAAAAGGGAACAACGTAGGAATGCTTTAATGCTGTGCCTCTTTGGAGCTGCTTTTTCCTTCAGTCCTGTTTAACTGTGACAGTAAAAGGGAAAATTGAAAAAAGGAAATGTTGTGAAAAGACATTTGTTTCTGCAGCAGCCAACAGCTACACAGCAGCTCTGTGCTCCCTTGCACAAAAGGAACATCATCATCTGGATGCAGATGATGGTTCTCAGAAGGTCCTGGTTAATTTCCTACCACTTCTCCCCAAATGTAAGCCTTTATGTATCTGGGAGGTGTCCAGACTTCATGTTATCCTGGGGTAGAAATGTCAGAAATTAACTTTGTTTCCTTGGACTAAGTGGGTAACTACATGGTGGGAGAGCATGTTGTCAGTCCCAAAGCTGCCAGTCCCAAAACTCAACAGATACTCACAGGATGTATGCAATGACCCCGATGGACCAGCAGTCCACAGCTTTGCTGTAGGGTTTCTGGGCCAGCACTTCAGGAGCTGAAAAGAAAAAGACAAACAAGCAGATGTTGTAAGACCAAACGTTTGAATGTGGTCAAAAGGTAGGACCCTGAAACTTGAAGCTCCTTGAGACCCTGTGTTGCCCTTTACATACATACAGATATCCTGATGTTTCTGAAGGTCATATTCTCACAATGAAGAATGACTCCTAAAGTGAAGCAACCCCTTCCTGCCCCTCCCCCCATTTTCTGACTCAGAGGTCAGAAAACAAAACTAAGTACCAAAAAATGCCTGAGAGGCAGAGGGCCATCACTTAACTGTCAGAGGAATTTCAGGAGACTTTGAGGAAAATGATGCTAAGCTTTGCACTAGTGCTGAGATGGCACATTAACCTGGCTGCCTGTAGCTCTACCACATCATTCTGACAAACCAGGGATGTGAAAAGACAACTGGGAAAGTGCAGTGTGTCAGGGAGGTGATAAGCTACATCTGCAGGAGGGGAAGGAGACCTGTCACCACACCTCCCAGCAGCTGCTTTCCAAAGCCTGCTGGATGTCAGAGTTAGAGGGAGTCAGTTGTCCTTCTGCCTCCAGGCAGACACACAGTTCAGAAGGAGAAATGAAAACAAGCAGAGACTGGAGACATGCAGAAAGGAACTTCTGCCTCTACAGCTTTCAGACAGCATAGCCTTAATTTTGCTGGAAGTGAGAGCCTGGGCATTTATTGAAACTCTTTGTGGGTCTGCTTTCCTATCTTAAAATCATAGAACAAAATCAGAGGATGTTTGGGGTTGGAGAAAACCTTTAAAGGTCATCTAGTCCAAACCCCTCTGCACTGAGCAGGGACATCTTTCACTAGATCACATTGCTCAGAGTCTGTCCAACCTGGTCTGTTTCCAGGGATGGAACAATCTACCACCTCTCTGGGCAACCTGTGCCAGTGTTTGACAACCCTCATTCTAAAAAATGTCTTCCTTGTATCTATTCTGAATCTCCCCTCTTATAGTTTAAAACCACGAGCCTTTGTCCTGTCACAACAGGCCCTGCTAAAAAGATCATTCACATCTTTCTTCTGGCCCCCTCTACATACTGAAAGGCCACAATAAGGTCTTTCTGTAGACTTCTCCAGGCTGAACCACCCCAACTTTCTCAGCCTTTTTCATAGGAGTGGTGCTCCAGTTCATACACCAGTGAGAGTTAAAAGTGATGCTTTTTTGTTTGAGAGCCTGGAGTGTTATGTTTTCCTTGTTGGGACTTTTCAATGAAAATTCTTAAACCTAAATTTTAAAAGCCTGTGACTGACTTTTTTCATGTAAAGAAGCTTTTGCACTTTTTTTCCCAAGAAAATGTCCACAATAATGCAAGAAATCACTAACTGGGGCATTCCTGAAGCAGACTTGCTACATTGGGTTTTAAAAAGCACAATATTTCTTCTGAATACTCTGGAGTTCAAGTGCTGTAAAAAAATATGAAGGGGCAAGTCCCAGCAAAAATATTTCTTTAGGGTTGCATCTTCCTCTGCTAGGAGTCTTACCAACATCA
Source organism: Picus viridis (assembly GCA_033816785.1). NCBI lineage: Eukaryota > Metazoa > Chordata > Aves > Piciformes > Picidae > Picus > Picus viridis. Next base: position 29,694,641 of record CM066567.1, read on the forward strand.
AAAGAGTTGCTTGAAGAACAGCTAAAAAAAATGTGCAGCACATTAATATATTAAAACTTGAGCCTATGCTTTGGTGTACTGGTAAGGATTCTTCAAAGAGTCATCTTCTTGAGGTAGACAAGTCAACAAAACTAAGGTCAAAGCAGCCAGAAAGAAAGGGAACAGGAAACAATAATGACCAACAGAAAAGACTTTCTGTTGTTTGGCATGGGAGTTTATAGAAGAGATTGAAGGGAAAACAGTGTATGAGGCAGGCAGAATCATAGAATGGCTTATGTTGGAAGGGACCCCAGAGGTCATCTACTCCAACCTCTCCGCCATGGGCAGGGATGATGAGGGCATCCAAGTTGTGTTTCCACAAGCAGCAGAATGATAGGAAGTGTCAAGCCACACTGGGAACATATTGTAAGAAGGAAGAAAATTCAGGGGAGTGGGGGTAAAAATATAGCTAGGTAAAAATGCAGCTGGCAGCTGGATTATGAAGACTCTGGAAGATTGGGATATGCCCCTATCTGCAGCACAGGGTAAATGTTACTCAGTTTCAAGTCATCCAGCAAACTGGGCCTAACAAATTTATAAAAAATTAAAATTATGGTTAATATATTGTTAATGTTAACACAGTGTTGTAATATGTGAATACTCCAACACCTATCCACTACATGGCAAAGGAGGTTCCTTTCCCTTGTACCTAATGTGAGCAGCTCTTAACCTGGCCTTAGATATTCCCAAGAAGCTTCTGACTCCTTCCAGGACATAGGCATGCTCATGCACAGGCACACATAATCTATGAAAATAAAGGTTAAAATGTTCTTATTACAACAGGGGTCAGAGCTGTAGAGGTCTAAAAGGCATCTGCAGGATCTGTGTGTCAGCTTGGTACTAGTCAGTCTGGCAGGGGTGAATTTGAAGATGAACTTGGGATAAAAGAATAAAGTGCTGGAAAGGCATCCTATTTGGCCAGTCACTGCCTCCCAGTTAACCTAAGAAGCTGGGACAAGCTGTAAAATTCAAATTTCTCTTGTATAAAGCAGTTGTTCCTCAAAGGTGCTCAAGACAACCTTCCCAAACAACTTGTGTCCCTTAGTCTGACTTTTTTTCTTCCTGAACCCTCCCAATTTGACTCCAAATTATGCTGTGAGAAGAATCTTTTTTTCCCCAAAATGTGCAACAGAAGGTTTGTGAGACTTAGTTTCCTTTATCATTCCCTCCCTGTGACTGAATTTTGTAACAAAATATGTGGAAGAAAGGAGTTAATTCCCCCCTGTCTTTAGGTGATTAGATGTCTTCCAAATCTGTAGCCCTTCCAAATTCCCAATATTTTGTTTGCATATCTCTTCTGCCTTTGACTGTCTGCTCCTGTTTGCATCATTTTCAAGAGTAAACACTACACGTCTTATATCCCCCAAAGAAAATTTTATATAAATGGCTCCTGAGCACCAGGGATTCTAGTGAGCTCCTGACATTACATAGATATGCCACATTAACATAACAGAAAGCAAATCTGAGACAAAGGGATGTGAACTATATAAAGATTCTCCCTACTAAAACATCAAAGTTGTGCTGCTGCAGTTGCTGCTGCTTGTAGTAGCTGTGAAGCAGGTAAGAACACCACAGGATCAAACCAAAGCATATGTGAGGCTATTAACTTCCCTTTGGTAAACTTTATGAAGAAAGGCAGGAGGTTTAAATAGTTAGTTTAAGATCAAATGGCTGCTCTTAGTATTTGTTCCAAAGAACAAACATGCAACAGGAACAGGAGAACATAGTTAAGCATCATCTGTCTCTGATACATGGAGAAGAAATATTTAATGAGCTGAAAAACAAGTCAGAGGAGCTCTCAAATATCACAGCAGATTGGTGCCAAAAGGCAAAAGTAGGAAATGCAATGAAAAAAACCCAAGACCTGATGGCATTAAAGGATCAACACAGATGGCTGAGGACACAAAATTGCAGTTAAGGAGAAAGGGGAAAGTCAAAGCTCCCATTTCTTCTGCTGGGGAAATGCCAGCTGAGTAAAGGCTTCCAGTAACAAACCTCTCCAGGGAACCACTGTGGGCTTAAATCCTATACAATGATCATTTGGAGACAAGGAAGTCAATGAAGCAAACCTGGACCATTCTTCCACATCCAGGAACTGTGTTTCAGGCCAAATCAGCATTGCTACCAGCAACATGTGGCAGGTAAAACATTTGGTAATGATCCCAGGGCCTCATCTCACCCTCAGGTACATGCAGATATGCTTCATAGGCCAGATGATCTGCTCTTTTGTTTGGGCATTTTTTGCTTATAATAACTGAAAGAAGTAAAAGTTCTGCTTCAAATGGGTGTTTAAAGAACAGGTACAGAATAGGAATACTTGGAAACCTTTAAGAGCACTATGGCATTACCCTCAGTGAGCGCAGCTATGCTAATAAGCTCCCTAAAAATGCAGCTGCTGGATGCCATGAACAGCAACCCATGCTCTTGCAAAGAGCCCAGGTGATGGGGATTGCCCTAATACTTTAAGCCTATTGAACAAACTGTACAAACCATGAGGGTGCCTGTTCATCATACCAGCCTCATACTTAAAAGTAGCCCTCCTTCACTTCCATGATGGTGCTACTCCCAGAAGATTTTGCTGTCTCATAAGAACTCAATCTAATGCTATTTTCTGTGGTTTATGCAGCTTCTCACAATCTGCATACCAGAAGGAACGAGACATTTGAACAAAGGGTGATGGTTTTGAAGATCTCTGTAAGAGAGGTACATCAGCAGGCTGCCATAAATGTGGGACAAATAGAAAGATCCAAAGGACCAGCTTTACATCGGGCAGAGACATAGTTCAACTTTCCATGCAAACTGGTCTGATGCAAACAAGGACTGGTAGTTCAGCTGGTATCTATTTCAGTGAGTTTCCATCAAGTTAAGTATGTCCTGCAAGTAAAGAACAGGAAACATGAATAGGTTTAGAAGGTACAAAATAGCCATGAAATCTGAGGGAGGGTGAGAAGTGCAGAGTCTGTAAGGTCTACCAAAGGGACACTGTGCCAGATGCATTGATTAGGACTCTTGAAGGTACCATCTAAAGAGGATGGACAGAGAGGACCAAACCTGCACCGTTGAGAAGATGGCTGGATGCATGAAAGGTCAACCCAGCCCCTCTCCTGAAGCGAAAGAGTGCAAGACCAGTGTGAACTCTGCTGCCAAGTGCCTTCCTCACAGTGGAGACAGGCTAAGATGCATAGGAAGTAGCTTCACCACATGAGCCCAGTCCCCTTCCACTGACTCCTGGAATGAGAACAACTTCTTTCTCACTTTTACACAGTCCTCTAGTGTCCAGCTGGTTCTAGTTGTCTAAGACTTGAAAGTTTGTGACTGTTTCTGAAGGACAGCAAGGCTTTAGTTAAGCATTGGTGGTTTCTTGTGCTCCTGTTGTCCCTATTTCATGTTGCTGAGTCAGATTCAGATAGCTGTCACTGAACATAACACTGCTACAACCATGTGCAAGCAAACCCTGTTGCAGGATATGGCAGTGGAGCTGAGCAATCAAACTGTCATGAGCTTGTACCTGTTCATACCCTGGTGAAAGCAGCTCCCATGCTTTATTTTTACTTTATTACTCATGTTACTGCCTAAACAACTCCTGAGGCTACTTTTTGCTACTAAGGATATTCCAAAGGCTTATTGATATTTTTAAACCTTTGACTCTAAGGATACTGAATAAGTTACAATTCAACATGGAAATCCATTGCTTGCTTAAACGCTATGCTCTTGGGCAGGGCTAAGAGAAACACACAGCTTTAATATGACCTGAAATTGCTACTCAGTTTCTGGCAGAGCTAAAAGTTGTGGAATCACCTTTCATAAAAACCCTACAAAGGATAAAAACCAGTGAGTGAGGTGGGGTGTAGAGGGATCAACCACACATGCAGGGTCAAACCCAGTCCCTACACCAGGGAAATACAACAAAATTTTCCTTGATGTTGTGTTGGGAATCAGAGTATGAATTTTAAATCTTAGTAGGATTAAGATATTGGTCATCCACAAGCACAGTTCATAATTCATCATTTCTGCAAAAGGAGATCAGATTGCCTGAGACAGGCTTTCTAACACTTTTTTTCAATGTTTTTTTTTAAGTGTCTTGCAAGTCTAAGTCCCATCTGCAGAAGTAACCCAAGCCAGTGAGATGTAATTCCTAAACAGCCAAAATTCCTTTAGAATTTGCTGAGTGACTGGAATGACCTTCTGGTCATTTTCAGGTAGATTTGATCACCTCCTTCACCAAAATCATGGTCTTATAAATGTCCTCAAGCTGAGTAACCCAAATCTATGATGTTTAAAATCATACATCCCTAATGGCTTATACAAATATTGGTCATAATCATACAAATCAGTCAGGGGCTTGAAAACAGCATTTCAGTGTAGGTGATGGATGGGATCCATGCAAGCCAGTCCATTCACCTAATTCACAATGGAAAGAGCCATAGAAGCTGTCTCGCCTTACCAATTTAGGTGTTACCTCAGAGCTGAGCATCTAGTCCCAGCTCATCACCTAGACTCCCTCCGTAAGAAATGGAGAGAGAATTAAGAGTGATAAGAAGATAAGAAAATGGAAGACCATTTCATTACAGAAGGTTGTATTATCAGACCTTCTCTTCCATAAGGAAACATTTAGAGTCTTGCATCTTAACAAAAGCAGGTTAACTAATCAGGTTAAATTATCCTAACAGTCAACTTTTCACCACAGGACCAAAATCTCTGACAGAACTCCCAAAAGAATAGGATCTCTGAACTGTTGACAGCAATTTAATCTGTAAGGCAGAATGTGCTAATGCACTGCTGGATATGCATATTTTAGATATACTCAGAAAGAAAATTGATATTTATGTAGAAGTTTAATAACTACACCCTCCCTTATTCAATGAATATCTGAACCACATCTCAGGTACTGCTCTTTGGAGATGAAACTACAAAAAGTTGAGTTAAAAACTGCAACATAACAAGTTGAAAGTATATCCTAATCAGGGAAATCAGATAGACAAGACAGAAGGGTTTGCATAATTGTAAATACTTGGGCAGCAGACATGAAATGAGATCAGGTCTGCTACTGAGGGAGAAGCTTGACCAGCAGTTTGCATAGCAGGATTTGAATAGATCCATTTCTGGAGATAAGTATAAAGAACAGCAGGTGCTAATGACTTTGTAACAGAGCCCTGGGTGCTTTTGATGTGATATGTGGATGATTTTTTTATTCTAGTAATTTAAGTGGTTAAACTGGCACAAATAATTAATTCCTCTTAAAATCCTAGAAAGTGAGATGTTCTGCAAATCTTTAAAGAAACTACCACAAGCACCAGGAAATGCATTGTGAGTGATGGCCCCAAACCAGATGAAGACAAGTGTTCATACTGTGCTATTTTGAGGAAGAACCTCTGAAGATGTTCAAGGTCAGGTTGGACAGGGCCTTGAGCAAACTGGTCTAGTGAAAGGTGTCCCTGCCCATGGTGGGGCAGTTGGAGCTAGATGATTTTTAAGGTCTCTTCCAACCCAAACCATTCTATGATTCTGTGACTCTACATTTATTTGAGGTCATTGGGCAGGTGTTGCAAACTGTAGTGGTGCTGGAAGGGATGAAAGCTTTTGGGTGGGGAAAAACTGCAGACCATGCATGCAGAAGTCATCAGGTATAACGCTCATGGAGGCCCATTTGTGGGGACTGACAACTAAGATTCTCTGTGGTTGGAAAACGTTGTCTGGGAAACCAATTATATAAAAAAAAAAACCCCAAATCAACAACAACAAAAAAAAAGCAGCACTTAAGAAGAGCTGTCTCCTGTGCAAAAACAAAAGGGAAAGAACAAATATTTAAAGAAGTTTTCTTTGTGAGAGAGGGGGAAAATCTCCTGCCAGCACTTCAGCAATAAGCGGCTGTGACCTCTTCAACTATGATGAGCAAATCCTGTGTTCAGTAAGGTAACAACAGGCCTGGAGGCACTTGTGGATCTATCAGTGCCCAGACCATGACTTATGGGAGCTCTCAAACATCTCTCAAAGCTCACAATTTCTGTTACACTCAGAGAGCTCCTCTCCAAAACCGGAAGTTTCCTTATGCAAATGGCTACACGAGGAGGCCATACAGGATCTCACAGTGCCCAAGCAGAGACACACTCCCTCATTTTCATCAGCGCTTCAGCAATCACCATTTGAGCTTCCTAGTGTCTCACAGGCTTATTCACAAAATAAAAAAATGTTAAGCATAGAAGAGCTGACAGCAAAAATTATGAAAATTGCTGTCTCAGCTCAATTCTTGTTAGAGCTTTGGAAGACTTCCAGTCTGGTGTGACAACAGAAGACAGCTATTCAGGATGCATCCTGACTCGTATGTCTTAAAATAAAGAAATGATGGGCTAATGGCTCACAATCATTGGAAACCAAAGAAATCTGTTCCTTTCTCTGATGTATCAGGATAGAGTGTGGTTGTGCAGAAAAAGGTCTTCCTGGGACAAATGCATATCACAGTGTCATAACCCCATCATCTATTTCAATTCTTGCATCATGAAAGCAATGAAAACAGGTGAAGGGGCAGCTGCAAAGCAAAAGGAGCCTCTCTCTGAACTGCTGGAAAACCTCAGGTCTTCCCTGCTGGTAAAAACTGAGACAAAACCACTGTCATTTTAGTTTCATGAATTTCCTGGATAGCCCAGAGGTTAGTTTTATCATCTCAGCTGGCTAGCTAGGTATCATAGGAGGCAAAGGCTTACTGAATCCACCTCATGCATGAAGTGAGCCTTTTAAATAATGTTTGCTCAAATAGACCCTGTCAGGACCTCCCATATAATCTCACATTCAGTCACTTTACCTTTCTTTAAAAAGGATGCTGGTAAACACATTGGTAATCAGTAGCCTGGTACAGTCACTACTCAATGGACTGAAGAGCATAGATTAAATGACAGGAAACAATTTGACACTGTCCAGGAAGGCTTGATGATCTCTGAAGAGCTTGTGCATACTGACATCTAGCAGTCAGTGACTTAACAAGCTTGTAACAAAGGATTACTGAACATGTCTGAATAAATGTAGTTAGTTCATTTTACTGTCTTCTGTCAGGGGAAATCTGAAAAATGTTATTCTTCATGATTAAAATAATATGTGTTACATTAGGTAAAGCTTTCTGGTTTTACAGGTTCTTGTAGAATAAATGCATTTGAGGATATTCTTCATGAGTTCCTAGTTTATCTACAGTCTTTGAGAAAACTCATTTGGCAAAGGATTAAAATACTGAAAGTGAATCCCACAAACCCTGAGCTGGATTGCAGGATAGGGCCCCAAAGGAGAACAACACACAAACCAGAGCACCACCAACTTCTGAGATGTCTATTTCTAACAAACACCTAGAAAATCTTATGTGCACTATGTAGTGGTAGTGGAAAACAAGCATTGTTCCCCTTTTACTATGTGTCTGTATTGCAGCTGGGAAGAGCGGATGGACGGTATAAGTAAATCTCTTACCAACATAGCCAGGAGTCCCGCAGGCTGTGGACATCACATCTCCTTTACCCTCCATCTTTGACAGCCCAAAGTCACTGATCATGATTTTTGACTCTTCATCCTGGCTGTAGTAAAGCAGGTTCTCAGGCTAGAAAGGAGAAAAAGCAAAATGAGTTTTGAATATGTAAGTCCAATAACAACTTCTCTCAGTTGATGGGTTGCATTTGATACAATCCTTTGTTGCATCATGCACTTCAAAAATTTGGTTCCCCTAAACCAAATGCTCTTACAATCTATATGGAGATCCTCTCCAGACTCCTGTATGGCAACTATTGAAAGAAGCTGACACCTTGAGCTTTGAGTAACTTTCCTGAGTTAACACATTTCTTCTTTGGCACTGCAAGTAAGAAATAAAGCTCATCCCTTATTTGTGAGATATGTCTGCATATCACCACTTCAGAGTGACAAAACTGAAGGACTCATTTGAAGGCAACTTTTCCAGTGTTATGGAAAAGTTTTTATGAAGAATTTAGAAAAAGGAAAGCAATAGGCATTAGAGAAATTTTATATCTTCTCCACTGAAAATAAACTGTTATAAGAAATATCAGAGTTGCAGGGGAATGTTTTAGCTAGAGCTGATTAGGAAAAAACACGGCAGCACTAAGCACAATGACTTGTTTACATTGTGAGAAACAAAAGTCACTCCCCAAAGCCCAGTGACTTTATACCAACATCAGGAGGGTTGGAAAGTCCAGAAAACTCCACCTGCTACAGCAGAGTCCTCCATCCATATGTTTTGAACATGCTGCTGCTACACAGCAAATCTCTTGCTAAGTGCTGTGAGAGCACATTTCCTCCCTACTTAATATCTGGGCTCACAAAAAAGTCCAGCATCTGCCAGCATGCTGACAGTCATGGGTAACAGGAGACCATTGCACCACCTCGACCTTGTGGTCTTCACCTACCTACCAGGTCCAGAACCTGGCATAAATGCCCACTCATATGCAACACATTTTGTCTACCAGCCTGCCGTGTGCTCCAGGAAATGGCAAGAAGCAGCCGGCAGCTATGGCCACACAACGTCATCAAACTCCTTGGGATACGTCCAAGCTTGGAGTTGTAAGAAAGAGCAATTGCCCTGGAGCAGGGCTGGCATCAGTCTTCCATACTCTATGCTGGAACCTCCTGTTATGGGGAAAGTGGGTATAAAGAAACACTGGTGGGAGAGGAGACATCACCTCCACCCAACTCTTGAGGTTTCTGTTTTATCCTCAAGTTGAGTTTAAAGCATTTTCTGGCTCTATGTCCCCAGTTTGAAGCCACGTGGTGATGTCTTTATCCATGGGACACAATGGCCATGAGAGGATCTACAAGCTGCATCCACAGCTGTGAACCAGCTGTGACTGAGACAAAAAGGGAGACAATTCTGCTCATAAAAATAAAAAAGTTGTACCATATATGTATGGGTTTATGAAAGGCAGGTCCTGCTTGACTAACCTGATCTCCTTCTATGACAAGGTGACTCACTTAATGGATGAGGGGAAGGCTGTGGATGTAGTCTGTGTGTAGTTTAGTACAGCCTTTGACACCATGTTCCACAGAATCCTCCTGGAGAAACTGGCTACTCATAGCTTGGATGAGCATCTTAGATGGGCATATGACCTGATCTAGCTGGGGATGTCCATGCTTACTGCAGAAGGGTTGGATTACATGACCTTTGAAGGTCCCTTCCAACCCAGTGCATTCTAGGATTCTAGCATTCTAGGATATGCTTTGCTGGGTAAAAAATTGGCTGGATATTTGGGCCCAAAGCATAGTGGTGAATGGAGTTAAATCCAGTTGGTGGTCAGTGACAAGTGGTGCTCCACAGGGCTCAGTACCGAAGCCAGTTATCTTGAATAACTTTATCAATGATGTGGACCAGGGGTTTGAATACATCCTCAGTAAGTATGCAGATGACACCGAGTTGGGAGGAAGTGTTAATCTGCTTTAGGGTAGGAAGGCTCTATTGAGGGACCTGGACAAGCTGGATTGATAGGTTGAGGCCGCCTGTATGATATTCAACAGGGCCAGATGCTGGGTCCTGGACTTGGGTCACATCAACCCCATGCAACACTACAGGCTTGGGGCAGAGTGTCTGGAAACCTGTCTGGTGGAAAAGGACCTGGGGGTGTTTGAGCTAGCAATGTGCTGGGTGGCCAAAAAGGCCAACAACATCCTGGTCTGTATCAGAAATAGTGCAGCCAGCAGGACCAGGGAAGTGATTGTGCCCCTGTACTTCGTACTGCTGAGGCTGCACATCAAATACTGTGATCAGTTTGGGGTTTCCCTACAAGAAAACATCAAAGTGTTGGAGCAGGTCCAGAGATAGGCAATAGAGGCGGTGAAGGGTCTAGAGCACAGGTCCTAGAGGAGCAGCTGAGGGAATTGGGGTTATTTAGCTTGCAGAAAAGGAGGCTCAGGGAAGACCTCACTGCCCTCTACAACAAACTAAAAGGAGATTGTAGCAAGGTAGGTGTTGGCCTGTTCTCCCAAGTAGTGAGTGACAGGCTGAGAGGACACAGCCTCAAGCTGCACAAGGAGAAGTTTAAGCTTGGCATAAGGTAATATTTCTTCACCAAAAGGGTTGTCAGGCACTGGAAGAGGCTGCCCAAGGAAGTGGTTCTATCAACATCTCTGGAGGTAAAAGATATGTGGATGTGGTGCTGAGGGAGATGGGCACTTGGTAGTGTTAGGTTAAGGGTTGGACTTGATGATTTTAAAGGACCTTTCCAGCCTAAATGATTCTCTGATTCTATGTGTCTTCCTCATGGTACTTCATAGCTCTAGCTCTCTTAACTGCTCATTATAATGCTGTCATTGTTTTCGGGCAGCATGTGTGTCCTAATTTTCACTAGTGTACTTCTGATCTGCTGAGGGCTTGGTAGAGCTGGTATTAAGGGAAAGACAATTATTTCCTAATGATTTCTGCTGACTCACCTCAGGCTCCCACTTATATTTAGTAAGGCCAAACCCCATCCATTTAAAACATAAACTTCTTTAAAGCTCATTTAAAAGAATTCTGGTTCTTCAAACTGGTTAATTTGAAGAGTGTTAATGAGTTGACTATGCATGAAGTGAAGCTGCTCAAGCCTTTCAGTCCTTGGACTTTATCCACTGCCATCTCTTGTTATCTGCTACTGTGTCACTTAAATTAGAGACTTGGAGTCCAGATCTACTTTTCCCAACTACAGCAAGTACTGTTTTGGTATATGAATAACACATAATTACAATAAATAATTGTTATGGATGTTTCAAGGGTTGTATTTTTATAGAGTGGATTCTTTCCCCAAGTTTCTTTCTTCTTCACAATTTGAAATTTAATCTTATCTTGATACTTTGAGATCATAAAAATTCTTATTATATCCCTGTTTTCACCATCATGGTATGTTTGTGGTAACATAATTCCCAGCAGGTGTTCCTCACATACCATATTTTATGAGCCATTTAAACAATTGATATGGTACCAACAAAGACTTGCAAACAAAGAAAGAGAAAAAGAGAGAGCCTTTGCCCCAGAATGCCACAGGGGAAGGTTGGTTTGATCTAAACTCAGCATGTCCTTACATAAACTCTGAAACTAATTTGTAGATGAATCTGCTTCCCAATGACCAGATTTCAGCTTCTATAATGGGGGATTTTTAATAAGACGAATCTGTTTTAAAGTGAGCATTACAGCCTTCCTTTAAAGAGAGCTTGTACAATGGGGTATCTGAATTAAGAGGACTCAGGCCTCCCTCCAAAACCACTGCTGGCAGAAAGAAGCCTGAAGTTATTTTCTACAAATTGAACTTGGGAGAAGGTTGGTGATGTTAAAATACTAAACTATGCTTCCATGTTGAAATGTGATGGAACTCAAATAAATATGAGAATATTTCTACATGCTTCAGCATAAGAGGAGGAAATGAAGGTGAACTGAAGGCAACACATGAAGACTGTAGCAGATGGAGGACTAACCAGTACCCCTTAGAGAAAATCCATTATTCTGGACTGTTAGGACTCAACTGTACAACCTAGAGGGGAAAATATTATGTGTGGACATCAGCGTATATTTTCCTTCAATGGATTCAAGGTTTTGCCTGAAAAATGTGTTAGATCAATACTTAAAAAAAAAAAAAAAAAAAAAAAAAAAAACAACCCAAACATTTCTACTTTCTCTTATTCAACTCTGTCTATTGAAGTAAAGACAGTTGGATGTTCACTTCCGGCAGAGATGAATAGGACTGCAGCAAGTCCCTAGCAGCAGTAAGGTGTGGAAGAGCCTACAGAACAGCCCACGCACAGCTAAAAGAACCTCACGCCTGGAGTCAAAGAACTGCAGAGAGAAACATCTGCATTGAGTATGCCACAAAAAAAGGCCATCCCCTGCCTCCTTTGGGCACTGTTCCATCTTCAAGAATTCTGGTGCTGGTGATTACACCAGTAATGGGCTTTAATTTGGCCCCAGTGCATTGTGTTTTGGTAACAATCCTGTCATGTCTTGATGCATACCACACAATATTTCACATCAGCAGATAAAAAGTAAATAAAAGTATTTGTCATCACCATAATTTTTCATCCATCTTGAGGCATAACACTCAGGTCCCATTCATGGCACTACAATCATCACTAAGAGGAGTTGCCAAAATTTGCAGCATTAAACTGTATTAACAATGCAATTAATTTTAAAACACATTTTGGGAAAAAAATGGTATTTAAGAAAAAACAAACTAAAATGCATTTAAGAAAACAAACAAACCAACGCACCCAACCTAACTCTGTGAGTTTTGGCTGTATCAATGTTCATTAAGCCTTTACATAACATGACTCGTTTAGTCAAATTCCATTCTTTGCATATGGTGACAATTCACTGAATTGCCCTTGAACTGTCATCAACACCCAAGGAAACTCCTATTTGGAGCATGCCTCCCAAACACCACCAGACGTGTTAGGCAATTCACTGAATTCTTCATTTCCTCAGTAAGCTTTGGTAGAATTAACTAGCTCAGGAAGGGAACCCACAGTGGGGTTTTTGACATTTGTATCTTTTTCTAATGTCTTCTGATGATTTATTATTGAAGACACTAAAGATGGGGATGTTAGCTGTGTGTTATGAAATTCAAGCCTTTCTGTTTATCCTAGTTTAAGATATTGGAAGGAAACAAGACAGTAATAATGTTTGGGTTTGGTTTTCTTCACCTTGTGCTGAGAGTTTTTGATGTGATAACACTTTCCAGCTGAAAGGAAAATTATCTGAAAATCACATTGGCATACAATGTTCCTTAGAAGAATCCTTGCTGTTAACAGTGTTTCCAAAAACACTGCTCCAAAGATTAAGATAGGAAATCATTCAACTTTCTCACACTATTCATTGTTAGTAATTATTATTAAGTAAATGTAGCACAGCAATTCTGCAAGATAGAGTAAACACATTCCAGCTGAGATGAGTATCCTGCCCTTAATGAATGACTATTTCTCCACATCATATGTGCAAAACTGCCCCTGTAACAACACTGATTGCAAAGTCCTTGTTAAAACCAATTACAATGGTAGGATATGGAGCCTTCAGAGCATCCCTCTTATGGTAAAACCTTACTGAAACAGCCAATCCCAGTGGAGGCTGGACTTAAACTGTTAGACTTAAAATTATGCAACCTTCATTAACACTGCCCAGAAGATCAAGTTATGCCATAGTCATACCTTGAGGTCCCTGTGCACGATGCCCATTCGGTGCAGGTAGTAGACAGCATCCAGGACCTGCCGGATCAGGGTGCTGGCATCCTTCTCAGTGTAGAACCCTTTCTCAACAATGCGATCAAAAGCTCTCCCCCAGACACTCTAGAAAACAGGACAGGATGCAGAAGTGTGAGAACATGCTTGGAAATGTCATTTCTATCTTCTTAAATGATGGTCAAGGCCATGCATTAGCTGCAGGTGGTGTAAGCACACATCCACACATCCAAAGCATTTGGCTTTGACTTTTCCATAGTCCAAGGGCTGATCATCCTATAATGGAAAATAAAATCCATCACACATCAGAGAGTGATCAGGCTCACTAGAACTTTCAGAGGGAAATCACAACTGCACCCCAGGAGGAGTCAGGGAGAAGACATGTTTCCATGTTCTCTGTAGGGAGCTTTGTACAGGTGAATTTGGTCTGCCACTCTTGCGGGTGCTGGCCCACTGAGGTTGTAAGGCTCCTTACTAGTGTGATCCCCTACGGTTCACTTTTCACTCCACCAATGAAGGCATGGGTTTCACCCTGGAGGAATGGTCCCATTCTCCTTTCTGCACTGGCAAGTGAAATGCAAACAGTAGGTGCTGCCAGTACCTATAGAGTGTTAGTTTATTGAAGGACTCTGTGCCTCTGGCAACTGTAAATGCTCTCAGAGGTCCCACCCTGTACTTGCACATTCATTTATCAGCAGCCACAAACCCTTTAGGCAGTGCCCGGCCTCTGCCCAGCACCAGTAGCAGACAGTTATTGATGAGGCAGTGTGGCTTATCAGTGCAATTAATCACCAGATGACACAGATGGGGAAAAGGATCCACAACTCAAAGAGGAAAGAAAATAAAACCTTGACATCCCACTATTTAATGTTTTCTATATTACACTCTTCCCCTGCCCTGTTAGAAATAACATGTTCTCAACCCAATTTTAAATAAAGAATGGATACATTAAAACTCCCTGGAGGAGCACATAGGGAAACAAAAGAGGAAAGAAATGGCTAAATAAAATAATAAAACTATGAGCAAAAAATTACCCTGATAGGGTAAAGAAAAGATTTCTATTTTAACAAGCAAAACCTATTAAAAACTAAAATATATGTAATTTTTTTCAGCAACTTGCACCTCTTAATGTATCATAAATAGCACTGTAAAACTTTCTTCAAAAGCAAACCTAATAAAAAAGAAAATAATAAATTATTAGAGTCATTAAATATATATGGGCAGGGAGATTGCCATTATACGAACACTAGGTAATTCAGCCACTCCAAGAAATAATCTGCTTGAATACTTCCATGAAATCACTTCCTAGGGAAGTTTGGAGCCTGAATGGGAGAGAAGGCTACTGCTACATCAAACATATTTGACTCTGAAAATGAAAAGCAACCTTGGAACCAAAAAAACCTCCAACGAGATAATCCTCTTATTAAGTGCTAGGCAAACAAACCAAATAGCTTGCTAAAATATCAGCATTAAACTGAAATTCTGCAGCAAAGGTGAAGTTTACCCAGGGTCTGAAGTCCACCCAGGAGACCACTGCCTATACCAGCAGCTTGCTGGAGCAGCAGTGCTGGGTTGATAGTGGGGCAGAGAAAAGTCCCAGATACTGCACTAATTTGGAGAGCCTGTGACTTAGGGCACAGTGAGGAAGGAGGCATAAAGTGGCAGAAGTGCCATCAAAAACAACCTGCTCTGCAGTGACACCCTGAATATGGCACAGGAAAACTTGAATTAAAACCCTTTCTTTCTCAGTTTGTCATAATAAGAGTTGTAATTCTCATATGTATATGTGTGTGTGTGTGTGCATGTATCTATATATTTATATGTATATATTTATACATGTAACACAGAGTGTTACTCCAAGCCCCACTCAGCCTTACACTCTGCCTGACCCACTACATGCCTTGCCAAGGGTGAACAGGCACACCTCTGCCTCACTGTTCACTGAAAGCAAACGTGGTTTTATTGAATCTGGCTCCTATTAGCTGACTTTTTATATTTCCCCTACAGCCTTTTTGTTTCCCATGGATTGATTGGCCTGAAAATTGAGCCCACACACAGTAATTAATATGGCTGAATACAGCAGATTTGCCCGTGAAAACGCTGTTCTGCAATTTCATGCAGTTACTCTGGTTATATTCAAGAGATGGACTCCTTTAGGACGTACTGAATTGCACCACACACTTTGCTGCAGTTGCAGAGAGTATACTTCCACAAAGACTTTTGCATTAAAATGATAAAATTTCCCTCCATGCCAGTTCACTCCCTATCCCCTTTAAGCCTCATTCTTTATTCAAAAGCTTTTCTTAGTCAGATTTAGTCCAGTGGATCTACTGTACCCAGGCTCAATCTATTTATCATTATTTTTCAACACACGGAAAATATTTGCAGCCTCTTCAATGATGCTTTGCAAATCAGATCTTAATCCAGAGACTCAGGAGGAGCAGCTGGTAAGTTTGCACCCATTTGGTTATTCAGTGTCAACAGCATCCCAGGTACACACTGAAAATCAAGGGAGCCATGCTCCTATTTATTCATGTGGTGACTGTGTTATGGTACCTGGAACCAGCCTTACATGTTTGCACTCACTTATAGAGACTCCCTGCTGTGGACAAGAGTCATGGCTGGCATTCACCTCCCAGGGATGCTCTGCAACTCAGCACCCAAGACTGTGGCTACTTTCCACATGGAGCTTATGTCCATATGGCTTTTCTCCTCCAAAAGAGTGTTAACTCAATTGTAATGTCACTGGGAATGCTGCTCCCTGTATGGGCCCAATACTGACGTAAGTCAATGCTCCAGGAGCAAACCTGCAAGGGCAGCTGTGAAGAGGATCTGATCTAAACTCACTGTGGAAATGTGGCCTATTTGTCTGGCTGGTCTTGATCGCAGTTGCCTAAACTTGCTGTGACAGGACTTGGCATCCTATTCTGAGCAGAAATGGGCACTCACAAAGCACTGCTGAAATTTGTTTGCCCCAGGATTTATTATTCTGGGATTTGGGTGGGTGGGGGTTTTCTTGGTGGTGGTTTTGGTTTTGTTTTTTTAGTGGCTGTGTCACCTTTGCCCTCTCTATGGCAATTCTGCGAAGTGCACAGGAGACAAGAGTTGAAACTGCAGGCAGTACGAGTAAAATCAGGTCTTTGTCTTAAAGAAATTTAAGACAAAGCTTTCTGACCAGAAATAGGGGTAGGAGGGATTTCTCATTAGTGGAAGAGGGCTGCTCCTGTCTTGCAGCTGGCACTGGCTCATGGAGCTGGACACACTGTCCCAAACAATAGCACAAGGAACCTTTTTTCCCTGCTGATTTCAATCTTGGATCCCAGCAAAGAAAAAGTCAAAGGAGAAGTAGCCAAGTGCAATTACTTGAAGAGCATTTAACCCTGGAAACAGCTCAGGTGTCACACTGCGATCCAGAGTAGCATTAGCCCTCTCTGGGGACTCAGCTGGGCAAAAATCAGCAAAGCATGGATGTCTGTTGAAAATGTGTGCAGCTCCATCCCTTGGTCCTTCCTCAGCCACTGAACAGTGGCTCTTCCCTGGTTCAACAAGCAGCATTGTGAAAGTCCAGCACCTGGAGAAGGAGCTGAACTGGCTGCCCACGTCACACATGTCACCCCAGCATACGGCCTGCCTCAACCCAGCAATACAGGAAACAATTTCAAAACAATGTCCAAAAGATTCATTTAGTCTAGAATGAAAAATAAACCAAACTTATCCATAAATATGAATACTTTACACTCGTATTACATGTTTTACCTGAGGTTATGTGCCTTTAGTACACATTAGCGACCACCAGCATGAAAAAGTCCAGAATAACATTACTTCCATTTCTCATTGAAAAATAGAGAAAGACAGAAGCTCTCCATCTTGACCCAATGGAACATTCAGGACATATATCAGTGTTCTCTTCCACAAGCCCTACCCCACTAAGAATCACAGAGTCATAAAACAGGTTGTAAAAGGCCTTTAATATCATCAAGTCTAACTATTAAACCAGCACTGCCAAGTCCACCACTAGAGCATGTCCCTAAGAGCCACATCTACATGATTTTTTAAATATCTCCAGAGACAGTGATACAACCAGTTCCATGGGCAGCCTGCTCCAGTACTTGAAAGCCCATTTGGTGAAGATATGTTTCCTAATGTGCAACCTACACCTCCCCTGGTGCAACCTGAGGCCATTTCCACCCGTCCTGTCACTTGTTACTTGGGAAAAAGACTGACCCCCAGGTACCTCCTTTCAGGTATTTGTAGAGAGCAATAAGGTCACCCCTGAGCCTTCTTTTCTCTAGGCTAAACAACCCCAGTTCCCTCAGCCCTCCTCACAGGACTTGTTCTCTAGACCCTTCCCCACCCTTGTTTCCCTTCTTTGCTCCAGAACATCAACCTTTTTCTTACAGTGAGGGGCCCAGTGTCAAGTACAGAGGGATGATCACTTCCCAGGTCCTGATGGCCACACTTTCTGACACAAGAAAGATTCATTGCCTTTAAAACACAGTTTGCAGAGGGGCAGTGGATCCAGCTTGACTATATGAAAAAAAGAGCCATTATCTGTAATTCTGCTGGGGAGACTCAGACTGCATTCTGGTTCCAGAGTTTCCTGAGGTAAATGCTTCCAGATCTAGTGTTCCAATAAGGAGACTTCATAAATCAGTCACGCAAATCATGCAAGTCTATCAGAGCATCTAGCCCAATGCTGGAGTTTGCAATAAGCTCCTACAGTCCCCTGGTCTGGGGTCAGCTATAGAAAGTTTGCCCAGTTCAAATGAAGATGAACAAGGAAAGAAAGACAGATGTTAAAAACATAATTTGTGTTCATTGTTATGTTTTCAATCTTTTATTTTCCTGGCTGGATTTGGGGATTTTTCCTCTTGTTTCCTCCTAATTTGATGTTTAATGTAGATCCAAATCTCCAGCACAGGCTGCCACACTCGTGTCTACGTTTAGCATATGTTTCAAAAACTTTGAAAATTCCAATGGTTTTGTGTAGAGGGATGAGCCACCTCTTTTTTGGGTCTGTGTGTGCAGCCTGTTGGCTGAATACTCCTCACAATCCTCCTTAGAAGCAAAGGAGAGAGATGAGGAAAAATAATCCCTATTGGAATCACACTTTTACTTTACATTAACTCATTTCATCATCAAGTTCATTAGGAAAGAGCCAAACTGACAAGGACAGAGCAGCCCCTACTGCAGGTAAGGAGAAAGGATGTCATCAGTCTTTTCTGAAGTGTCCAACTCCTTTGCAGTACCACCAGGAAAGCAGAACATGCAAAGTTTCAAAGAAACTGAAGATGAGCACCAGACAAAACCTCCTTTCTAATTTAAGGCTCTTAAACTCGTAAACACAAACCAAGAGCCAATCTCTCTGGACTTCTGATGTTTTTGCCAGCCCTGTGAAACCTGCACTCACATATTGCAGGTCACTTTACCAGGTACCTGCCAGACCACCCCCACAGCAGGCCTGGCTGGCAGGGAACATTGTTACATATGTTAGCCTTCAG
Organism: Picus viridis; assembly: GCA_033816785.1. Classification (NCBI taxonomy): domain Eukaryota; kingdom Metazoa; phylum Chordata; class Aves; order Piciformes; family Picidae; genus Picus; species Picus viridis. Next base: position 29,713,357 of record CM066567.1, read on the forward strand.
GTAAGAGAATACATGAATAACAGAACAACTAAATGCTGAAATTAAAAATATGTTAGTCATATATTGATACTAATGTATTCATGTTACCCTTTTGTTCTCTTGCTGGTACCATCTGTGTGTACAGATAAATCCTCTCATTCATTCATTCACCCCTGCATCCCCCACAGTTATCAAGTGTAGGAACCTTTCAGCTTGTTTTAGGAGCTTGAAAAATAACATCCTTTGAAATATCACTTTGACTTCTTGCCATTTGGCAAAACATTGATGTTTTCCTTTTCTGTCTCTTTTGGAGTACAGGCTGGAACCATTCTGGGTTGTTTACTCCTTGATAGTTTAATTGCTTTTTACCAAAGGTCTCAATGATGAACTCATTGGTGGTGGATTTAAGCAAAGAATCCCATCAAAGCTACGCAGAGCTTGTAGGTTTTTCTCTCCAGAAGAATATGAAGCTCATGTAATGCTTCACTGCTGTTCAAGTCATGATCCAGCCTCCCCTGGACAAGTCATCAAAGCATCACCACTTTGGGTTAGCAGAACCAACAAGGAAAGGCAGAGTTGTCCCTAGAAACTCACTAATACTGTTTAAACCTGCAGATTAGGGATGCCTCAAGAGAATAAATTTGCAGCAGGAGGCATCCCAGGCCAATATAACAAATAAGTTAAATATGAGCAATACCCTACAACTGTGAACAGCGTATGGAGCAGGAGTTACACATTCACAGCATCCTGCAATATAAATCAGTAAAAGCTCATAACTCACCTGCTGGGGTGGGAGGCTGGAAGTGTGAGGTGAGATAAGAAAGACTGAAGGGACCATTCCTGGGAAGTCCTGGCTTTATTACTTTTCTCTAACGAAGGAATTCTTATTAATACAAATATTTCCATTTAAAATTTTTATTTTGTTTTTAGTGTGGAGCTTTTCTGTTTGGCTTTAAGCTTCCTCTGCATTGTGAGAACGCATGAGAATCAGAAAGCAAACCTGGCCAGCTTGCTGTGCGAAAGGAAAAAGAAATTGGCTGCCCAGGTCTCATTGTTCAAAGGATGTAACACATAAAAAGAAAATGAGTAAACAGATTAATAGATTTTAGACCCAGAGAGGAACACTATGATTATTCAGCCTGACCTCTAGCAAATATAAATATGTGATTAAAATCGTCCTTGTGCCAGTAATCTATGGTGTTAACCACGCAGTGACAGATATTGCTGTTGAAATACTCTGTGTCCTACAGAGACTTGCCTTATTCAGTATACATCTAGAGAACTGCATTGGCTTTCTCATTTGCAGCACATCATAAAACATGCAGTTTGAACAAGGCAAGGACTTTCCTTGTTATTGCAAATAACACTTTAAATCACTTCAGCTTTATATCACCCACCTTAAAATCTGATGATAGCATAAATATATGCTCTAAGGCTACCAAAGAAAGGATGCAGGATTAATGTTGGCTTATTTTTCTAGAATATGGGGGGAGGGGGCGGGGGGAGGGAGGGGCAGGTGTGGTAGAGAAGGATAGTGCTGCTCAATGCAAGGGATTTATGGATTTATTCTGGAGGACCAATGGCTTTTCATCCTTTCATCAGAGTTGTGATGGTGCCTGCACCACAGGGCTGCCCCCCCACCTTGAAGGCTTGGTTTGGAATGTTTGGGGGAAAATGGTGTGGTCATGTCTCAGAACCAAACTAAGCAAACTAAAACAGATTCTTCCTTGCAATAGAAGTTTCATATGACATTTGCTGAGCAGCTGTAGTTGTGCTTTGAACATATTTCTGTTTCCACTGGGACAAGACTGCTAAGTCTCTGGGAAGCTCAGGTCATGGATGTAATGTAGTTTGGCAGTTAAAATCTTTGGATACAAAATTTTCCTTCAGAGAATCCCTGCTGTGGAGCTTTTTTGAGATCTATGAATTTTTTTTTTTTTAGGTCAATGCTGCCTTGTTTTATTCAAAATTTTACTTCATATTGAAATATTCAACATTGTTTTCAAAATTTTCTCTGGTTTCATCAGTTGTTAGAATTATGACAGCACTAATAGCAACCAAATGACAAAGGGACCTCAGGTTTTTAAGTCTCTTGTGACTAAACCTTACTGACTGACAGCTTATGATATCCCTTCAAATGCCAGCAGCCCACTAGCCTCCATCTGCGCTTGTCCCCACAGAAATCAGTGCATGGAGGAGACCTAAGACCTGCAAGCTACAGCAACATTTGCCCAGTGTTGCCATCACTACTTGTAAGGCATGTATCTGTAGTAAAGCAAACTGCACTGATAACTCCACCACACAATCAAATCCCAAGGAAATAACTGCAGCAAAATGTTACATCTCTAGTGCTCTGCTGAGGTCTACAGATATCACGAAAGGCAGAAGGTGGGCGTACCTTTTTTTCCGCTCTTCTGACTTCTTACAATTTTATTGGCACCTCCAGAAGAGCCAAGTAATCATCTAGTATTAGCAGCTTGATCACACTCAAGTGTGCTTTTTTGTCATTTTAAAAATAACCTGTGGAGGGTGGTTGAACACTGGCACAGGGAGCCAAGAAAAGTGGCAGATGCCACACCACTGGAAGCATTCCAGGTCAGGTTGAATGGGGCTCTGAGCCATCTGATTTAGTTGAAGATGTCCCTGCTCACTGAAGGCAGGGTTGAACTAGTTCACTTCTATAGATCCCTTCCAACCCAAACTATTCTATGATTCTGTGATGTATGTTGGCTGTCCCCTGGTTTTCTTCATGGCTTTGCATTAAATTAAAAGGCAAAGCTGAAGCTCAGCAATGATGACTTTCACTGGTGCCCACCATGTCAGGCAACAGTTTGATATGTACAGTGTTTCACCACAGGTGAACCAGAAGTTTCACTATGAAAATAACCAGCATTTTTTTAAAAAGCCATTAAAATATACACAGTATGCATTAAATAACTCAGATCTTTATTTTTAAAGAAGCAATTACTCCATAATTTATTAATTTCCTTATGTGAGATGTCAGTAAATCAGTCAGCCCGATTACTGTTGCTCATTGTGCAAGATGTGTGTGTGATTTTTTTGCCTCAACCTTTTCCATTTTGCTTATAGAAACCAGAAAAGTAGAGCTCTGTAGACAAACCACCACTCAAAATACTTTTTCCAGTATCTGAGGCCTGGAACAATATATTTTCTAAATGCTGTCATATTCCTCCAGCTCTCCATAAAATAAGTGGATAGTTAAAATCTGGAGGAGATTCCTCACCTGACAGCAATTTAAAAGTAGGTCAGGTTTCAGCACTAATAGATTTGTTTGTTTTCCTTCTAGCTTGTTTTCCAGTGGAAACCAACCTCAATGTCCTGCCAGCATTAACTAGGAAGAACAGACCTAAAAATAATGAGAACCATTGTAACTGAAAATGGATATCATAAACTACACAACGTATATTAAACAATATGAAATAGAAGATGAATACAACACTAGAATTTATTCTAAGCATTAAAAAAAAGACCACAGAAAAAGTAAAGTTGCTCTCAGCTGGAGCTCAAATAGCCCAGCTTTTCCGTCAATAATGGAAATTTGCTTTTGTGTGTATACTCCTTTTTCTGAATCTGATTTCCACATGCTTCCTCACAAGTAAGTTTGCAGGCAGATGTCACCATGGAAATAGCTGGTGTTGAGATATTAGCCTCAACGCAGAAAGAGCGTTGAAGACACAGATCACCTGCATCTCATATAAAATCCACTCTTTTGAAAAGCTTTTTTATATGATGTACAACTTTGAGTTGTCCCTCTGGTCTAGACAAACACAGCCAAGGAAAATTTATTTTAAACCAAAAAAGAGAAATTCAGCCAACTGGTCAAGACATGCTGTTTCACAAATCAACTTGCCAAGCAGTTAGTGGAAACAATACATTGGGAACTAAATATTAAACCCAAATAGACTAACTTAACTCTGAATGATATAGATACGTTGTTTTACAAGCTGTTATAACAGCTACATATGCATCTAAAGAATCATTAATACGCTCTTCAATTTATGAAAAAGTGTGAAGAAACTTTCAGAGAATGGATGAAGAAACCCACAAAATCCTAGCTGATTATAATGAAGAATTTCTTCAGCAGCAGCAAGTAATTGAATTAAATACAAGGGGAAAACCCATTTTATGTCAATACACAGTATATACAATATCTATAAAAATCAGGAAATAAATGATGGAGTTATTAAAGACAATTCCTTGAAATGCTCTATGGCCATGAAAAAGCAAGCAGAAGGTCTGGGAGACAGCTGAGTGAAATGAAGAAAATATTTGTCCCCCTAGACACCCATGATACACTCACACCTTCAAAAATTTTGACAAAAGTTCATCACACCCAATCTTGCAAGTCTACAGCATAAACACCTATATGAGTACTACCACCCTCATCTCCTTCAACCAATGCAAGTAAGGAGGCACTTCTAGGGTGTGATGCTGCTATGGGTGTGAGCTCTGTGTTCAGTTCTGTGTTCATTCAGTCATATGCTACCTTGATGACCTATATGGAAAAGAGTCCTGAAGATGCTTTGTCATCAATACAATAATACAATAATACAATACACCAGGTTGGAAGAGACCTTCAAGATCATCGCGTCCAACCCATCAACCAATCCAACCCACCTAAACAACTAAACCATGGCACCAAGCACCCCAGCAAGTCTCCCCCTGAACACCTCCAATGAAGGTGACTCCACCACCTCCATGGGCAGCCCATTCCAATGGGCAATCACTCTCTCTGTATAGAACTTCCTCCTAATGTCCACTCTAAACCTGCCCTGGCGCAGCTTGAAACTGTGTCCTCTTGTTCTGGTGCTGGCTGCCTGGGAGAAGAGACCAACCTCTGCCTGGCTACAACCTCCCTTCAGGTAGTTGTAGAGAGCAATAAGGTCACCCCTGAGTCTCCTCCTCTCCAGGCTAAGCAACCCCAGCTCCCTCAGCCTTTCCTCATAGGGCTTGTGTTCCAAGAGCAAGAAAAGAAGGCAGGACCAGAGCTTCTCCATGAAAAGAGATATCACATTTAGAAAGAAAAGAGACAACAGAGCAGATACGAGAGTGTTCTACTAAGTCTTGAGAAGGATGGAGCATAGAAAAGGGAAATAGAATTATTTCACACCACAGATGACAAATGTGGGACCTAATGCAATTAGCAGGTGGTGGATTTAAGACAAAAGCATTTGTCATCTGAGAGGCAAACCTAAAGCAGATGAATCATTGGCATGACCCAATAAAATGGTGCTCGTGTTCTTATGTTTGTGCTCACTGAATTAATTATTGAATGATTGACTCAGCTCTAGTTTGGATGTGCATGCTTACATTATGGGAGCCTTTTAACTCATTCACTTAAAATCAAATATGACAGATTCATAGATTTTAAAGCCATTATGAAAATGACCACAGACAAAACATAGACTGTACAAATTTTGCCTCAGATCCATAGCTCCTGGATGAACAAAACACTATTGTTCAGCAGCATAGCCAGACTTGACTTAGAAGATACCACTAATCCCTTGTCTGCTTTGTCCAGGGCTTGCTTACACACACTGACTAACTGCACTGAGGTTCTTTTCTGATGTCCTGTGATTGGATCCCTTTCAACACTGACTGCAGCATCTTTAGCTATATTAAAGCAACCTTACTCTTTTTAGGTTTTGGTAACTTCATTTGTCCTGCTTCTAGCTGACATTTCTCTCTCTCAAAAAAAAAAAAAATAAATCATATTCAACAGCTACTTTTGCAGCCTCTGTGAAGACCTAACTAGAAGCTGGGTGCATGTACAGTGGTGCTCATTTCCAGTTCTCCATTTTGACACTTAGATTATTAAGTTACATACCTTCTGGTGTCCCCATCATAAAAAGGACACGGAGCTGTTGGAGCAAGTCCAGAGGAGGGCCACAAAGATGATCCAAGGGCTGGAATACCTCTGCTATGAGGACAGGCTAGAGGAGATTCTGGAGGACCTTAGCGCTGCCTTCCAATACCTGAAGGGATCCTATAGGAAGGCTGGAGAGGGACTTTTCGTAAGGGTGTCTAGCAATAGGACAAGGGGGAATGGTTTGAAGCTGAGTGAGTTGATTTAGACTGGATCTTAGGAAGAAGTTCTTCAGTATGAGGGTGGTGAGACTCTGGAATAGGCCTTCCAGGGAAGCTGTGGATGCCTCCTCCTTGGGGATGTTTAAGGTCAGGTTGGATGAGGCTTTGAGCAGCCAAGTCTATGTGTGAGGTGTCCCTGCCTGTGACAGGAAGGTTGGACTAGATGGTCTCTGAGGTCTCTTCCAACCTAAGCTGTTCTGTGATTCACTTACATCTTCATCAATAATGATCTGGCCACTCCTGGACAGGATATGGAACAGTACTAAGTATCTGTATTTCAATACTGAATCAAATATAATCTAAGTAGAATACAGAGCTTCCCATCACTGCTCTCTTCCGAACACCACCTGTTCAGTCTACTACATCTTATGTTCAATCAAGTTATCTCCATTCTCCACAGCACAGAGGTGAATTTCTTCAATTTTCAGCAGTGGAGAGAAACACCAAACTGCATTCTTACAGTTTGGGTGCAGTCTCAGCTAAATAAATCTTATGTGACTGTTTAGTGCAGTAGTCTATCTTTAGTTAGTAAATTCAGTTCCAACTGGAGCTGCTAGGGCACTTGCAATGTCACTGAAAGAATCAGGAGGAATAGCTATTGAATTTGGAAACCTCAGGATGGTATGTAAGTTGATTAATTTCTTTAGAGTCATCTCTAAAGAGCGACAGTGGATACTGGACATAATGAGTGAGGATGAGCAGCATGCACAAGCCGATCATAGCTCTTAACAGCAGTTTATGGCAAACACACTGCCACAAATCCCCCTGCTTCAGCCCCAGTGCAATCTGTAATGCTGAGCATACCTTACAATGTCCCACATGAGACTTTCTTCCCACCTACCCTATTAGTTGCAACTTTTCACACTACACATTCTTTTCCAGCCCCACGCATGAAGCCTGTGAGTGGATGTGATTCATGATGCTGTGTGAGAATTGCTGAGAGATCAGGAGCAGCACTCACAACTTCATGTTTACGTTCATATTTATTTGCAGATCACCAGCTGCCTTCTCCCATTAGCAGCAGCTAATCTCCAAGATGGACCCTTTGCTCAGATTAGGCACAGAAGAGACTAGGAAGACCCACTGATTTATTGTGGTTTGGCTGGAGGGTGGACAGCACAGATACTCTCTCATGGCCTCAAGGGAAGATTTATTGTGTACAAAGGAGTCATTTGGGAAGGGGAAGGGAGGGAAGTGGAGAGGAAGGGAAAGGATGGAAGTGGAGAGGAGGGGAAGGGAGGGAAGTGGAGAGGAGGGGAAGGGGAAGGGGAAGGGAGCAAGCATCTAGTCCTAATTTCTTATATTCTCCAAATCACCTATAAATTAGTCATGTGAAGCACCAAGGCTCATGTGATTTCTGCTCTTCAACTACCATGGGATGAGATCCTCAAGGAGATGCTGTCCCCGGCATCTCCATGAGAGATGGGAGGACTGTGGTGCCACCAGCAGCCAATGAAGTAACCAGGCAAAGCTGGTCAGACTAAGGACAGCCTCCAACAATTCTGGGAAATTACAGGTAAAAAGAGATGAGCAGAAAGGACGATCCTGCCAAATACCCTGTGCTTGCTCAGTCCACATTAGCTGCCTGGCACTAAAACCATGGGCCACAGCCAAAGATTTTTATTTTGGTTCTATTTGGTGAAATAGATGAATTTACTGTCTTTTAAAAATAAAATAAAGAGCAAAACCAAACCAACAAAAGCAAAGCAAACCAAAAACATAAACCCCACCACTATTTCTAGATGGAAAGTGTTTGTTAAACAATATAGTAGGAGCATAGTGCACAAAAGAGAAAGTATCTAGAATGTCCTACCTAAAACAAAGTGCCCCAGGGCTTATATTAATTATTCAATTACTGCCTTACTGGTGGCTGATTTAGTCCAGGCCATTGTCATGTTTCTAATGGAACTTATCAATTCATCACAGAGTTGACTTCTAAGAATCTAATCAGGCATCCACTATTTTTAAAGGTAGCTGTTTGCTCCTGCATCTTAACAAACCAGGCTGGCCAACTGCCAGCATTCTGAGTTTTACTGGTTCTGTCCCGTGGCCTTGGGAGAGATTTTAACTATCCACATCTATTCCAACACTTTACACACTTGCCTGGGCACAGAAAGTGGAATTCTCCAGATAATTCTTCATTAATCAACACAAGGACCTCCATAGTAATTTTATTTTCAAGACAGAAGAGTATATCAATGCCAACAAGCAAACGCTGATAGCTCATACTCAGTATTTTAGGAGTGTGTCTATTTCCATACTATCTTTTACTAGGTGAATTAGTGACAAACTGTGAAAAACAATGTTTCAAAAAAGCAAACCCATGTCTGATACAACAAATGATCACAGTCAGCGAAAGGAATGGAGAAAAGCTAAATTGGGTTGTCTCAGATGCAGTAATCTGTGGGAGCTACATCCAACACCAAAAGACCAATATAGCATAGTTCAAAGACTCTTCTCTCACATACAGCAAATGCCTGAGTCATCTCAAAGTCAGATATTAGCATGTAGCTGGTAGAGGGGCTGGGGCAGGGCACAGTGACACTCCTGCCCATCACTATGATAGCACCATGAAAATCTCCCTCCCATGTGTGGCACTCCAAAGGTAGCTCCTAGGAAGCACCACCCTAAAGCAGAGGGAGAAGAATAAGGACATGGCCCTCATTTCCCCTCAAGCACCCCAGCCTCTGAAGCATCCCACAGAATTATCCCAAACACCTGAAAAATTTGCTGCCTCCTACTATTTGCCATGTACTAAGTCCAGTTCTTCCCTGAGCTCGACCTCATTTTATACTTAAACTGCCTTACTGCCTTACAAAATCCAATTCATGAGCTAGCCCCCAGCAGCAGAAAAAAACAACAGCTTCAGATTACAGCCATCAAACTGCTCCTTCCAGCTTGACCTTGGGGAGGCCCATGGCAGAAGATGACTCAAAAAGTGTGCTTCCTGCCAGGTATTCTGGTCATGGATGAGGTGTAAGCCAACACATGTGGTTTGGGACCTTATCCCACTAGCAGATGCAAAGGGCATGATGGTGAACTGGCACCATAACAGCTCAGTAAATCCCATAGGGAATCCTTGACATTACTACCATTAATTACTTAATTTGGCCAGTATAGGATCTGAGGAGATCCTGGGCATTCCAGCCAACAAAACAGCATGACCTCATCAACAGCCCTCCCTCCATCTCAAGCCAAAACTAATGATTAGATCAAACTCAATAATCTAGCAAATGTTACCCCCACTGTGCTCTTGGGCTATGTCATTTACACACTGAAAACATGAAGCAGTTTAGAAAATTCCTGGGTTGTCAGCCATTGGAACAGACTGCCCAGGAAGGCGGTTGAGTCACTATCCCTGGATGTGCTTAAAAGCCATGCAGATGTGAAACTTGGGGATATGGCTTAGTGGTGGACTTGGCAGAGTAGGGTTAATGGCTGGACTGGATGATCTTGAAGGTCTTTTCCAACCTAAATGATTCTATGCTTCTGTTACTCTATGAAAACAGACAGACTCTTGGTAGTCAAAGCACATTGCAAAAACTCATGGAAAAAATGGAATACAAACTTTCGCTGCAGGGCTCACAGGCTCCTCATGGTGATATGAGTGTCCTGCATGGGCAAACACCAAGTGGGACAGAACCAGACATGCTAGTGGTGTTGCACTGATTACAGCAGTGCAGGATTTCACCCAAACACAGCTGAAAAGGAAGAAAGCCCACAGCCAGTGCAACCAGTGATCACCCTAAGATTATGAAGAAGGACAGAACAAAGTAGCGGTGCAATTTTTATAGCCAAGTAAATAGTTCAAAGTGATGTTTATTCTGGCACAGACCATATCTATAGTAGCTACTCCAGTAGCTGACCAGTAGAGAGATGTGAGCATCACAGACTGCCCAATGAAGAATGTTACTGGTTTAGCTTTTAAAGAGTCTGTGCCTTGAATGTGCATTAACATGAGAGAGCTTTTGTAGGATTCCTGCTTTTGCCAACCAGTTGTCTCCCAGCACCTTGGAGCCTGCACACTGATGCCTAAGTATTAGGGCAAAATGACCTGTGCAACTGGTTATCTGCATTAGAGTGACTCTGAGACTGAAAATGGAGAAAACAGTATTAAAACTTGGCACCCTCAAAGAGGTACTGAGTCTCTCTAAGCCAATGCATTCAAGTCAGTAAACTGCTATTATTCTGGTCCGAAGGAAGAGACCAAAGAAAAGCGCTAAGAGTGTAAATATCCACAGCTAGATGGTCTGATATCTCTACTGATTAGGCAGTCATTGGCTGCCTGCTTATCATGCAAGTGTCACTAACATCAGACATAGCAAAGAATTAAATTAGTATTACTGCAGTAATATTGATATTGAATATGAGTACTACCATGTAACCCCCCCATTCTCTCCAAGACCCTGTCAGTGGGCAAGGGGGTGTAAGATGTGCAGGATAATCTCACTCTCCTGCAAACTCCAAAGCAAAAGCATGGCCACAGCAAGAGCTTCAAGTCATGGGAGGTGTTTCACCTTTGCTCTGCCCCTGACTTCCTCTGTAATCTTGGGCAAGTCACTGAAGAATGAATCTAAAAAGGGACTTAGGTTCCCTATGAGGGAATTAGGCATACTTTGATGTGGTAACCCGGGTACTGCTGCTGCCAACAGGTCAAGAGCTGCCATGCAGCCAACAGCAAGCAGCAAAGCTCCCATGACATGGGGTACAAACTCCACTCCCGGCTCCAGCTGGGAGAGGGGAATTCAAGTCAATAGCTCCAACTCTTGGAAAGTTTCATAAACTGCAGGGTGTTTTCCATACTTCTGAAAATGTTCCACCTTTCAGAAAATAACTCAGGACACCCTCAGCACCATAACACTTAGTCAGTACCGTGACTGCCGTACTGATGCTAATGACTTGGAGCAGTAGTGGGGTTCATTAAAATGGATGTCAGTTGTTCCCTTAAAATTTGTAGGGAGCTAGATTCAACCCTTTAAGAAATATGTTCATCCTGTCATGCTTTTGGGAGATGGTAATATTAGCCCATATCTTCCATAACTAACTGAAAAATCACTAAGCCATGTTTGGTCTTGCAGAAGAAAGCACTCCTGCCTCTCCAGCAGGCAAACCAGGTGCATTTGTACAGTGGAAGCAGCCATTTACTTTAGCCATTTGTTACAGACCAGTATGGAAAATAGATTTCATGCTGATGATTTATGAAGTGCTTGTAGACAGACCTTAAATAATGAGTTATATCCAGGCATGAACATCCAAAGCCACTGTTGAAAATGCTCTCCTGCTCTTGTTGCATTATTTATGCTGCTCCAGTGACAAGAACTCAGCTCCCTAGTCTGGCTTCTCAGCCCAAATCCAGGATTGATCCATCTCAGCACCACAGATGTCTGTTTTCTATTTGGCTGTGGTATTCCCTGCGCAATATTAAAATGTCATCAATTTGCTTTAACAGGCCAAATAAAGGCCTTAGTCAACCATTTAACAGCTAAGTAAAACATATGGCAAATGCATATCAGTCCAGGGACTGCATTAAAAGTTTAAGGGCTCAATTAAGAGGAATCTTACTGGTGTGTTCTCAGGTTAGGAAAACAGAAACGCCAAATGTTTCCCCTCCTTGTAGCTCTTAAGTAGCAGGCTGAAACCCCTTTGTTAAAGTGCTGTTCCAGGATGTTAACCCCCTCCCTGTATAATAATCAGTAAAAATAAACTATTTATTGGGAAAATAGAAGATTTTAAAATTTTTTAAATTATTGTTGCTGCCTTACCTAAGGGGTCCATGGAAATGCCTACTCCTTCTGCAAGGCAATGCCTGATATCCTATCACTCCTGAGGCTGAAAGCTCAGACACAAACCCAGCAGAACTTAACTTCCAGAGCTGGCTGGAGCTCTCTTTGAAGATGCAAACCCAAGCTGCATTATTACAACTTTTTCCATGGTTCAGCTTCCTTAAGGACATAGTGACCCAGCAGAAAGACCATGTTAATAAGGTAATACATCCTGCACCCATCAGTGTCTCTGGATTCGAGCAGGTATTAACAACGTAGTGGACTGATAGTATCACTGTGTAACAATAAACACATCCCCAAACACCTCAGCTAGCAAGAATAGACTTCCCAGCTTCCTAGAGCCTACCAGAAGAGACTCCTACGGTTGGGTTTCTGATAGTCTAATGTGTCCATCACATGACCGCAGTGTGCATGTCCCACACAGATAATGCAGGCATCACCACAAACCTAGCCCAGCAACGTGGAAGAGGCAATGAATATGGATTGCAGCTGCAATCAGCTTGCCCTGGCAGTGTTGGACCCTTCTGAGACCCACAGCTTTGTGCAGTTGTCCCTCTTGGTCACCCTGGCACCAGGACACCCCGACACCAGGACATCCCAGCACCACAGGCAGGAGATCAGGTTGAAACACAACATATAGAGAGCATGCAAAAAGGAGCAGCTCTGTGCTGGAGCAGTTAGATCACAAGACTGGGATTGCTCCAGAGACAGACGGCACAACAATAATCACGATTTCTTCTGCTGTTGTTATTTATAGGCACAAAAATGCAGATAATTTAGAAACTCAGAGTGAGCTGCCAAACTAGATATGGCAGCTGAACCTGCCGCCTAGCAGTCAGATGTGTTTTAAGATCTTTCCTCCTGCAGCAGTAGATGCAAACCCTGCAGGGCAGCAGCTCTGGGACAGGAGGACACAGTTTGGCTTGCACCTGGTTCACACTGGTACACAAAGCACCAAACCAAGGCAAGATGGCAAATCTCAATATTCATACTGGAAGGAGTAGTGAGATGCTGAGGTCTGAATCACTGCAGCCAACAGACATTTTCTCCCTGACTACAGATGAGGTCCTCAAGCAACACGTGGAACATGGGATAAAGATACGATCACACAGCCGCAATCATTGAATCGTTTCAGTTGGAACAGACCTTTAAGATAGTCTATGAAGGACCCCAGCTGCAGGGAAGGATGACTGCAAGCCCCTAGAAAAAGTACACATGAATGACTTCAGCAGATTCCAATACAGTGAGACAAGTATTACAGAATTCCCAGGTCTCCTCTCTGCCATACTGCTCTCCTCTTTTACTCTGATGAAGGTTTCCTCCTTCTGGCCTTCCCTAGTTTAGGGTGCTAGTGATGCTCAGAGTTTAACTGACAACTCTGCTTCTGCACCATGCTCCATCTCTGCTCATAGCTCACTGATTTGGGAGCTCACCTTGTCCCACTGCCTTCATCACTCAGGAAATAACCATCTCACCTCCAGCAGCACTGGAAGAGTTCAGACCACACACTGCCCCTGTTCTCATAAGGGATACAACACTAAAGCTGAGAACTGGGAAGAATTAATTTACTTTTTGGTTTTTTTTCCGTACTATGCTGCAACAAAACCCAAACATTAAAAATATTTTTAAACAAAGGCCATACTGAGAACAGATCAGGAGGCAGAGTGCAAATGTAACCAGTGATCCAGACATTAGTGCTTTTTATTAAACAAATAAAACACTCCAGTGAATGCCTCAGAGCCTACAAATTATTCTCACAACTATGCAAAGCTACATTCTGTTTCAGCTTTGGGGCATTGTTTAAAACTTGCTCTAGCACTGTTTTCAAGGAAAGTCAATTTATTTCACCCAAGTGGAGATTCAAGACATCAGAGAGCCATCTGGTGGCCTTATTGCCTTCTTATTACAATTCGTCTCTTGGGCTCTTAACTTCCTCTGATGCTGAGCTAAATCAGCTGGCCCGGAGCATAAATGCAGAGAAAATAAGCATTGTAAGATGTATGAAAGTACAAGTTAAGCCTACAGAATTTCAGACAAGATTTCCCCACTGCTTTGTAAATATGAACTTGAATGCATGAATGATACATTTACCGTCTGGTTTTTTTTTTTTTTTTTTTTTTTTTTTTTTTTTTAAGTTCAGCAGTGGAATGCAATTTCACAAATACCCTCACTGTGACTGAGAAAAAAAAAAGGGCTCAGTAAACCTTGGTTACGTTTCTGTCAAATTGACATTTTGTTTGTTAGAAAGCATCCTCATATTCTTCCATGACTTCAATAATTTTGAAAGACAAGTACATCTGTGGGAAGGGAAGGGAAGGGAAGGGAAGGGAAGGGAAGGGAAGGGAAGGGAAGGGGAAGGGAAGGGAAGGGAAGGGAAGGGAAGGGAAGGGAAGGGAAGGGAAGGGAAGGGAAGGGAAGGGAAGGGAAGGGAAGGGAAGGGAAGGGAAGGGAAGGGAAGGGGGAAGGGAAGGGAAGGGAAGGGAAGGGAAGGAAGGGAAGGGAAGGGAAGGAAGGAAGGGAAGGGAAGGGAAGGGAAGGGAAGGGAAGGGAAGGGAAGGGAAGGAAGGGAAGGGAAGGAAGGAAGGGAAGGGAAGGGAAGGGAAGGGAAGGGAAGGGAAGGGAAGGGAAGGGAAGGGAAGGGAAGGGAAGGGAAGGGAAGGGAAGGGAAGGGAAGGGAAGGGAAGGGAAGGGCTGAAACGAAGCACTACTGCTGGTTCAGGCATTCTCCTGGCATTTTTTTCTAAGAGGAAATCAAAGCCCAGTCACCAGTTTCAGGAAAGGTACCCACCCTCAAAACTACTGTGGAAAGGGTGGAGGTCACAGTCCATCACCATCTCCTGGGGCACAGGTCTGAAACTGGCACAAACTGCAGCTCCATTTGTTGTTGGACCTAACTGTATTGGTGCACATTAAATGTGCTGAGTCTCTGCCAAACCCAGTTCCTCCAAGGCTCAGCACAGGAAGGATTCTCTAATTTGGCTAATTAAGTTAGTGTTTGGTTGCTCATTACTGTTCAGAGACTGGAGCAAATAACAACAGGCAACTTAGGAAGCTTTTCCCACCCTCAGGGATGACAGCAGCTGAGTGGAAGTCTTCATTAGGACAACTTTGGATATCAACATTTATATTCCAGCTAAGCGTAATTTTGGATGCCCAAGTCCCTCTTGGCATTTGGCCTTTATTTCTCTACTCCTGCACAGACATGCCCTGATCTCTCTGTCCCTGCATGGGCATGTCTCTACAAGTTTTATTCTCAGGTCTGAACCTCCCAAACAGAAGTTCAGGCAGGGCCACATTGGATGTGTAATTCCACTCCCATGATAAATCTACAGGGTCACCACTGTCATTACTGAGTTTATATGACAAACAAATCCATGTACTTTGGTTTTTCTACTGTACCAAGAAAAGTCAGTTTCACAGAGCTTCATAGAAAAAGGTCTCATTGGTAACTGTGCAAACCTTCCATTGAGCTTTGGTGGAGCATTAATTAAGAGCAGGGAAAGATGGTGACAAGGCAATGTGTCCTCTCTGGGAGGACAGAGTAGATGTCACTCCTGGAAAAAGACACAGCAAATGCTCTGTTGCTCTCTGGAAGGCAGCAGAGCCTGAACCTTGGGATGTCAGCACTTTCCTAGAGCTCAAACACCATCAGGAACATGCTGAGGCTTCCCTGAAAAACCCCAGACCCAGAAGACCCCCACTTCAGCCTGCATCAGTGTTACTGCTTCCAACAAAAAAATGGCAAGAAGAAAAGTTACTCAAAAAGAAAGCAGCAATTTACGCAGCTTGGTAGCAGGGGGAGCACAGGTACTGGCTTTGTTTTATATTCTCGGTAGGGACATAATTTGAACTAATTGCTAAGACTTTCATCCTTTGCTAGTCATATGGTGTCCTCAGCCACTTTTCCTACTCACTTCTAGTATTTTCATCATTTGTATTTCTCTGTGATCCCCACAGGAGGAGCCTCAGTACCGCTCTAGCAGGCAGAATTTGAGATCGCTGAAAAACTTCTGCAGTTTCACCATATATACACAGCTCTCCTCTCACTTATTTAGCCAGGAAATACTTTTTTTATATATACACATATAAATTTTTCTGAAAGAGACTATTGATCAAGCTGGGTCAGATTTCTAAGGTAATTTTCCATGCACTGAGATTTCTTTAGTCAGAGGCACTTGGTGCACTGGGAACTATAGTTTAAGAGCATGATTCTCAGTTCCTTGTATAGGGGATTACTTATGGGGGCAAAGTTATATCAGAAAGCATCTGAAGGATCACAAGATTAAATGCACCTGTAACAACAACTCTGACAGCAAACTACAGATTTCTGAAGTGCTGGAGAGCAGCTGTTAAGACATCTTCCTCCTGGAAACAGGCAAAACTGGGTTTTGAAAACTGTGTGTTTCTTTTGAATACCACCACTGGCTCCTTCTGTGCTCTAAAGTACATTGTCCCCCCCATTGGTTCATTTCATCTTTTGCTCTTTGTCTTATCTATGAGCTCCAGAGCTTGTGAGATCTCCAAGGCTAAACAATGTAACCATGCCATCAGAGCATCAGAGCATCCCTCATAGACAGTCTGAGAGCACAAATGGATCCTTCCCTGTCTATGCTCTCAGGTTTGAGGGAACTGGGATTCTTTAGTCTGGAGAAGAGCCTGAGGAGAGACCTCATTGTTCTCTACAGCTACCTGAAAGGAAGTTGCAATGAGGTGGGGTCTTGGTCTCTATCACTGTGAAGTGAAAGAACAAGAGGAAATGGCCTGAAATTGTACCAGAGGAGGGTTGCATTGCACATTAGGAGAAGTTTCTCTGTGGAAAGAGTGGACAGGCATTGAAATAGGCTGCCCAAGGCGGTGGTGGAGTCACTGTTCCTGGTGGTGTTCAAGAAATGTTTGTACATGGCACTCTGGGACATGGTGGTCTTAGGTTAATAGTTGGTCTCCATGATCTTAGAAGTCTTTTCCCACTGAAACAATTCTATGATTCTATGTTTTCCAACCAGCAGAGGATGTAATGCATCACTCAGCAAACCAGAATCCACCTGGGATGGGCCTAGCATGCTGGGAGATGCTCCATGGTTATCACCTTGGATGTGGCCCTTGTGCTGAGAAAAAATCTCAGTTGGCCTGTGGTCTCCATTGTGGCACAGAAAAACAGTTAGGCTCTATTTAAAGAGTTAAACTTTATTTCAAAATGTTTAGAATAGAATAGAATAGAATAGAATAGAATAGAATAGAATAGAATAGAATAGAATAGAATAGAATAGAATAGAATAGAATAGACCAAGTTGGAAAAGACCTTCAAGATCATCAAGTCCAACTTATCACCCAACACCATCTTATCAACTAAACCATGACACTAAGTGTCTCATCCAGTCTCCTCCTAAACACCTCCAGTGAGGGTGACTCCACCACCTCCCTGGGCAGCCCATTCCAATGGCCAATCACTCTTTCTGTGAAGAACTTCTTCCTAACATCCAGCCTAAACCTCCCCTGGTGCAGCTTGAGACTGTGTCCTCTTGTTCTGGTGCTGGTTGCCTAGGAGAAGAGACCAAACCTCACCTGGCTATAACCTCCCTTCAGGTAGTTGTAGACAGCACAAAGGTCTCCTCTGAGCCTCCTCTTCTCTAGGCTATGCAACCCCAGCTCCCTCAGCCTCTCCTCACAGGGCTTGTTAAGCTGCCACTAACATTTTCTAGTAGTAGAAACAGTTTCTGGAGGAAATGGCTTCTGCAGCTTGCTGCTCTAAACTGGTTAATTAGAAAACTATAAATTGACGTTACATCAAAAATAACAGAGCTCTTATTTTTCAGGTGTTTAATTATTAATAAATTAATGAGATGGAAACTGAAGTGCAGGGGGAAATGGTTCTGAAAGGCGTTAATATAAAATCTAAAATGCATTCTCTTCCAGCTTATTAACTTTGAGATTGATGTAATAACCTGAAGAGCTTTTTTTTATTTTTTTTTTTTTTTTTTAAGATTGTCTCTTCTCTTAAGTTTATATCAGATTTGCACAAACATAGTTTGCATATTCAGACTAGGTCTTGAGCAAGTTTTCCTATTTGGGAAAAGAAAACAGAACAAAGCCATTTATAAAATGTGGTAAAACCTGAAGATAAACGTTACTCAGAAAAATCTTACTCTTCAGTGAGGAATCAACCTGAGCTCGGTTTTCCATCACTACAGTACAAAATGTACTCTGCAAAATTTCAGGAGAAAATTCTTTATATGGTCCATTACTGATCACACACAACTATAACCAATGCATCTGCAATACTGGCCAGTTTTCTGTTCCACTTGTCTTGGTATTAGAGGCAATTTCAAACTGCAGAAGCCAGAACTGGGGAGAAAAACTCTTCATCACCCTTTTGATCGTTTCCTTTGAGGTTGCAGATTGTTCCCTACCTCTCTGTCCTGTTCAGCTTTGAGTGGCAGATTTGTTCACACTTCATTCAGAGGATAACTTAATTGAATCACAGAATTACAGAATCACAGGATCGTAGGGGTTTCAAGGGGCCTCTACAGATCAACAAGTCCAATCCCTCTGCCAAAGCAAGATCACCTAGGGTGGCTCAAACAGAAACACATCTAGGTGGGTCTTGAAAGTCTGCAGAGGAGACTCTACAACCTCTCTGGGTAGCCTGCTCCAGTGCTCTATTACCCTCACAGTAAAGAAGTTTTTCCTCATGTTGAGGTGGAACTTCCTGTGTTCCTGTTTATGTCTGTTGCTCCTTATTCTGCCACAGAACACCACTGAAAAGAGACTGGCCCCTTCTTCTTGACACCCATGCTCCAGGTATTTCCAGACATTGATAAGGTCTCCTTTCAGTCTACTCGTCTCCAGGCTAAATGGCCCAAGATCTCTGCCCCTTAATTGTCCTTGTAAGCTCTCCATTGGACTCTCTCTAGTATTTTCCCGTCCCTCTTGAACTGGAGAACCCAAAAACCAGACACAATACTCCAGATGTGGTCTCATCAGGGCAAAGTAGAAAGGAAGAAGAAGGTCCCTTGACCTGCTGGCCACACTGGTTAATGAACCCCAGGATACCATTGGCCCTCTTGGCCATAAGGGCACACTGCAACCTCATTGTCAACTTATTGTCCACCAGGACTTTAACATCCATCTTGATGGAGCTGCTTTCTATCAGGTCAACCCTTAATCTTTACTGGCGCATGGGTTTATTCCTCCCCAGCTGCAGGACTCTACACTTGCCTTTGTTGAACTCCTTGATGTTCACCTGCCCAACTCTCCAGCCTGTCCAGGTCTCACAACTGGCAGCATAGCCTTCTGCTGTGTCATCTACCTCTCCCAGTTTTGTATCATCAACAAATTTGCTGTGAGTACACTCTATCCCTTCATCCAGGTCATTGATGAATATGTTGACCAAGACTGGATCCAGTACTGACTCTCTGGGGAACACCACTAGATACAGGTCTCTGAGTTGACTCTGATTCATTGGTCATAACCCGCTGGACTCTGTTGTCTAGCCAGTGCCCTGTCCATCTCACTGTCCACTCTTCTAACCCACACTTCCTGAGCTTGCCTACAAGGACTTTAAGAGGGGCAGTGTCAAAAGCAGTGCTAAAGTCATGGTACACAACATTGGCTGTGCTCTCTGCATCCACCCTGTGGTAGTTTTAGGCTGCACCTTTAACATTTTCCACAGATCTTGAACAGAAAATGGTAAAATGTAAGTAAATCACTATTTGGTGTAAAAAGAAAATAATGATAAGTTCTAAACAATCCATTGGACAGATAACCAATATAAGATAGTAATGAAAACTCTCTCTCTCTTTTGGCTTCTTTGCTCTGGGAGACACTAACTTGCTTCTGCTTGACCTTGGCTGTGTTCTTTGTTTTGTCTGAGTATCCTAACAAAATAACTCTCTGCTCTTTTCTTTTGTCCCTTTCTGTCCAGAGGAGTAAGGAGGTGGGGCAGGAAGTGGGAAGCTATTAGCAGCTCCCCTGGTTTTGGCCAGGGCAGGGGGGTGTCTTGTGCTGTTTATAAATTGTAAATACCTGTAAATATTGTAAATACTGTATATTTTGTATACACTCATTGCATTCCATTGTAGATTGTAGTTTTTCTTGCAAATGCAGCTTCATTTGCTTCCAACCTGAGCTGGTCTGGCAATTTAATTTTGGGGGAATTTTCAACCCCCCACACACCTATTCCGTCACACCATCATAGAAGACTATCAGATTAGTCAAATACATCTTCCCCTTGATAAATCCATGGTGGCTACACCTGACAACCTTCTTTTCTTCAACTATTAGGGAAGTGCATCCCCATACTCCTCCTAGACATTTCCTTTTCTTTATTTTCTTACTTTCACATCATTGCTACCCTCTCTGAGGCAGGTGTCTCAAAACCAGTACCATCACGGAAACCTCAGCTTCGATGTCCTTTGGGCACGTGGCCATTTCCTAACATCTTGCACACAGCAGGACCCTTCCCAAATTCTGTTCCTCCTCTGTTGAGCTACTGTTGGAATCCCCACTGCTGCTGTAACATAAACCCTGTTAGAATCTCCTTGTAGGTCTATATGGAAATTCCATCACTATTACCAAAATCACAAACACCTCTCTTCTCTGGCACTGGGAAATTTTGAGCTGTTTACAGAGCACATATTACTCTCTTTTAAAATTCAAAGGAATATGTTAAAATTACCACAACTTAGTGTCACAGGAGAGAGGAGCTCCAAAGTTTTCTTTGGATTTTCTTGCTGAATAGAAGTTTCTGCAGACAGTATTTGTTTTTCCCTGGGAAAAAAATGGATACAACCTTCTCCCCACTTCAGCAAGAGCCTGAATCACATCTTACTGAGCATATGGAAAAACTCACAGTGACTTCAATGGTTTTGAGCAACATCCCACATGCACATGTAAGCTATTAACCTAAAAGTCCTTCCAGAGCACAGTTTATCCTAGACTGGGTGCTTGCTGATGTTTCCTCTCCAGAAAGAAAGAGGTTTATAGAGCTGTACTTGCTGATGCAGGTTAGCAGAGCTGCAGAAACCCATCTCCTGGCTTTTGGAACACCTGCAGTTAGAGTGAGTAACCAGAAAAGGTCTGCCACAGTTTTCTAAGCAGCAGCCAATTTCTCTCCCCTAGCAGTCTGCATCCACCAGACACTGCACATAAAATATCCAGTATTAATCATCACTTGGTCAAATAACCCCTTAGCTCTTTCAAACTCTTCCCCAGTGTTTCTGCCAGCCTCTTGAATAATTTCTCTGCTTCTTGTCATAGATAGTCTGAATAGCCTAGTGATTTTTCAAACATTGCCTGAACCTCCACATTCCCCTCTCAAACCCTCAAAATAACCACTCTATACTTAGAAAAGGAAACACCTTTCTCTTTGAGCCACTGGGAAATGCTGAGCTGTTTGTGGGGTTCATGCTACTGCTTCCAAAACTCACAAGAATACGTATTTCCCCGCTGTTGAAAACACTTGTAGATCTCTCTTTATCAGGGAGATATCATCACAAAACACACAGGGATACACTTACATCCAAGAACTCTACTCCTCCATCAAACACATCTCAAATTAGCCAATGTTTCAAAAATCACTATGAAAAAATGTGGGGAAGGAACAGAAAAACCCATGTTTCCCTCTGGAAAATCAACTTGAAATGGATGCTAGAAGCAACAAATGCAAACACTCTTTTTTTGTGTGTGACAATTTAGTTTAGATCTTAACTGTTTAA
Organism: Picus viridis; assembly: GCA_033816785.1. Classification (NCBI taxonomy): domain Eukaryota; kingdom Metazoa; phylum Chordata; class Aves; order Piciformes; family Picidae; genus Picus; species Picus viridis. Next base: position 29,734,940 of record CM066567.1, read on the forward strand.
CTGAATTACTTTCAAACTGCATAGTAAAATAAATGACTGCAGAAGCCTAAATGTACAAGTATAAATACCCTTTTTTAACATCTTGAATTTTGAGAGTGAATCAATGAGAAAGATGAAGTCTTATTTTTAATCACTTTTTACTACTTGAATTATAAGGAACAAGGAAATGCATCACAAGAGACATCTTGAGATATTTTGGCATGGTTCTAAACTGAAATTCAATGGCTTGACATGCTGTGTCAGTACTTTGACTTTGAAGTCTTTGCTAATTCTTCTCTGGATTATTGCCGAACATAAGCTTGATTTCAAAGCTCACTCTGATTTTGCACATCTGAACCAAGAAAAACATGAAACATTTTAAGTAGCTCCCAGAGAATTTTCTGAAAGCTGTCATTGATGAGAACAGTGTTTGTGTGGGCTGAGATGGCCATGTGAGTGCTGTTGAGCCCATGTTGTGAAGGCTGAAGGGCAATAAAGAGGGAAACTCAATGGATGTTATGGTGATCACACCTCCTCACTCATTTGCTCTTAGCAGCTTGTATGTAGTGGCTTGGTCCAAGCTGAAGGCTGAACCTCCCAACAGACAACTATGCTGATGAACTCATGGTTCCCAGGGGTGTGAGAGAGCACACTAACACTGCCCACCACAGCCTTTCAGCACAGTCTTCCTCACCTTCATCTTTCTTAACGCCAGTCACAGCCCTTTGCAGTCCTTAGACTGAAGGTCCTGTTGGCTCTTCCTCATAAATCTGGTTTTGAGTGTGGACTTTTCCCAGAGACCACTCGTGTGTCTCGCCTTTCCCGCCAGCTCTGACTCAGCCAGCGTAGGACTGCAAGCAGAAATGAGAGGCAGATCCGTGACAGCTTCCTCCCAACATAGTCCCTCCTCCCCTCCCTCACTACTGAGCAGCTCTTCACACCGCCAGGGAAGCACAGGATGCTGCCTTAGCACTGACTCCTACCCACCAGCTGCTATGCTTAACATGAGATCAGCAACGGCCTCTCTGCCTTGGTAGAGTAGCAACAAGCCTCCAGGACCAAAGGCACCAAGACCAGCCCTAAGATCCCTCTGCCTGATCATGAGATTCACTGGGATGGGTGACATGCTGCTCATATTGAGAAGGTTGTGGATTTGCTTGAGAATTTGACTATGCAGATCCACTTTCAGCATTTGGGGGTCTCCTGCTGGTGGACGTAGGGCATACCTACAAATGCCAGCTAAATGAAGGTCAGGAAATGAGCATAAGCACTCACTGAAGCAGTGAATGCCTGAGAACCATGGATCCCCTCCTAGCTCTGTTCTGGACCACTACAATGAGATGTCTCTCCAACACCTCTCAGCTTCGCATGCTGGTCACCACAGAATGTTCACACCCTCAGGGTCACACTATAAAAGTGCTGTTTTGGTGGACTGCAGCATGGTCCTCCATATCCTCAGACACTCTGAACCAAGAAAAGTCAAGTAGCATTACTGATCATGGGCAAGGTCCATCATGGCATCACCTTAGGCCTCAGGGAGACCAAAGGTAAATGCTCTGAGGTGTGGGTGTACCTGAGATGAAGAGCAGACTGGTCATAACCAGGATACATGCAGTGCTGTCCCAGACATTGATCCAGGGGTCATGAATGTGCACCTTACCTTCTTTGTTTAGCAAACCCAATCCAACCAGGAGCGGGAGGAATTCTTTGCTGTGAACATCAAGCTTGGTCCGTTCTCATAATTTCTCCAGATATTTTGTCTGGGAATTTTGTTTGCCAAAGTATTTTTTACTTCCCTCGTTTATTACAAGCACTCTACCATCCCATGAATGTTGAAATTCCTTCAATTATTGCAGATCTGTCCAGAGGCAAAACCTGATCTTTCACCTATGTGACTGATCCTATCAAAGTTAGCAGGAAAATTCTACCTTCCTTCAGCAACAGCATGTTGTGCCCCGAGACATGAGCACAGACACAGGGTCTCTGCACTCCACAGCATGAAAAAAGCCCGGGGGGGGGCAGAACTGATACCTATTCCTCAGATGAGCACAGAAAGTAGATCAGTGCTGCTCGCCCCCATCCTCATCCCACTAGTCTTGTTTCTTCTCTGACTTGCTTCAAGTCCTTCCACACAGACCTGGAGGATCACTTTGAGGCATTTGGGTTGCATAGCAAAGGGAGGAGGGAATTGCTCAATGAATGCGGATTGACATTATCTAACAGTCCCAGATGAAGGTTTGATGGTTGCTAATTTCCATCAGTCCATTACTTAATGCCATTTTGATGGGAGAGGCAAGCCTTTGCTCAGTGCAGATGTGCCTAGGAACCAGACCAGGGCAGAAGTCACTGGGTTGTTAGGCTTTCAAGATACAGCTTCAACCATTCCTGAAACTGATGGTAAGCACTGGGTTGTCATAGTCACAGAACAGCCATACAGAGCTACCATTCCCTAGTTTATGAGGGCAAACCCTGCAACTATGCAGACACATACATGGTACTTCCTCTGCAACACACAGCATCTGTGGTCAATGGTGCTGGTCATTCAAGAAATGACCTTCCCAGATGTACTACAACCTTTAAACCTTTAACTGATTATTATCAGATTGTAGTTACAAAGTCATTCACCAAACTCCTTGCAATCCAACTAAGAAGGAGCAGATTTCAGGAGACCTAAAGCAAGTGCAACTCAAAATAACCAAAGATGGAATTCACAGCCCTCCAGATCAGTTTTGGGCACAAGTGTGAGGTCTGGTGGGTCTGTGGTATCTGTCCTGTATACACCCTACAACTCCACCAATGTGTGGTATCACAAATGTGCAATACCACCAAAAGGCAAAACCACTTCTCAACAGCACCTCCATTTATTTTTGTACTATGACATGACTATAAACAACTTCCCTACAAAAAACATATCCAGGGTGTTATGAATCTTGATAATCTATGATTAGTGAGATTCTGTGATTAATGAGATGGTGGGAGTGGGTCTTTTTTTTCCTGAACAGTTAATTTTTCACATGTAGCTTTGACTTAATAATGCACCAAGCAGAAACAAGCTTATTCACTATACTTCATATTTGTAAAGATCTTATTGAAATGCTAAGTGAAATGTTTAGAAAACTGCTGAAATAAACAAAGCCATCAAAATCTCAGTTAATTAACATTGGCTCAGTAAGTGCAGGAACAACTGAATTAGTCCATTTTCTAGCTGTAGGTAAAGATTTAGAAGTATTCAATTTATGGTAGTTTTCAAGTTGCTAAGGATTATGAGAACAATGCACACTATTTTCAGCTCTCCAAGTAGAGTGAACCAAATGCAAGAACCCAATCTTTCAAAAACAGTCCTTCAGATGATTCATCTGCAGAAGCAAGGCCTGACACCATCGCATTGCGCCTCTGTGGCACCCAAAGAAAAGTCCCCACCCCATACACACAGACAAGTAAGAGACTGGGCTTGAAAAGGAAATCTTGTATGTGTCATGCATATCAGAGGAACTCCAGGAACATACAGATCCCTTAGCCCAGCTGCATGCAAAAGCATCCCTCTAGTAAAGGAAATAACTGGTGAAGGAACTTTGGACAAGTCTCATTATGTCAATTTTGGCTGCTGGTGCTGGTTAAATTTTGTTTCTTTGAGTCTAGAGTAGAACATTTATAGCACAAATCTCATTACCTATTATTTTTATATGCATATATATATATATATATATATACAAGAAAGGAAGGAGTAGTGGGGTTGCTCACGTGTGAGTGATTGCACAGAGCTGCCTTTGAAAACCAGTGATGCATGATCCAAACCAAAAGAGAAATTGTTGTGGTTGGTGTTCACAACAGACCATCCAACCAAGAGGAGGATGTTGACGAAGCACCCTTACTTCAGCTACAGTATGTATCATGGTCACAGGCTTTGATCTTGCTGGGGCACTTCGACCACCCTGACATCTGTAAAAGTAGCCAGAAAACTGTAATTGGTCAAGGATGCTCTTAGAAAGAGCTGAGGGTAGAAGACAGACATGGACTTCACGGAGTGGGTCCAGAGGAGGGCCACAAAAATTATCAGAGGGCTAGAACACCTCAGCTATGAAGAAAGGCTACGAGGGTTTGGGTTGTTTATCCTAGAGAAGAGAAAGCTACAGGGGCAATTTATTGAGGCCTTTCAATATATAAAGAGGAATTGTAAGAAAGATGGAGAGAGAGAGACTTTGATTGGAGCATGGATAATGGCAACAGTATGAAAACAAAAGAAGGCAGGTGTAGATTGCACATAAAAAGGAATTTCTTTACAGAAAGGGTGCTGAGACAGTAGAACAGGTTGCCCAGAAAAATTGTGGCTGCCTCATCACTAGGAGCATCTGAGGCCAGATTGGACAGGGCAACCTGGTCTAGTGAAAGGTGTCCCTGCCCTGGCAGGGGGGTTGGACTAGATGATCTTTAAACGGTCCCTTCTGACCCAAACCATTCTGTGATCCTATGACTCATCAAAAAAGAGATTTTTCTGAACATATTGGCAGAAGTAAAGCCTTAGAGGGAACTGTGGTGCCTTCCCCCTCTCTGTACTGAGAAGTTTTACAAGGCAAAAGCTTCATAGGTCAATTGTGCAAGACAGAGCTGCACTGACATCTGATGCTGTCTACTGAGTGAGAATTCAATATGAAGGAACGTAGGGTCCACCTTTTGTTTTAAGAATTTCTCTGCATACCATAAACAATGCTGAATTCTCTAAAATGGGTCATTACATGAGGAGTAATGCCTTGGAAAGGAAATACATTTTCTGAAAGCAATGTTAATATTCACATTCTAAAGGTCACTTGCGTGTTCAGACTGAAAAAAGGCCTCTTTAATGCATTCAAAGCCCAAACAGAACAAAACCAGTATGCATTCCCTTTGCCTTGCAAATAACTATTCAACAGGACCAGAGCCCAGGGGCCATGAATATAATTGACTACCAAGAGGCTATAGGTTAAGTAAACATCAAGAAAGTAATTTTTGTATGAGCAGCCACATGATGTGGTGTATACATGACATGTACAAAAAGAGTGCCTTAAAGACAAAAGTCAATTCTCCTGCCACTAGTTCCCTCTCCTGTTTCTTCTTCTTTTTTGTCCTGCATTTGGGATAGACCTAATCACCATGCAGATGTACTTGCAGCTAAATATAAATACCAAAATAAGGGCTGACATCCCCAGGTGGGAATTAAGTCACAGAATACAGCTCTGCCAACTACTTTTGTAACCCTTTTGTTCATGCCACTGGTGAAACTGCAGACAGATTGAAGTTTGTATCAGAAAGTTCTGGAAAAGTGAAAGAAGCAGCTCTTGCCTCTGTAATTTGTGCTGCAGGGTGATGGACAGTGACACCAGTGCCAGACCAACAACGTTTAAGGGATGAACAAATGTCCTGCTCTGGAACCTAAAATGTCATATCAGGAGAAACCTTTTAGCTGCTTTGCTTTCCTTGTTTGATTGTTGTGATTTTGGCTTGTTCTGTTTTGGTTTTAAATGGCATTTTGAGAAACCCTTTGAAATCACACTTAACCAGCCTTCAAGCAACATCATCATGCCAAAAGTTGTACTTTAAACCGCTTGGTGTTTGCATAATATATTTGTCTGAGGCACTTTGGAATTTAACACATTTATCCTCACAGCATTCACATATGGCAGAAGGGGGTCTTACTTCCACTTCCAAAGGAGGAGCAGGGGCACAGAGACTGTAACACATCTATCCATGAATAGGAACAGGGCACTGCTCTACAGTGGCCCATACTGTCAGGGCTGCTGGCACACTCCCCTGGCCTGGTTCACCCTGAGCCAGCCATCCTCCTGGCAAGTGCCTGGGCACAGCTCAGTGGATAGCACCAATATAGACCTTTTTTATTTACTGGTAAAGATGTAGTCAAAAAGGTCATTTACATCTACCTCCCAGAGTGGGAATAAGACCCCCAAGCACACCCAGACATCTTTCCAGCAGAATCTATGAGTTTGAAGACATATGTATCAAATCTAATTATTTCATGCCCCCAATAATCCTCTTTCAAAGGCCCTTTCTGGTGTTTATTATTGAGCCCAATATGTATTTCAAACATAGAGCTGATCACTAGTTATTTCACTCATTATTACAATGTGCCCTGGGGCATCCATCACTTTGAGCTCATTCTTTTGCATGCAAGCAAAGAGAGGGATGGGAAGACACCCAGTATGCCTTTCTTTCCAAACTGGAGAGGGCCTGGGCACACTGGGAATTCCCAAATCACCCACAAGTTACAGATCCCAAAGTTGAGGAAGATGATGGAGCCAGCCTGATTGACTGCGTGCTTTGGCACATCACTCCTTCTTCCTCACATTTGTAATAATGATTTCCACCTACTTGCAGCATAAAGAAATGGATATTAAAAACAGATACTGCTCTTCAGTTTCCCTCCAGCCTGGGTTTAAACTGCTGTTTTACAGCTCTCCCTTATCAAGTTTTAATTGATGCCTCATTTTGTTCTCCTCCATCACTGGTATGATACATTTGACTGCATCAACATCTATGCACAGGAGGTGAAATACTAGCTTTATGTAAGTGGATTTTTAATTTCAAACGTCATACATACTTTCCACACATCTATACCACAAGGATAAATAAATCTGTGCAGTAGTGATGACCAGCACCAGCCATGCTGTTACACTGAGTCACCAGGCAGCCTGGATTATATTTTGTGTAGGTTTCTGTACAGACATGGATGGGATGGAAGGTTAAAGCCACTGCACAGATACTGTGCAGCATGAGGTATCCAGGGAAACATTGGAGATGATCAAGGCACAGCTGAATAAGTTTTTCAAAATAGTTAATAGGTCCTAGCAAACAAGCCCATTCACTTTTACTTATTCCCAGGTGGCCCACGTTGTTCCTCAATGGACCATGCCAGAAGCCAGATTCCAGTATTCTTGTTTCTTTTAACAACATGCTGCATGAAGAGTAGCATTGACTTGAGGGGGAGATAAAAAAACCCAACACAACCAACAAAACAGAAACCAAATTAATCTTACCCAGAATTAATTAGGAAAGTATTGTCTTTCTGTGGGCATGGAAATTACAAGACAAAATTTTCTGAAACCACAGTGTAAATCAATGACAGAAAAAGTCAAGAGCTCAAGATTTTCAGACCTGTGTGCTCTAACCACAAAAATGTCCTTGCAGGGCTCTGGAGAGCAGAAGCCCCTGGTTCCTGTTACACACCACTGGAAAAAAAGGCTAGAATATCTTTCACTAAAGAGACTTGTCCCTTACCCACTCCACTCTGCTACATTTTTCAGCTTACAGGAGAGCAGTGCAACTCCTCTAGCAGATACACAGCCTTCCCAGCACATCAGAGACAGTCTAATGAGCACCTACCACCAAGATACCGTATCTGCTTCTACTGTTTAAACCATATGGTTCAGCTTCTGCTTCCCCCTCCTCCTCTTTCAAGCCATGAGCTGTCTCCTCTGCCACTGTCCCTATGGCAGCAGTAGGAGCCCCTGCTCCGGGGCTGCACCAGCAGCACACAGAGCGACGTATCAAAATTTAGAGCAAGTCAATCCTTCCTGACTCTGCAGTGGCTGACGGGTATTTGCACTAGCACTTAACAAGGTGAAAGGCACACCATTATGTCATTTGCCTTGCCAGAGGCTGTAATGCCCCAGGGAAAACAACCAAGCAATAAAACATGCCTGCCTGCACCTGCCGCCTGCCAGCATCCAAAGGGTTGTAACGTACAGGCTGGCTTTAAGTGACCTAAAGCAGAAAATGAGTTATGTATCAAGTACAGTCCTGACTGAGATGTCTCTGGCACACTATGCTGCTGCAGCTTTGGAGAGTGGTATGTCCACCTGTGTGTCAAGGGAAACCTGTATTAGAACACCCTGAATGAATGTACACTTGAGTGGGGCTGAGAGCAGACACACAGTCAAGAGAGAAGTTCAGCCACAGTGACAACCTATTATATAAAATTATAGTGGTTTTTTTCACTTGGTAAAGGCCTCTAAGATCATTGAATCCAACCTGTGACCTAACACCACCATGACCATTAAACTATGTCCTGCAGTGCCATCTCTACATGATTTTGAACACCTCCAGGGACAGACTCTACCACCTCCCCAGGCAGCCTGTTCCAATGCCCAACCACTCTTTCAGTAAATACCTAAACCTCCCATGGCACAATTGCAGGCCATTTGACTACCACCAGGTCACATTTAAGAAGATACTCTGAGGAAAAAGGATATTCAGGCCAGAGAGCAGCTCTAGAGCTTCAGCTAAATGCACAGACAGCAGCTGTACTGGTTTGGTTTTTGGTTTTTACTTTAGCCCCCCTTTGGGTTTTTTGGCTGCACTGTTGTGCCTTTTTGCACTAAACTTTGGAACATAAACAGCTAAAAATGCACTAGCAAATTTCTTGAGTGAATTAAGATCAGGTGGAGTCAGAATTAAAGGAAAGACTCTGAGAGTGCTCACATCTCAATAGTGAGGAAAGGCACTGCCAAACAACCATCTTGAACTTCTGGTGGAGGAGGGTGCAAAATAAAAAGCCGTTCCCCATGAAATTTGCTTTAAAAAATATATTTTGTGGAATGTAAACTATGAACTGAAGAAATCTAAGTTACATTTCCCTCACCACCCTTCAAACTCAGCAAGACAGCACCAATGTGAAGTAAAACCTCTACATAGCAAATCCAGCTGTAAATCCCCCTGAAAAGAGAAGGTTTAGAAGCTTCTGGCAGAGACTTTCCAGCATCCAGAAGAAAAATGTCAGAAGCACTTTCTGCAAGCAGCCCTGTGCCGTGCTCACAGAAAAATAAGCATTAATCAATGGAAAAGACCCTGGGCTGCAGTGAGATAAATATTCCTGTAGATAAGCCTGGTGAGCAATCAGAGCAAGGTGATTTCCCTCTTTTCTGCTCAGTATCACGTAATTATATTTACACTTCTGTGCAGTGGCACTGGGTAACCTTTTGCAACAGAGTGACCATGAACTCTCGGACTGAGTGTATATATAACACAACTGTCATGACAAGGTTCATAATGTTGTCAAGATGGGTGATTGGTTCTGTGTTTTCCTAAAAGAATAACCCCTTTTCTGAAGCTGTAATGGAGCTTTGATGGCAAAACCCCTAAGGCAGAGATAAAGAGTTGCATGAATTTTATTTTGATAATTGGCTTTTAATATTAAGAATGCTAACTCCAGTTTTTAGTAATGCTGCCTCTCTGTGTGCTTATGTAGGTCATAAGATCTCAGAATCATAGAATGATCGGAGTTGGAAGGGACATCTGGAGATCATCTAGTTCACCCCCACCCCTTCCAGAGTAAGCTCACCTAGAACAGGTTGCACAGGATGGCATTCTGGTGGGTTTTGAATGCCTCCAAATATGGAGGCTCCACCACTTCTCTGGGCAGCCTGCTCCAGTGCTCTGCCACCCTTGGAAGAACTTCCTCCTCATGTGTAGTTGGAAATTCCTTTGTTTGATTTTGTGTCCATTAATCTTGTCCTGTTTTCAGTGGATTACAAATGGTGTATCTGACATGCATTTTGGAGAGGAGTATATTCTTTCTCCAGGGACATAGGGATATTCAAAGGCTCCACTGCATCTTACTCAGTGCTCCTTACAGTATCATCACTGAAGCATTAAAGAAAATAGAATTGCAGCAATTAAATGCTACTAACCAACAGCATAATCAGGCAGAATAAACACCAAACACCTCCAAATCATCTTCAATACTCTGGTACAGAAAGCCTTTTACAACTAAGCCAGGATCACACAGGAATTTTGTCTTGGAGAAGAAAGGAAAGGATGATGTAAGTATTTGGGTCTCGAACACACACTTCCTCCAATTTAAGGGGGAAGATGGCCTTTACAGGCTGAGATATAACTGTGTGGCATGAATCAGAATAAAATGAGCATATATTCTATAAATGCATCAGGGAAAGGCTTCACTGTCAGCAGTATTTTATTTTTCTACAGAATGCTTTAAAAAGTAAAAGTCTGGCTAAAGTACAGCTAACCACTGTTTCAGAAAAAAGAGAAAACCCAACCCCTCCAGATTTTCCACTGAATAAATTTCCAGGGAGAATGTTTGAAGCAGAAAACTATGGCAAGAACTTCTGCAGTCCTATGTTCCTCCAAGAAGCAACCACAGCATTACAAAAGGAAGTCAAAACAGGATTTCAAACTGCAACCTGTATTTCCATTTAAAAATCTAGGTTTTGCACAATCCTGTTTAGAATCCTGGCCCTCAGCCCAGCCACAGAAAACCATATGAGTCTCCCTGGTTTTGAAAATATGCCCTGTGTAGATTTTCTGGGGCAGGTATCAGACAAAATGTAAGGCAAGAAATCTTTTCAGTGTGAATACAAATGGGACAGCAATGCTTCATCATCGCCTTGCTTAATTGACTTCTACTTTCAGAAGCTGTACATAGAGTCCCTTGATAATACAATAAAAAAATAAGTCCATGTTAATGCAATATTGACTTTAGAGTCACAGACAGACTCTTGACCAGAGTAACCTGCCTGGCTATGCTACCTAGAAGAGAGGTATGATCATGCTTGGGAAACTGACCCTATTTTTTCTTTGACCACAAAATCATTACCTGACTTCTGGTACACATTTGTATATAACAGTCATAAGCCTGCTACTGTTCCCTTCACTACAGTATGTACAACTTTCCTCCAGAAGAAAAATAAATAGGGAAAACCAGTTTCAGTAATGATCTCAGCATGTAAAAGAATGGACTTGTGAATGCCAGTGCTCACTTTGAATCTTGCTTCAATGGCTTGTACTTCATTTCAAAGCTTTCAAGGTTGTTATGAAAGTCCTTTTCTGTTTAAATGCATGTAACCATTTAATCAGAATGCCTCCATGTCCTGCCTGAGAGGGATCATACCCGATCATAATGAATTCTCATGCTGTGGTATATATGGATTTAACATTCATTATCTGCCTTGCTGCAAAGACCCTTCCTCCTGAATTAAATGCCAGCTATTTAATTGATTTCAGTGCACCGCAGAGTAAATTACCATGCACTGAGAGATGCAGAACTAAATGTGAAAGACTCATTCAGTGACTATGCAAGCATCAAGTAACCAGCAATGAAACTTCTGGGCAAGACATGAAAGGAAGGAGATGGTTATCCAAAGCCAACAAAATGGAGAGAAAATTGCTAGGGCTCTAAATAGCCACCTGCCTGCTGTTCGGAGAGAAAGGTCTCACTCCTGCTCACAGAGAAGCAGGGCTGTTACACAGCATTACTGGCAGGTACATTTTGCTGCCCCATGAACTGTTTATGACATACCAAACTATACAACACAGGTATACACAACTGTGTCCAGTTTTGGGATCCCCAGTTCAAGAGGGACAGGGATCTGCTGGAGATGGTCCAACAGAGGCTACGAGGATGATGAGGGGACTGGACCATCTCTGCTATGAAGGAATACTGAGAGACCTGAGGCTGTTTGGTCTGGAGAAGAGAGGGATGAGAGAGGATCTTATCAGTGTCTATAAATATCTGAGGGGTGGGTGTCAGGAAGAAGGGGTGGCAGGCTCATTTCAGTGGTGCCCAGTAATAGGAAAAGGAACAACAGGTATAAGCTGGAGCCCAGAAAGTTCCACCTCAGCATGAGGAGAAACTTCTTTGCTGTGAGGATGCTGGAGCCCTGGAGCAGCCTGCCCAGAGAGGTTCTGGAGGCTCCTCTAGAGATTTTAAGGACCCATCTAGATGCGTTCCAGTGTGGCCTGCCCTAGGTGACCCTGCTCTGGCTGCAATATTGGACTGGATGGTCTCTGGAGGTCCCTTCTAACTCCCACCATTCTACAACTCTGTGACTTTATGATATATGCCCCTGTGCTCAGCTGCCACTGGGAACCCTAACTGGGGAGTTACCAAGAGAGCTGCTGTTGGGCTGAAGGAAGAAACTCAAATTGATGCTGCCAAAATTTATTATTGGTAAAAAACCCAAACAACAAAACCAACAATCCAGGCACATACTCTCACCCCAAGGACTTGGTACTGGGACTTGCTGGGGGACTGCTTGTTACATCAAATAACCCTCAGAAAGTATTTGTTTACTGTATTCATCAGTACAGGAAACCTATCAGATATTGTCTGATTTAAGAGGCCCTCAAATGTTTCTGTAACTTTACAGAATAATACATTAGAACATTTTTTTTTTTTTTTTTTTTCTTTTGGCTAAACCTCTTGTTTTCCTTGCTCACAAGAGCAGCTTCACAATAGATATCTTAAAGAAAAAAATCCATTTTAGTCTGAACTGTCCACATACATTTCTGCAGAAGCAAACATCATTATAATGCTGTCTGTTCAATGAAACCGTGGAAATGTTTCTCCATTATCTCTTTATTCTCAAGGCTACAGGGGAAAAAAAAAAAACAACGAACAGATCACTCTCTATCAAATGTAGCATAGAGCTTTGATTAAAAAAAACACCTCAGTGTTGCCTTGGTAATGAGTCCATACCGGGACACTTCAGACTAAGCTAAGAAAAATGAGTGCAAGCTTTGGAGCAAGGATGTTGACAATCATCTACACCTGTTGAAGGTGCCTGCATGTAAGTGGTTTTGGAAATCATTGTGAGAAAGTCTTTCACAGTTCTCAAGGTGAAGAAGATTCTCTCTATTCCTGTGTTGCTGTAGGGAGCTTGGACTGATGCCCATGAACTTTAATACACCTGCTCCTAGCCACAGCTAGGAGCCCTTAGAAGCCCACAGCTTCTAAGGTTCTTTTAGAAGCTTCTTTTAGAAGCTTCTTTTAGAAGCTTCTAAGCTTCTAAAAACAGCACAAGGAAGCAAACAGGACTGCTGTTCAGTGACATTCCCAGGAGAAGTGTTTGGATGGGACATGGGGAGTAGGAGCTACCAAAAGTCCCACCATAGCCTGAAAAAAAGAAGAAAAACCAAAGTGCTAAGGGGCAGATAGGACCATCCAATGAGCACACAATGAGAATTCCAGAAGCATACACAATCCAAACAATTACAGGTTTCTAAAAGTCACCTTGGTGATCACTCTGTTGTCTAATAATCTGTTACCAACAAATCTGCCCATGCCCTGATCTCTACTCCGACATTAATCTTTCCTAGTCAACTTATAACCTCTCAGCCACTGGAAGAAGGGAGATACTCCTTTGTACTAAACACTCACTAGTAACTCAATTGATGTAATACTCTTTCTTCTTCAAAGAATAAGATGTGAAATTGATGCTGGATTAATAGCTGCTTCCCAGTTCCCAGGGGCATGAAGCCACAGGTCAGTTTATTATGTGGTCAGCAGCTTGCAAAGCACTAGTGGGAAAGTACTGAAGTACAGTGAGATTAACTCCTTTAGCCTTTTGAACAGGTGGCCTGTGCTGTTCAGTCAATATACCTTCAAAGACTTTGATAAGGCATGATGTAAAAAAAAAAAAAAAAAAAAAAAAGTTAAGATTTTTTAATATTTTTTTTATCTATGCTTTGCATTAAGCACTAGAAACAGGGTAGAAGCAAAACTTATATTGCACACACCCAAATAATGAGTGTGATTTCAAAATCTAACATGCCAGCTCTGCAGTTTGGGCCCACGCCTGCAATATGTCCACACTGAAGGCTGTGATGGGCACAGGGTTTTTGGAGCGCTTCTCCCACCATCCTGGTCTGATGCTCCTCGTCATGTCACACATGATGAACCCTGTTGCTGCTGCCCCACTTTGCTCTCCACACACATTCACCAGACAGATTCATCCCTGGAGAGCTGTGCCTTTCATAGCACCCTACACCCAGTTCAAAAAAACTCTTGTCCATAAGCAGCAAAACACTTTTTTTCAAACACAAGCTGTAGTTGCTGCCATTTCTTGTTCCATTGCAGACTAATGAATGCTGCTTTGCCCAAATCACTGATGTTCCACTCCATCAGCTGTGATGAAATGAAGTCTTGCCTAATTAGAGCCCCTAAGTCTCTGCTCAGCTGTGTCAAAGCCCAAGCAAATCTTGACAGGCTCCTTCCTAGCACGCCCAGATGTGCATCAACCTTCTTCATATTGTTCTTAAGTATCCTTTGCTCAAAAAAAACCCAAACCAAAAAGACAGCAAAACCACACCTACAAAAATGAACAATTTATGCAGTAACTGATTAACATAAAATTCATGAATATTTGCTTGACCAGAAATTTGGAGCAGGTCTCCCTCTAACCCATCCATTCAGTGTCTCAGCCAATAAGCCCCATGACATCCACCTACCATGTACAGATATCACATGTCTTATTCCTGTGCAGCTCAAGGAGGTGCAGGAAGCATGGGGTCCAGACTTTCAACACAGACCCAGTGAGTGCTGGGCACTAATTTGATCTAGGCCTTTTGGCACACCTTGTCCAAACCAGGAGTATTAGAAATATAAAGAAGAGTCTATGGGTATGCAATTGAGCTCCCATCCTGTGAAATAGCCTGAAGCCCTTGTCTCATGGTCATCAGTTCCACTGTTCCTTACTGGTGGTGGTTCTCTTGTTACCATTACTGTCACTACTAGTAATGATAGTAGTACCTTTCATAGTAAAAGGTGATGCTGAGGGGCTTCTCTCAGATGCTTGGACATAAGTATCTTCTGCTACTAAAGAACCTAGCTTGCTTCTACCATTCCTATAAAACCCATTGTGAATGCAGAGATATTTCCTTCTGTTTTTTGCATAACAGTTTACAGGCACACACAAAAAAGTATGAGAAGAAATCTAGCTGAAGGAATGTGGTGAGGCAGATTTATGTCTTGTTTTAATTAGCATCCTGAAGTGATAGTGGCTTGATTTGTGTGTGGCTGTTTCATAACAAAGTGTGTCCTTGCTAGACTCCTTAAGGAACCTGGCAAACACAGCATTTCCCTCCATTGTCTGTTGTTTTTCTTGGAGGTTGAATATTTTCATTGAAACGTCACTCGCACACCCCATCCATGCTCGGCTGCTCTCAAAGTGCACTCAAGCATTGGGCTTTCAAAAAATAAAGGGAATTCAGCACTTAATCATGGCTTAGCACTTTGCCTACTTATTTGCAAAACATACAGGTGAAAGGCAAAATCACAAGGAGAGTAGTTCCAGTCATAATAAAAACTTCTGCAGATTTTACTGCAGGTAGGTACCTGCCTGTCTGAGCTGCCTCCCAAGCTATTACAGGGCTATAAACTGCATGTTGCTGGGGAGAGTTGATAAACAGCAGGAATGGGACACACTGGGAGTCTGAGCCTGCAAACTTCTGGGCAGGGCTACTCTCGGTGTGTGACTTGCACCCGGCAGGAAAGAGCCTCCGTCATCTTGGCTTTCCTGTGATGGAAATCATCTGAATAATTCAGCAGAGTTAAGATGCCAAGCTGGAAAAACCCGAAGGCCAGGGGTTTATGCTCAGTTTGGGCTGGGTATTTTTTGCAAAGGTAGGGAGAGGCATTTCAGGGTTGGCTGAACCAGGCTGCTCAACCTAAAAGCTTGAACTCAGCAGAGACGTCAAAGCCTCAAAAGACCTCACACAGTAGAAACACTCTGGTTTCCTTGGAGAATCAGAAACACCAGCTGACAGGATCAGGGTAAAGCAGCACTCCTACTGAGAGAATCAGACACAGTCTTCAAGATCATAAGCCCCTCAAAGAGGTGGAAATATATACCAGACTGGCAATAAGGTTTTCACTTTCCTTAACTAGATCCTGATATTAATAGGAATTTCTCTGGATTTGGCAGTATTTTTGACTGGGATAAAAAGGGAGAGAAACAGAGAGGTGGGTGTTCAAGTTCATTCATTACTTACCCAGCTACATGATTATCAGGGCCTGCTCCTGTAACCTTTCCCCTTTTCTCATTGTCTTCAGAAGGAATTAGAGAAATAAGACTTCCAGCAGAGCAGGTCAAAGTAAAAGCCTGGAAGACTTAGTTATTAGGGAATGCTCTGTAACCATTAGGACATTAAGCAATGGTATTGACTCCCTGAGGAGCACACAACTGGGGATTTTTTACAACAGGTTTGAAAAACATCTGTTAAAGTTGACTGGCCAGTTCAGGAAGCAAATCCTAACCTGGGACAGCATTGGAGGTGCCTTTTAGACCTATTTTTCAGCTTGTTTTCCATAAGCAGTGGGCTCACCATCCCAGTTTACCAGCCCTCAGTAACATATGACCCATTGGGTCAATTTCAACAAACTTTGCCAGAAGAGTGTAAATAGCAACATAGCAAAAATGTTACACTGCTATGTGTTTTAAACAAATATGGATGAATAAAGAAGAACAAAGAAATTAATGCATTCACTGATTTTTAATGTGCCACCACATCCCTTTGGAGAGGCAACAGCCCCAGCCTCTGTGGCTCAGACTAGCACAAATTTGCGGGAAAACAACCTTTGGTGCTCCATGCTTCAGTGCAGGCAAACAATACAGATGAGATCAGAGTCAAGCTTTGGGAGTCTGCTCTGACCTGCCCAGGCAGCATGCTCAGAAGCAGAATTTGCAAACGGTCCCATTACACTCAGACAAAAAAGACATGTTTATGTAAATCCATTTTTACACATGATTTTCCAACATGCAGACAATGAATCACCAATACCCAAGGAGGCCGATTATACCAATGAAATATTAGTATCTGACAATACTAATCACAACAGGCTATCAAGATATTTCTCTCCCCAGACAAGGTGAAGCAAGGCAGATCCCACAGAAGGTATGTCAGGATAATTCTTGCCAAGGGGCACCAATAGCAACAACCAGTAAATGCTCACTAACAAAGTTTATTATCATGCTGAGACATAGTTCTATAAAACATTTATTTCTGAAAGTACTTCATGTTCTCCTGTCTCCTACAATCTCCTGTGGGGAAATCTCACCCAGCATCCAGAAAGAATGGAACTTTCAGGATATTGTAGTATTTATCTTCAATGCCTGTGTGGATCTTAACAGTATTGTAGAAAATCCAAGTTGGGAAAGAAGCAGGTGTTGTCTTGGTTTGAAAGCACATCATCATAATGGAACTATGACAAAATCTAAACATTCTACAGTACTTTTCTACAGTGCCTGCAAATTTTTAGCAGAATCATCATAGGAGAGGCAGTGATTATCCTACATCTGCATTCTACTTTGCAGCAGCACCAGTAACTCCACCTCATACCAAAGCTAAGCAGTACTGCTTGGAGCAAAATGCAGCATGGAGCTGTCCATAATCTTGCCAAACTGAGTCACTGGGTTGGAATATCCTGTATTTTGGGAAAATAAATGAAGAAAAGTTGTCCATCCATTTCTAAGGAACAGGTTAATGTTTTGAGACAGACTGCATGTGAAATTCTGACTTTTCAGATCTGGGGATCTCCAAGGTGGAATTCTGGTCTGCCTTGAACAAAGAGGATTTGACACTTTCAATAGTTTTATGGTGGCTTGTATAGAATGTACACAAAAACAAGGTGGTGAAACCAAAGCCACAGAACAGATTTCCCCATGAACATGCCAGGAAACACACAGAACAGATTCACCAACAGCTAAAGATTCCTGGGAATAGCTCCCATAGGGACTGGCAGGAATAAATTGTCAAGAAGGCACGGACAGCTGCCTCTTCACCTCCCTTCCTGCCAACCCCACCATAGACACTGACACTTGTGCTTTGCCTACATCCTTTACAAGATAAACATGGTGCAATATTTATCTTTTAAGCTGTCCTGCTAACACGGAGAGCTTTCCAGTAAAAGTAAATGTAAAAGAGGGCAAACATCAAGAAGGAGGCTTGGTCTGCCTCCAAAAGTGGTCTCCCACAGAGGTGCTGTGAGACACTCAGCAGCTGTAACATGGATTTTCCACACCACTTCCAGGAGTGCTCTAAAGGCTGGTAATAAAGAAATCATAGAATCATAGAATACATCAGGTTGGAAGGGACTCTCAAAGGTCATCTTGGCCAACTGCCCTGCAGTGAGGAGGGACATCTTTAACTAGATCAGGTTACTCAGGACCCCATCAAGCTTGACCTTGAATGTCTCCGGGATGGGGCCTCCACTATCTCTCTGGGCAACCTGTGCCGGTATTTCACTACTCTCATTGTAAAGAACTTCCTCCTAATGTCAAACATTTTATCTGCACTACAAAAAGACTCCCTTGGGAAACATAGTTAGTGCCCAGTTGGCAAGCAATGAGCTAGGGAGAAGGGCATATGGATTTAAGGTTTGTTGTGCCCATGATACTGACCTTTGAGTGGCCCTAACTTTACTTCCAATTTATTTTAATCTAAATGCTGTTTTATGGAAGCTGCTTGATCAGAACCACTTCTACTTCATATCACGCCCCAGTTTTAAACGTACCCAACTGTTGCCTTGATTAGGAGAAATAAATGAGAAGCTAAAAAAAAAAAAAATCATAAGGAATCTAATAATAAATAGTGCAGAGATGAAAACAAATAGATACCTCATGCTGTGCAATGGTTCACAGCTATTGTATCAACAAGTTGGTGTTACCTTGGAAACAAGAGATTGTCTGCTACGCCTTCCCCAGGCAGAAACTGGGAAAGGAAGCATAGAGAACAGATTTTAAGTGTTCTGGACTCTGAAAAGTTGGTTCCCAAGGGTTGACGCCAATCAGTCCCAAATAAAATACAATACAATACAATACACCAGGTTGGAAGAGACCTTCAAGATCATCGCGTCCAACCCATCAAACAATCCAACCCACCCAACACTAGACCATACAGCCAAGCACCCCATCAAGTCTTCTCCTGAACACCTCCTGTGAAGGTGACTCCACCACCTCCACGGGTAGCCGATTCCAATGGGCAATCACTCTCTCCGTGTAGAACTTCTTCCTAACATCCAGCCTAAACCTGCCCTGGTGCAGCCTGAGACTGTGTCCTCTTGTTCTGGTGCTGGATGCCTGGGAGAAGAGGCCAACCTCTGCCTGGCTACAACCTCCCTTCAGGTAGTTGTAGAGAGCAATAAGGTCACCCCTCAGTCTCCTCTTCTCCAGGCTAAGCAACCCCAGCTCCCTCAGCCTTTCCTCATAGGGCTTGTGTTCCAAACCCCTCACCAGCTTTGTTGCCCTTCTCTGGACACGTTCCAGCAAGTCAACATCCTTCCTAAACTGAGGGGCCCAGAACTGGACACAGTACTCAAGGTGCGGCCTAACCAGTGCAGTGTACAGGGGCACAATGACCTCCCTGCTCCTGCTGGCCACACTGTTCCTGATGCAAGCCAGGATGCCATTGGCCTTCTTGGCTGCCTGGGCACACTGCAGGCTCATGTTCAGCCTACAATCAACCAGTACCCCCAGGTCCCTCTCTGCCTGGCCACTCTCCAGCCACTCTGACCCCAGCCTGTAGCACTGCCTGGGGTTGTTGTGGCCAATGTGCAGAATCCGGCACTTGGATGTGTTAAATCTCATGCCATTGGACTCTGCCCATCTGTCCAGCCTGTCGAGGTCCCTCTGCAAAGCCTCTCTGCCCTCCAGCAAATCAACTGCTGCCCCCAGCTTGGTGTCATCTGCATACAACCATTGATCAAAATACAGAGGCAGCGCAGAGATTGCACCATCCTTAATGCGACATCCACTGTGATAAGGGTGAATAGAATTATAAAACCATAGAATTCTTTTGGTTGGAACCTAAAATGTTTCAAAGAAAAGGGCATCTACTACCTCTCTGGGTAACCTGTGTCAGTGTTTCACCTCATTGTTAAAAAAAAAATCTTCCTTATTTCTAATCTAAATCTCCCCTCTTTTTGTTTAAAATCATCACCCCTTGTCCTTTCACCATCTGGCTATATTGTCCTCTCCACCATGGAATAACACAACCCTTTTCCAAGAAAATGCAGAAAGGTTATTCCCGGAAACACTCTGCAGAGCAGAGGACAACATGGTCTTGCCTGATGCAGAGCAATAAGGAAGACTAACAGCAAAGGCTTGGAACAACATCAAATAACTTGAATAAAATAAGCTTAAACTAATGTGTTGTAAACCATAGCTGAGGCAGATTAAGAGCATACACACACATGGAGTTTGTCACACAGACTCCCTGTGTCAGTGGGAGTCTTTCACAGCGCTGTCACTTGATTGCATTTAAGTGTGTACCCATATTCAAATAACCCTGCAGTTTTGGAAGATTTTTTTCCTGTTTATTTTTAATAGGAATGATAAAAAGAATTGATCTCACTCCTTGGCAGATTCAGTTCAATGCATTTGTACACAGGATATCTTGATCTACATCAGAACCTTCACAGGCTGAGGAGTACTCAGAGCTTTGCCACCCCAAGTGCTGCAGATGGGTTCCTGGCTGCTGCCTTCAGCCAAGCACTCCACCCCAATGGGCATCAGCGAGGCTCTGTCCATCTGGAATACTAAATGCTTGGCCCTTGGAAAATTAGTTGGCTGGGTTTTCAAATACAGCTGTAACAGAAAGGATCATTCTTTACTAATTGTAAGCAAGTAGAGACTCATAGTAATATACACCCAGTGTCACCTGTGATTACAGACTCACATTTTAGATAACCCAATGATCTGGATGTAAGAAATTTAGAAAAGTGAGGGTTAGACTACAAGTTGATAACAAGTAGAACTAATACTGGTTTGTTTGCTTTTTTTCTAAAGAGATTAAACAAAAATAAAGATTTGTAAATTGGCTGATCATGAAATTGGAACTCCCCACAGCCCAGCTGTTTTGTTGGAATCTGCACAACACTGATGTACCTGTGCAAGTCTTTTTGCAGCACTCTGGGCTGAAATGTAGGGCTACAAAACCAGGCTAAAAACATACATTCTTCCCCATACTGCCAGCAGAACAGCTTCTAACAACATCTCCATGCCTGGATATTATCAACAGACAAGGGACTAGCTCAGTCCCCAGGGGCTTCCCAAGGATTATTTAACCCCAGAGTCACCTTTATCAGATGTTCTAGGTTTCTTTACAACACATCTGGCTCTTCCCAGATGTGGTTTATCCCTTTGCCCTGTCCATATGCTCCACTCTTGTTTGAGGTGACCTCATAATTGAACAGGAGACACCAAAGTTGGTAAGAGGAAATTTTAACTTCTAATCCCATATTATATATTGTATTTCAGATGAAAGGAGTTAAAAAGCATGATGGGCATGTGGTTGTCACTTCCCTCCTCCCTGCTAGGTGGATGTGATGGGAGGACCAGGTCAGGCACAGTGTATCATGCGCCTAAAGGGATCCTGATCTTCTCAGGTTCAAAGGGAAAAAATGAGGAAGAAGAAGGGCTCTGAGATGTGTCAATAATGGTATGAGCTACCACTGATGCTGAGACAAGGATAATGCTTTCTTGCCAATACAGCACCCAGGTACCAACACATGTGGCGGCATTTTGGGTCACCTCCTGCTCAGTACAGAGCAGGTATCTGTTAAGTCACAGAAAACTAAACCGTGGCAACTCCATACAGAGGGAGCCAGTTCTGATTTCTTTAACATTTCATTTTCACTCTGGTTTGATTTGAATACGACCATTCATAAAACAGCTTAGCTCCCAGTTTCATAACAACCCAACCCAACATGTCTGGGGATTCATTTTGGCTGAGGATGGCTGGCTGAGGATTTTGCTAGCCATAGCACACAAGATAAATACATATGATGTATCCCATCATTTAGATTAAAGAACAAAACCAGAAGAAGAACACTTGGCAATTTGGACACAAAAATATGATTAGGTTCAATACTTACAATTGCATGACCAAATATAAATGGTTTGGACTCTCATAGATGTCTTCCAGGGCAACTATATTTTCATGCTTGATCCTGAAAAACCATAAAATAAGAGAAGATGTAATAGTGATTTTTATTTAACTGCCTGCATAACATAAAGCCATTTTTGGTTAGTCACTACTTGTCAGTGCTTTTTTCAACATCACAAAACAAGATTTTGACCAAAGTAAACAGTAATAAGTCCTTCACAGACAAGAAAAATGTTACTCACAGAAAATTCCTTCAGTCCTCTCTGAAGCCAAAATGTTTAACAGCTAAGTACCTAGGGCATTAGCGGCTTACAGTTCCTGTGTCAGAGGAATGAAGATGGTTGGTCGGATGCTGAAGTCTCAGGACAGCACCAAAGAAGGGTGTGCAGAAGTGTTGACAAAATGGTGACAAGGTATGCATTGGCTGGCAGGGAGAAGGCAGGGATTTGCCCACACACAGAAGCCAGGACAGATAGGCAGCAGCTATAAGACAGCCTCACTCTCCTCACCAAATTCACCCTGCTCCCATGTCACATCTGGTCTGGATGCCTGAATTTCCCTCCAGTGTTATTAAGCACTGTGTGCTTTCTGTGCAATGGCTCCAGGCATCTTTACAGGTTTTCTACACCCTCACTATTCCCACTGATGATTCCCACTAAACATCTTGTGAAAATGTAGCTTTAAAAAGAAAAATTATCTCTACAAGCATACCACTAATTAACTACTAGAGCAATGCCTCTCTGGGTTTGCTCCTTAAATGCTTACAAATACCTTCCACAGGATACTATTTAACTTGTGCAAACCCTAAGGAGACTACCAATACAACTCCAGGGGCAGAATATGAATTACACCAATTGCAGACAATCACTTTAAGAGCAAGATGAAGCTGGGAAATGCTAAGCAGAGACCACTCATTAGTCAACAGATGGACACATTCAGAACAAAAGTAAGAGTGCATCAGCAGCAAAGGCAAAACTCTCTTCATGTTTCAAGGTTCCAGTAGCTTCATTAAGATGCTTGACTGTGTATCAGGACCTCATCCTCAAAGTTCCTGACTGCCCTAACATCTGTGTGAAGATGCTCAGAGCAGAAGGTCCCCTGTGCCTGACAGGATCTTTCCCGTACAAAGGCAGACTAATCCGATTTTCTTTGAATTCAGTGGAAAGATTATGACTGACCTGAATTTATGCCTACAATCAGTCATTAAAAGCTCCATTCATATAAAGACCTTCACAAACAGGAAATTTAAGATCAGCAATGTAAATATAATGCACTACAGGATGTTAGAGATACAAATACATGAGTAGGCTCCTCATTTGCATAAATATCTGGAAAAACCCCATGATCTTTTGACAAATTTCCAGGTAGACTGCATCACAAATTAAGTTCTTAACGTGGGCATGAGGAAAAAAATACATTGCCCACTTGGCTTCATAAAGCAAATCTTTGGAAACCTTGATTTTGCTGTGCAAGTCTAGTGCCAGGTGCCTTAAGGTTACAGTCAGGGCAAAGGCAGTTTTACCTTTTTGTTTGTAGCTGAAAGTACACAAGGATCCCAAATGACATTTTAAGCAAATAGTAACTTTAAATGGAAATTATTGCATGCATTTATACATTTTCCTTTGTGCACACATACATTTACATGACCATTTGTGTACTTCATGATCAATAAGGCAGTTTCAATACAAATCATCTACTATAGAATTACTTGTTTAAAGTCTCCAATGTAGTCTGTCATACAGCTTTTACTGTGCATATATTAATGGTTTGCATTTTTATTTTTCAGAGACTCAGAGGTTCTCCAAACCAACTTAACCCCCTCTGAGACAGCTGCCAGTGACACAAAGACAAACAGCTGGAGAGGCAGAGGCCAGAAAAGAGCTCATCAGACATGCAACGCTACACACTGAGGGTTGCCGCAAGACCCTCTCCTCTTTCTGATTTGCAAACCAAATCGGCACTGCACCACTGCGCTCTCTGAAGGCAAATAAACATGCTCAGCCCTGAAGAGGAAAGGATTTAGTCCTTCCACTGTGGAGTACTTCTGTCTTCAGCCGGTTTACCCCCTCTGAAAACATATATAGGATGTGAGCAAGAGGGATTCAGGCAGAGAATAAATATAAAGTGTAATCTGGAAGAAGGTAGCAGAAGAAACTGAATCACTTCCCAAATATAAAAGAATCTGGGGGTGTTTGGAAGAAGAGGTCCCTTTGGGAGGTGATACACACACCAGCCACCTCAAACACCGATGGCTGCTGCACTCAAGGGGCTTACTGCGACAGGAAGGAAGCATTTTTTTTCCCCCACTTTCTCTCATCCTCCTCAAGGCCAGCAAGGTCTTAATCAAGGCGTTATGCAGTTCTTAATATTCCCAGTAAAGTGCACATCACAAGCTTACAAATGAAGCAGCTGGTCCCACACAGCATTTCTCTGCTCAGATGGACTTTCAAATGAAAAGCTGTTTAAAGGAAAATGGAATTAGAAACTGGGGGGGGAGGACCAAAACAAAGCAAAAAAACCAACCACAAAACCCACTATGGTTTCAATCAAGTTGTGGGTAGTGTTGCTTAGCTGGACCAGAGCAGCTGTGGCCTTCCCAGCAGAGGTCACTACAGCCAGCATCAGCCACCCACTCCTTTCCTCACTTAAAGGCGTGAGCAAGCCATCACCTACAGCCCTGACAGCACAGTAAGTAACCTTCCAAGACTGAATGCTGCTCCTTATAGGAACACCCTGGGGTTGGGAAATCAGTGCAGTAGCGTCACAGCATTTTGTCAATACCACAAAGACCAACAAGGACTGGAATAAGTTTGTTCTCATCGAGCAGATGCCAGACTCAAAGGTAAGAGACAGACACTTCTGGCTTGCATGGGTGCTTGGGTACATGGAGAGCTGAGGAAAGCACTGTGCAAGCGTCAGCTGCTTGATGGTCACAGATCAGGAGGGATTTGGGAATGGCTTAATTAACTCCACTTTTATCCCTCTCTAGAAGCACCGAGCGAATCTCAAAGGTTCAGAGGATTCATTCTGCTAAGCCTCCAAATGCCTCCACGCAGCCATGCCAGTGCTCTTGCTTATCAGAAATACTTCCCAGACTATCTGATCTCCTCAAGACCTGCCAGGATTAATTTTTTTAAAAGGTGCTGCTCTCATTTTACAAAAAGGGGAGCAGTGTGCAGAAAGGCCTCCCTAATTCCCAGCCTGTCTCCCATGCTGCAACAGGCAAACCTGTCCTCAATTAACTCTGCATAAAGCAACACATTGATGTTGTCGCAATTTGTGATGGTGCAACACTGAGCCTGTAGCAGAAGGAACATGGACATGGGCTGAGGTGAGAGCAGGTCCCAGTTAATTGTTTTCAAAGAAAGAAAAAAGGCCCTGAAAGTAAACATCAAAACAGGGGCTTGGCTAAAGCAAATTAGATCGGATTACGTAAATTGTTGTGAACAAGGAAGCATCCAGCTAAGGAACTCTCTCTTGCCACCCTTTTAACTTCCTCTTCACCACACGTTCTGTTTTCCCTGGTGTTCTCCCTTCTTCCTGGCGAATCCCATGTGCTGCTCCCATCTCTCACACCCTGAGGTGAAATCCCTCCATCTGTGACATGAAGGGCAGATGCCACCCCTGGCCACTGCTCCTTCGTTCATTTTCAGGAATGTTTTAAGGGAGTCTGACAGAAAGAAAATGTTGAGAAATAAAAAGACAAATAAAGAGAGACTTTAGCCAATTTACTTAGGTCTCTTTACCTTACAAGACCCATGAGATGCTGCAATCTAAGGGACAAAGAAGAGGAAGAAAAATCTAGAAGTGAGAATCAGGGAAATGTAAGCATACAAAACTCCAAGCATACAAAGCCCTGGTAAGAAACTACAGAAAGGAAGAATGGATTCATTATTTTCAGAGCAGCACTGGTCTGGATGCGTTACTGCAGATGCAACCATGCAAAAATATCACGATCCTCCTCCAGCATGTCAGCTCTATGATTTTGCCCATGTGCTCTTATAAAGGTGTCAACAACACACACGAAGGGAGGCAATGTTGCACCTGAGCAGTATTTTAACATAAAAGAAAACTGCTTGCCAAGCAAATGAATTGGGCAACCAAGGGCTTCAGGTGACTGTTCCAAGCACGGCAGCTGTGCAAACATGGGCTGACAGGAGAGTGTTTGATCTGCTGCAGAGCCCCAAGCACAGAGTGGTTCCTTTTGCTTGCTGAGAAGTTGTTACACAAGAGCATTGATAGGGGAACTGTCATTTTTCCCTGACTGCTACAACATTCAGCACTGCTGAAATACAGAAACTGTGCAGCAGGAGCTGAAACCTGTCCTTGAAACAAGACTTGACTTGACCAGGAGTGGCATTTGGCCCTATATGGCAGTTTCTATCACGCTAAAATGGGTGTGCTAAGGTGTTGGGAAAAGGAAAAGTAAGTGACGTGGGACTCCAGTAATGCTAAAATCCACCCTCATCACTGGCCAGCACAGACTCACCATGTCCTACTCGCTACCACCAGAAGGGGACAAGCCCCACAGATCCACAACTACCCCTAATGGGAAAACTCACTTTAACATTTCGGGGGAAAAAATTAAAAATCACTATATTCCATGGAATTTGGCTGGAGATTGCTTTTAACAAGCAAAGCGTTAAAGTGTGGAAGTTGATGTACAATAAGTGACTGAGCTTCCTGTACATCTCTAGTGGCTCCTGACCACCCCAGAGGCCAAAAAGCTGAAAAGCAAATTTGATGCATATTGTCACAGTTAATTAGAGGGGTAACAGTCTGCACAGATACAAGCAGAGGACCCAAGTTTTGCTGTTGCTTTGGCTGCTGATGCTAGGGGAGCATGTTAAATACCCCAGCTCTTATAAACTACATCTGAATCACTTACAGAATCATAGAATCATTACGGTTGGAAAAGATCTCTAAGATCATCAAGTGCAACCATCAAATATACCTATTCTATTCACATCTATCATATTCAACAGCAAAAACTAGGATCAGTTAGCAGAATTCTGTACAAAACCCTTTGGCAAACATGAGAGCCATTTAAGTAGGGCAGGTTCCCTCCGTAACAACTCTTTCTGAGTCAGAGTGCTACATTTGCAAGACATGACATTTAATGCTGCACCTCCATGAACAGCACGTGTCACAGATAAAATGCCACAAGAAAACACATATAATTCTGTGAAAGGCAGAACTAACAAAGTCTGAGTCTGTAAGGATTTGTAGCTTTGAGTAACCAAATGTCTTTGAGAATAGATGTTCTATTATTTCCACATTATTTCCACATGTACCCTGCAGAAAGTTTAGCCAGCAGCTTGGGGGTTACTACGCTTGATGACCAAGGAAAGTGTTTAAATCACAGCTTCTGCTATGGAGGACACCAGAAACTTACCTCTGCTCAGCTGTCTTTCCCAGTTGATGAGAATCCAAAATTTCAAAAGGTATTAGAATAGTCACACATCTTCACACAGTTGGTAATGATGTGAAAACTCATGGGAAGAAACCAGCCTGTTCCCAAGGCAAAAATGTGACTAGTCTGCTAAGAAGGGAACAGGGTGAGATGGCAAGACTCAGTACAGGGAAGGAAGCTGATGGCTATCCTGGAAAGGGCTGCCGACTGACACTGCCCAAGGGATTTTAGTGTCTTACCTCTTAGTCAGACCTTTGAAAATCAACTGGACATGTATGATGTGAAGTACCTTATCTCTACCACCTCCCTTTCTTATCCTGTAGCTTCTAAACATCCTCCAGGATGGCTATTTTACAGACAGATAATCCCCATATAGCCTCAGTGATGTCTGTATGAACAGAGTTCAGGATGACACTTCACTACTCTCCAGGCTTCCCTCCCACATGGACTTTTGGTGTGAAAAGAAGAAATGTGAGCTCCAGTTCAAGCTGGGTTTTATTCTTTTTTTGCACAGTTGGTATTTATCAGGTCTTTCTCATCCATCCACTCTCTAATATACCTTGTAAAAGGTAACTTTATAGCAGACCTTTCCTTCTCAAATAAGGAGCTACCTTGTGAGATTTTATATCTCAGATTGAAACTTTGTTTCAGGCCACTCAATAGGCATGCGTTTTATATGACAGTTTCATACTCAGCAAATAGTCTACCGACAGCACTAACCAATGGCTCCAAGCAGACACAAGAGGTGGCCCCAAACAGTTCACAAGAAGCAAGCAGGAACTGCACAGGATGGGTTTGCTTGCAGTAAAGCTGGGGGTTGGTTGATTTGATTTTCTTTTGCACACAAAAGTGAAGTTCCGGGTTGGAAGAGCATACATTCAAAAACGCTCATGCCAACATGGGGATGTACCCTTGCATTAGTATCATTCAATAGTTCAGCAACCCATGGTCAAGAAAAGGCTACCAGATTCATATTACCAAGTCAGCCACTCTCTCCTGACATGGACATCTTTGGAGACAGCCTCAGAAATAAGGCAGAAGGCTTAATGGCACTGAGATTAATTTCTACTACTTCCACACACTGTTCCCCCTGCTGCAGCCAACAAGTACATGGTACTGCAGTGGTGAGAGAGAGGAGTTTTGGTCTCCACCATGTCAGATCAGCAGTATCCCTCTCACTCACAAAGACACATGAGAATAATGTGAAAGTTAGCAAAACCTCAACTAGACACAGCAAAGAGGTGTGAACAAAACCAGGTAGATGTCAGTTGTCCTTATAAAAGGTGGATCTACAGAGCTTACAAAGCCAAAACATCTGCTTTTTCTCTCTTACTGCACTCAGACTGCTTGGTTGTTTTAAAAGTTTTATGCTTAATTTGCTTATTGTAGTGATTTATTTTTGAATATTCCCTTGCATTAGAAATTAAATAGAAGCCTTTATGAACAGAAAGACAGAAATGGCAGTAACCTGGTCTCACAGTCAGATGGCAGTTTTGACCTCCTCTGATATCTTTTGTTCCCACACACATTGCTCATCTTGGCTTGCTTGTGATGATGACTGGACAAGGGAGAACTAATTCCAGCTCAAAGCCAGATAGTTCAGTGCCCATTTGTTGATTGCCTCAGCTAAATCTCCGTGGCTGAAAGGCAAAGGAATTAACTTTGGGGTCATGTGCGGTCTCCAAATTTAACCTCTCTCCATTTCATCTTTCAGATCCTACCTATCACCTCTGTGATCTCTTGTCACTCAGGTGTGAAGACCCAGAAACCTTTCCAACAATTTCAACAGCCTTTCTTCCCCAGCACTGCATACCTTCTATCATGAATGCCAGCCTTATGACCCACATTCATAAAGTATTCTCATGAGATTTCATGGTGACAATGCCAAGTTGGAGACATTTCACAGCTGGAAACCTGAGCTCTGTAGTTAAGCAGCTGTAACACCAACTGGATGTGACAAAACCTAACCATACACACCTTTCAAGTTCCGATCCATGGCCTACCTCATGTTATACTCCCTAGCAGTGTAATCCTTCTCTTCATTTCTAATTTCTCTAGATCCTGGTCTGGCTCCTTCACTGACAGGGACATCTGCAGTCTGTGCAATGGCATGCCTTCCTGCACTTCTGCACATTAGTGCAGCTTGAAGAAGGGAGAACTGTTTGCTCTTCTTAAAAAAATAGCTTGATTCCCCCGTGGGAAGGGGATGGAGACGTATGAACCTCTTCTGGCTCCGAACATGGGTACTGTCCTCCTGAAGGTATTTTCTAGCCATCAGGCATGTTGCCACCAGAACACAGTGCTGCTGGAGTACAGCATCCAGGCCCTTTCTGAAACAGTAGCTGACTCCAGCTGTTATGCTGGGCATGCTGCTGGGTCCATCAACAGGCTTGTTGCTTCCTTGGGACAGACTGAGGTTGTGTCCTGTCCTGCTTTGCATCTGGATCACAACAGAGCTCAAAGCTGAACATCTCCATCACAGAAGCACTGGCTTTCACTAGGCATGGGTGGAACTTTCTAATCCCATGCAAATGCAATAAATGAACAGAGGCACTTTGAGAATGAAAATAAGGAATTCCTAGATTGCATATATGGACTTACATGCTGACATGTTAGTCTCAAAGGCCTGAATGTGAATGCTGCTCAGCAGCCTTCCAAGAGCAAGAAATTGAAGTTCTGGGTCTTCTATTGGAGTATCTCACAGCTCTAGAGGGAAGACCAGGACTAAAAATAACCTTATGAAATGCTTGGAATCCTACAGTATGCTCTGCACCCTATTTAAGGCAACAGGGATATCCCTGTGTCAGTGCCATTCCTGATTTCCACAAGAAGCAGACCAAGCCATCAGAATGATGGCTTCCAAGTGGTGGATACCAATTTCCAGTGTTTGAAAAGGCTTGCAAAGCTTCAGCAAAAACCTCCAGACTGTTTAATTTGAAACACATCAAAACAAATATTAATGATGAATTAATCATTAAAGGTGAAAAAGAGAAAAGTAGTGACTCCAATGAGTTATCTCAGCCAAAAACGGTGAACCATCTTTCAGTTGTTGGCAGCAGCCCTGTCTTCCCAGTGTGGAGGAGTGTGGATTTACATGTGCAGCCAGTAATTATAGCTGATTCCTACTCCCTTGCCTGGGAGATGTGAGGAGCTACATGCAGTTAAAGGTGGTGAGCAGCTTCTGGACTGCAGTTGGTTGCTCTGAAGGGGTTTCATGCAACAGCAGATGAACAAAAAGAGAGGCTTTACTTGCAAACACCTTGAGAAGCATTGCCCTAAAGAGGAAAATTAACACTTTTGGAAGGGCGAACTGGCTGCATGCAGAGCAACTACCCCATACCTTACCTCACTGAATGAGAAGCTCTTATTTTTTTAC
Organism: Picus viridis; assembly: GCA_033816785.1. Classification (NCBI taxonomy): domain Eukaryota; kingdom Metazoa; phylum Chordata; class Aves; order Piciformes; family Picidae; genus Picus; species Picus viridis. Next base: position 29,765,377 of record CM066567.1, read on the forward strand.
AGTGAATGAAGACATGAATAACTTGTGCAAAACTCTTTCTGTAGCCTCTTGGTTCTCAGGTGAGCACAGTATGTACACATATCATAGAATCAACCAGGTTGGAAAAGACCTCAGAGATTATCAAGTCCAACTTATTACCTAATACCTAACACCTCATGACTAACTAAACCATGGCTTCATATGTTCAGTTGTATCTGAAACCTGGCAGCAGACACTACACTTCTGCAAAGGCAGCTCTGCCATCCATGAAATACTCATTTGACACAGGCAGAGGGATCTTGTCTATTATCTCTTTCATTGGTGTGAATACATAGTGACAAAGGGTGAATGTTATACTACCCACACACCTGTACAGGTAAGTTACACAAAAATATGTTTTTAGATGATCATGGGATTGAAAGAAGTAACAAAACTAAGTATTTCATTCCACCATATGGGAAATAAACATAGCTATCACTCAGCAGATGTGACAGAGCTGGGACTTCCAGCTGTGGCTTATACAGGATCTTTACTTATTGGGTTACCCCAACAGCTAGTGTACATGGGTGAGGTGGAGCCATGATGATAAGGGCACGTAACAGTACAAAGGTGAAGATTATTTGTGTACTCAAAGAACAATGATGTAATCAAAAACACTCTTTGTCTCACAGCGTGAAGCCGGGATATGCACAACAATCATATCCAAAGAGGTTTAGTCCTCAAAACTCCATCTTCTCTACAAGGGAAGTGGAAAAGCAAATGGGCATTTTTTCTCCCCAGTGAGGTTGATGAGTCTGTCACAAGCTCAGCTCTGCAGATCAGGCTACCATATATTATTGCTGGACAGTCTAGAAAAGCACAAGCCTCAACAGAGTCGCATCAGCTTAAGCATGCATGCAATAATTAAAGTCCATTACAGTTCCTCGGTGCCATAATAGAGACCAACAGTTTATGTTTACCCAATTGCAGTTGTCTCCTACAGTGATGAACAACAAATACTCTCCAAAAGCAGTGAGAGATCCTATGGGCATAAAGAGGTACAATAATAATCACTCTGCTTCTAGCATGTGTGCTTTTGACTCTCGTTGAAGTCTTGATGCACTTGTGTCATTAGGGCTACTGTGCATCAGCTGTGTTTGCCTGCAACCAGCCCACATGGCTGGCCCTGGAGCCATGTGCCCAGAAAGCTGTGAGGCCCCACAGACCGGGATGCTGGAGCATAGCTCTCTGGGCAGTCCTTAGCTGGCATCTCAGGAGCAGTCTGACTCAAAGGCTTGTTCTGCTGGGGTAAGTCATGTAACAAACTCATCAGCAGCAACATACCAGAAACCCCCTCCTTTCTATGAAACTACAGGGAAGCCAGTTTATTTTGTTTATTGAGAAAGACAGAAGGATAAGTAAGAGCCTAGGCAGGTTTCCATGTTTCATCATCACTGTATTAGGACACTCCTACACAGGAGACTGCTCCCCCAGTTGCCTGTGGGAAGTGCCAATAGCCCTCGGGTGAGTCATATACACCCTACACCATAAAAGAATAAGTGGGAAAGCTCTTCACAGTGGGGGATTGAGCTCAGAGGACAACCAAACCCCTCTGTGTTCATTATGAGTTACTGTCCTCAGTTAGAGCACAGAGAAAGACAAACTCAAAGGCAGATTCGCTTTTCCTGACACTTGCGTGAGAGCAGTGGGACTGCTGGAGTCACTTCTCTACATAGCTGGTAATGACAGAGGAAATATGGCTTCAGTCCTCTGTAACCTGTCATTTTAAAGCTTAAGTGAAGACTACTGATGTTCAAGCTTCTTTTATTTTCAGTCTTCCCAGATACTAGATACAAAAATGCATCTTCTACTTCCACTGTTATTGGGCTTGCTTTGCACGTGGTCATCAGGGAAGAAGCAGAGGGATGGAAGAGAAAGAAAACTCCCAGCAACGGGCAGAATTAATCATGGCATAATTGAACTGGGTCGGGTCTTGGAATCTTTTATCAGGCAAAACTGCTGGGGTTCTCACTAGGGTGAATTCAACTTGGCAGCATCACTACAGAGTCCAAAGTAGAACTGAACATGACACACCAAGTGGCAGTGAAGTCACTTAACCAGAACACTATAATTAGCAGAATTTCATGCTAATAAGGATGCATTTGGTTGTGTATAACAGCTAATTGGTTTTTAACCAGGTGAGAGTAAGTTTGAGAAAGTTAATCTCCCCAGTTTTACAAAGGATATGATAACCGGAGTCTAATTAAAAATTAATGGTGCTTAAGTTCATTTACTCCAGCTACTTGTGTTACTATGGAACACAGGGACCTGTGTATAGCTTTCTATTTTTAGGAGAGAGAAATCTGGATTCACAAATGTCCCCAGAATGAAGAGAGACCAGTAACAGAGGAGTTTAAATGAGAAGCCAGGTCTACACTTACAGCCACTTGCCCAGTGAAAAATACTTTCATAGAATCATAGCATCAATAAGGTTGGAAAAAACCTCAGAGATCATCAGGTCCAACCTGTCACCCAACACCTCATGACTAACTAAACCATGACTTCAAGTGACACATCCAATCCCCTCTTGAACACCTCCAGTGATGGTGACTCCACCACCTCCTTGGGCAGCCCATTCCAATGGCAAATCACTCTTTCTGTGAAGAACTTTCTCTTCACCTCAAGCCTAAACTTCCCCTGGCGCAGCTTGAGACTGTGTCCTCTTGTTCTGGTGCTGGTTGTCTGGGAGAAGAGACCAACCCCCACCTGGCTACAACCTCCCTAGTTGTAGACAGCAATAAGGTCGCCCCTGAGCCTCCTCTTCTCCAGGCTAAACAACCCCAGCTCCCTCAGCCTCTCCTCATAGGGCTGTGCTTGAGGCCTCTCACCAGCCTCGTTGCCCTTCTCTGGACATGTTCAAGAGTCTCAATATCCTTCTTAAACTGACAGGCCCAGAACTGGACACAGTACTCAAGGTGTGGCCTAACCAGTGCTGAGCACAGGGGCACAATGATTTCCCTGCTCCTGCTGGCCACATTATTCCTGATACAGGCCAGGATGCCATTGGCCTTCTTGGCCACCTGGGCACACTGCTGGCTCATGTTCAGCCTACTGTCCACCGCTACCTCCAGGTCCCTTTCTGCCTGGCTGCTCTCCAGCCACTCTGATGCCAGCCTGTAGCACTGCATGGGGCTGTTTTGACCAATGTGCAGAACCCGGCACTTGGACTTGCTGAATGTCATCATGTTGGACTCTGCCCATCTGTCCAGCCTGTCAAGGTCCCTCTGCAGAGCTCTCCCACCCTCTAACAGATCAACACCTGCCCCCAGCTTTGTGTCATCTGCAAACTTATTGATGACAGACTCAATCCCCTCATCCAGATCACCAATAAAGATACTGAACAGGCTTTCAGTAGCAAATATCTCTTTTCCTATGGCATGGAAGTATAATTTTTTAAAATACCCGTTTAGTAGTCAAGGACCAGACTTCTAAAGATTATTAGATACCTTATGATGCAAGCAACTTCCTACAGTAACTAAGCATCAAAGCACTTTCAAACATCCTCCTGGGTATGTTCAGACATCTAGGTATCTTAAAAATATATCTCTAAATGGTTTCTAGAGGTGATAAAGATATGAAAGAGCTGGAAGACCAGAATGTTTCCATAGTTTTAAGCCCCTAATAACCACTGCAGATGGAATTTATGTTTTTTAATATGTCACTGCAGCACTGTCCTGCTCTAGAGCATGGAGGTTAACAATGCAAATACTCCAGACAGTAACAGGCAGAATGTTAATGTCTTAAGTAGTCATTCATGTTAAAAGACAGAAAATCCTTCATGAAAAATAAATACATGTCTAACTGTAGGAACAGTAGGATTAAAGAGCAATGCTGCACAATCACATGTGGGTTATTTTCCCGTTATTCCAGGTTTCACCATTGCCCATTTACTTTTTGTGTGTTGTGGTGAAGCAGAAATGGCAATGAAAATACTTTTAAAACATGAGTTTATAAACTTATTTCAAAGGACAATGATAACAAATTTGTAGATTCCTTGTTTTCATTTCCTGAACTAAGAAGACATCAGTACGAAAAGTGAGCTGCTCCAGGGCATTTGAGAGAATGTTTTCTAACCAACTGGCTTCTAAACTACAGTGCTATAGATTTCTAAAATTTTATGCAGCCAAGTCACACATACAAGTCACACGCAGTGACTCATTCTTTCCTAAGCAATACATCTAATTAATTCAAGGTATTTAGAATGAAAGGTAGCTATTAGATGAAGTCTAAAATAAATGGTACTAAATGCAGCCTTGGCACTGATGGACACAGGGCATCCTAGTAACATCACCCTCTCCTCTGCTGTGCTGCTCATCACAAATGATACTGATTTAATACTTTGGGGCTGTATACTTTTTAAAGTACAACTGCCAACAAAGTTTGTAGGGATGACGCTAGAGGATCCCTAATAAAAAATAATTAAAAATCCTGACTTACAATGAGTGCATCGATTCTGAGCTGTGTGGACCATCTGCTTGGGAAGAAGGCAATCTCCAGCTCAGACTTTGAAGCTACTCAATGCTTAGCTTCCCCAACAAGGAAAAAAGATTTTTAAAAAAAGAGCACCAAAGCAAGGGGTGTGATTTTATAGCATTCACTCCTGTCTGTTGTCTGCTTCACTGGAACAATGCCTTCATTTACGACACATCATGAAACAGTCATCAAACCTACCTCTTTTTTTATCATTACCTCAGCTTTATGTGGGTCAATAAATCCAATCTCTTGTCACAAATTGCAAGTGTATTATTGCTTCATAGATACTGAGCACAATAAGTAAAAGCTGCTGGGAAAGTAATCGGTGATGTGATTAGCATCACAAACTTAAGAGGTTAGAAGATTATTTCCAGATGAATGTATACATTCTCATGGGCCTTATCATCTGTGATCTGGTGATGTCTCAAGAGCTGGATTTGGAATAAAATTTACAGAACATTCCCATTCCAAATGCAACACAAATACAGGCACAGATGTTCCTATACAATTCCTAATTTGTGTCTACGCTTAAAATCTAGAACTGCACAGGTCCATGTTAATTATGTATCTTATGACATTTCACACTGTACTGAGTAATGCCCCTTGAAATTTAACTCCAAATTGTATTGGGGCTGCATCATGAGAGGCATCCCATCCTGGTCTTTTCACCCTGATTTATTGCTACATCCACCTAGTAATACTTCAGCTTGTATATTACTGCATTAGCATGTTACTCTCTGTTTTGGTGGGACTTTAAAATAACAACTTATTTGATACAAATAATTATTTCTTCCAGTCAGAAGGACATTTGTGTGTTTTCAACAGGACCATAAGAGAAAGGAACCTTCCTGCTGAGTTAATGCTTTCCATTAGCCTCCTATCTTCCAACATTTTGCATTATGAAATCATGACCTTCAAATTAAGCATAAGGAAAAAATCTACTGTGCTGGTTTTGACTGGGATAGAGTTAATTTTCTTCATAGTAGCTACTATGGGTCTCTGTTTTGGATATACAAGGATATTTCAGCTGCTGCTGAGCAGTGCTTACACAGAGTGTAAGCTTTTTCTGCTCCTTAAGCCACTATCCCACCACACCCAACTAGAGACTAGACTGGGAATGCACAAGAAGTTGGGAAGGGACAAGCTGGGAAAGCTGACCCCAACTAACCAAAGGGATATTCCATATCATAAGATATCATGCTCAGCATACAAAGCAGTAGGAATAAGGAGGAAATCGGGAGGAGACATTCAGAGTTATGGTGGGTTTGCTTTACCTATTTAAATGTCTTTATCTCAGCCAGTGAATTTTCTTACTTTTACCCTTCCAATTTTCTATCCCATCCCATCAGAGTAGGAAGTGAGTAAGCAGTTGTGTGGGGCTTAGTTGCCAGATGGGGTTAAACTACAAGAGGTGCATTTCTCCCAACTCATCTAGCTCTGAAGTGTGACTGGAAACATTGTTCTCACACTTTTAATCAAATCCACCTTTGAGCTAGGATCAAAAATGAAAGCTCTCAAAGTCAATGGAATTTGTTTAAGAAGTTATGAGCATTTCAAAGAGAGCCAGAGTTAGCAGGGAAACATGTTCAGGCTTCAAGCTGGCACAAGCTACCAGCAAACATTATGAAAAATACTTTGGAAATATTTAGAGCAAAAAAAAAAAAAATCAAATCATGAATTCACATTTCCAAAATACATTTAGGCTCCAATGTGTGACTTCATGCCAACTAAGAGGCACATGGAGAGGCACGAACTTACTGTCAACAAACCAGTCAGAAACCTCCACAGATACCAGACACCAAGGAATGTCTCTTTGTCACTTTATATATCTCTCTGAAAGATATAACTGAGTGGAACTGGCTGGTTGGAATGGGCAAAAAAAAATGTCAGTTCTTACTCCAAGGACATACATCTGTAGATATCCAAACCTTGTGTCCTTATTCACACCAGATGACACAAGCATGAACAAAGCAAGGCAGCTGCAGACTTCCCAAGGCACATACAGGCTTTCAGCAGCCTGGAACTAGGTCTGTAGCACCAATAAAGTCATATAGTCATCATTCCATGTGCAAAATCTGCTGAGCAATTAATATTGCATCAGTCATGCATGCGTTTAACTCAGACACAATTCGCTGTTATAGTTTTGATTAATACAGGCTGTTGAATCATGCTTTACAAACTTCATACCAGATACAGGTGGGACAGGTAAGATTCTGTTTCGAACATGTCATTCTGCTCTTGACAGGCATAAATACACTTCTGAGTAAATAATCAGTCATCAAATCTCACAGCCCTTAATCACTCAGCATGAATGGTTAAAACACTTCAAATTAATCTTGCATTAGTCTAATTGTTACTTAGTTCCTCCTGTTTTTTCCTCCATTTGGGGGTTTGTTTTTATATCTTATTTTCTCCTGGTTTCAGCTGTGTCCTCTCCATCCATTTAGCCTTTTCCAGAAGCCCACCCAAAGATAAAAAGCTCTCTTCTCTCTAAGCAGGCTGTTCTGAATCTCTGTGGCTCTTGTTTGTGCCAGCCACACTGTGTAACAACAGCAGGTCACATACAGTTTCCAAAGGCTTGTGCTTCAATTTCTGTTGTCTGTGCCACCCTGTTCAGAGGAGCAATCAGGTATAAGAGAAAGGGAAAGGAAGACTCCCAAACATGCATGTTTCTGTTACTGCAATCTCCTCTCTGCCTTTGTCATTCACTCAAATTGCTGCAAAGCACATTTCCTAGTCCATGGTTTTGGCTGTGCACATCTATGTGCTGTCCATTGGCTCTTACACCATATACTCCCCAGAACATAACACATTCATCTCCATCTTTTAGGACCTTCTTCACCTATCTCCATCTTACCTATGACACCAAATACTTATTTCTAACCTCCAACAAGCTGGCAATGCTCACCCTGAAAAGAAACAGATTTTCAAAGGAGCTGCCTGTTACAGGCACTGGATGCCCACATATTTTGGAGCTGATCCTTATCTTTGGGGGGACTATCACCAAAGTCTTCCTCACAACATTTCTAGGTGCCCAAAATCCTCTCCTAAAGATGACAAGAGGTATTGGCCAGTGTTGTATGTCCCTACCAATGGCGGGGGGAGGGGATGGAAATAGATGAGCTTAAAGGCCACTTCCAACCCAAACTATACCATGATTCTAATGACCTTCCTTTGCTTTGTCACAGGACAAAGCAAAACAAACATTTCCCTGCTCCAAGCCCCAACCAGGTTATGACACTATAGTGTGGTTGTCTTCTGTCCCTTGTTTTCCACACTTCCAGTGCCACTTTTGTTGGGAGGGGGTGTAAGCAATTAAACCAAGGAGAGTTTGTTTGCCCCAGTGGCAAGCAGGAAAGCCACCCAGCAGTGGGACTTCTATGCTGCCAGGTGTCTTATCACCTAGCCACAAATCCCCACTAAAAAGGGGAGTGTACAAGCACAAGAAGCAAACTCCTCACAGCTGGATACCCATCTCCAGAAAGGGCTGCAGGGACTGGCTCCAGGATGAAGAGAGGCAAGTAACGTACTGCCCAAAGGTAGGTCTCTGAGCTCCAAAGAGGGACAGGAGCTCAGGCATTGCCCTTGCCCACAACTAGGCAAATCTCCATTTTGACTTTCTAGAGGACTATTCTCAGGCTCCCAGCTCGCTTTGTAGATCATTTCCACAGGCCCTGGATTATGTCAAGGCAGTTTGCATTTTATCCTGCCTCTCAAAGTTTCCTTTTCCTTTCAAATAACAATATTACATTTTGAAGGTGGAACTTGGCTGAAGAACTCTGCAGATAACCAACCTCCATCTCTTTTTTGCCAGAACAATAGTCCTCTTGGGAAGATGAACACAGATGCCTAAGGGTCCAAAGGAACTCAACTTTCATTAATTCAAGTATAAATGGCCCTTGAAAGTGGAAAAAATTCACCAAGGGAAGGAACTAGAGGCCTGGGAATGAACTGAGAGCTCTCTCAGCACCCATTGAGAGGGATATGCCATCTGGGAACAGGGCCTAAGCAGAGCAGCCTGAGGATATGCTGACTCTGCAATCTGCAAGCACTGCTCCTCTCCCCTGCAGAAACCCTGAGGAAGGAGTTTGCCTTCTGAAAATAACTGTCAGCTGTCTCCCAGGATGAATCTACCACTGCGCAAGATGCTTCCTAGTTCCAGAGTTCACCCATGTACATGTCTGCTGAGGACATTAGCTATGAAAAGCGTTTTGAAAGGTGGTTAGTAAAAGCTAGAACACAATTCTCTGGCAAATGCTGCTAACCCCCTTCCAAGACTAAATTGTGTCCTTGCTTTCTTGATTATCCAGTTCAACCACAAAAAAAGAAAAAAAAAAAATTTAAAAGACCTTTCAAGCAAAGAAATCTAAAATTAGCTACCAAAAATCAAGCAGATGCATGTATGAACTGTATTTTATATCCCCAAAGGCAAGGTGATTAACACCTCCACTAAGTTTACCATAGACCTGGCAATTCTTAATCCAGTTGATGCATTTCACAGACATCATGGCGATGCTTTGCAGTACAACAGGACAGATGTGTGTACACCTTCTCTGCTCAGTGCAGCCCCTTGACTACATTAATCCTCCATTTCAAACAGGATTTACTTTTCATCATTTTATAAATGGGATGAGTGGTGTTGTGTGGATGAAGTATTCATCCACAGCAGGGAGTGAAGCCAGCAAATGAAATTAAAAGGCCATTTTCTTGACTGAGCTTCAAATCATGGTCCAGAATTGATGTAGAAGTGCCTACTTCCCTGTCCCTCAGCACAACTATTCCTTCCCAACTATCTTGAGAAATCTCATCCATGACCTGATTTGTTTTTAATACTCATGAATTGCTAATGCAGAGACCCATAATTTCCTCTTGAAACAGGAACTGTTAGACATTTGACAACATTAATTCATTTTGAAGACTAAAAGATATTTTAAACTTAAATAACTTCTAAGGATATAGTATGACTAAATACATTGTTTGACAGAGGATCCTTCCCATGCATAGTGCCAGCGATGATACCACCTTTCATCCAATGGATCCATGGCTCATGTGAACCTGGTAAGATAATACAACAGCTGCTTTCAGGCTTTTGTTCAGAAAATATCTCATTGCTTCTCACAATTGTGAGTTTCTTCAGCATCCCACTGTCACTGTTTGCAAGCTGCTCATGCTAATAGCTTATTAGATTCAGTTAGATTCTAATTCAGAAACAACCTTGTTTAAGAAAAAAATTAAACCAATGTAAAACTAATGTAAGGAAGAGATGTAGAGCCTAATTATCCAAACAAGTTATGCTATTTGCTAATTTAAAAGGAAGGTGACCCAGTGTTTCCTCATTGTACCAATTATTGTTTGTTTAACTAAAGGTCAGGTGAAATACTAAAAAATATGTTATCTCAGTCACTACAATGGCAGATTACAGGGCTGTGAATTTACTCCATTTCAGAATAAATAATGTTGACATCCAGAGCACTTTGCTGAGCACTTCTTTCACTTCTCCCACCTCTCTCAGGGCTGAGGACTAAACCCTTTAGGCCCCATGACTCTAAGGGGCACACTCCATGATTTCCTGGCACCTTCACACAGATGGCACCACTAGGCTTTATTCTGTAGCCAATGATTATAGGCAAAACCCCTCACCATTTATTTCCCCAAAGGTCATTGCTAAACACGAGAAAGGCTAACGCCTGGATCTAACCCATCTAGAGGACCTCCCTCCTAGCACCTCTCTCTCATAGATTTCTAGACATACTTCCCCAACCAGTTTGTCCCTTCCACCATCAAAGCCAGGACTGTCAGGTCTGTAGTGGCCTCTTGGCTTCTCATTTTAATCTGAGAAATCTTAAGGTCTGCAAATCTATTAAGAGTAAGGGAACCCATATTTCTTCACCAAGAGCTCCCTCTGGAGCCTGACCTCCCTCCCTCAGCCTGACCTCAGTGCCAGGGAAAGTGATGGAACAGATTATCCTGGCGGCAATAACTGCACACCTGCAGGATGGCCAAGGGCTCAGGTCCAGCCAACATGGATTTAGGAAGGGCAGGTCCTGCCTCTCCAACCTGATCTCCTTCTATGATCAGGTGACCCGTCTGGTGGATGTGGGGAGGCCTGTGGATGTGGTCTACCTGGACTTCAGCAAGGCCTTTGACACCGTCCCCCACAGTAAACTGCTGGCTAAGTTGTCAGCTCATGGTTTGGACAGTAACACTCTGCGCTGGGTTAGGAACTGGCTGGAGGGCCGAGCCCAGAGAGTGGTGGTGAATGGTGCCACATCCAGCTGGCGGCCTGTCACTAGTGGTGTGCCCCAAGGATCAGTGCTGGGCCCCATCCTCTTTAACATCTTCATTGATGATATGGATGAGGGAATTGAGTCAGTCATCAGCAAGTTTGCAGATGACACCAAGTTGGGAATAGATGTTAGTCAGTTAGAGGGTAGAAAGGCTCTGCAGAGGGACCTCGACTGACTGGACAGATGGGCGGAGTCCAATGGGATGACATTCAACAAGTCCAAGTGCTGGGTGTTGCACTTTGGCCACAGCAACCCCATGCAGAGCTACAGGCTGGGGTCAGAGTGGCTGGAGAGCTGCCAAACAGAGAGGGACCTGGGGGTGCTGATCGACACCCGCCTAAACATGAGCCAGCAGTGTGCCCAGGTGGCCAAGAGGGCCAATGGCATCCTGGCCTGTATTAAGAATAGTGTGGCCAGCAGGAGCAGGGAGGTCATTGTGCCCCTGTACTCTGCACTGGTTAGGCCACACCTTGAGTACTGTGTCCAGTTCTGGGCCCCTCAGTTTAAGAAGGACATCGAGACACTTGAACGTGTCCAGAGGAGGGCAACAAGGATGGTGAGAGGCCTTGAGCACAAGCCCTATGAGGAGAGGCTGAGGGAGCTGGGGCTGTTTAGCCTGGAGAAGAGAAGGACCAGGGGTGACCTCATTGCCCTCTACAACTACCTGAAGGGTGGTTGTGGACAGGAGGGGGTTGGTCTCTTCTCCCAGGCAACCAGCACCAGAACAAGGGGACACAGTCTCAAGCTGTGCCAGGGGAGGTTTAGACTCGAGGTGAGGAGGAAGTTCTTCACTGAGCGAGTCATTCGTCATTGGAATGGGCTGCCCGGGGAGGTGGTGGAGTCGCCGTCCCTGGAGGTGTTCAAGAGGAGACTGGACATGGCACTTGGTGCCATGGTCTAGTTGTGAGGTCTGTTGGGACGGGTTGGACTTGATGATCCTTGGGGTCTCTTCCAACCTTGGTTATACTGTGATACTGTGATACTGTGATACTCTGCTCCCTGATTATTCAAGGACAGTACTTTATCTTTGCCATTGTTTTGTGGTCTAATTACTTCCTTTCTGAGACCTTAATTTAATTTATCTCCTTTGAGTCAGACAGGATCATACCAAATATGTAAACTCAGCTGTGCATGATAGTCACAGAAACAGCAGCTACATCTCTCAGTCTGCACACAATTCTTGCTGTATCATGAACAATTTCACTTAGAAAAAGAAATGTTTGTTAAAATCTCCATTTATTGCCCTGACAGCACATGCAGCATTTTATTGTGCAAATTCAAGTTATTGCTAGCTGAAGCTTGCTACAGTTCACTCTGATGAAACTCAAGTATTTTTGGATGAAGAATAAATAAGCATCTCGGAAGAGTCTGAACAAAGAAGCCTTTGACTGAATTCTAATGAAAGGAAATTGTTTAAACAAGTGTTTGTTTTTCTTAAATTTAATCAGGGTTCTGGTCATGAACTGTACTGATCCATGAAGTGTAGTATCACTAAATTTCCCCCTCCCCCTCCCCCTTTTAAATTCTTGATATTCCTTTGCTCTTTGCTGAGTATCTGCCTGGGTATTATCTCAAGCGTTGGTGCATGTGCCCTATTCCCAGCCACATTGCTGTGACATGTGGCTGCAGGCGGTGGTGATATTACACGTGTTTTGTTGAAACATGGAACAATCAGATGACAGGGTCTTCTGATGAAATCTTTATTCTCTCTGTGTTACTAATATGGACTGCAGAGATCTTGAGTGTTGGGATGTTTTCTAACAGGTTGCTTTTTTCCAGGCATGTGGCTTTCCTGCTGGAGTGTGAGAAAGGGGTTTTATAATACACAAAGTGCATTAACAGAAATTACAGAGAATTTTCATACAAATAAGAAGGAAATAACCTCAGCCTGGATAACTGGAAGGCAATTTCATTTAATAAGGCAGACATTTTTTGATTAAATACTGTCAGTTTTGGTTTGCTTTTAAGTGAAATCATAAAGAGCTTTAATTCTTAGAGACAAATAATACAGAGTAATTATACAGCCATAATTTCCAATATGCTGCATAGGAGACCTAACTTCTTTAGTCAACACCTGGATTAAAAAAAGCAAACTCAAGTTGAAGTTGCTGTCATTATTATCCCTTTCAGAGGGGAGCAAAGAATGATGCTGCCCAGGGCCTGTAACTCACGCAGCATTACTGCCAGTGGCATGGTAAAGGCAGGGGATGGCAGCTTCAGAGGGACACACAGAAGTGTTCAACAAATGCCAGCTTGTCTAGTGGTTTATCATTAAAACCAAATTGGATTAATTTCCTTTTCACTCTGCAGAACTCAGATCAGCTGATTTCTAAATAAATATGCCATCTTTGAGGCCAATTAAATTTTGCAGGCTATGATGAAGGGAAGAAGAGAGGATCAAATGCTGGGCTTCTTAATGCAAGTTGACTGCAATCTTAATCACTAAGAGATTTTGGCTTTGTGCACTCCTCAATATGCAACTCTCTGATGTCTGTGTGCTCTGGAACACTACCCCACCCCCCGTATCCCATGTGTGGCTGTTATGAGCCTATTACAACCCTTCCTGAAGAGATGGACTTCTAGTTTAGGCTATACCGCCTTCTGTCTTTGCTACAGGAGAGGCCTCTTTAGTCCCCAGCTGACATTACAAGCACTCACCTGTTAAAATATGCATGGGAAAAAGCAAATAATAAAAGCACAAAAAACAAAGCAGAGGCCAACTAATGAGATAAAGATCTTTTTGGCAATTTGGACAGACACTGATACCCACGATAACAATCTTCCCTAGGGAATATCACATCCAAGATCTTACCGAATTTGGGGCAAGTGAAGCAGCACACCAAGGATAAAGACAAGTCATTACAACCTCAAGACATTTTATTCACTCCAGTACCAGTTTGACATGTGTCCCACCCTACACAATTATTTGCTACTGCTTCTTCCTATGTGAGATCACCTTTAAAAGAGTCATTAAGGAATGCGTTTGTTTAGAAGAACAGAAATTACTGCTTTGCTTCAGGGCCTGCTTAGCATGTCGGGTTATCCTGGAACCACACCTGGCTACCAGGATAAAATCATCAAGTGAAAAATATATGGTCCGTGTACAGTTTCATACAGAACATAACACTTCCCTCCAACAGGGCTCACACATCATTTAGTGGTTAACACATTCACCAGAAGGAAAAAGCTCAAACAACCATCAGTGCTTAACCATGTGAAGGCAGGCATTCTACTGCAGTGATGTCTTGAGTGAGGTGGGACCATTTTTGTTCCTAGAATAGAACAAAAGACTTGATCACCACCTTAACACCTGGTGAGCATATTTGTCTTGCCCATTTCCAACCAAAGAGCTCACAAAGGAATTGGGCTTGCTGCCTGTTTTCATTCTCATCATGTGTGCTGCATCACACCACAATATTCAACCTGTGCCTGCCTCCTGATCCATAGGGCATTCAAGAACAGTACTCATGTAAAAAACTCTCACACTGAGTCGAGCTTATGCTGTGCCAAGGAGCATCCACCTTTCTACTAGACTCAGATATTTCAGCAGTAACAGTCAGATACAGAAGGTTTAACAGACTCAGAAGGAAGGAAGAAAAGATATCTCAATGGCTCTGGAACAGCTTCCTGAAGGAGAGCAGAAGGGGACACAGTACATGTTGAGAGAACATTTTGTTTTTCTGCAGGAATTACTCTTAAAGGACTTCAGTCCAAGATGGGCCCTTAAGCAACACCACAAGTTCTGCTGAAAGAGCTGTTTCTTCATGAATGCTTTTCCCACAGACCTTAAGAAAACCCTTCCACCTCTTCACAGGCCAAGGAGGATTTCTTTGTACTTCATTGTTTGCAGTGTTGCAAATGCAGTGTCAAAATCCTTTGGGGCTAACGGATGTATGCTCAAATGGGTTTATAATATGGTCTATGCACAATGCACATCACATCAATGACAGCTTGCATGTAGCCTTTCTACTCATAGCAGACAAGTCAATTGTGTGAGGAATCCCTTTAAATCCAGCCAGCAAAAATACTACAGTTCTTCTTGGGACAACCACTGAAACAATTTGGTTTAGAGCAGAATTACCAGCCAAAGCCTGGATAAGAAGGTGTTAATGTATCTGGTGGGGAGTGACAGCACTGAAATGGCTTAGCCTTTCCTAAGTCAGAAATACCACACACAAATTACAGAAATCACAGTGTTGTCTGTTGGTGAAGTACATGTCCTCAGGGCGTTCTTTTCAAGCAGACTGCACCATGGTAAAGGTCAGCATCGTTTACAGACAAATCTATTTTGTAATACATGGTGCACACTGTGCTCTCTCTGAGACAAGTTACACACAAAACCACCTTTCTCAGATTGACACAAATCCTCGTGGGCATCTCGCTGCAGAACAAAGAGGAACAGGAAGCACTGGTTCAAGCAGAAGATTGCCATCCTTGCATCATACACTTCAGGCAAGGCAGATCTGGGTTAGTCCATGGTGCAAGCACCTGAAAACTCATTCCTCAGCATCTCTGAGTGCTTATCAATCTCTGATTTTGTTTTGAGTGAGACAATAAACACTGAGGAGGTTCACACCCTTGTCCATGCACTTTCCTATCTTTTCCCAACCATGACTATGGGCAGCGTCTGGCCTTGATTCTCAACCACAAGGATCCATCCACCTCTAATGACATTTGAAAACTACTTCAAGTGCAAGGACAATCTGAAACACAATTTCACTTAGCTTTTTAGAGCTTCTAGAGCTTACCTAGCTTTTAGAGCTACCACTATCTATGAAATACTAAAGGTGAATTAGAAAGAGCTGCAAGTTTGCAAGAGGGTTCACAGTTCCCATTATCATTCCTAGCACTTGTTCTCATGGGCAGTTTCAACCTGCCTGATACCTGCTGGGAACTCAACACAGCAGAGAGAAGGCAGTCTAGGAGGTTCTTAAGAGTGTATGGAGGATAGCTTCTTATCCTAGGTGCTGCGTGAGCCTACCAGGGGTAATGCTCTGCTTGACCTCCTCTTTACAAATAGGGAAGGGCTGGTGGGAGATGTGGTGGTTGGAGGCTGTCTGGGGTCCAGTGACCACGAAATGACTGAATTTTCAATATGCAGTCAAGCTAAGAGGGGCAGCAACAAAACCTCCACTCTGGACTTCTGGAGGGCAGACTTCAGGTTACTCAAAGAGCTAACTCAGAAGGTTCCTTGGAAAACAGCTCTTAAAAACAAAGGGTTCCAGGAAGGCTGGACCTACTTCAAGAAAGAACCCTTGAAGGCACAGGAACAGGCTGTGCCAAAGTGCTGGAAGATGAGCTGCCGCAGCGGATGACCAGCCTGGATGGGCAATAAGATTCTAAAGGAATTAAGGGGAAAAAAGAGGGTGTATCATCTTTGGAAGAAAGGTGAGGTAATCCATAGAATGTTTAAGGATGTTGCTAGGTCATGTAGGAAAAAAAAATTAGGGAGGCAAAAACACATTCAGAGCACAGGGCACTGCTGTAAAGGACTACAAAAAATCCTTCTATAAATATGTTAATAGCAAGAGGAGGGGCAAAGACAACCTGCACTCCTTGGTAGACACAGATGGAAACATGGTAGCAAAAGATGAGGAAAAGGCAGAAGTACTTAACAGCTTCTTTGCCTCAAATTTTAATAGCAGGATAGGTTGCCCTCTAGACAACTGGCCTCCTGAGCTGGCAGATGGAGTCAGGGAGCAGTATAGTTCCCCTGTGATCCAGGAAGGAATAGTTAGAGATCTCCTTAGCTGCTTGGATCCCCACACGTCCATGGGACCAGATGGGATCCATGCTAGGGTGCTGAGAGAGCTGGCAGATAAGCTGCCCAAGCTGATCTCCATCATTTTTCAGCAGTCCTGGCTCAATGGAGAGGTCCCAGAAGACTGGAAGCTGGCCAACGTGGTGCCCAGCCACAAGAAGGGCCGGTTGGATGAGCCAGGGAATTACAGACCTGTCAGCCTGACCTCAGTGCCAGGCAAGACTATGGAACAGGTCATCTTGAGTGCAATCACACAGCACTTACAGGATGGCCAAGGGATCAAGCCTGGCCAGGATGGATTTAGGAAGGGCAGGTCCTGCCTCACCAACCTGTTTTCCTTCTATGATCAGGTGACTGCCTGGTAGATGGCGGGGAAGGCTGTGGATGTGGTCTACCTGGACTTCAGCAAGGCCTTTGACACTGTTCCCCACAGCAAACTCCTGGCCAAGCTGTCAGCCCATGGCTTGGACAGCAGCACTCTGTGCTGGGTTAGGAACTGGCTGGAGGGCTGAGCCCAGAGAGTGGTGGTGAATGGTGCCACATCCAGCTGGCAGCCAGTCACTAGTGGTGTCCCCCAGGGATCAGTGCTGGGCCCCATGCTCTTTAATATCTTCATTGATGATCTAGATGAGGGCACTGACTCCATCATCAGTACATTTGCAGATGACACCTAGCTGGGGGCAGATGTTGATCTGTTAGAGGGTCGGAGAGCTCTGCAGAGGGACCTTGACAGGCTGGACAGATGGGCAGAGTCCAACGGTATGAGATTTAACACATCTAAGTGCTGGGTTATGCACTTTAGCTACAACAACCCCATGCAGCGCTACAGGCTGGGGTTAGAGTGGCTGGAGAGCAGCCAGGCAGAAAGGGACCTGTGGGTGCTGGTTGATAGTAGGCTGAACATGAGCCAGCAGTGTGCCCAGGTCAGTGGCCAAGAAGGCCAATGGTACCCTGGCTTGTATCAAGAACAGTGTAGCCAGCAGGAGCAGGGAAGTCATTCTACCCCTGTACACAGCACTGGTTAGGCCACACCTTGAGTCTCATGTCCAGTTCTGGGCCCCTCAGTTTAGGAAAGATGTTGACTTGCTGGAACATGTCCAGAGAAAGGCAACAAAGTTGGTGAGGGGTTTGGAGCACAAGCCCTATGAGGAGAGGCTGAGGGAGCTGGGGTTGCTTAGGCTGGAGGAGAGGAGGCTCAGGGGAGACCTTCTTGCTGTCTACAACTACCTGAACGGAGGTTGTAGACAGGTGGGGGCTGGTCTCTTCTCCCAGACAACCAGCACCAGAACAAGAAGGCACAGCCTCAAGCTGTGCCAGGGGAGGTTTAGACTGGATTTTAGGAAGAAATTCTTCATAGAGAGAGTGATTGGCCATTGGAATGGGCTGCCCAGGAGGTGGTGGAGTCACCATCATTGGAGGTGTTCAGGAGGAGACTTGATAGGGTGCTTGGTGCCATGATTTAGTTGATTAGATGGTGTTGGGTGATAGGTTGGATGCGATGATCTTGAAGGTCTCTTCCAACCTGGTTTATTCTATTCCATTCGAGAACACTTTCATTTGTATTTCCGTTTTGAGTAGCACAAAAAATGCATCAGAATTTAATTGTTTAGGGATCAATCTCAGTAAGACTTTTCTTCTCAAATATTCTCATCTTTATCGCATACCTTCTCCTATTCCACCTTTCTCCTGCATTACTCAATCACAAAAGCATCCATGTCTCCAAGTGTCATGTTTAAATATATATTTTATTTAGGGTAATATGTGTGTGTTATCCCTCCTAGGGAAGCATGCATTACTAGAAGTGCAATGATCCCAGGCAAGGAGCATGTTTGCTGTGTTATATAGGACATGTAAGTTCTGTTGGCAGAGCAATGGAAAAGCTTCTGGTCCCACCATAGCAGACCCCATGCAGCTTCTCTAATCAGTAGCATAATTCCTCAACATCATCAACAGTAAAGAGGAAAAACTGGGGGGGGAGGGGGAGGGCAAGTGTTTACAAAACAGTAAGACCAACTGCTCATGATGCTCCACTTTATTTTTAATACAAGGAAAACCACAGCACTGCAAATCAGTTTTTAATTGACTGCTTTCTCCCAGCAATACTTTTGGCTATGTGTAACAGTGCCAACTGCTGATATTTATATAACTCAGAAATGGTTACCATTTTGCTTCAAAAATGTTATTTCAGTGGAGCTCTGTCACCACCAAACAAACTCTGGGGTACATGTGGCTTCAGAAGGAAGTTTGGGGGAAAGATGCTCTTTTAGCATCCTCAAATTAAATGTTTAGTCTGAAAAAGACTCAGAATAATCCTATTTTCTGAGCTTCTTCCTCCACATTGGAGAAGGAAAACATAAACAGGACCAAGAACCAAAACAGACACCAACATTGTCAGTGACACCAACATCCTATAATACCATCTTCTCCCTTGTAGAGTAGCCATAGCATAGGAAGAGGCAAAGACTGGCTGAGATTCCTGAAAGGCTGATGAAAAATGCTGTGAGCTCAAGTACTTAACAGGAAAAAAATGTTAATAAATAGGTATTTCTGGAAAACTGTATGCAATACTAACTCTTTCCCAGCTAGAGTCCTTCCTAACTCATTCCCTACTGGAGGCATCCAGCATGGCTCCTCTGTATTAGTTTAAACTGCCATAGTTAGCTGCTGGTTTTCCCGTGGTTTGGGTTTTTTTAAAAGTATCTTTTCACTTCTCCATGTTTCAGAGGCATGGTTTCCACAGTGGGAAGCACAGTCCCCGTGGAATCTGTGGGCTTCACAGGGTCTGCAAAGGATAGCAAAAAAAGTAAATCCATCATGCATGATTTTCAAATTAAATTGCTGCCCAGAAGCTGACCCTGAACTGTAAAAAAATAAAGTACCTGCCTATTCAAATTATTATAAAGCTATTTCCAGAGTAAGCTCTTGGGTTTATGCTCTTTCATCTTCCTAAAAACAAGCAACAATGCCCCCCAACACTCAGGAAGCTGATTCCTCTACCAAACCCCCTCCTTTCACACCATTTCAGATATTTCATGTCCTTGGCTATCTGTCTCTGCTGTGTCTCACACCCATAGCGTCAGCGTGCTCTTAAAATCAGCTCTTCCTACTTCCCAGTTAACCAAGCCTCACAAGGGCACTTAATAAATCACTAGGGTTATTACCAAATCCAGTGTTCTTTTCAGAACAACCACACACTGAAACTAAGTATTTTCTTCTCCTTCTATGGTCCCATAAATCACTACATGCCAGGAGAACACTTCTAGCTACAATGTGCACATGAGGAATGAGTGAAATATTCTCCATGTGCCAAAGTGTGTCTCTAAGGAAGAGCCCCACCTAACTCTGCTTAAGAAAAAGCAGAGAAATTACACAAGACAAGTACCTACACAGGCAGAAAATTAAAGAAACATCCATTTTTTCAATATCTCAAGAAAGACATCCACAAGTAAATAGAAGGTAAACCCGGACAAAATCTCAGACAAATGGCAATAATAGAGTATTTTTTGGAAGGAGTGTAGGAGATGTTTTTTTGCTATGGACTGTGGGCCATTTTTTCATGTATAGCAACTCAGGAGGCACTGGAAACCAGGAAAGGAGCATGTCTGCTATGTATAAAGCCCTGAGTCCACATTGCATGACTACTCAAGACAAAGCCCATCAACTCTCATGGGTGACATCAGTTTCGGCTTTCTTTCCACTTCTGCTTCGGTCTGAGATTCTCAAGGGAGCCTCGAAGAGTCATGTAACCAAGTTCAATGAGTTTGAATTTTCCTATTGACCAGAATAGCATGAGATCACATTACTCAAGTCTATTTGTTAACGATGAGCACTAGTTTACCCATGCTGATGCCACATGGCTTGGACGTACGTTTTGCACACCATAAATGGCAAGGATGATGCCTTCAACACAAACACTGTGGGACATGCAGCAGCTTCACTCAACGCCAGTTTTTTCACAAGTCCATAAAAGACAGAAGGAAAACTTTCAAACTTCACCAAGGTTTTCAACTTCCTTCCCATCAATCCACTTGTAGCACCACAAGCAGACAGCCATCACTATCACAGTAGCAATTTTATCTCCAAACAGGGACGAACTGGTATCTCTCTCTCTAAATGTCAATAAAGCTGCATCTTTGTGGGTCATGCCATATCCACATTCTTGTTATGACCCACATGAGAGAACATTTACAAAATAATGAAAAAGCCTTTTCAGGTTTGGTTAGAAATCCCCTATTATGTCTTTGAAGAGTAAAGTTGTGAACAGTCACTGTTTTCTGTTCTAATTACCATGCTTACAGCAGACACAGGAGTGAATAGATTGTTTTGCTCTGGAGAGATACTTCTTGACAAAATGTATTATGCCAAATATTGCTGCTGCATGTAGACTCTTCTGGTTTTGGTAGAGATGAAAAAGTCTTAAACAGCTGAAAAACACCCCATGCTGATGGGTGTTTTCCAAACAAGTCTTCTGGCATGAGTTAACTATTGCACTTGGTGTCCAGACCACCAAGGTCTAAATCTGTTCCAGTTGCCTTCAGGGAATTGCTGCTTAGCTGAGGCTATAAAGATATGTATGTGTGAGTCCAAAAGGTTCCACTTTAATCCCTGGTGCGTCAGTCAAGACAGGGGATATGGCAAAGGTATGAAGATATTTGAAGCAGGCTGTTATTCTATTTGGTGGGAATCAGATGGATTATATATAGAAATTTTGGACTAATTTCAGAAAGAGTCATGGCTGGTCTATAAAACCGTATCTGGTACTCTTCACTGCTATGCATTTGTCAGTTGGTTTTGATTCAGTATAGAACTATAATACAAATTAAATTACTTGCTAAAGCTTCTTAACATCCCTTCTCAAATTATTGACCAAATTTTCAAGATGAAGAAAGCAATTCTGCTATTTATGTTTTTAAATGCCTTCAAAAGAGAAAGTGCTGTCTCTAAGAAAGTTTGAATTCGTCTCTATCTACTCTCTTGGAACAAACGGAAAAGGGCAAGTAAAGGAGACAATAACATTCCTGCTTAGTGTAATGCTCCATAATTTTAATTTGATAAGGTATCTGGCAAAGTAAAAGGTAGATGTCACATATTCTTAGGGAAATTCACAGTCTGCTTACTAATACAAATTGCCAATATTGAAACTAACTCAGAAGTTTCTGCACTTAGAGAGATTTAAGAACTGAGCGATACAGGCAGATATCTCTGATAGTCAGAGAAATAGAAAAATGGGTGCAATCAAGGAAAATATTAAGCTTTACTTTGAAAACTTATTTGACTAATGGGTTTCAAGTCCTATAGCTACAGAAGCACAGACTCCTACATGGTCTCTCTTGATTCAGAATAAAACCAATCTCTTCTGATTAAGCCAATGCCTTACAAATATAAGGCACAATGTAAAAATTATAGTTTCTGATTTTAAGAAGACAAATCAAAGTTTAATTTGGAACAAAACCGTCATCACCCTTTCCTTGGTCAGAGTGAGAAATAATGGCTGTCCACAGACTAATTCAGCATCTTGTATGTCTGTCTTGGTTAAAAACCAATGTCCATAACAAGAAATCTATTTTTTTTTCTTGAAAACTCCTACTGAACACAGTGTTGTATGAGTAAGCATTACAAGAGTGAATCAATACGTGCTACAGATGACAACTATAGATTTGGTTGGCCAAATACTAATTAATTTATGCAGCTGTCAGTTCAGGATACATTGGCTACATTCCAAGCACAGAGGTTGCTGTAAGGTTTAACCTGGTGCAGTTGAAAGTGGGAAAATGTGCAAATATTTTGCCATTTTATCATGCTAAGAGTCAGCCCACATCTGCCAACCTCTGGTTCAAGACACATGAGGAAGAGACATGGTCCAAGGATTGCAACCTTAATGAGACACAAAATACAACTGTGATTCATCTTGTATAAATGCAAACAAGAGGTTGGAGTTGTTTTAAATGCACACTGCGGTCACACATCTACAAAACCATGCCCACCAATAACATCACTGGTCTAAGTTCATATAATGGAGGCAAAAAAATGCAGCAACTTGTATTCATAAAGCATTTTACATGCAGCTAAGAGCAAACAACTGCTTTAGACAAGGAGTGCTCAGGAAAACTGTCATTTCTGATAAGATTTCAGTTTCTGCCTTCTTGAACTGACAGTTTTGGAATACTTGTTTTTCCTCCTTGTACATTCTGATCCACTTAGAAATGTATATTTGATGATTTCCACAGCAAGTGAGATTTGAGCTCAGATGTAGCTGCATACCTTGAGGATGCTTCCAGCTGGCTGGCTGAATCCTACCTTGCATTTTTGCTTTATTTTCCTTTATGCAGTGCTTCACAAACAGTAACTAATTCACCAGTCGAATACTGCAGTGTTTTATGAGTTAATGCCACAGATTTTAATAGCATGAGAATAACATAAAGGAGTTTCCATCAAGGTGTTTGGACTGTGCATGTAAATAACTCGTCAATCATCAAAGCATGATCCTGCTGTGGTTCGAAATTAACTGGCTCCCAACAGTACATCACAACAGTTTAATACAAAAAGCCTGAATTCCTCCAGCTGATATTTCAAGATTAAGTCAGAGAAGACAGGCAAAATGCAATATGCTGATAATATTTTGACAAGTACATCTTCACTTTGCTAATGCCATGAAACCTTCCAACAGCCTTTCATACTTTTTACAAATGAAGAAATTACTTTCATGGGAAAAAAACAACTTCATTTTGGGCAAAATATTCCAGATAATTTTTAAAGAATCTTGTGCAGAAAAACAGAAGATGAAGTGTTTTGCCAAGCAAAGCCACCTAGGACTGCAGCAGCTTTTAGGCAGCAACACAACCTTGAAGATCTGGGCTGGAAGTACTTGTGAAAATGCTTTCTCTAGTACTACTGCACCTCTGGCATCTTCTAAACACTACGTTGTAGCACTGCTGTGTACAGATCCATTACAATCTGCAACTGCCCATGCCTACTGTAGTTTGGGACAGATAGTTTCACAGCTGTGTGTCCTCCCATGCAAAGACTGTCTTACTTTCTCACTGAGTTTGAGCTCCATAATCTCAAAGCAAAGCCATGTGCCAGCAAATTAAATAACTCATAGCTTTAAACACTTGTGTGTAACAAAGACAGACCTCATGCATCCAGATATAAAGCTGAGTCATTTATCAAACCATTAGACATTATTAAATAGCCTTTATGCATCTTAACCATTATTTCCTTCTAAGTAACAGACATAAAACCAGATACTTGTAGCACTGAAACACAATTGTAACTATCTTCCTGAGTAATAAATACTTGGAAATATCCATGGATTCTTGTTATTTAGCTAGAAGCTCTGAAAGGACCCTGGCTTTATTATTCTAGCTATGCACAGGACAGTATCCACACACAACACACATCTGCCACAGAAGCAGACTCCAGCTAAGCCTGAAAAACACATTCTGCTGATTTGAAAGCATCTTAGACTGACTATTTCAGAAAGCAGCTGTTTCTTCCATAACACATCAAATTATTTTCCAAGATGGAGCTCAGAGCACCGATGTACTTTCATTCCCTCTTACTTGCACCCTCCTCCCAACACAGATATGTAATTTTTTCAGTTGAGTCAGGGTATGGGGTGACCTTGAAGAACAACAGTTATGCAAGTGAGATTTGGTAAACCATCACCAGGGAGGAGAGAGGACAGCTGCATTGTCACCCAGCAATTACAGCAAAATGACTTCTCACGCTATAACCTGCTTGAAGGCACAGAGCCGTCCGTCCACACAAGCACCGTGTGAGGGAGGCCACAGCCCACCCCAACAACTAACATAGAGCATGCTGCCTGCCAAGCAAACTGTGTAAGACAGGAGAAGATGCGAGGGATGTTGGTTGTGTTTACTCTTTCAGAGGGGATTTTTCTCTCCCATTTAATGTATTTAAGATGCCTTGATCTGCTTCCCTACATCTGCTTACATCTAATCTAGCATGAAATACAATCCAGGCAGTCCTGGCTGCAAAGTACTCCCCTGTAAAGTTTCCAACATCTCAGTGATCAAAAATGGTGTCAGCTTTGTTTCAGGTTTCACTTTCCCCCACCCCCCCACCCCACTTTTTTTTTCACTCACAGGAATTCTCTGCAGCAAAATGAGGTGCTTAACAAGTAGTCAATTGCTAGTGCCAAAGCAGAGGTGCGCTGTGCCATACCCACACATGTAGGGTCAGATTCACTTTTGCCTGAAACCTGAGAAAGGCAATTCATCCAGTCTGCATCTCCTTGATTCAGGAGATGAGCTCATGGTCTAAAGCTGATGTCAGCCTCCAGGCATGCCCAACTGTCCCCCTGCCCTGAAGTGTTTCGTAGATTCTGGCTCTTTTCCATGCCTAACCTGCCTCCCTAGCAGAAGTACCTGCAGCAGCATCCAGCAGTAAGGGTGGCTCCAAGGGTGGGTACTGAGACCCTGACAGCCACCCAAACCAGCCCAGCAGATGCATGGGGACAATGGTTAAGCATATCCATGTGGGATGCCAATAAATATATTCTTGGAAGGATCCTACTCTTCCAGCACTGACATCAACATCAGTAATAGTACCACAGGGTATCATTCCCTAACTGGTTGCACTCTTAATCATCATTGGGGCTGCAGGGCCCTGCTGGGCTTTTGGGATGCCCTGTAGTCAGCAGGGCTTGGACTACGGCTGTGCGGGGATGGCAGAGTCAGCCTTTTGTCACCCCAGCATGACTGCAATGGCATGAGCAAGCCAGATTTTAACAAGTAAATCTACATAAAAGCTTTCTCTGGAAGTGGTTACTTAATGTAACAACCAGCTGTCTCTTCAGTTCTTGCTGAGGCAGCCTATTTTCTCACCATTATTCACAGAGGGGAAAAAAACAGGGACGGGGGGAGGCAAGAAGCCTGTTTGTCCATAGAGCAAGCAAAGCTTCAGAGAAACAATGTTACCTGACAGAGACACCAAGTGCTTTTTCTATTTATTCCTTTCCTAAGCATCCCATTCATTTCTTTACAGGAAAAAGAGCTCTCACTGCTGAGGTGAAAAGAGGTGATTAGTTATTAACCCCTTAAATCTGAATCCCACAGCTTTTTTTACATCAGGACACAATCTAATTACCAATGCTTTTATGTTAGCACTTATCAACATGGGATCTGAGAATCTCCCAATTCCACTGGCTCTATACTCCACCTGTGTGACCTCACACAGAACAATAATTTCCATAGGAGAGCATTAGTGGGCACCAGCAGAATCTCCAGACTGGGAAACTGGAGTACAGGACTATCCAAGCCAGGAAGGGCTGTGGTTTTTGACCCAGAGAGAGACATGGCTTGAATAGATGGATCTGCCCCACAAAGCCACTCAGGAACGTTTACCTGAATTAATTAAATGACAACATTTATGTTAGGGCCCATTAAACTTCTGCATGGCCAGTTTTATCCAGAATTAATATAGCCTTTGATTATGAGTTAAATTGTGCAGAAAAGTTTAATAAGAAGTAACTAATGGGTTTCAAAGCTAAATCTGGACTCATCTTACTAGCTCTCAGGTTAGCCCCATAGGGATGTGTCCTTACAAAGAGAAGAATCTGGGACAGAGAGATTTTAAGGGGAATTTTGTCAATAGGACATCCTTTTGGAATGGAGCAAGGGACCTCTTTGACCAAAATCTGATTTATGGGAGAGCAGGAATGCCTACACATTCACTCACTTTAGGAAAACCTTTCATTGTTGTTTTTAGTTTAGTTTTGAGATGGGTACAGCTCTGGCCTCTCAGGGCTTTGCAGAAGGATGTCTCCATGCCTCTCTCCCTCCTCCTTACTGTAGAAGCAGTTCCTGGCTTTAGGTGCAGGCATGTAAGGAGTGAGCAAGTACCAGGGCATGAATCACTGCCTGAATACCCAGTCACCCCATCTTCCAAGGAAACAAAAGTGGAAAGCACCAGCAGAATTTTCGCTAACCTACTAGAAACAGTTCAATCATGCTGTTTAACAGGAAAAATGGCTTCAATACACAATTAGGCATGGCTCTAAAGATATTTAATGGTGCCTTCTCCCAGAGATTCTAGGAGAGCAAATAAGAAGGGGTGACTGTAGGAGATACCTAAATAGTGTAGAAATTTATTTTTTAAATCTCTGTTCAGTAAAAACCAACCAAAGCAGAGTATTATTTGTTAGCTGAACAGTAGTTGCTTAACCAGACACTTACTTGTGTACTTGTGTACTTCACTGCTATTAAGTAATCAATACACCAAGGTTTAGGTTTATCATTCTTCCCCTTGCTTTGCTCCAACTCAGCACCAAATCTGTATGATTGTGCAGGTATTACCCAGGAAGCTAGAAAATTTCTTGTGATCAGTGAGGTGTAGCCAAGAACAACAAAAAGACCATGAAGTCAGGCATATTTTTCTCTGACTCTTGCAGAGTTGGGGTTTTTGTTTGGGGTTGTGTTGTTGGGTTTTTTTGTTGTTGGTTGGTGTTTTGTTTTTTTTTTAATAGTTTTTGGGTTTTGTTTAATTAGAACCTCAGACTGGTGCTTCTCTGCAGGCCAATTCCTCACACCACCTACTGCCTTCAGAAACCCATCTAAAAGACAGTTCATCTTTCAGCATGTTCACACCTGCACAATTACCATAAGTGGAAGAAATTTCCTCCATTCTACAACAAACAATGGAAAGGATTGCACTTACCTTTCTGCTCAAACCCAGAAAATGGTTGCTTTCAGAGCAGATTATGAAACTCCCCACATCTCCAGCCAGTAAAATTCTATGTCACACTAAAGTGACCATGTGCCATTGTTCCTCACAGCCAGTTAGTTAACAGAGCTGTGATAATCCTGTTCTAGACACTCAGTTTTCTTCTTTAAACACATTTTAAACTACAGCATGTTTTATACTATACTATAATAATAAAATAATACTTAAAGCCTAAAAATTCATAGAATCGTAGAATGGTTTGGGTTGGATGGAACCTTAAAGATTATCGGGTCCCAACCCCATTGCCATGAGCACAAATGCCCTCCTCTAGACCAGACTGCTCAAAGCTCCATCCAGCCTGGCCTTGAACATTTCCAGGAAGGTGGCATCCACAGTTTCTCTGGGCAACCTGTTTAGTGACTTACCATTCTCACAGTAAAGAATTTCTAACTAATGCCTAATCAAAATCTACCTTTCAGTTTAAAACCATCAATCCTCATCCAATCACTACACCCTCTGATCTACACCCATCTTTCCTCTAGATCCCCCAGTAGTGAGAGGCTGCAATAAGGTCTCCCCAGAGCCTTCTCTTCTGCAGGCTGAACTACCCCAACTCTCTCAGCCTGTCTTCATAGAAAGGTGCTTCAACCTCTGGTCATCTTTGTGGTCCTCCTCTGGACCTGCTCCAACAATTCCCCATCCTTGTTGTGTTGGAGGCTCCAGAACCGGATATGGTACTCCAGGTGAGGGGTGATTCTCAGACTCTCACCTGATTTTGAGAGGAGATGTAACATTTTGTCCTGTGACCAGCTAAAGGGAGCCAGCACACGACCAGAAGAAAGAGCAGTTCTTGGGCATCAGTGCATCATCTAACTGAAGAAATTAGGAGCATTCCCCTCCTGATCTGATACCAAACACAGGTTCTTAGTGGGACTTTCACCATGCTCTGAAGCATGTCTTTGGGCCTGAGCTCAACCTACTCACCAATTTCACTGGAACAAATAACTGTCTAAAATTAGGCACTTGCTTAAACACTTTGTCAGGCTCAAGCTTCTGGATTAACTGCAGACTTAGTCTCTCCTGGCACGCCTCTTGACAGCAAGCTCCTTCCCACTCCGTCCCCACCCATCTGAGTCTCGGGGGAATGTTGCCATGGATTTCCACGGGACACAAAAGAGTCCATATTGGAAGAACCCTGTTAAGGTTGCTAGGCATAAATATTGACTTAGCGGCTCTTCCGCCTTTTTTTCTTTTTTGAGAACAGATCTGTTGGCCACGGCTGGAAAAAATAAAACGATGGAGTATGCATGATTCACTCTGGCACTCACACAAACATGTAAATCAGTTGGCTGGCAGCTCGCTCCCCTGTTAGCAGAACATCGCTTCTAAATTGGCTCTTCTCTTTTTTTTTTTGTCAGCAAGAGCCTCCAAGCCCACAGACAGGGAGATAAAATCTCCTACCTTCCATCTACTTCACATGGGGACTGCTGACCTCCCCCAACATAGAACACTTGATTAATACTTCCAACAGCTTTTTAGGACTGATGGGAAACTGCAATTGCTTTACACTAAGAACCCGGACCAGAAATCTCTCTTCCTGCACCTACTCTCCTGGGTCTGATGAGAAGCAAAAGAACTGCAAACCAAACTGCAGGTAAAACTTCTTAGTAAAAAGTTTTTTGAATAAGGACTGTCTCACAGAGAATAAATACTGAGACAGACAATAAATATTGTGACAGAAAGTCACATGGGAAGTCAGCAGCAGAAGTGAGAGAAGACCCAACTGTTTTGGTCATTGGATTACTGCTTTCACTACCAGGTTCTACTTCCTATAGATCTCTATGCATAGACTTTTAATCCTGAATGTAAGGGGGGAAAAATGGTTAGACTTGATTATCTTCTAGGTCTTTTCCAACCAAAATTGTTCTCTGAAAAGTTACCTAAAATACAACTTCAACATACAACATCATTCAAACCCTTTTCCTTATCGATTCTGTCAGATCTGGATGATTTGGCAGGTCTGGCAGTGGGACAAAGCTCCACCAAGGCAGCCTGAATGTACAAAGTATATGAGATGCTTCTATGTACCTGGACATCTCCAGCACAGTCTGTCCCTAAAAACCTGCTCACCACACTAAGTGTGGTGAGCCATCTAAGAGCCATCTAAGAGTTCACAGAGGCTGCAGGGATTATATTCAGGATTCCCCAGTAGAACCCTGTTTGACATACATCTGCAAAAACACGAGAACAGTTACATTTCACAGCACTCAGCAGATGTCTACCAGAAAACAAGTACCTCATCAGGAAGAAGACAAAAATCTAATGATTGAATATAGAAGGAGAAAGTCTAGCATTAGACAAGAGATCTTTCTTGAAGGGATCACAAGGAGTTTGTCCAGAGGCATAATGCAAAGCCAGAAAGGGAGACCTACATATTTAGATTTGTTTTGTATCCATCCTCCGTGGCTCTACACCTTTCTCTTAGAGAACAGGGATCAGTTCTCCCTCCCAGGCATCCTCTGTGTACATCCACTTCAGAAGGAGCAGCTCAGTACATGGCACATTGAGGCTGTGGCACCTCACTGTTCTGCAGGGTGGCCCAGGGCTCTGGCATCCTAATCACTAACTGGATGACACACAAGCTAACCATCCCCACTCTGTTTTAAGTTGCCAGAAACAAAAACAAAGATATGTAGATACCTTTGGAGCTTAGCAACAGCTGCTTAGGGTCTGCTCCACCTCTCTCAATCTGTTTTTATTGACAGTTTTTGAAGGAGAGAATTAACTGAACAGAGAAACAGGTTGATATCCCATCTCCTCAACTGTTGTTTTCTAAGCATTTCCTCGGTGGTACATACAACTTCAATAGCGTGTCTGATAGCAAAGATGTCTGTTTTCAGAGTAAATACAATTACATGCAAAGCTTTTATTTGCAACAGCTAAGTAGAAGGCACCAGGAGACCAAAGGAAAAAAATCTCTCTTAAGGTCCTAATGTGCACAGGACAAGAGACCAAGTAGATCTAATTGTATAAAATTAAGGAACTTTCCACCCACTCATTCTCCTGCCCTTGCAACTGGAACAGCACAGCCTGGGTGCTGCCTCCTTGTTTCTCAGGAAATTGTTTGCAGAAGACAGAAACAGTTTACAACACAGAAGCAAGAAATTATCCAAATGATTTCTCTCCTCTGCTAGCTTAGGGTCACGGCTGATGCAAGGCAATCCTTACTGCAGACCAACATTGCTGCTCTTATACCCGCATATGAGTATCAGGGGACAAACACATACAGACAAAGACTGTTTCAAGCTGCCAGTTATTGGCCACTATTACCTGTTATGGACATGGTTGAGTTTTAGGACATTTTCTCAATAATACTACACAGCAAGCCAACATCACAGTATCATGCATGTTGCATTTATCACTGGCTTTACATTTTACTGATTTGATACTGGTCCAGCAATTGGAAGGCAGCTGCAACAAGTCCTTTCAGGGCTTTAGAGCCCCACTTGTGCCCCTTGACTGCAAAGGATCCCCTTTGCCTACTGGGATGGCTGATTTTGCCCTTGAACCTGCCCCTTTGGCTTATGTTTTCTGACCATTTTGTTCAGAAGTATCTTGTTAAAGATTTAGAATCATAAAACATTTTGGGTTGGAAGGGACCTTAAAGATCACTGCATTCCAATCTCCCTGCCATGGGCAGAGACATCTCCTACTAGTCCAGGTTGCTTAAGGCCCCATCTAATTCAGTTTTGAATGCTTCTAGGATTGGTGCCTGCACAACTTCTCTGGACAAACTGTTCCAGAGCCTCACCACCCTCACAGGGAAGAATTTCTTCCTAATGTCTAATCTAAACCTATCTTTTTCCAGTTTGAACCCATTACACCTCAATCCTGTCACTACAAGCCCTTCTAAAAAGTCTTTCTCCTGCTATTGTGTAGGTCCCCTTCCAATACTAGAAGGCTGCTATAAGATCTCCATGGAGCCTTCTCATCCCCAGACTGACCAACTCAAATTCTCAGCCTGTCTTCTTAGACAGGTGCTCAAACACACAGCTGCTCCAGCCCTCACATGATCTTTGAGGCCTCCGTCTGGACCTGCTCCAACAATCCACGTCCTTCTTGTGTTGAAGGATCTAGCACTGGACACAGTACTCCACGTGGAGTTTCACTAGAGCAGAGTAGAGAGGAAGAATCATCTCCCTTGACCTGCTAGCCACACATCTTTTAATGCAGCCCAGGATACAGCTGGCCTTTTGGGCTGAAAGTTCACACTGATGGATCATTTTGAGTTTGTCACCAACCAGCACCCCCAAAGTTGTCCTCAGGTCTGCTCCCCATTCATTCTCCACTCAGCCTATATCTGTGCGTGAGAATGACCCAACCCAGGTGCGCAAGATCTTGCACATAGGTTCACTGAATTTCATGAGGTTGGCTTTGGCCCACATCTCAAGCCTGTCAAGGTCCCTGTTTTGTTCAGGATAAGTTTTGTCACATAGTGCCAAGATGATCAGATTCTACATGGCCAAGAACTAAGGCAAGAAGTTTCACCAGGAATACCATTGCAGCAGGAATCAGACTGCCCCAGGTTCAGCCTAGGCTTCTATATAATTGTACTACTTTTTATTCAATGAGTAGAAAAGGAAATTGCAGAAGTTTAAAACACGTTACATGGATCAATCCTAAAGTTAACAACCTCTTTCCATTACCTAGTGAGAACCTCAACAGTGACAAGTTCAGATCCAAATGTCTTATGTCAGGTGAGATGAATCCCACCTATGGGGCATAAGATGAGGAACAGAAAATGATCAAGACTACATTGATTCTGCTCACTTGTGAGGTTACTTATCTCATCCATGGTCAGGAAAACATTACACACCATGGACAATCCTGATACAATACAAATTGCCCTGAGTAGTTATTTCCAGAAGTGGTAGAGGTATCTTTCCATGGTACAGGATACACCTATACCACTACCCGTAACAGTCTGTGACATGCCCAGTTAGTTTTAGAGCAATTAGTGTGTAGAACATTTTAAGCACTTGGTAATAATAACCGTGATCTTGCTCTCCTCAAAGCTGGCAACCCAACTACTGATATTATTGGTGGGTAAGGTCTTTTTAAGACATCACAGGTTTTACTGCAGCCTAACTCTACTTTTTTCTACTCTGCAGTCATCTGGATGTATTAATATGAAAGAAAACCAGAGCATTTCTTAAGGTATTTTCAGCATCATTTAAATTCAAGTGAGCTTGTCTGCCTGTAATGGGCTGAACAATCTGCCAGTCACTCTTATCAATCACTGCTCCTACTTCTTAAAAGCAGGAGCTTAATCAAAGTGAAGGTCTGGTACTTACTTTTTCAGGACGGCAATTTCATTCTCTATGCTGCTTTCCTTCCCCTTCAGTGCCTTCTTGGGAATGCACTTGACTGCGAATAGTTTCCCACTCGCTCTCTCTTCAGCCAAAACAACTTCAGAGAATGCACCCCTGAAAGGAGAAAAGAAAAACCCCAGCATTAAGTGGTGCTTTTTTGGGAAGCTGTCAACTGAAACATAACCACTGAATAGAGTTTGTCTAGTGTCTTTTGAAAGCTGCTCTTGTTAATTGCAACAACAGCATGGCAAGCATCTTTCTTTGCCTCTACAAACACGCACAGACATTCACAGTCACACAAAACACTGAAGGCTTACCAAATACAACCATCTTAATACAGAACCATTGTCCAGCAGAGGTATGAGCAAAGCCTGAAAATCAGAAAGTACCATTTCTGCACACATGGGCTGGCTCTTGATTTGATGGATGATGAACCTTTCCACTTCCTGAGGTTTTGGAGGTTTAATTCCCATAGCAACAAAAAGTCCCCAGGACTAAGTGCTGCATCAGTCCCAAGAATGCTCCTGGTTCCTCAGTGGTGACCACAAAAGGTCAAGACCTCTATTTTGGTCTTCCCCGGCAGCCCAGAGCATCTCCTCACCATTGGCTCAACCATGACTCAGGGTAGCAGAGTCAGAATTCCCTCTGTGTAAACAAAATTATTCCACAACACAAACTGCTGTGTATGTAATCACTAAAGCCAAAAAATTGGCTTAAATCACAAGTCCAAATGTCAGCCTCAACAGCAGCCTACCGCAGAGAGGATTACACAAATAAACAAACTTCAGCACAGCAGCCAGTTGCTAATTGCCCAGAGTGGGCAGTGCCACTTCATTAGGTTATTACATAACTTTCTATGATTTCTTGCACTCACATTGCTTCCTCCAAAGCATCTGGACTTCACTGGGGAGAAGCCAGGAAAACTTAAAGTCAGTACTATACACATTTTTTTCTGAGCATTTGAGCATCACTCAGACAATGTTGGTCTGAGCAGACCTTTGCTATGGCATGTTGGGACTATTCTCACAATCCAATGCTTATCACTTGTTTAGCAGTAAGGTGCTAGGTAAGACAGAGCATTGGCCTGATAAGCAACAGCAAGTCTTTGCTCCTATTCGCCAAAACCTCCTCCTGAAGCACCCACTTTGTCAAGAGTGATCACAGACAAGAACTTGTCTAACCGGGTCACAACTGAAGGATCCACCAGCTGAAAGTTCCTATCTTATTTATTCAAAAGAAGCAGGACACTTTCCCTTATTATTTTTCTGCCATGACTATATTATTCTGCTCTTCTACACACCTCTCTGCAAAAAGAGCTCAGGAGCACACTGAGCAAACCCAACCATGCTCCAGCCTGCTCCTAAAACTCTACTGCCAAGTTTCTCTGACTTTCATTGCCCACAACTGCTGCTTATCTAAGATGTTTGCAATAAACAGAGGCATTCACTTTCCTGGCCAGGCTCTTCCTTTTTAAGTCATGCACTTTGATGACACAACCAAGAGGCTGTAACCTCACCAATGGTTCCCAAGTTGCAAAATGACTGAATGAATCATTAAGCCAGTGGATAAGTGGATAAACAAAGGGAAGAGGTTGCTGATTTGGAAAGAAAAGTTCATATTTACTCATAAATGCTTTTATAGCCAGCAGCGACATGGAAATAGTGACAAAAGTTTAGGAATGGATGAAAACACCACAACAGTTTGCATGACAGCAAAGATGTGTCAGTGACCCTTTGAACCAATAATGTTTTGCTTCATTTTTGCCAGAAAGGACAGACTCTGACCACATTTACGTCACTCCAAGTATAGCAGTGATGCACTGTGTTCTGCTTTGTCTGTAATCTACCACAGCATGTCAGAGCATCGTGGACTTCAATTTAGAGTCCACACAATGGATGCTAATGGCTTGTGCAATCAAGGCATCCAAAGTGTTTTTAAAGACCTTTTCTTGGCTTTCCTATTATCAACAATCATAGTCATTCCATTCACCTAGTGAGGTTTCCATCCTGACCCTCATGCTTGGGAGACTCAGGCTAGAACTGCAGTAAAATCCTTTTATTGTAAAGCCCTGAAACCTCTCAGTGTTTATCCGCTTGGGCTGCAGACCAGGGCACTCAGAAACACACAGAACTGGTCCCAGCTATACTTCATGAACCCCTTAAGCCCCACCTGCTTAAGCTTCCAACACTGCACTTCACTGCAGCTGTGTCTTGAAGAAGCTTTTCACCTTCAGTTAAATGCTGTTAAAAATATCATATTCATACCAGTTGTTTACTGATCACAGAGCTCCCACAGTGTTTATGATTTTATAAAAACACAGAGAGCTCCCATACAAAACTGGATTTCATTGCTGTTCTCACTCAACAAAATAAAGGAAATCCCTTTATATCTCTCTATGCAATATGGCCAGCTTTGGGAAATGCCTCTGTTTCAGCTGGCTTCACCATTTTCCTGGATTTCTTCTCTACTTACCAGGAGAGCAATGAGGTTCAATGGCTGAAAACAGCTTCTGTTAATTTAAATGAGATTCTTTTGGAAGCTCCAAGCTATCCATAAACCCCAGTTCTGTATCTCCTTAACAACCTTTCTCATTAAAGCATGAAATAAGCTGAACCACAGCTAAAGTGTTCACTCATATGTCAACCCTGGGCACTGACAGGGTGCTTTTTACATCAAGTCTTATGGGAAGCTATGGCATGAACTTGCTGGTGCTGGGAAGAGCCCTCAGGCAATAGCAGGGTGAGGGGGCGGGTGGAGGGGAATGCTGGGGTGGATCTGCTGGGAAAGTAGGAGGAAGATGCAAAGTAGCTTGCAGTATCCTGTATACTATATGTGCTCCTGTGTTTACAGAGCAAAGGGTGAGGAAAAACCAAGTTTAAAAAAAAAAAAAAAAAAAAAAAAAAAAAAAAAAGAGAGAGAGAGAGAGAGAGAGAAGTAAAGAGCTAGAAGGAAAGAGAAGGGAGGAAACGTGCAGACAGGGATCAAAGAGTTAAACACAGACTGAGAAGGTTATAGGGCAAGAAGAAAGAAACAGTAGCAGGGAGCATCAGCAAGGAAGACAGCAAAGATATCCGTGGAGTCTGCTGGAGTCAGGGGGAGTCAGAAATAACAGTGAAAACACAAGCAAGAAATTGTCATAATTTCAAACACAGAGCTGAAGTCAACCAAACTTAATGCTCCAGTCCAGCCCCCACAAAACTTCTCTTGACTCACACATGAATAGCTAAACACCAGAGAGCAAGTCAGAAAGATGAGGATCCTCTTTTTCTTGCTAACAGCAGCATAACCCACAGCAAGTTCCCCACCTCCTCAAACAAGTTCTACAGAAGCACCAGCCTGGCAGGCTTGCTAAAGAAGATTCCCACCCCAAAAAAAACACACCCTAGTGTGTCCTTTAAAATCGAGACATTAATGAATAATTTCTCTCTTAAGAATTTATTACAATTCTTTATTTAGGGTTAAAAATCAATTAAAAACCTTTATACAAAGTTGGATAAAGATGTTTGGGCTCACATTTTACGCCAACAAAGTGGCAGAACATGGTTTCCATCAATCATCCTCAAGCAGTGTTACATAATAAAAGGGGGGTTGGGGGGAAGACAGGATACAGGAGATGATGGAGAGCCAGAATGCTACATGTCTGCAGCTCAGATAGGGCTCCAGATTAACACTCTACTTCTCCTAGAAAGGTACCACATCACAATGATGTGATATTCCCAAGACTTGCCATTTGCAACTCACATGCCAGTAACTCCACAATCATAGCATCAACCCAGGAAGAGATTCAGAAACCTCGGGGTGAATCTTGTCTTCTGAATTATGAAATCTTTGTACATGGAAGCACACAATTTCTAAGAAGGACACAGGTGAACTGAGATATTTTACATTCAGTGAAAGAGTGAGGAAGGTGCACTTATTCAGAGTGGTTTCTTCTCCTTTTCCCCACAAATATGGTCCAACAATTATTTCACACACTGATGCAGATTAATTTTTTTTTAAGGGAGAAGTTAATTGATTAAGAGTTATGATTTTAAAGATGCCTTCAGTGGCTAGATGTCAGAAATAGGTAATTGCAAGCTCTCCAACATGTCTGGGGAACCCAGTCTACATCTCTCTGAAGAAGGGCTTCAAACCCTTTCAGCAGTTTTCCCTCATCCTGCCCAGAAATTGTAAAATAAATTTAAAAAATCATGCTTTTGAGGAAGCAGAACAGTGGTGGAAGCAGGCAAGTGAGAAACTTCTGCAAAATTAAACCACCCAGACAGTTGTTGAAATAAGTGTTTGTCAACTAAGCCTATTTTTGTGAGTCTTGACCATGGTATCACTTATCAACTCTCAATCAACTCTCTTCAAACTTCTAATTAAAGCATGGAATAATTTTATGATCTAGATAATTTTCTTATGAATTAGGAACCACATAAGAGAAAAAAATAATAGTGGTTAAATCACTTGATTATGCACATTGAGATGACGGCAAATTCTAGAAGGTAGTTGAGATGTTCTGACTCCTCACCCCTTTGCACACAACTGGACCATGCAGCATCCTACGAGATGTCCATCTTTCATAGTTTAAATGTGTTTGAATTAATTCTGATCCAGTTATTTTCTTTAATCTATACTTAAAGATTAGGATTTCAAGATTCTCAAGTGGAATAAGAATGACATTCACACCTAAACACATTGGAATTTGTATTAGAAAGCACTGCCTGCAAGGCTAGGATACCCTGCAGATCAAAGCAAAATAAAGGCCAAATAACTTTTTCCTTTGTATGTTTGCACTGTAATTTCATATGAACACAACTTCTGAAATACAGTGAACAACATTGTATTCATGGGTTCGAATCCTGCAACTGCGGGCAACAGTGTCCTTCTCTTAAAGGCACAGCCTGAACCGGTCACACTCTGACAGCAAATCTGTTCTGATTCATCAGAAAAATAAGATTGCTGTCACATAAATACTGACAAAAATGAAGACAGAGTTCATGGAGGGATATTTTTTTCCCCCAATCTCCATGTTGAGCAGCTTTCCACTGCATTAGCAGGTGCTCTGTCATACCAAATCAACAGACAGTCAGGAAACGGATTTCACATCTTCGGGCTGTCTATAGCTAATGATCTTAATTATGACACAGTTGGCTTTCTGTGTACTCTGCCCCAGCCAAACCATGGGGAAAAAAATAGTGAACACTCATCAGTTGAAAATTATACTGTTCACAGATTTCATTGGGTTGGAAGGAACCCTCAAATGTCATCTTGTCCAAACCCCTGCAGTGTGCAGGGTCACCTCCAACTTGATCAGGCTGCCCAGGGCCACATCAAGTCAGATCCTGAATGTTTCCAGGGATGGGGACTCAACCACATCCCTGGTCAAGCTGTTCCTGTATTTTACCATTCTTATTGTAAAGAGCTTCCTCCTGATGTCCAATCTAAATCTATCCTGCTCCCATTTGAATCCATACCCCTCACCCTATCGCTACAAGCCCTTCTTAACAGTCCTTCCCCAGCCTTCCTATAGGTCCCCTTCAGATATTGAAATGACGCTATAGGGTCTCCCCAGATCTGCCTCTTCTCCAGGCTGAACAGCCCAAATTCTCTCAGCCTGTCTTCATAGAAGAAGTGCTCCATTGCTCTTATCATCTTTGTGGCTCTCCTCTGGAAACACTCCAGCAGATGCATGCCTCTTTTGTTATGGGGGCCTCAGAACTGGACATAGTACTCCATATTGAAGATCACCAGAGACGGGAGACTAACTGAATCAAAGTGAGACCAAACAAATTAAAGGTCATTCCTGTAGCATGGCTTTGACTCCTCAAAGACAGGTGACTTTGAACTGCACCACAAACAGAGGCAGGTATGTCAGAAAAAAAAATTTCTTCTCTGGAATTCTCACAGCTTTTTCTAGCTATTGTCATTCATCAAACACTGCACCAACCCTGCAGTCCCTTCTATGGCAGCACTTTCTCAACCTGGGCAAGAGCAGAACAACCAGGATCACTGTACTAACACTGGTATTTTCATCCTCACTACTCATTTAACTTCCACTAAGCCATCCAGCCACAATGAAAATGCTCTCTTCTGCTTTGGACACTGATGAGCATCCACTGTAACACCAGACATGGCCCTGCCCTGGGCTGTATCTGACCCTGATTCCCCTCCACAGGGCTGATCCTGATCCCTGCTCACAGTGATGTCCCACATCAGGAGATGCCTGATGCCTGAGGCTGCTATTACTCGTTACAGATGATGAACACTTCCAACTGTGCCAAAATGTTGTTTGTATAGCCTGACAGACACATGGTCAACAATGGCAAAGGGCAAAAAATACTCTTTGTGGGCTTTCCTGTAGCAAGGAGCTCTATTTTGGACCACTGACATGTTTCCTCTGTGCCCTGAGCCAACGCCCCATACCAATAGTCTCAGCATTTTGTCTAAGCTGGAAGCTATATTAAGACCATTGGGGTATTCCAACTAGCAGCCACTTCCTCACAGTGTGAGAGAAGCCCAGGAATCATCAGTGATGGGCAGCACACCTCCAGCTCCGACTAAATCTCTCCAGCTGGCTTGCTGTTATTACTGGGGAGAGAGGGTATAAATATCAATATCTCTACTGGGACTTACAGCTGAAACCGTAACAGAGACACTTGACAACGTCATACTGCAGGTAGAAGTTCTCTGTGTCCTCCCCGCCATAAACCAATTTGGTTTTGCCCTACTATTACAAGGCAACTTACTGCAGCAGAATGAACAGCACAAAACTTTCATTGTGCATAGTCACCAAAATTGTTTGGATTTGAATTTAACAACCCTTTTTTTTGGGGGGGTGGGGAGTGCTATTATCTACAATTGCAACAACAGCTTACTGTTTTGACTGGTTTTGTCACCAGAATCAGCTTCAAGAATTTTAATGCCAATTTGAGCCTTATAATTTCTCCTGGTTTAGCTACTCAATATTTCATACTCTCATGTAAAAAGAAAAACAAAAACCCTCAAACAAACAAATAAAAACCAAAACAAAACCCCACTGCAACAAACAAACCAACCCCCTCTTCTTCCCTAATAAAGTATCACAAAAGCCTAGAATTAAGACTGAAAATCCATGTCAGCTAGTTAAAAGGAAGCTACTTGGAGAAGAGAGACTTCTATTGAGATAGAAAACACCAATTGAAAGTTCTGTATTATAAAGCATGAAATTACAACAATATAGTCAAGGTTGTTTTGTTTACATCTCTGCCTCTTTCCCTGGACCACCTTCACCAGATTACAACCACATCCTTAATAGGAAACAATCATTTTCATTCAAGGAAAAAACTGCTGGAAACCATTCAAACTGTTCTGCAGTTGAAATGAGTTCCTATATTCCAGAATGAATTTCAGATACATAGCAGGGCATGGCACACACCACTAGCAGCCCTTGTCACTGAGAAACTCCCTTCCCTTTCTTGTAAAAGTGAGGCTGTGAGGCAGCATCAGCAAAGGTGCTGCACTGCTCCCTTGCACCTTGAGCACTTTCCACTGGCAGCTCAGCTCCCACTTTAAGGGCCAGAAGGGAAACACCAAGTCTGAAACCCATGTTGCAATGCAGGCAGCAGAGCAGTGCTGAGATGGCTTCCAGCCCCGTAGTTGGGAAATCCCCCGGTGCCTGGGGCACTCCAATTCATGCACCAGCAGAGTGAAGGCACCAAAGAACACCAAAGGCACCAAAGGCACCAAGGAGACTCCAAGGCAAGAAAACCCATTACATGCAGAGCAGAGAAGGGCATACAGGCTTCAGTGCCATAAAACTTAGGTTCAAAGATGAATAAATCACTTAAAGCAGAAGTGAAAAAGAAAAAGAAGCCAAACAGAAAAAATTCTACAGATCTCTTTCCTTTCTGAGATTAACTAACTAATTTGTTTTAGCTGCTGGTGTATGCTAATTTAATAGGATGCTATGTAGTCTGATCTGAGACAGTGATGCATGGATACTGAAAAGGGAAACTGTCCCAGTACAGATCCCCAGTCATGTTTGTTATTACTGTCCTCTTCTTTCCTGAACTGTTTCTCCTTTCTGATTAATCCTGACCCTTATTAGAAAGGGAAGTATTGTCTTTAAAAGCTTCTTACATTGCATCCTCCATGGCAATCACAGTAAAACTATTTAGAATCAAAGGCAAAACACACAGCTTTCAGTACTGAGCTCTTCCTTCCATTACACACTTAA
This sequence comes from Picus viridis, assembly GCA_033816785.1. NCBI lineage: Eukaryota > Metazoa > Chordata > Aves > Piciformes > Picidae > Picus > Picus viridis. Next base: position 29,806,174 of record CM066567.1, read on the forward strand.
CAAATGAGCAGTTAAGCAGTTCATTTTCTCCACTGATGATTTTTTTTTTTTCCAGAGCGAGTATTTTTCTACTTTCTACTTTTTTTCTACTTTCTACTTTTTTTCTACTTTCATCATAGAAAACAAAAGGAGCTCATTGTCTCCCAGGGTTTATCTGATGGCAGCATTCTCACAAGCAAATAACCTTTCTTCTAATAATCTCAAATCCTTCTTGAGGCATATGTGATCTCCATAATCTTTTTCAAAGCACTTCCCTTTTCTGACACTGATATATGCAGGATCTGCATTTCTGGAGATTCTGGTGACAACACATCTGATTTCTGATGTCCTTATCTGGTCACATAAAGCAGATTACACCAATCTGAAAAAGCAAGTTTCCTCTTCCTTGACACAGAAAAGATACAGCACTCCATGGCCCTCTCCAAGAGGATGAACTAATTAAGGAACATGTAGATGACATTGCATCTTCTAAAGTAAAGACAATGTAGACATATCTTTGCTTGCAACAACTCCCATGTTCCTTCTAAAGAGAAGGTCTTCAGTTAGGATCATACTATCAACTGTCTAAAGATTAAGCAAGTTCGCAGTTGCGCAAATCTAAAGCACAAAGGAGTTTTGTCCAAAGGTGCTTGGACTTTCACAAATCCAAGTTGCAAAAGTCTACAGGGCACCTCATTCCTTCAGGTGGCATTTATTTCTCTGCAAAAGAAAACCGAAGTATCAGTTCTGATGGTCTCCTTTAGTGATCATAAGCAAATAAATGCATTACTTTACATGTGATTTTCAAGCACCAGCTCTGTCTTTAATGAACTGTATGGCTTGTTCCACAGATGAGGGACCTGAAGAACAGGAGCCACGTGGACTAACTCACTTTACTCTAATTTTAATTTTTTTAAAGATGGTAATTTTGCACAATCTAAAAGCACACACTCCTCCTGTACTCAGAGAAGCATCTCCAACAGATTGTTGTGTCCCATCCAAATAATATATTGAAAGCAGCACACTACCACTCTGTAGGGATCCACAAACCCTCTCAACCAAAAATCTCCTGCTCCATTTGCTTCCTGTCTCTGGTCAAAGAGATCATCTGAAACACCAAGATGTTAGTGCCAAGACATCCATCAGGCAGGTGCAATTAAGTTACATGATTTTCAGCCTTAGGATTTGGTCTTGCTTCAAGAGAAACCAGAGTCTGACCACCAAAAATTATGGGTAATGATAACATCTAAACTATTCCCTCACAGCTTCTGTTACACTCAAGAGATGTCCAAGAGAGCAGTGCTGGGTTAGCTAACACTGGTCAAACAAATCACACTCTAAACACACCTCTTCATCTTCACTCAGAGCAAAAGGAGCCTAGGGGAAGAGGTTAAGATGTCCACAGTGTGGACATTTTGAAGGCTAAGGCAGACATATCTCCTCCCCAATTCACAGAACCACATATTCATAACAAGAGAAGGATTAGGACTTTTAAGGCTTCTGTGTTCATGACCACAGCACAGTGCTTGCCTGTTGCAGGGAAAAAATTAGATTACTTGATCAGCCAACAAAACTAAGGCACAGCTCCTAGGATATGCCTTGTCCAATTTCATCCTTTGGACTTAATCTACAGTCCCCAGTCAGGAAACATCATGATCTGTGATCATGATGAGCAGCCATCAAAAGAGGAGGCCACAGGCTTTAGAACTTTCACAAGCACATCTGAACAATTCCCAGTGTGTAAGAGCCCTTATGTGCTGCTCTGAAACTCTAATTGGCTTGTTCTTATCTTGTTGCTGTCCATCCATCCAGTCCTGCATATCTGCTTTAAATATTTGGACTAAAAATTGTGTGTATTTTGTATCCTTGGCCACTGTAATTGTAGCTTAGAATTTGAAAAACGTTAAAAAAAAAAAAAAAAAAAAAAAAAGGAGGAGAGAGACACAATTCAGTACAATGGAATAAAAATTGTACAAATTGTTTCATAGCTCAGAACTGTGCTTTGAAGGGACAAACCACTGCAGGATATCCACAGCTCCATCTGCAGCCTTACTTCCAATGCCCATCTCTTAAAACACTAGAAAAGTGTTTGCTTTCATAATCCCCAGTCTCTTCACTCATGTGAACAAGTGGTTTCATGTCTGAGCTGAGGTACATTAAGAGGTCTTAGTTAATTGGTTTGCCTAGTAACCAGCAAGCTTGAAAATAAACATTTTGGCAAAGACTATTTTGTGTATACCAAAGTTAGCAGGCACTTCTGAAACTCACAGATACTCCTGCCAAAAAATGCCATGTTTGCCATGTGTTCATGTTTCAGTCTTTATGACTCAAATCTCAGTTCAAAACCAACTTTCCCTCTAGCTTCCATTGACATGGAGTTCCTCCATGGCTCCATGTTTACAGTGCTATGTTGAGACTACCGAGGTTACTCACAAAATGGATGCAGCATCAGCACACCTTTCCTCTTCTAAAATTATTGTTATGACCCTCCACACACTCTGAAGGAACATTTTTTGATGTCACTGGAATTGGCCAAAAGAAAATTCCCTAGGAGATGTAAGGAACCAGAAGCATTACTAGCTTCCATGCAAACCATGTCTAGCCAAAAAGCATTAATTAAAAGCTGCTTCTACTGAACTTCACCTGATTCATCTGAACCATGACAGACACCAGCTATCCACAGCTTCAGCACACAGTACAAATACATGACAGTGCTGGGCTACTTGTGCCTCAACTCCCATTCTTGATGGAGCAACAGCACAGGAAGAATCATCTCAATGCTCCAACTAGCTTTACAAACACCAAACAAAGTGAAATGCTGCATAGGGATGACCTTCTGTTATTGGAAAACTTCAGCAAAACCACCTGACAGCAAGGCTGATTCCCTTTATCTGAAATGTAATCACAACACATTATAGTCTCATAATACAATGCTGAGTTTCCTAGGAGATGACTGCCACGTGCCCTGATGAGTTTTAAGAATTAAATTTCTCAGAACTCATTTCCATCTCAGGCTGATGTGCTACACACATATTGACAATCACCACCACCATGCTTCTTAGCCTTTATGTGGGTCCAGGTAAATCAACCCAGACTTTGGATGACAGGTGTGAGCAGTATCATGATATGCCTGATGAGATGAATGAGGGTGGTAAGACGCAAGTCTTCAAACCTGGCAGCAGTAATTTCTGTCTTTTTTGGAAGCTGTTGAATAATTCCAAACATGAATAAAAAGGAAGCAAACTATTACCCTCCCAAGTAATGTGCAACCCAGATGAAAGTCCCCCAGAAGGAATGCAGCAAAACACTGGCAGAGTGACAAGGAACAGGGAAAACTGCAGGAATCTCTCTCCCAGTGCATGGTAAAGGTTATCTGAGAGCCAGCTCCCAAAAATACAGCGTTGCAGAAGTCCACTGGCAGTGAGCTGAGGAGCAAAGCTAAGCCTGGTCCAGCTGGTAAGAGCTGCCACAAGTTGCGTGTGGTACAGATGTTCTGTGGCTTGCATGCCAGCCCACAGAAGAGATGGGCTGGGAGTATTAAAAGTTGATTAAAAACAAAAAGCTACCAAAATTCCAGAAATTTGGCCTTCCGGAGAACTTCTTATTGTCATTGAGAAAATTTGGAGGGGAGGAAGGGGTGAACACTTAAACCTGACAGCAAGTGCACAAGTGGATCCCTGGGGTCATTTTAGGAATGAATCAAAATGAGACAGTGCCTCCCCACCATGATCAGAGGAGGAGGTTCACTATGAGGAAATAAGCTTAGAGCCCTTTGAAACATGACATTTCAAAAGGATGTATATGAAATTGTTCAAGTAGCAGAAAAAGCATGATACTTCCTTGGGGAAAACAGTTTTGCTTTCTGTTATGAGTAAGAGCCTAATTTGATTAGAAACTTTATGGTTCCTTTGAAACAAAGTCCTTTCCCATTAAAATATTTCACTTTCTAGGGGGAGAACTCATTCAAAGCAAATAAAGACTGGCAGATCCTGAAATTGAAACTCCTGTGGCTTGCCCATGAAATTTACTGGTTTTATCCAGTTAAGAAAGACAAGAAGGCAGCAAAAATGCTCTACAGGGTTTAGCAGCAGGGTCTCCCCTGTCCAAGATTCTTCTTCAGTAATAGCCATTAGCAGCTATTTAAAGAAAAAAGAAAAAAAAAAGGTAAGAAATGCAGCTCATGCAGCATAAGACTTGCCCCCTCTCCTCTTATCTCCCTAGCCTCCAACAGTCAGATATACAGGAAAGGGATCTCTATTCAAGTAACAGTTTATAACTTAGAATCATACAATATTTGGGGTCAGAAGGGACCTTTAAAGGCCATCTAGTCCAACCCCCCTGCAGTGAGCAGGGACATTTTTTTCACTAGATCAGGTTGCTCAGGACAACCTGATCTGGAATGTCTCCAGGGCTGGAGCATCTACCACCTCTCTGGAAAACAATGTTGCACCAATAAACTGTAAAAAACTTATTCCCTATTATCTAGTCTGCATCTTCCCCTTTCAGCTTAAAACCATCACTCCTTGTCCTATCACAAGAGGTCTTTCTGTAAAGTCTGTCCCCACGCCTTGACCCATCATGTCTTAACTACCTATCCTCTACTAATCCGCATAATCCCTATCCCTTAACACATTTACACTTCAAATTTCAGTCTCCTGTAGAACTGAGTTGCACTGAGTACAAATGGCATCTAAACCCAGTTTTCTTGCTTGTGCATTATACATTTGCTGCTCGATAATTTCTTTCTATAACTCTCCAGCAAAACACACTGTAAGTATGTTAGGTAACCAACAGCTTTCCCATATCACAAAATGGGTTTTAATCACAAATACACTGAATGGTTCCTAAACTGGGACTCCACTCCCAACCTACAGTAGAATATATGAGAGACAAAAATAAAATTCTTAGGAAAAGAGTTATAACCTCATGCACTGTGCTAAATCTTCAGTATCGTGTTTAATTTTGAAAGAAGAACTTTAAAATGAGAAAACTTGTTAAACAAGAAGTGAGCAGGTCCTAGGAGACAGAACCAGGAGAATTAAAACTCACAGGAGGCATAAGGACTGTTTGAAAACATCGAGGCTTGAAACTCAGAACAAAGACATACCCCATGTAAAGAAACTCTATCACCAAGAGAAGTCCGGCAGGCCAAGCAGTTGGGAAGTATGAGAAGACAGGCAGAAAATGTAGTGAAGACTATTTTGCACATATCTGCGGTGGTGTGCTTCCCACTACCCCTTCCCTGCTCAAGCCATAACCACCAGCAGGGGTTGTGATGACTGTCTGAAGCTTACTCAGGGCTTTAGGGGATGGATGGCAATACAGTAGCCAAGGGCTGTCTGAAACTGTGACCGAGGTGTCTTGCTGATATGCAAATATGACAATAAATCAATCATCTTACTCTATAAATAGTGGACAGCCCAGGGCTTGTTGAACTCTCCTGCACAGCAGCAGGCTGCATGCCAGGATCTCCCCTTGCATAGGGACACCTCTCAAGGTTACTCCTTGAGGTTGAGAGATAACTTGCAGCAACAGATTTTAGGTGACTAATAGCATGCTAAACTCTGAAATCTTAGCTAAGTGATAGAAAAGATTTATTGTGCATAATTTTTAGACACAAACCATTGACCAAGTCTGGGACAAGGATTGGATCCAGTCATACCTGAACTCCTCTCTGAGAAGTTTAGAAAGCAAGGGGGTCCTTTGTGAACCTCATAACTCAATGGGAAAATCTCCCTTACAGTTTTGCCTGACCCTGTTCTGTATGCAGTAAATAATCTAGTGTAGCTTGCCATCCAATCTTGTTAAACCACTGCCCCGTTTACCCATTAACTTTGTTAGCACTTTGTATCAATAAAGTATAGTGCTACTTCTCTTTTTTGTGTTCATGCTCACTGCAGTTTGGTTTATGGATGTTTTCACATAGGATACCTTCATTGCAAGGTTGGCAAAAGAGGTTAGAGACTGGATTCCCCCAGTCATTCTAGGAGAACTTGGGTGTGAGGCTACTGGAGCTCCAAGTACAAGCTGAAGACAAAAAATCAGAAAGCAGCCTGCATGACACAATTTCTTACAAAAGATTCAAAGTAACAACTGAGGAATTACAGGGAACTCCAGATGAATTAATCTGACATCAGCCGGTCTGTAAAAACTACAATGAAAAATGTTCTTCTGGGAAAAAACAGGATTTATGAATACCTGCAAGAACGAGATCGATTGAAGACAAAAAAGTAGTGTGGCTTTAGAGAAGGGAAACCAGGCTTCAGAAATGTACTGGAGTGCTCTGGTCAACATGTACGATGGGAAAATCCTGTTGGTGTAGTTGGATTGGATTTCAATGGGGTGCCTCAATGCAGAATCTCTGAGAGGATGAGCTGTTAGGGGATTAAATGGTAAATCAATTTGATACCTGGTCTCAGGGATTGCTCAGAAAGCAGTTTGCCATACCCTGATTGTTTTGTGCTGTTGAGATCCTTCTTGCTTGCAGGACATGGCAGAACCAGGGAGGGCAGCAGGGATGATCAAAACTATGAAACAGCCCCATTACGATAGCATGAGGAGCAATGGATGTAAACTCAGTCACAGGAAATTCCATCTCAACATGAGAAAAAACTTTTTACTGTGAGCATGACGGAGCACCGGAACAGGCTGCCCCAAGAGGTTGTGGCATCTCCTTCTTTAGAGATCTTCAAAACCCACATGGACGTGTTCTTGTGTGACCTGCCTTAAGCAGATGGGACTTTATAGCTTGGAAGAGGCAACTAAGCAGGACAGAATAAAGCTCTGAATGGAGCAGGGAAGGCAATCACTTTCCCTTCCAACACAAGCATGTGAGGGCAGCAAGGGCCCACTTCAAAACACTTCATTCAGCTTCTTTCCATAGGACACTGCCCACACTAACAATGATTGAGAAAATAACTAGAAAAATACTGGTGACAAAATTCATCCCAGATGACTGGAGACACCACTTGTGTCTCAGAAAATGCTTGCATATATCTCACTGAGTGCTAGGGGAGCACTCACAGCATTATAATAATTGCATTGTTGTTAAATACTGACCTATATCTTCCTCCTCAGACATCTGGCACTGGCTGCAGGGATGGGTCACTGGATGAGCTGCTTTTATGGTCTGACCCCATACAGCTGTTCTTATGGTCAATTAACATGGTGGAGCCAGCAGCAGCTGACAGCAGCTCATGGGGAAAAAATGGGCATGCAAAAATGCATGGAAAGTCAAGTCCATCACTGAGACAAACGGGAGCTTTTTAGAGTTAACCCATGGCAAAGAACAAGGAAAAGTGTATTTAAAATACTTTCTAATTCCACCTAAGTAACCCAGTCATGACACCTGGAGGAAAAGACAAGCTGACTTGAGAGGAATTAAACCAGCAGAGAATTATCACAAGATGTCCAAGGAAAACACAGCTTTGAAAGATGCATCACATAACCATGGAGGAAATAGTCTTAGTGATCTTCCTGGACTGATCTCTCTGCCTTCCTTTAAGTGAATTATATGATGGGTCTTCTATTGCCACTGCAGATAACGGTTGTCTTTTCCTTTTGGAAGTAGAAGGTAGCTAACACTAAACTAAATCTTACATACCCCACTTACTTATGGCATTTTAAAAGGCATGCAACAATCTTTGCATCCCTGCAGCTAAAATAACCTAAACCCTCAAGATTTCTCATGCATTTATCCATACAACATCCTTATGGGATTGGGCAGTGCTGCCACATGTATGAAATAGGCAAAAACTAAGGGCAAGGAGAGCATAAAGCAGACAATTCCCAGGTCCCTCCAGTCCAACACCCATTAGTGGACTAACTGGAATATTACCTCCACATGCAGTCAGATCATACTGCAGTAACAGCCTGTTTTCACCCTGCACCATTTGCTTTAGCCCTCCCCTCCTCCTGTATCACAGCCTGCAGTCCCCACATGCATATCATCCACACTAAGGGCTAAAGCTTAGTTTGCTAGAAAGTTGGTACCATTCCTTCCCATCCTGTCACAAAAATTTAAAATTTCATAAATGCTTCTTGCTTTCTTCAACAAATGCTACTAAATCTGCAGTAAACCAGCAGCATCATCAACCCAGTGAGCCCTCCAGTCAAGTAAACTTGTTTATTGGACCCCCATGTATGACAGTGAACCTATTTTCCTAACTTTAGCAGTGTAAATACACTTTGTTTGAGCTGCCATTTGAGTTTTATAAGGAAGCAAATCTTTTCTATTTGTTGACAAAAGCCTCAGAGTAGCATTTAGCATACAAGAATGTTAGCAGGTGTTCATATTTAACTTGTTTTTGTGGGGTTTTTAAGCCTGAGATGCATATAGTGATTGAGAATTACTGTTTATTCATTTCTGTGTAATAGGAGAAGCAGCATTTCATCTGTCTCATCCATATTTAATAGCTCTAGGCACAACAACCAAGAAAGGTCTATTTTTCTCACACTAGGGAAAATATTATTATTATTACTAGTAGCATGACTACATCTATATTCTGAAATTATTCATCCCCAACTTTCTTTATTATATTGTATTATATTATATTTCTATGTTATCTGTGGGTCAGGTCCTTTCCTGGCACTTACCTGAGTTACTGAGCTGATGGATCTATACTGATTTATGGTATGCTGAGTCACATGAGCTAAGGACAGCGTCAATTCAAAGCTTCTTGGCAATATGAGCTAGAATTAATGTTGCTGCCCTCAGGAGGGCAGAAACCCCTAGAAAGTTACCTATCTTCTGCTTCTGATGTTACCAAGAGGGTGGTTTAGGGAGATATCTGCTCAGGATGAGTTCCACTGCATCCATGCTTCTCAATCTTTAGCAAACACTCAAAGTAAATGGTGAGGCCATGGATGGTGTCTACCTGCTGCTCCATGTGTCACCTATGCCCAGAGCAGACCCTTGCTCCCAAGATGGCATGTAAATATGAAGGATAGCATGTAATTTTTCCAGAGCATAGCAGAGCTGCTCAAGGTCTGTTCTGACAGCTCAAGTAAAGCCCAGACTCTGCACCACGCTGTCAATTCCAACCTCAAAATAGGATGCAACCCCAATAATCTAGAGGCATCTCCCAAAGCATTACCCAGTAAATGACAACACCTTCAACTAATAAATGGTCCAGAAATACATTTATCTAGGTAAGCAGAAAACAGTGGAGATATAACCATGCAAGCAATTTTATCTCTTCCTAATGGTAAGGGAGGACCTCAATGAGCAACAAGGAAACCTCTTTTTCCTTACGTGAGTGTAGACAGCCTCTAGTGCACCTCATGAATGTGCAGTGACAACTCCAACCAGAGAAACAGTTCAGACATGAGTTTTTCTAGGTAGTTCTTCCTGGGAAAAAAAGTTCCCTGATAGTATGCCATTAAAATGTTAATCATAAAACTGCTGAGGGCCCCTCTTCCCAGGACATCACTTGTTCAAAAGCAGCCAGTGTCAGCAGTTTCTGACACATTATCACAAGGTAGTGTTTACCCAGTGAGTAGTAAATTGGATAGATTCAACCCAGTCAGATGCTACAAAGCCCACCAGCAGGGACTGGGACTTGACCCTTGCAAGAGCAGATCTGCCAGGGAGCTGCAAACACTCAGGTGGCTTCACATGGAAGGTTTGCCTGTCCCTGTGCAGGTCTGGCAAGCACTAGCAGCAGATGGGAGAGACCTAGAGCAATCACCAGCAGGAAGCTTTATGCCTCCAGAGTTGCCTATTTGGTCTTAAATCCAATTCAGGAAGGGAACATCCACATTCAGACTCATATGCCTATAAAAAAAAAATCTCATGTTAAACATATTCAGGGGCTAAAGGTCATGATAAAAGCAATAGTGATGCAGAGGATACATAAATATATAAAAGAGACATCTTTTTTTTTTCATGTTGTATGTATGTATGTATGTTGTATGTAATTTGGAGATAGAACAAGACTGTGGAGAGAAACACATATCATCCCCTTTCCTCTGCATGTGTAGTTCTCGTTAGGGCCAATTAGGATGATAATCACATCTGAAAGGAGGCTACAAGCCAACCTGTGTGATAAAGGCAGAAATAAACACAGCTCTGGTGGGCTTAGGGAGCATACAGTTTTCCCTGTCAAGTTCTCCAAGCTCAGATCTAACTCAGTTCAAAACAGAAATCTCAGCCCTTCACAACCTTACCTGTGAGAGCATCCCATCTTGGATGCGATGAGGTGGTAATATGGGGCTTCAGGGACCCACAAAACTGTGCCCTCCAAGGACTTGCCCAAGTAAAATTTCTTATTATGTGGAGATAATTAATTGTTCCTTCCAGTGTTTTCTCCATGCCTAGCATAAAGCATCCAAGATTTCTACATTAAGAATCAATACATTGCTCAGGATGAAGTCAAATTGAGAATCTCATGAGTTCAATGAAAGCAGGCCCTGTGCTCACCTCTCTAATGCCTTTTCCACCCTCCCTCCCCAGACTGCACTCCCCAAACTGGCGAGTGCAATCCTAATGGGATCGTCTGGGCAAGTTTTCTGCTCATCAGTGCTACCTTATGTCATCCTCCTCTCTGATATCTGCAATGCCTCCCCCATCCCAGCTGCCTCCCAGGTGACTGCGCAATCACATTTCTAATTGTACCACAATGGTGCTCTCTCTGGGATGCTGCGCCACTGCTTCATTTATAAATGTCAATTTGGAAGCACAATACAATGAAAAATTGCCCACATTAGGCACAGAGCAGTTCCCACTTACGAATAGGTAAGAAGGCAACAAAAATAATTAAGTACTTAACAAATAGAGAGGATGAGGGAATGCAGGCAACCCTTTTACACATGATTGATTTTGAGCCACTTAAATGGAAGGGGACAGGTAGCTGAGTGGCAAGTCTGATATCGGACATGACACTGCACAGTCTGCGCCTGTTTGGGAATCCATTTAATACTTAAATCTCAATTAACCAGTAGGACTGACTTGACATTTCAAAATCTAAACAAAACACTTTGAATGCAGCTCTGTAGAAAGCATCTGTAAAACCACTTTCTTACTCCACGAATCAGCTCATTCTTTGCATTCTGAATAACGTCTCCAGGGAGTGGAAATTAAAATAAATAAATCAGGACTTGTTGATTTTTTGCTCCCATTCTCTTTGCATGGCCAGTCCAACTAAACAAAAGTGGGCTGAATTCTGTCCCTTTTGTATACTATCTGCAGAGCAACTGCAGAGATACCTGAGGTAGTTTGAAACTGGGCAAATTTTGCTTTGCAGGAGGAAAAAAAAAATCAGCTCATATCAAGCTCAGAATTGCCAAAGCTGCTGCTTTCAATCTATCTCATCCTTTATACAGCCAATTCCAAGTGACATAAAACATGAGAAAAGGGCAGATGCCTGGAGTACTGGTTAGGGAAATGGAGAAGGAGGAGCTGCATGGAGCATCCTTGATTCAGGCAAGAGACACAAATCAGTAACAGTTGCCCATCAGCCATCCAGATCTGCTGTAGGCAAAGTCACAGCAGTGGCTGCAGCTTGATCTGGATCAGGAAGTCACGTTTTCCTAGACTGGCAATGCTCCTCCCATATCAGCCCTGCAGGCAACATGGGGAAGAATGTGAAGATCACCAAGGAAATGTACCAAGTGCAAGGCAGATCACTTTAGGTACCAACACTTTCTCTGTGGCCCCAACATTATGGATATTCCTGCAGCATGGATGCCCTTTCACTTCTATTTGGTCAGACTGATGCACCCCACACTGTCTGCATGGACCCACCCATGTTTCAGCAGGGACTTCAAAGCTGTATTTCAGGAATGAACATAAGAACCTTTCCTTCCAGTGGGCACTATTAAGGAACTCCACAATTAAATTTTCCTACTGTCCAACTCTCAATAGCATCGCACTGAAGTTGGTGGCTGCCAGCCCAGCTCTGTGTGTCTAGTGCAGGGCTCCTCACACCACCTCACAGGCCAGGCAACCACAGCCAGTCTTGGAACCAGCCCCATAAGATGTGCCACTAAAATCTCGGACTGAATTTCTAATCATTTAGTTGCGCAAACACAATCATCAAGAAGCTAATACCCAGCAGATTTCAAGCCCTTTGTTTTTCTAGTTTACCTGTGTATGCTACATGCAAGCAGTAAGTCTGCCAAGCCTCTCTTGCCTGTACATTGAAAAAGCACTAATGGAGACCAGTGTGCCCTGCACAGGGCAAAATGTCCCTTGGCTTGTAACTAACATTTGCATAAAAAGCAAGAAAGAGAAACTATGGAGAAATCTTTCAGCTGATTCACCATTCTGACCTCCCAGGATCAGCAGCTCAGGGCATTCCTGGGCACAATGATGCACTGTGACCATCATCTGCCTATTCATGCAGTGAACCATTGCACATAGGCATAACCCTGTCCTCATACACATGACATGATGGCTATATCCATCTCCTGACAGCTGACAGTCCAGCAACCCACTGCAGCTCTGCAGAGAAAAGCCATATGAGCAAGTGCATTGGCTGGCACAAGCAAGATGCCACTGATGTTAATAGCTTTATTCTTTATACCAGATTATTATCTTCCTCTTTCCCCTCTCAGCTGATTTTCTGGTGTCCAATACAGAAGTTACCTGTTAAGAAGGTGGATCTAGTCCATTGAGTGTTGTGCAATGCCTGTGACACTGGTTTACGTCCACTCTCTTAGAAGATGTATGAGCATTGTTATAACAGAGCTGTAACTGGCCCTGGGAAAGCCTTGTGCTAATCCTCATGACTTGAATATTGGCTTATTGCTTTGATTGTTCTTTCTATCCTTTGAAACCCCTCGGGTTGTTCTAATCTCTGCTAATGTGATGCCTGACATTATGTTAAGGGAAATAGGGTGGGACACACTATAGCCTTTCATCCCTATGCACACACCACTCTTGGCACTGCTTCTCCATCCTGCTTTAAAGAAAGCACCTACAATTATTCCCAGAAAAAGACAAGTTCATTTTATATCTCTGACAGTGTCAGCATGCTCTATTACTGCCACCCTTTCTAACAAATCTCTGACCTCAGTGGGAGGTGAAGGGAAAATCTGAACTCATTTGGAGATATTACTCCAAATTTCTCTTTCCATCAGCTCTGTGTGCCTCTTGCCCATATTGTCATGTCCTGACTGAGAGGAATGCAAGAGCCTTAATCAAAATGGAACACCGACGGCATCCTGAACTGGCAGGCACATTTCAGCAGTGCCATCACTTGTGCAGCAAAACCATTGCCTTGGCTGACTCTATAATTTCAAAACAAAGTTCTGCAGGCAAGCGATGCTAAATGTGCTCACCAGAAAGTATGTCCCTCATGAAAATAACACATTACCTGTCACAAAACCAGCTGTCTCATTTATGCCACCTTATGATCAGGGAAGCCAGTTGCAGACCCCACTCTGATACATGATGTCAGCAGGACAGCTATTAAATATTTAGAATGGGAATCTCCAGTACTAACCAAAATACTTCCATGATGGCAGGACTTACAGGATCAACCAATATCTGACAGCCCTACAAATCTGCCCCAGAGTGGGACAACAGCAAATTAAAGAAATTTCCCCAAATTAAAGATTCAGGGCAAAGTTCCTACTTTAGTCAGCTGCTGGGGAGCCAAGTTCCTATTCTCACACTGATCTATGCTGGGTGAGAGGAGTGAAGCAGCTTTATATTTTTTCTACCCTTTTTCTGTGTGTGATTAAAAGTGAGCCCAGGAGATACTGATTTGCTGGTGAAAACCTCCCCTTTGACCAGTTTAGTGGATTGTGAGAATCTGTGGTTAAAACCTTGCAGTCCAGCACATCCCAATTAGAGATATTCCTAAATACACGGTTTGTATGAACATGTGAGCTTTTTCTGGTGTCTGGAAGGAGAAAAGGGGGAGTTTCTTGTTTTAGCACTGTTGCTTATCCTGACATATTTCATAGCAACAACTGAAGTCACATGCTGCTTTCCTTTCCCTTATTTTCTGAAGAAGAAAGAAGAAAGAACACTTATAGAACATTAGAGGGGGAAGAGGGATGGGGAAAGGAGGGAAGAAGTAGAAGATGGGTCAAATAAAGTTTTATGCCTATTTTTCCCCACAGGAAAATTTGCCAAAGAACAATCAAAGTACATCGAAGAGGCAAATCTGATACTCTACAAGATATAATATTTTCTGGCTACTTTCAAGGCATAATTTCCTTATGCCAAAGGAGAAAAAAGAGAGACAATATGTCTCTCTTTGCTCCCTAGGTCTGTCACTAAGAAACATTTCAGAAAGTTTATCCATTTTAAGGCTCTCTCCTCTTCCTTTCTCCCTTTTATTATCTGCGTTGAGGCTGCATTGCTACTCACTCATCACAGAGCTGCAAAGTTGACTCACTACAGCTCCTTTCTTTCTGCTCACCAATCTCATTGAATTATTGAAAAGGGCACTGTCAAGATGGAAAGAATTTATCTTCAAAAATAAAATAAAATAAATGTTCTAAGTTCCAAATGACACCTTGAACTACAAATTTAAGAAGAAAAAAAAAAAAAAAACCACACCAAGGAATCTGTCTGTGAAACTCATTTTCTTATCATTAATAATGCCCTTCATTTTCTTTCTGCACATTTCATTCCAGACAACCAAAGTTCAACACCCATTTCTAGACTTCATTCTCTGCTTTTCCTGTACTTGCAGCAATGATATTGCCAAGTCACCCAAGTTTGTCTTCAGTCTTTGGTTATTTGTTGTCTGTTTTTTGGTAAAGCCTAAGCATGTAAGGTTATAAGTAATGCTGTTGCTCAGTGTTCCTTCTTACTTGGCTTTATTCTGGTATTTATTAGCCTTCAGGGATACAGGGGAACAGTTTGACTACGTTGCTCAAGTACACCCCTCAAAGACACAAAACCAAGAGCCTAACTGGAATATTCATATAATCTCACTATTTTTAGGGTGATTTTTCTGATTCCAGGGAGACTGGACCAAAGGGTTTTTTTTGGCTGACTCTCAGACTTGGCTTGTCTACAGTGTCAAGATTTAGCATCTGAATTTCTTTTATGCTGCAGCTCCTTACAATCAACATGTATGTGCAAAATTTCCATAGTTCAGGACCTGTTTTGTTTACCCTCCTTTTTCACTAGAGGGGCCCAACAGCTCTCTGGTTCATAGGAGACCATCTACCAGAGCAGTACAGGTGACACTGATGAAGTTCCTCTATCATCCATCCCTACTGACCACAGCCCCAGTTCAAGACTGCCCATTACCAGAGCATGTAGGCCCTATCAAATTAGGAAAAAGGGCAAATTCCAGTATTGCATGTACAGCCATACTCTCTCTGCAACTATACTTGTATAAAATAAGCAAAACCACAGTGTTGGTATCCAATCCATAATCAATACTTGAAGAGCATACTGAAATTCAGGATCTATGGATGAAGGTGGGAGCTTGCCACCAATGCTTAACCCACTGGTGACAACAGAAAGAAAGATGTTACGCATTAGCAAAGACAGCCAACTAAAAGCTAACAAGAATTGGTCAGGAATCTTTATATGAAGCTCTTCTAAGGAAGTGTGTGGTTAAATAACAGAACCTGAACTAGATTCAAGCAGGCAAACAAAAAAAATACCCCACCCACACTTAGTTCTGTGTTCAAATTTCTGTTATAAAATCCAGCAGTGCATCAGCTCTCCAACAAAGACTTCTCTCACAAGACACCAGGAATTAAAAAAAAAATACACAGTTCAATGAGCCTACCTCTAGGGTATATTTACACAAAGGCTTTTATTTGCCTTTCAACTTGACATATATTTTGTAATACCTAACAGAAAGGTAAAGATATTAAATATACATTACAATGCAGTTTATTCCAGAAGAACTCTATGGTGCCTCTTGGGCAGCACATATGAAGACATCCAATTACTGCTCAGGCCAAACCTGACCCCAGCTGTGTAAGCAGGGCTAAAATTTCAAGCACACAGGATAGGATTATTTTCTTCATTTTCACAGAAAAACTGATGCAGGAAAGAACATTTAAAGCAAACAATTTAGCCTGATTTGAGAAACTTTAGGCTAGACAGACTCTTAAGTCCTTTATGTGAACTGGGAGTATGAACATGATCGGAGAGAGAAAAGGAAAAAAAGTGCACTGTTTTCCAGCAGCTGTGTGTGGAGGGCTGTGCTTCCCTGCACAGTGCTACATACTGCGTATATTGGGGAGTATTCAGAAACAGAGAAAAACTGCAAAGCTCTTGTTTTACCTATGAACAGTATGGTCTTCAGAGGAAAAAATTAATATTATCAAAAATTTTAATTTCAAATTTAGACAAAATGTGAACTGAAAGCACACTGAATTTGTCAGTGAAGACCTGGTGCCTCCTTTAATGTGCTCACCTCCACAAGCAGCAGACACAGCTCCACTAAGGCTCTCCCATGAGAGAGTGCAGGTTATAACATGACAATACACCTTCAGTGGGGATTAATCACCGTATAATCATAGTCAGAGGGCTTAAACAAAACCAGACCTCAAGCACTTCAGCCTCATACCAACACACATTTTTAAGACAAGATGTTTAAAATCTCAGTATTATGGCAAAACTTCTCACTCTCTACAACTACCTGAAAGGAGATTGTAGCAAGGTGGATATTGGTCTCTTCTTTCTAGTTACAAGTGATAGAACATGAGGAAATGGCCTCAGGTTGCACCAGATGAGGTTTAGATTGGATATTAGAAGAAGCTTCTTCACTGAAAGGGTTATCAAACACTGGAATAGGCTGCCCAGGGAGGTGGTTGAATCAGGGGGCATGATTAGACTTGGTAGAGTTAGATAATGGTTGGACTTGATGACATTATAGGTCCTTTCCAACCAAAACAATTCTATATCCCAAGAGGTGGTTCATGGGGCAAACTCGAAATATGATTGTTACAGAATTAAGGCAATTAATCCCTGGAATGAATGCAATGCAACAGCTGGACTTGGGAGACATTCACCTCTCTAAATCAGGAGGTAGCGGCCTTTCCAGAAGAGCCCCAGAATAGGCATCTACCCTATCTGCTGCACAGACTAGACTGGCACAGACAAATTCATCTTCTTCAAAGTGGTAAAGTGGTAGAGTAAATAAAGACTGGTCCCTGACTTCAGTGCAAATAGCTATTGAATTTGAAGGACCAAGTGTCATGGTAGGGCAAAACAGTCCCAACACAAAGCCAGACAGATCCTCATGTGTCTAGACATGGTCCCACTGACCTGCAGAGAGTTGGGGTAACAAGGGAAAAGGAACAAAGGGGACAGGATCATGCATGTCTGGTAAAAAACCCTGCTTCTGGGGTAAGGGCATGTGTACAGCTTCTGCCTGATCAGGCCTATGTTTCTGCCATTTATGGCCATAGCCTGGCAGAACCCCTTCTCATTGGGCAACTACGTGCTGGCTTCAGTTGCCCTATTGGCCCAATTGAATCTCGGGCAAGATATATATACAGTCTGATTTCTAGTCACCTTTGCCTTGCCTTGTTTGAACCTGTCTAGCCTGAAGTTGCCTTGAGTTGCGTCACCTCGAGTGCCCGGTCCAGAGTCTGAGACAAAGCCACAAGCATACACAAAGCAAGCTAGAGAAGCCATGAGCCTTGGAGCCGGAGCCAAGCCTTGCTTCCCCTTGCAACTAGAATTTTGCCATGCCTCAGTTTACCCAGGACAAAGCAAGAGCGCGTCACAGCTCACCACCTGCTGAAGCCAGACCGGCCCCAAGACCACATGGTCTTTCTTGCTGGCAACCAGCTGTGCCAGTGCCATATGAGAGTACCCCAAAAGCCTCAACAGCCAATACACAGCAGCAGCACTCCCCACTTGGGTGGAATCAGCTGTGAGTAATTAATTGATTGACTCTTTGACTTAAAGGTCCTTGTCGAGTCTCCCCCCACACCATGGTCGAGCGCCATTTTGCTCCTGGGGACTCTCTCTTTCCATGTTATTTCCTCCTGGTTTGCACTAAATTGTTATAGTTGCATAAATACTGTACATTCCCATTGTAAATATATACTCTAGCTGTACATTGAACCTATTTAATACCTTTTAGCAATTTGTTCCTAATAATAAAAAGTTATTAATATTTTAATATTTGCTGTATCGTTTATAAATTAAACAATATTCCTTAACACCAAGATCTATATTTCTTGTTAACATTCATCTCAATATGCACTTGGCTCACTTGATCCCACCACTGCTTGCAATTAGAAACTCCCAATTAGATGGTCCCAATCCAGAATTTGGCATAACACAAATTGTAATATTTAGGGGCCAAAACAAACAAGCAAACAAAAAGCTCTCTCAGTAACAAATAGCTGTCTCTTTTTGTGCTGTCTCTCTGCATAGCCCTCCACAGTCTGCTGGCAGCTCTCATTATGTCTGGTCCCTCGTTTTAATTGCAAGCACTGTACGATAAGGACTTTCAATTTGATTTTTCTGTAGTACAGAACATGCAGTAAAGTTGCTCACAAATGACAGAGAACAACATGCAAACATGAAGCGTTTGAAAAATGAGTAGGCATCAAAACTAAAATGATTCTTTAGAGAATAACTGGCTACCGACTGGATGAATCCTGTCACTGTTCGAGCTAATAAAACAAATCTCTTGACAGGTGTTAGGTAATTTTTAGCAGAGTTACAAGGGCGTCACTAAAGCTAATGTTATTAAAAGCTTTGATTAGTTATGAGAACAGGCTCATAGGTCTAAAATCAGAGCTGCTAACTGAAGCTGATGGGATAATGGATGTTCACAACTAGAAAAAAAGCCTTTGTTTCCAAGAAAACTCTATAAAAGGAAAAGGGCACATATGCTAGAAGATGAGATAATACATATGAATTTTTACATACTTTCTGGTCCATCTAAAACTGTGACCTCATCTGAGCAGAGAGGGCCCCTCAGTCTATGCTCAGGCTCCAAAGAGATGGCTCAAGTGCAGATCATCCAGGGAACAGCAGCTGGTGAGTGTGGTCCTGCCTACTGCACTTGAGGGATAAATGGTGTCTGCTTTAGTACACTTACTCTGGAAGGGAAAGAGCCATTTTTTCTAGGTGCTAGGGCAGTAGAAATAACATTACACATAATAAGAAAAAGAAATAACAATAAAGAAATATACATTAAATAGGCACTGCCTGAACCACTGGCAGCAGAGAAGACTTTGCCCAGTATTTAGATGAAGCTGATTCTCTTTGCTGTATTTACATGTGAAGATTATTTCCTTCTTTTCAGATGTTTGCATTTCTCCGCTTGTATAATAGAATAAACCAGGTTGGAAAAGACCTTCAAGATCATCAAGTCCAACCTATCATCCAACACCATCTAATCAACTAAACCATGGCACCAAGCACCCCATCCAGTCTCTTCCTAAACACCTCCAGTGATGGTGACTCCACCACCTCCCTGGGCAGCACATTCCAATGGCAAATCAATCTTTCTATGAAGAATTTATTCCTAACATCCAGCCTAAACTTCCCCTGGTGCAGCTTGAGACTGTGTCTTCTTGTTCCGGTGCTGGGAGAAGAGACCAACCCCCACCTGTCTACAACCTCCCTTCAGGTAGTTGTAGACAGCAAGAAGGTCTCCCCTGAGCCTCCTCTCCTCCAGCCTAAGCAACCCCAGCTCCCTCAGCCTCTCCTCATAGGGCTTGTGCTCCAAACCCCTCCCCAGCTTTGCTGCCCTTCTCTGGACATGTTCCAGCAAGTCAACATCTTTCCTAAACTGAGGGGCCCAGAACTGGACATGAGACTCAAGGTGTGGCCTGAGCAGTGCTGAGTACAGGGCCAGAATGACCTCCCTGCTCCTGCTGGCCACACTATTCCTGATACAGGCCAGGATGCCATTGGCCTTCTTGGTCACGTGGGCACACTGCTGGCTCATGTTCAGCCTACTGTCAACCAGCACCCCCAGGTCCCTCTCTGCCTGGCCACTCTCCAGCCACTCTGCCCCCAGCCTGTAGCACTGCATGGCGTTGTTGTGGCCAATATGTAGAACCCAGCACTTAGATGTGTTAAATCTCATGCTGCTGGACTCTGCCCATCTGTCCAGCCTGTCAAGGTCCCTCTGCAGAGCTCTCCCACCCTCTAACAGATCAACACCTGCACCCAGCTTGGTGTCATCTGCAGACTTACTGATGATGGACTCAGTGCCCTCATCCAGATCATCCTTAAAGATATTAAAGAGCATAGGGCCCAGCACTGATCCCTGGGGGACACCACTAGTGACTGGCTGCCAGCTGGATGTGGCACCATTCACCACCATTCTCTGGGCTCGGCCCTCCAGCCAGTTCCTAACCCAGCACAGAGTGCTGCTGTCCAAGTCACGGGCTGACAGCTTGGCCAGGAGTTTGCTGTGTCCATCAGACACAGAAAGAAAGTCTCACTCCTCACCCCTCTTAGGAACAGCCCCCACTGTGAATATGCACACAGAGGCCACAGTGGCTGCAGACCCAAACTAAGTCCTGGGTACATCCCAGTCCAAGGCCAGTACTAAAGGGGATTATCCTTGTTCAACTGCTGACCCATCCTTCCTCACCTCAGAGCTTGTACAATGGAAGCAAAGAAAGCAAATCCATATGGAAGAGGGAGTTAACAGCTGCTCATAGTCTCAAAATATATGGGTTCTTTTTCACCCAGCACGCAATCCCGGTGCCCAGCCACTGCAACCCTCCTGAGCACCTCCCTACCTGCAGGATCACAGAGGACAAGCCTCAGAATGCTGACTTCAGACTTCACACAGCACCATCCAACAACTACTCATAGAATCATAGGGGTTGGAAGGGAACTCCAGAGATCATCATGTCCAACTGCCCTGACAAAGCAGGATCACCTAGGGCAGGCCACACAGGAACAAATCCAGATGGATCTTGAAAGCCACTGGAGAAGGATACTCCACAAACTTTTCTGAGCAGCCTGTGCTGGTGCTCTGTCACCATCACAGTAAAGTTTTTCCTCATGTTGAGAGGAAATATTCGCATACACTAACTAGGCTATCAGCCATTTGCAGCTGCAGACAGCTGAACTTTTCCCACAGTGATGCATCTCTGAAAGAGGAACACAGAACACCACATTGCAGAAAGACAAACCTGATTCTGGGAATCACTCATCCAACGAGCACAATTATTCTCAGCCAAATTGCCTGACAACCCTCACTTTTGTGTTCATCTGAAGGGGCTGTTTGCCATCAGCATGTAGGTCTACTTGCTCCACTCTGGACAGATGGGGAGAGCTGCAGTATTTGTTTCAAACAAAAACCCTAAACTAATTATTCCAGAGGCATCTCTGCTCTGTGGGATTTGATCTGAAGCTCACTAGTAGGTACAGGCCCAACTACTTGCAGCTATGTACTCAAGTCTAACATACTGGATCAATTAGCCATACAGCTGTACGACTGCAGGATGAATTTGGCCCCAGCTACATTTAAGCCGTTTTTAGACTAAACAAGTTTCATTAAACCTCAAGCAAGGAGCGTTCAGCCAAAGGCAAGTTCACATCAATGTGCTTGCTTATCCTGAATGATTCTTCTGTAACAAGTTATCACACTCAAATACAGAGTGCAATAAAAGAGAAGGATAAACACAATGAAGTAATATTAATTCGTACTGAGTGATATAATCAGTTACTTCTCAAGAAATATGAAAAGATCAAGAGAATCACACTGGTTTGTTCAGTTGGCAGATGGAAACTACTGCTTCCTTTCACATCTCCAAAGAAATTACAGCAGCTACACAGCTTCCTAAACCCATTTGCCTTGATTCAAACAGACAGATTAAGTAATCAACTAGAATTAGAAATAACATCCAATATGAGCAGAATAAGGAACTACAGGTGTTCTGTGTTAGCCATATCTGCTCTGATTTTAGGATGCCCATGACATCCAAAAGTCAAATCCATATGCCAGAGTGTACATGATGTATCTTGAGATACATTCTTGTATACAAGAAACAATATTGATGAGAAATAAAATGAGCAACTGTAAGTCACAGGCTGAAGAAGAGAAAGGCAAACCCTCCACATTTGCAGAGTTCCTGCACCATGGTGATGCACACCTGCTATAGGAACAGGATTTCAGAAAATAAATGTCCTATCCTCGGGCTGACTGGACTAACTAAACAAAGGTTGGTCTAAGAACTAGAACTAAGAAACCACTAAAAAGCAAGCAACATGCATGCAAAGCCCAAAATGAACAGAGAAGGAACTGAAATCATCAACCCTGCTCTTTTGTGGGCACCCACTCCATAAACAGCTATTCAAAGAAGCAATAGCTGTATTTTGAGTTTTTGTGTTCTGGTGAAAAATCATAGGGACAGCTTCTCCAGAATAAAAAAAGCCTGTCATTCATATGAGAGATGCCATAAGGTTCAGAATCCACATGTACAGAGGTGATGAGAAGAGAAGAAATATGATGAGCATGAGTGCACACAAGAATGAAGGAAGAAGTAAGGATCTGCAGGTGAGGAACCCCAGATGGGGCAAACACACCCAGAAAGGAGATTCACTCTCAGGAACGGCATCTAGGTGAACGAACAGGCTATAGCCCATAAAGCCAGAAAGAAAAAAAAAACACCAAATAAATCACAAAACACTTGATCTTCCAACATGTAGCATCATCTCAGCAGAGCTCAACAAAGAATATTGATTAATTAATATAGATATAAAGACCATGAAGACGGTCCATGCAGCTGGACATCCGATCTTCGCCTTGAATTAATACCATACTGAAGAAGCCTACGTCTCTCAGGGCATGTCTGAGCCAACATTTTATTTATTTAGTGTCTAGTGATGAATGACCATGTCAAAAACTGTATTTTGCTTCTGGATATATCTAGCTTCAGAATTACAAGAAATTTTCTGGGACATCACATTTTGTGATTCTGTGATGTATCTGATAGGCCAAAGAATCCTCTATTATTCCTTGCACACCTCTGAAAAACTCTCAGCAAGCCTTCCAGGTCCAGACTTTGGATAGATAACAAAGGAATTCAATTAACTTTTAAAACATATTTTTAAAATTCCTTATTGGAAATTTTTCAATCTACTCACAGAGACACTGTATGCCAAACCCTACAAATAGGGCACAAAGGCACAGGTAACAGCATTCTCCCATCCCTAGTCTTACTTCTTTCTGCCTTAAGATTCACAAAGGCTCAGCACCAAACCGAGTACCCAGACAAGGTCTACAAGCCCATCACAGCACTGGTGAGAGGCAGCAACAGCTTCCTGCTGCCTCTGCAACAAGTCTCAAACTTCTTTTGGCAGTTGTAAAAAAGCCATTTTCTCTGCCTGCCTGATCTTTAGTCTTTTTGTTGAGACCTCCTACAGAGGTCACAGCTCGTCCTCCTGGAGATGGTGGCTTTGCCTTGTGGACATTCCCGTCCTGAAACAAATTTGACTGACAATTGTGACATGGTCACATGGCTTCCAGTCACACAATACTAAATGCAAATCAGTGTCCTACACTAAGCCAGCCAAGGAGACCAGTTATTTAGAAGATTGCAAAGCCATGTATTGAAAGCAAAAGAAAAGATCTATCTAAATACTTGGCTGAGCTGAAGATCAGTTTATGCACTCTGTCTATACCTCCAGTGTTATATACTCTTAAAAAAACAAGATGCCACAAGCCATCAGACTTGGTATAAAATGGATTCTGTTGTTCTCCCATTCTGTGTACAGAATCACTGCAAACCAACTATCGACTGTAAGTCCAGTAAAAAACCCAAAGCCATCACTATAATAAGATGATTTCAGCAGGTCACTTGAATAATGGCTCATCAAATCAGCAGAATAGAGGAATATTTGCACCAGATATTTACTTTCAAAACCCCAGGTTTTTAAAGGACAGTGAGAGCAATATTTCTAGCAAGACTTCTTGTGTCAAAATCCATAGAAGTCTAATTTCAGAAGCCAGTCTTCTCTTAATATAAGTTGAAATGTTAGAAATTGAGGGTGTCGCTTGGCCACAAGAGCAGAAAGGCATTTTGCAAAGTGTTTTTTTGTAAATGTGTGTCTGTCCACAGATACATTGATGTATGCATATATAACAGCTGGGCTAGTGTTTGCCAAGCACAGCCATATTCACATCTCTTTCATTTGGTTACAGTGAAAAATGTAATGCAGCCTACTTCACAGAGGAGTTGTAACTACCACACAGTCTCAAGCTGCAACAGGGGAAGTTTAGGCTCGAGGTGAGGAGAAAGTTCTTCACCGAGAGAGTGATTCATCATTGGAATGGGCTGCCCGGGAGGTGGTTGAGTCGCCATCCCTGGAGGCGTTCAAGAGGGGACTGGATGTGGCACTTGGTGCCATGGTCTAGTCGTGAGGTTTGTGGTTACAGGCTGGACTCGATGATCTTTGACGTCTCTTCCAACCTTGGTAGTACTGTGACACTGTGATACCTTGACTTGTCAACATTATGCTTATTTTAATAAGTTAAATTGAATCACATCTGGATCACAAAAGGATAAACCTAAAGGCCGTTATCAAATAGAATCGCTCTTCACCCATTCAACAATACACATGGTAGCAGAAGTTGGTGAGGGATAGTAGCATTATTAGTGTCTTGGCACCTCCTCTCTCCCAAAGCTTAGAAAAGAGCCCAGGATATGCTTTCTCACCCTTGCCTCAGTTCTTCCATCTGTAAAATGGGACACCAAAGACTGCCTTGTCTGGAGTCAAGCAGAAATGGAGACTATTATTACTCTTCACTCAGTTCAAGCACTTTGTCCTTCCTATGGCTCATCTTTATCATTTATCTGGTTTTGGACCGAGTGCTTTTGTTAAAGGGCTGATTATAGGATAATTTGAAGAGTGCATTAATCTCACATTATTCCTAATTGCATTAGCTTTAGATGTATCCTGTAAGTATGATTTACATTTTGAAAGATGTCTAAGACCCTTTTCTATCATATTCTTTAATAAGATCCAATCTCAGAAACCTTTTTTCTTTTTCTTACTACTTAGTTCTCTGTGAATTGTCTTCCTCTTGGAGATACTGATTTTCTAGGAACTCTCCCAGGGCATCATCAAAGTTAACAAGAAGATGTCATCAAATCAATAAAACACTAAATGAAACAGTCATAACTGATAGCACTTTGATTTTTCTCTCCTCTTTCTTTTTTTCTTTCTCTCTCTTTAAAGCACTTTGCAAAATAATGCAAATATGTTCTGCTTAACTGATGGGAAAAACAGAGGCACAGACAGACCAAACATTCCATATTAGTACCAGAGCCTACACCAAACTCTAAATGCTTCAGGCCAAGTGAGCTTCCAAGAGGAGAGAAGATAGGTTCATGCCTAAGGTGACGGAACTGCACAATAAAAGCAGTAATAGACACCAGTTTCAGCCTTTAGCTTTTTCAGCACATTGTTTCTTTACTCAATAGCTGCTAATAGGTGACAGACTTTTCAAGCCATTAAAATTACATAACTTCCAAATCTGTCAGGTTGAAGTATTGTTCTTCCCACCACCCTGTTACTTTTAGTAACTACTTCCAAACCAGCTACCTATGTGGGAGCAATCAAGTTCAGTTAAACAGCTTCAGTTAAACAACTCATCCAATACACTCCTGCAGAAAGATTAAGTCAGTAAGATCTATTGGGTGACTATTTTCTGGTGGTTTGTGAGATCCTGACTGAATTTATCCTGTGGAAGCCACAAAATCACGAAGTCTTCTCAGTCCTCATTCAGAGAAATTCACAGATAGTATTGAGAACATATCAGACCTCAGTCATTTCCTACAAAAGGTCAAATGGAGAAAATACTTAAGAGTATGGCACAGAAATACCAGATCTCAATGTCATCAAGTAGACCAAGATTTCTCTACACCCTGTGTAGATAGTACAAATCACAAATTGGCTTCAATAACCAGGGATGCCACCAGCATCCACAAAAACCTACACAACCATTGAACAAGCACAGGAGGCATGCTGACAGCTCCAAGAGGAACAACTCTATTTCACAACCCTTATCTCACTATAATTAATTCTGAAGCAAGCTATCATTCCCTGTGACACTTCCACACAGCTCCACTCTCAGAGAATGCAACCTCGGATGCCTACCAAAGAAAGATATAAAATAAGCTCTCCCAGGTCAAATTCCTCGTTAACACGTGGTTTAATTAGATAGGAAAGATGCCATGGTCTGCTTGTCTTGTTTCAGCTGTTCAACCAATTTTATTACTGGGTAGATGCTACCAAATCAACATGAACCCAGATTTGATGATTTTACTCAAAATTAGTAAACAGACTAATAGCAAAGCAAGTCATACTCAAAGAGCTCCCTGCCATACCTCCAATTTCCTCACCAGATCCTGCATCAGTCTGCTTCTACTTTTTGTTTTGTTTTGAGTTAGCTCAGCACTGAAAAACCTGGAAGTAAAATCTACAGTCTCACTGCAAAGCATTAGACCACGTTCACCATGTTACTAACAGTATTTTTTTTTTCAATTTGCCATAACTTTATGATGAGTGGAGCAGCTATGTGAGACTCTCACTCGCCACAGGGCCATAACTCCTGTGAATCAGATAGTGGGCACGAAAATGAGCTTTTCCCTATTATGTCATTAGTTTCACTTCATCTCTCCATCAAGTATGTTGTGACCCCTGACAGTGATTAGCATGTTTCAGAGCTCCAAAATGTCTTGGGGATTGTAAAGGTTAGGTTTTATTTTTATTTTTTCCCTCTTTCTTTGGATGGTGTAAGAATAACTATTTCAAAGCATGCAATACTCAAAGCTGGTGAAAGAAAGATAAAAACAGGAAGGAAGATAACAGCTCAGCTCTGAATGGTCACACGCTACATGAGATACGCACAAAGCCCTGTGCCACCACAGCCACGATCATCCATCCTCCCAAATAAGGCTCTATTAAAAATCTGGATACCCCAAACTGGAATCACCTTATGTTACCAATTTCCTCAGAAATCCAGGTGATTAATTTAATTCTGATCCTCCCTTCACACACACAGACAGACATGAGCACAAATCAGGAGAAACTCTCCCAATCAATGAATATTCATGGTTGAGGAAAACACCAGCATTTCTCTATTACCAATGATACACACACAATGAAAACATGAAGCACAGCTGCAGAAGCTGAAGGCAAAAATGTATCCTTTTCACTCCTCTCCTACCAAGCATGGCACTGAACAGGGTTTACAAAGAGATAAGCAACAACCTAGAGCCTGAGAAGAAGTTAAAACCTGTTTTAAAAGCAGCATCTGTAGGTACAGGGACTGTGTATCTTGTCTGTGGGGGAACAAAGGAACTCAACATTAACCTGGCAGCAGATAAGCCTTTTCATTTTTTTACTGTCTTAGCAAACAAGAGCAAGTGTGAGCATCCAGCTTCTTTAACTTGTTAAAGAGATTGTGCTCTGTCAGAACTAGCAAAGCACTAAGGATTGCACGTAGCCAAGCCTCCAGAAATGCCAAGCAAACCAGATACAAGGGATGTATGGGGCAACAACTGCTCTTCTGCAGATAAATGAATAATGGGGGGAGGCAGAACCACTGATACACTTGGGACATGTTCTGGCTGAAGTATGCAGTGGGATGCTGATACTTCATTCTGTCCCAATGCGTAAAATGTTCTCCCTACCTCAGACACTCCACCAATGACATCCTCTTAGTAACAGATATTTCTCCAGTTGCTCTGGTTAAAAAGAAAAGTCTGATTTCCCCAACACATCTCTTCATTAAACTCATTGGGAAAATAAATGGATTAAAATCTGTAGTGTTCACTCAGGTAAAAAGAAATAAAATCAAATGAAAACAAAATTTAAAAAAAAAAAACACCACACACAAAACAAACAAAAAAACCCCACCCAAACCCAAACCAAACCCAATCCCAACCAACCAAATAAATAATCATGTCAACTTTTGTTAGATAATAATAAATTCAAAAAATTTCAAGGTAAGGCATTGGCCAGGAGATTTGTAACCCACAACCTAGTTCTGATTCACTCTTGTTTTGCTGAGTGATTTTGGACCTTTCGGGTGTTTCTCCATCTGCAGAACATGCATAAATGAACAGTTTCCTTTACAAATCCCTTGGAGAGCAGGGAATGAAAACAACTGGATAAGAGCAATGCCTTTCCCCCACACACTTTTTTTTTTTTTTTGCACTGAACTTTCCTGTTTTCCTTGATCAGAAATATTTTTCATTCAGAAGTCATTATGTGATATGACTTGGAGGGCAGCACTGTCTGAGCCTGTCTGAAAGATATAGCCCAAAGGCACAATATCAGAGATCAGCTTGTAAAAGTAAAAGCAGCTTCTAAGGGGATATAAGTACAACGGAGAGATGTAATTTGTTAACAAAAACCCTCACTGCCTTGTAGCTGAGAAAGTCTGCTGGAAATGATCACAATATGATCAAGATGGGGACTGGTTTTGGTGGGGGTTTTGTCATTAAAGAAGAAAACCCATGCAGCATCTCTTCTTATTGGGAACTGGTGGATGTTCAGCATTTAAGGAATACTGGGCAAAAGTATTAAATCACCATGCTGGGAAGTGAAGGATGGTCTTCTGGTTGGAAAACTGAACTCAAGAGACCTGGCTCCAAATCCCATCGGTGCTACAGGCTATCAGCAGGACCTCAGCATTTCCAGCAAAAACCTACCTAAAAATGGAGATTTAGAAAAGGTTCATTGTTCTTACTACCAAGCAGTTAAAAGAGTTTTCTGTTCTACAGGACTTAGGCCACAGGGACAAACTTGTCCTTCACACGACCCCAATAAAATCACTGGATTCATGGATAAATTTGTCTTCGCCTTCCTACAATGTTTTTATGTGCCAAAGAAGTCCGGTTTTCCTAAAGGTTACTGACCAGTTCCTCCCCTGGGACTGCACTATTTTTACGCAACACAGTCACAAAGGCCAATTTCTCCCTCTCCACACGACTCTTTTCCCCCTGGCCCAGAATGCTGGCTACTACTGCTTGTCCCCAGTGGTGTCTCACATCATTTTCCACATGGGTCAACAAGGAACCAAACTCTGCAGAAACACAATAGTGCTATATTCCAACTTCTGCACAAGCCCAGGTCTCCCAGACCACTTTAGACCTTTTATCACAAAAACTGTGGCTAGGGCAGATCAGGACTCTACTTCCTTCTCAAAAGCCACAACTCAGGACTGGTGAGGCTGTCACATCTGTCTGACATGGCAAAGGACTTGCTATGTTTTAGTGGTGGTGTCCTGTCAGCCTTCCCCTTTCAAGGCATCAATTCCCCATGACTGCAATATCTCAGTTCTGAAACACAATTACAATAACCCTCATATAAAGGCCCATGCGTGGGCTGGTTTCTTCAATACTCCTGAGGAAGGAAGTTCATCTGGAGCCAAAAGCTCAGTCCCAAACAAAACCCTTACAGGCCCCTGAGCCACAGAGTGAAAATACACAGGCTAATGTCAGAGCTGCACTCAGTGAAAGCTGTGACAGTCAAAAGGGAAACTATCCTATGGAGTCCACGCCACACAGTTATTCAGACCCAATGCAGGTGTTCAGGTAAGGCAAATGGGAACTGAGTCTTGCATTGAGGATATTACTGCAAAAAGCGGTGTGTCTGCAGTACTGTGGCTGGGTAGCAAGTTTACTGGACGGCGTGCAAACCTGGTGATCAGATCTCATCTGCCTCACCTACAGCATAAGGCAGTT
This sequence comes from Picus viridis, assembly GCA_033816785.1. Classification (NCBI taxonomy): domain Eukaryota; kingdom Metazoa; phylum Chordata; class Aves; order Piciformes; family Picidae; genus Picus; species Picus viridis. Next base: position 29,835,769 of record CM066567.1, read on the forward strand.
GCATCCAATTGCAACTGCAAATGAGGATATTGGGGCTGTCTAATTGTTACCAAATAGCAGGATTGGAGCTCAGGTTAAGGATCAGCAGAGACAGATTTATTTTTTCCCCCCACAGCTTCCTGCTGCACTGTTGCTTCAGGAAGGAAGAAAGGAACACAAAAATTCTCAGTTACTCAACTGAATGTGGAAGAAGCTTTGAAATCTTGAACCTTAAAAGCTGGTAAAAACTTTGTCATTTTGTTTCTGCCACTGGGCAAGCATAAAGGAGTCACTACCAAAACCGAGTCCTCTAATCTGTGCATATAAGCCTTTGGGATTCATATAAGAAGTAGCCTTGGAGTAAGTCTTATAAGGAACTTAGCAATACTCAGATGAAGTACAGGTTCAGATGGAGCAGGCTCCCAGAAAAGCTGAGCAGTCTCTAGCCATTAAGACCTAACTGGACCAAGTCCAGAACAAATTGCTCTGATCTCAGAAATGACCCTCATGTGAGCAGAAAGTTGGATGAGAGACCTCCTGAAGTCCCTTTCCATCTATTTTACCCTTGATACTAATACAGAAGTTGGGGTTCAGTTTGCAAGTGTAAATGTCTAAAGTTGGGCATCTAGTCTCTGCCATGGAAAAAGAGATATTCCACTATATTTTAAGGAAAGATAGATTAAACATAGAGGGTACCCCTCTGTCCTGTGGGCAGAATCCCAGGCCAGCCATGGGCTGCAGGCCATTAGCAGTTTCAAGTCAGCCAGGGCTGGTGACATGTGTTGACTCACAAGTGTATCTAAGACCAGAAACATCACACTTAGTATAAAGGGGGAAGTTTGCTGAGCACTGAACATCGGGCTTAGGTTCCTCTTCCTTTGCCTGAGGACTGCCTTCCCATTTACTGTGAACCTCTGCTGGTCTGACTATACCTCTGCATAGTTTAAATTGGTATTAGTTTGGCTGTTTCTTTAGATCTGTTTTCACTTTAGTCCATGCATCATGCCTCCTTTTCCTGATTCCCCTTTTCTGCTGGGGAGGGGTCATCAGAAGGCACAGCAACTGCTAGAGTTTAGCCCCAGATATGGGCTAAATGTAGACTCTCCTCCCACTGACCATATAAACATAACCTGCTTCAACTTGGACAGCAAACTGAGATGCCTACAGCAGAGGAGCGACTGCCACCAGTCTACTTGCACTACCAGTATGAGACCAATATTCAATTTCCTCAGCTTGAGTAATTCACACCCAAACTTCTCCGGGGAGCTTCCTAATCACCACAAAGCCAGCAGAACTCTTCACGTCTCATCCAAAAACTCAGACACTGAGCATTGGACACAACTCACCTGACAACTTGGAGGAATCAATGCTGATCCTGTAACCTGATCTGCAGATTATCTTTTTGTTTGACTTGACTTGAACCCAGTGACTGTCTCATGCAAAGAACATAAACAGATTTGCTCCAGCTCTGTTATACTTGGCTTATTATTTATGGGCAGACTTTGCCTTTCCTCACACCAATAGCTGTCATTCACATGAGCTGTTCTTCTGAAGAAAGGATTTACATGAGAATCAGCTTAGCAGGCCTGGGAGCCTAAATAACCCATCTGCCAGCCCAGAAACAGTCTCGGGTGCTCCCTGAAGAACCACAAGTGCTACAGAAAGAAATGAGTAATTATAATGTGTGGCAGCTACTGGGACACAGGGTGGTGGAGAAAGGGCTGGGACACCCAGCTTCTACATTTGCTTTTGCTATTGCATTACTTTGCAACTTGGCATTTGTTTATCCACCTTCTGCCTATTTAGACCACAAGACCTTTGTAGCAGGGACAGTCTCTTACTATGAAGCTGAATGTAGTGGTTTGAACCTTAAGTGGAGTTTAAGAACTCAGATGGTAGTAAACCAATAATTCCTCCCCCACCCCCACCCCCTTTTCCCTGATAAGGAAAAAGAAAATAAAAAAAAAAGGGGATATGGGGAAAGAGAAGAAGGTAAATCTACCAAATAAAATAATCTGGAGTCGCTTTGGAAGTAGAAGTAATTTTTTTAACAAAATATATATAGCAGTAACAGGGAGGATTTACAAGGGTAAGGAATAAGGATGAATCGGAAAATATACAAAACCAAATTTGGATGGCCTTTTATTTCCTTTGATGTATGTGGATTTTAGTCCTTTAGAGAAGCGTGGATGCAGCAGGGAGAAGACCAGGCCTGACCACATGGCAGAACCAGGAGCCCATCAGAAGCTGTGGGTCCTTTCAAACAGGCGAGGCAGGAGCAAAACCAGCAAATCGCTGCAGTGTCTTCTGTTTTATAGGCTTGCTAGACAGGAAGGGGGAGTGGAATGGACCACCTTTGACCCAGGGGACCCCTCCTCCTGGCAGGGGGAAATGAAGTCCCTCTCTGTTCACCTGGATCAGGTTTCTCTTGTTCCCTGGGGAAGCAGGGCTCTCACAGCGCTCCCCCAGGATGGGTATAACCCAGCACAGTGAAGAAAGAAATAAGGACAAAAAAAAGCAAGATTTCAAAATGACAAATAAAACCAAAGCAAGCAATATCCTCAGCAAGGCTCTGCTCAGCTCCTGCCAACAGAGGGCTGCACAAGATGAGTTGGCATGATAAGAACCCAAGTTTTACTCTTTAAAGTCCCACATTTCTGTGTCAACAGTATTTTCTAAACAACTGACACTACCAATTCCCCACTGAAACATAACAACTGCAAGCTGAAAATCATCTGCCCATGCACATGTTATGGATCTTTTCTTCTCCTTTCCCTCCGCCTTCACTGTTCAAATATTTGTTCATCAGACTTCAGAACTAAAAGCTGGAAGCATACCATGCCACCCTTCTAATATTCTATAGAGTACTGCAGTCATATTCTTCAGTTAAAAAAAAAAAAACAAACCAACATGTTGCTTCAATAAATCTTCCAGTGAAATTTTATGCATCCTGGCTAGCTATCTACTGCAGAATTGTGGTCGTAAATTATTGTCACTTGCAGCCTGACCTTTATAATTTTCATAATGCCAAGTAAAAAAATATGCTCCTTCACAATCTGTTCACCTTTCCTTTCATCCACACTTTGCAGCCAACAGGTATCATTGAGAACAGCTGCTACGCAAGCTCCCAGTACACTGACCTAGGAGCTTAAATGGTAATACCTGAGTTTCAGGTTTGAGTGGAATCTTTTATACTTCTATGTAGACAACACACTGAACATCAACAAGGTATCTACACTGCAAGCCTCAATCCAAAGATGACTCCTGATCTACTCTTAGGTCCATACTAAAGCTTCAGGCATATTCAAAGGTGTAAGTCCCAAGTTGTTTAAAATGCCTTTTATAGCCCATCAGTCACTGAGGTTCTTTGTATCACCTTAGGCACCACCCGAGCTAAGAGACACAAAGCAACCCTTTTCCTATCATGGAGGAGGAAAGGATACCTCCCGGTTCTAGCAGTAAAGATATTTGTATTTTGAGGTCTGAAGATCAATATACTAATAGCACATGAACATAGAATCATAGAATTGTTAGGGTTGGAAAGGAAGGGACCTCAAGGATCATCTAGTTCCAACCCTCTGCCATGGGCAGGGACACCTCACACTAGATAGGTTGCCCAGAGCCACATCCAGCCTGGCCTTGAAGCCTCAAGGGATGGGGCTTCCACCACTTCCCTGGGCAACCTGTTCCAGTGTCTCACCACCCTCCTGGGGAAGAACTTCTTAACATCCAATCTGAATCTACCCATTTCTAGTTTTGTTCCATTCCCCCTAGTCCTATCATCACCTGACACCCTAAAAAGTCCCTCACCAGCTTTCTGATAGGCCCCCTTCAGATACTGGAAGGCCACAACAAGGTCTCCTCAGAGCTTTCTCTTCTACAGACTGAACAGTCCCGACTCTTTCAGTCTGTCCTCAGAGGAGAGGTGCTCCAGCCCTCCAATCACCGTCATAGCCCTTCTCTGGACACATTCCAGCACATCCAGATCCTTCCTGTAATAGGGGCTCCAGAACTGGACCCCACTCCAGGTGGGGGCCCCAACCCGGATGCAGAACCTTGCACTTGGTCTTCTTGAACTTCATGAGGTTGGCATGGGCCCACCTCTCCAGCCTGTCAAGGTCCCTCTGGATGGCATCCCTTCCCTCCAGCATGTCTGCTGCCCCACACAGCTTGGTGTAGTCAGCAAACCTGCTAAGAGTGCACTCAATGCCACTGTATATGTTGCCAACAAAGATGTTAAACAATACTGGTCCCAGTACTGATCCTTGAGGGACTCCACTTGTCACTGGCCTCCACCTGGACCCATTGACAGCCACTCTTTGGGTTTGGCCCTCAAGCCAGTTCTCTATCCACTGAATGGTCCATCCATCAAACCCATACTGCACCAGCTTGGAGATCAGGATGTCATGTGGGAGAGTGTCAAAGGCTTTGCTCATGTCCAGGTAAATGACATCCGTTGCTTGGCCTTCATCTATTAATGTTGTGACCTTGTCATAGAAGGCCACCAGGTTTGTCAGGCAGGATATGCCCTTGGTGAAGCTGTGCTGATTGTACCAAATCACCTCTTCACTATTCTTCATCCTCACCAGTGCCTCCAGGAGGATCTGCTACACGATCTTACCATGCCCCTTAAAATGCCCCTAGATTCGCCCTTAGAAGATTATTTTTAAAAGCGTTCATCTAGGCACCAGTAAATACTGCACCTGCACCACCAGGAGCTATAGCTGGGACAATGGAGAGTAACCACAAGGGTTTGTTTGCCTCAGCTGTATCTTCTGGCAAGTTGAAGGAGGAGACATGATTTTAAAACTGTCCTGTAGAGCTTAGTTTTCAAAACTGTAAGCATTTATTTAACTGTTCAATAATAATTAATGCTTTCTACAGCTATGTAATAATTTATGTGTGCACCCCCCAGAACAAAGCATATTTTTGTAGCCAGCTGGTTGGAGCTGTGAAATTAAATGTTTCTTCTGACAACTGAGCTTTCAGTCAGACCCACAGAGCAGATCAAGATACTCAAGCTGTCTGGGTGTTCCTTCATTGGAAACGATATTTATTTATTGCAGTGTTTAAGAAAACTATAAGGGTTTGTGTGAAACCCATGCAAAGTGATGACTGACACACTTCTGTATGCTCTAATTTCCTTCCTTCAAAGCTTCCCCCATTTCTCTCTCAAAAAACAACAGCCAATGTTAAAAAAAAATCAAACAAACCACAAAACAAAAACAAAACAAAGAAAGAAAAAATAAACCAACACAAAGCCCTTTTAGTACTACCTCAAGGGCAGGTCCTGCCTCACCAACCTGATCTCCTTCTATGATCAGGTGACCCGCCTAGTGGATGTGGGGAAGGCTGTGGATGTAGTCTACATGGACTTCAGCAAGGCCTTTGACACCATCCCCCCACAGCAAACTCCTGGCCAAGCTGTCAGCCCGTGGCTTGGACAGCAGCACTCTGTGCTGGGTTAGGAACTGGCTGGAGGGCCGAGCCCAGAGAGCGGTGGTGAATGGTGCCACATCCAGCTGGCAGCCAGTCACTAGTGGTGTCCCCCAGGGATCAGTGCTGGGCCCTATGCTCTTTAATATCTTTAAGGATGATCTGGATGAGGGCACTGAGTCCATCATCAGTAAATTTGCAGATGACACCAAGCTGGGGACAGGAGTTGATCTGTTAGAGGGTGGGAGAGCTCTGCAGAGGGACCTTGACAGGCTGGACAGATGGGCAGAATCCAACAGCATGAGATTTAACACATCCAAGTGCCGGGTTCTGCACATTGGCCACAACAACCCCATGCAGCGCTACAGGCTGGGGTCAGAGGGGCTGGAGAGCAGCCAGGCAGAAAGGTGCCTGGGGGTGCTGGTTGACAGTAGTCTGAGCATGAGCCAGCAGTATGCCCAGGTGACCAAGAAGGCCAATGGCATCCTGGCCTGTATCAGGAATAGTATGGCCAGCAGGAGCAGGGAGGTCATTCTGCCCCTGTACTCAGCACTGGTTAGGACACACCTGGAGTCCTGTGTACAGTTCTGGGCCCCTCAGTTTAGGAAAGATGTTGACTTGCTGGAACATGTCCAGAGAAAGGCAACAAAGTTGGTGAGGGGTTTGGAGCACAAGCCCTATGAGGAGAGGCTGAGGGAGCTGGGGTTGCTTAGGCTGGAGGAGAGGAGGCTCAGGGAGACCTTCTTGCTGTCTACAACTACCTGAAGGGAGGTTGTAGCCAGGTGGGGGTTGGTCTCTTCTCCCAGCACTGGAACAAGAAGACACAGTCTCAAGCTGTGCCAGTGGAGGTTTAGGCTGGATGTTAGGAATAAATTCTTCACAGAAAGAGTGATTTGCCTTTGGAATGTGCTGCCCAGGGAAGTGGTGGAGTCACCACCACTGGAGGTGTTTAGGAAGAGACTGGATGGGGTGCTTGGTGCCATGGTTTAGTTGATTAGATGGTGTTGGATGATAGATTGGACTCAATGATCTCAAAGGTCTTTTCCAACCTGGTTAATTCTATTCTATTCTATTTTCTCCACTATCTATGTCCAGTTTAAATTCTTGGACCTTCCTACATAGGAGTTGTCTCTGCCTCTACAGAAATGAATTATTAATTTGCTGTCTTTGCCTTTAAAATCTTGACTTGGCAGTAAGAAAAGCCAGACCCTGATCATGACAACTAATCAGAATAAAACATATTGCTGAGCCATACAGACTATATAGAGAATGTTCCCTGCCCAAGGAGAGATGAAAGGCTGAAGCATAGCTCAAATCATGCTGCTGACACAAAACTAGTCATTTTTGCTCTTCTAGAGCACTTTCCCATGGGTCTCAAAGTACTTTGTCAAAAAAAAAAAAAAAAGAAGGTGGATTTTAGCTGTAAGAGATCATAACAAGAAGCTTAGAAAAGGAAAATGAATTAATAGAGATCAATTCTGGGAACAGCACTCAGGTTTTACTAACACTGCCTTAGATCATTGCTGCCTTTCAGAAAGTGCAACTGCCCTATCAGCAGCAAAATAATAAACTTCATCATTAGTTTGTTCCACATTAGTTATTTCTGATAATGGAAAGGGCATTTCTCAGGAAAATATTTGGGCTAATTTGTTACATGTATCTTCTGTCATGTTTTTTTGGCAAATGATCAGTGAGCTCGTTAATTTCCATATCTAACTTAAGTTTCCGCTTCAAAGTACTAGGAAGCAGAACCAGATGCCCATGCCAAAAAGTAAACATTAAAGAGAATGGTAATATAAATGGTCCCTTTCTACATTGATTCAGATACAACAGATCACAAAAAGCCATCTTAAAACAAAAGTTGAAGACCTCCTTACACTGCTTCAAGTAAGTATTGAAGCTAAAGAGAGCTAGGAAATCAATGAGCGGTATTGAATTGCTGTCAAGCTGGGCTTCAGACACATTCTGGTAAACAAACACAAGCCTAAAAATAAGCGTGCAGGGTGAAATTTCTCAGGAAATTACATATTTATAAGCAAAGACAGGGGGAAAAGGCTGAAAAGAGATACTATAAAGGATAACTTACATGGAAGAGATCGCACTTAAGATTTTTTTCATCTATTGGGAAATCAGCTATGCTTAGATCGGTATCCAATTTAATAACTGAGACACATTATTGTCCATGCTGAACCTCTGGGCTACATGCCATGCCCTTGGCTCACATCTGCACACTCATCTACAGGTATCTAGAACACTAGAGAAATCAACTCTCAAGAAAAGCCAACGTGCATGCAACTTACTGCAAAAGTTCCAAATGTAACTAATGCTTCCTGCTCTGAGACCTGCTTAAAGTTTCCTTTAGCTTTATTTTTACAGAACCAGTGGTTCCACTGAGGAATTTTGGTGTTTTTGAGAGGAACCTGCATTCATGCTATTGCAGGAGAATATTTTTATTATTATTATTTTATTTTTATAACAGCATGTACTAACACAATTATGAGTTTAGCAAAATTTTTCACTAAGCTGAGAGTTTAGACATCCCAGAATTGTGCCCGCAGGTTCATAACTTCTCCGGTGCCACAGTAAATTGGTCTTCCCCCACATTTGTGATCATGTGTCTCCACAAGAGCAAAATCAGTTACTAATGGTGTTTCCACCTGCAACACTCATCCATGCACTTTTGGTACTTACAAAGACACAAACCAAAATTTATCTCATGGTCCCTCTGGCAAATAGCAGTTACTTTCTAAATCTCCAGATCGCAGGGTGTGCAGGAGGTTTACTGCTCCCAGCTCTGCATACATCTCAATGACAGGATGATGACATTGCCAAAAAGAGCCAAGTCAAAGCATGAAATTTTTCATTTCATTTGGAAAGACATGAGACCTGATAAACTGCAGCAGTAAATTCCATGCTTCCAATTGACATCCTGGGAAAATGCTATATGCAATGGCCATAACTCCAGAAAAGTTTTTTACAGTAGATACAGGTGATGAGCTGGATGGTGCATTTGATGGAAGCCAATGCAAAGGGCAGAAGCAGAGGCAAAATGTTCACAGGCTCAAGCTGCTAAGTAGGAAACTTGCTGGTTAGTATTACTAGCACACATTAACTATGTCCCTCTGCAGTGAAAATCATGCGAAGGTGCTAAAGCTTTTTCATTATGAATGTTGACAGAACCTCCTACACTGCAGCCAAAGTTTACAGCAGAAACAATCAAGTTTTGTGCCAAGTTTTCCACTTTTGTCACTACTGAGTATGGCTCTCACTATATGCACAACCAACTACACAACCACGAACTGCACAAGCCCATCCTTTAGCAGTGACAATCATGCAAAGGTGTTAAAGACTTCTCATGATGAATGTTGGCAGAAGCTCCTAAACTGCAGTGATAGTTTACAGCAGAGTCTCAAGTTTTGCACCAAGTTTTCCACTTCTGACACTACCAAGTGGACATGGCTCCCAGTTCACCACATGCCCAACCAAGTATACAACCATGAAGCGCCCAAGTCCACCTTAGCACAGATGGCAGGGACAGGAAAGAACAATCAGAATATTTTTGTCAGCAGCTGAAGGGGAGTTGTGGCAAGAGTGGTCCCAGTTTCCACACTAGCACTTCAGAAGGCATCAGGTAGGGTAACATAGCCTCATCTGTGCCCTTCATTTTCTCCTCCAAACAGAAGAACCTTCTAGTCTGTTCTTTATTTGATGGCAGAGATCAGTTTCTGTCTGCAAACTCCTTGACTGCTGCCAGATGTGCAGCTCTGGTCTTCAGTAAACTACTATTCTGCAGGCAGTTTCAGAGAACTGGAGAACAAAGAGGCTACCAAACCAACAATAAAAATGCAGATGGAGAAAGTGTTTTAATACATGGTATTAGACTGGCCCTCAATTCAGAACTGGTGTCTCCTCAGCCTATAAAAAGTCCATTACCATGTGCTCCTTTCTAAGATGTATGGCATGCAGCATAAACCTTTCCATGACAAGATAAAACAATAGACTTCAGAAAGCATCTGCTTTAAATCCAAGCATTTCTACAAAGCATAATTTTTGAAAGCCAAAAAGAGAATTCTTATGCTTTTAAGACATCTTCATCTTGACACAAACAAATTACACAGGCCTTTAAAAGGTAGAAATGGATAAAGTTTTCTTTCAAATAAAAAGAGTGACCTTGTGTAAGCAGATACTTGCTTTGCTCACATGTAAGAAGGGCAATTACATGATGACAAAATGCATTGTAATGGAACTTGAAAAGGAATCAGGAGTCAAATAATTTAGAAGTTCCTCAACTGTCCTTCTAGCAGCCACAAACACAGATACTGGAAATGCCGTAAACTGATGTTGTCCTTGCAAAACTTTACTTCCAGCTTTGCTTTTTCACAGCACTATAGAAAATTTAATGCAAATACACCCTTCACAGCACCATTTCCAAAAACCTTATCAGAGCAATTGTGAGAGAGAACCAGGGCAAAACACCAACAAACTCAGAACTATCTTACACCTTGTCTGACAGTCCCATGGAGGTTCAGCCCTCCAGCCACCGCTACAGCTGGGGCATTTTTCCGGGGCAGCTCACACGGGTGCTGACAGAAACTATGATCTAGTACAGAAGTAGCTACAGCCTCTCAAAATGAGAATGAAAAGCTGGCCAGACACAGTATTGCTTTAAAAAAAAAAAAAAAATATTAAAAAATATCAAATACACTAAATGGAAGGGATTAAAGACAAAGCAAAAAGGTAACAGGATAAATTGTTCACAAGACAACCAGGCAGAGAGAGACCTGGGGGTGCTGGTTGATAGTAGGCTGGACATGAGCCAGCAGCATGCCCAGGTCAGTGGCCAAGAAGGCCAATGGTACCCTGGCCTGTATCAGGAATAGTGTGGCCAGCAGGAGCAGGGAAGTCATTCTACCCCTGTACTCAGCACTGCTCAGGCCACACCTTGAGTCCTGTGTCCAGCTCTGGGCCCTGCAGTTTAGGAAGGATGTTGAGTTGCTGGAACATGTCCAGAGAAAGGCAACAAAGCTGGGGAGGGGTTTGGAGCACAAGCCCTATGAGGAGAGGCTGAGGGAGCTGGGGTTGCTTAGCCTGGAGAAGAGGAGGCTCAGGGGAAACCTTCTTGCTCTCTACAACTACCTGAAGGGAGGTTGTAGCCAGGTGGGGGTTGGTCTCTTCTTCTGGGCAACCAGCACCAGAACAAGAAGACACAGTCTCAAGCTGCACCAGGGGAAGTTTAGGCTGGATGTTAGGAATAAATTCTTCATAGAAATTGTGATTAGCTATTGGAATGGGCTGCCCAGGGAGGTGGTGGAGTCACCATCACTGGAGGTGTTTAGGAAGAGCCTTGATGGGGCACTTGGTGCCATGGTTTAGTTGATTAGATAGTCTTGGATGATAGGTTGGACTCAATGATCTCAAAGGTCTTTTCCAACCTGGTTAATTCTGTTCTCTTCTAAAAGACACAAGCCTAGTTTTGTTGCCTGATCTTCGTTTTGGCAGCTGTACATCCCAGGGATGCCTATTTAGGGCCAGATTTTTCTTAAAGCTTCTGCAACATTGCATATTGAAGAAACAACAAGAAAATGTGTCTCATGGACATGTACTTATTTAGGAACTTGGAGGAAGCGAGCCACTAGTGCAGCTCCCAAGCTTCTGTTCTTTGGTTTTGATTTCTTTTTATGGTTGGACTCATCATTTGACTCTTTTAACTAATGAAATACAATAAACATCACTTCACAGACTTTATTATTGTGTTTGGTTTGGTTTCTTTAAAGCAAGCAGTAAAAACAAATCACAAAACTATAAAACATTGATAATGTAAGCAAAGGTAGAAATATAAATCCAGGAGGAGACAGCTACACATGAAAGCTACACCAAATGGTCTGTATCCCTCCATGTCCCTGGGCTAGATGAGCAATGCTGGTGAAAGACTCTTCACTGGGTGTGCAGCAGCCACTGCACTGGTGGTACCCACAGCCTGTTATGGGGACATCTCACCATCCTCAGCTTACTTGGGTGGCTGGGACCACCAGGGATGATGCCATCCACAGGTGGGTGACACCATCCAATGAGAAGGGTACTGAGGCCATGCAGAAAACATCTTCTAGAGATGCCTCTGAAGTTGCCATTCCTTATAAACCATGTGCTTCAAGACCTGTAGTTACTGCAGTCAAGAATAGCTGAGGATGGGAACACTTGTCCCAGCCAGTCCAGTCTCCACGAAAAGATCCACCAACTTACCAAGGCCATGCTGTCACACTGCAACAATACTCCAGGTCTTCCACTCCACATTATCTATTTATTTGCAGTCCTTCATCAGGGTGACCCTAAAGCCCTTCTTTATTTGGGGACACTGAACCCAACAGCTATCAGCTGTTGAGTCACCAAACCATGAACAGTCTCCACAAACTTGAAAACTTGTAGCCAGTGACTTGAGCCCAGATCCTTCAATTACTTATGAACATAGAATGGTTTGGGTTGGAAGGGACCTTCAAAGGTGCATCACCTGCAGTGATGCTCCATTAGATCAGATTGCTCAGAGCCCTGTCCAGCCTGACCTTGAGTATCTCCAGGGATGGGGCCTCAACTACCTCCCTGAGCAACCTGTTCCAGTATTCCACCACCCTCATGGCAAAGAACTTGTTCCTAATATCCAATCTAAATCTACTCTTCTCTAATTTCACACGTGTTATGTGTGGCCTGATCACACACAGTGTAAGTACTTCTCCAAGCCAGACTCAACTAGAACAGAGTTTTCACTCCCAGTGACCATTTTGAAGATCAAGGCAGCAGCGAGCCAGAGCTATACACTGTTTGCTTCATGTATACTCTTATGCAGAATTATGTAATGAAATTAAGTTCTGTAACTACAGAGTCCAACCATGCATTTTTCTGGTTGAATTGAAAGAATGCTTAATCATAGAATCATAGAATCAGTCAGGGTTGGAAGGGACCACAAGGATCATCTAGTTCCAACCCCTGCCATGGGCAGGGACACCCTACACTAGATCACGCTGGCCAGAGCCTCGTCCAGCCTGGTGTCTTTATATCTAAAAAATGATCCCATGACTAACTGCATCCACAGGGCAGCAAGCAACAGAAAGCTTCATAGTGTAATATTAAGAATGAATTACACATTTGGTAGTTTTCCTTCTTATTCAAGTACAGCAGTGTAAAATACTACTGTCAGGTCCCAGATCTCCTTGTGCCTTCCACAGTGCCAGGATTATCACCAACAACAAGCCCATAAAGAGCAAAGTCTTCTGAATAACTGTCAATGCCAACTGACCTTCATGCTGTGCAGGAATGATTCCATTGCACCCCAAACGAGTAGAGATACAGCACTGTTGAGGCGTGAAGGCAATGATCATCATGGTGCTACACAAGCAAGTTTTCAGGTGACTTATGGGGTCCTCAGCCATACCCCATGTGTGTTCTGAATGTTCAGCTTTCCTATTTGTCATGTTCTCTCTCTCACATCAGTTGAAGCCATAGGGTAAATTCAAGGTGAAGCCCTAAAGAAATGCTTACTCAGGATCAACTGCCACTGTTATATTGGCTTCCAATCTCTCCAGGCAGCAGTTGTAAGAGGCTGACCAGCCAAGATCATCTAGAGTCACATCACAGACCCTATTATTTAAATCCAACTTTTGCCAAGCATCTACAATAACCTTCCATCACTTCAAAAACCACTAACAGGAGAAATTTTCTCCAATCCACATCTCCCTGCCAACCTTTCCCATCCCTCTTCACTCTCTAACTCAGGACAGGCAGGGATTTGGCTTAGGCCTACCAAGAAGCCATCTCCTCCACCCTATCATTGAAACAATGAAAAATACAGAACTACCCAAAACATGAATCTGAAGCCAAGGAACTGTTAAAGCATTCTTCAGATCCATTTGTCTTACTGCCTGAGATGGAGTTCATTACTAGAGTTCTGTGACACTCAGGGATTTATGGGCAATGGGCTCACTCCATCCCAGAAAAGATGGAGAACAATTAAGACCATCCTGTTCCCTGATCCTACTCCCCTCTGCTTTTGGCTGTCTCCTCCCCTCTCTTTCGTTATCCTCCTATTATAGCAATAGCAAAGAGCAACCAGAATTTGTCTCTTTTTTCCAGACAGCCTTTAAGGGAGCAGACAGTTTCTCTAGGATGGACACTAGCTGTCTCCAGCTCCAGCCCCAGACTCTTTATGTTCACCTCCACAGGCATCAAACTGAGATCTGCTGGGTTATACCATTTCACCTTGCCAGCATGCCTCCAGTGAAGTTCATAAAATTTGGAATCTTTACTGCTTAGCAGAATGACTGAGTGGTTTTCTAGCAGTCCCTTTGATATCCAGCCCCACCTCTCACCCAAATTAATTTTACAAGCTCTACTTAATGCCTACAGCGTCTTCTCCCAGTGGTGCTATGCAGTTGAAATAACCCCCTGCCCTTCTGTTTTAGAAGGGATATTGAACTGCCCAGTCAGAACCAGAAAAGGCTCTTGCATTTAGATGAGCTATATAAAGAGCAAGTTCAGTAAGCCTAGGAAAGCATCTTGAAGAAATGATGGTTAGGTGAAAACCAAGAGCTGCTCAACTGATGACTTCAGATAACAGCTGTTTTGTTGAGCATCGTTTTTGGTAAGTAAGCTGAATATTGATTTCTTTCTGTTTCTCAGTAGGAGCACTGGCTGCTCCTTTCCAGGGCTTCATTGAATTAGTTGAGAAATGTGGAAAAAAAATTACCCCAGGAAGAGGAAGAAATGTGTCCATAAGTCAGGACACCACTTCTTGCTGTGCTGGAGCTTTATTACACTGATGCCAGGCCAAGTAGCCATCACAAGTGCAGGACAGCTCAGGTGGGAGGACAGGACAAATGTTTTGGGGGAGCAAGGAAGACTGGGTTTGAGATTCAAAAAGGAGAGGTAAAAAATACAGGTGCTGTGGAAAGGGACGAAAATTTCAAAACCATTTTTTTCCCCACCATTTCCCCTGCTGATCTCAGTTGTAAGTAAATCCACAACCCTGATCTAAAGAATCCTATGGTTGAAGGTTGGAAGGGACCTCCAAAGGTCATCTAGTCCAACCCTCCCACAGTAAGCAGGGACATCCTCAATTAGATCAGGGTGCCCAGAGTCCTGGCAAACTTTGACTATCTCCAGGGATGGGGCCTCAACTGCCTCTCTGGGCAACCTATTCCAGTGTTCCATCACCCTCATGGTAAAGAACTTGTTCCTAACATCCAATCTAAATCTACTCTTCTCTAATTTCAAGCCATGATCCCTTATCCTATCACTCCAGGCCTTTACAAACAGTCCCTCTGAAGCCTTCTTGTAGGCTCCCTGCAGGTAGTGGAAGGTCACTGTTAGGTCTCCCCAGAGCCTTCTCTTCTCCATGCTGAACAACCCCAGCTCCCTCAGCCTGTCTTCACAGCAGAGGTGCTCCAGTCTCCTGATCCTTTTTGTGGCCCTCCCTCTGGACTCGCTCTGTCAGGTCCATGTTATTCCTGTATTGAGTGTTCCAGAGCTGGATGCAGTACTCCAGGTGACATCTCACCAGAGCAAAGTGACAGAATCACCTCTCTCAGTCTGTTGGACACATCTGCTCCCAATCCCAAATAAATTTTTTGAGGTTTAACTGTTTGGTGCCCAAACTGTTTTGAGATTTTGAAATACAGCTAATTACAAAACTCCAGAAAGAAAGCATCATGGGAAATGCTTTTGCTTTCTGAAAACACTGGCTGCATATCTCTTTGTGCCAGCTATGAAGCAGCAAGAGGAAATCATAAAAGGAGACATAAAGCAGGTAGACAAGAACATACATGCCAAGTATTTTGGAGCACTCATTTGAGGATGAGCAAATGATTTAACATGGAAGTGAACTAATTGCATTTCCAAAATATGTAAATTCAGCCTGTGGATTTCTAGGCAAGCCTGGTTCACTCCATTCCCTAGGCTTAGCTGCCTTTGAAGGTCTTTAAGAGCCCGTTCAGAAACCATCCACTTACTTCAGTGCCTTTTTAACCACATATTAATTCTTTAGTCTGAGAGCAAATTAGCTACACACTGACTCCAAAGAGATGCTCTGGGCTTCTTTGAGAGCCTCCCCCACTTTGACTCCAATATTGTTTTCCCGGACAGATTTTAACAAGCACATAGTGGGACACAGAAGGCAGCATTTCCAGCAAGGATGAAACTTCCACCTTTGGTATAGAGAGCTCTAAACTTATTTTTAAAAATGGGGTAAATTTATCTCATGTCTCTCCTCCACGCCAAGCTCCGTGGTCTGTGTGCACTGAGCTACATCCATAAGAGGCAGGAGAGTGGGTGTGAGCAGGAGTGTTGGGGGAGCAGCTGACAGGTCCTGGCAGGCTTGGTGGTGGGGGATGGAAAGGCTGTGTGGCTCCACTGGTGGGGTGTCAATAAACTGCTGTGACATTAAGCAACACACTAGTGTTAAGGGTGGCAGCTGGAGGCCAGCTCAAGGACTAGGGTTAAAGAAGAAATGATCAAAACAAGCCAGAAAGTGCAGGATCCTTCAGCTATGTGAAGATTCCAAGAAAGCAAAAACCACCAGATTTGGACATGTTGGATAGCCAGTAAAAACACATCACCTATGGCCTCAGTGGCATCAGTGTACCACTCAGCTCATATCTTCAGCTCCCATCTGCCTCTGAGACACCCACATCTACCCTAACCTAGACAGTACTGTTCATACTGAGAGCTCAGTCTCACAACACAAGGTAAGGGAAACAACAAGAGAAAAGTTTATACACCTCCTAGGTTTTGAGCCTTCAGATGGATTTGCTACTCTTCACAAAATAGTTTTGTTTGGGAGGAATACCTAGCTGTCTCCAGTCTACCCCATCACACAAAGGACATCCAACTAGATCATGCAGCTCAGGACCACATGCAGCCAAGGTGGATATCTCCCAGACACACTGGGCAACCTCCACCAGCCTTTGATCACATTCATGAAAGAAAAGTTTTTCTGGAATTTCCCACATCACAACTTATGCCTGTTTCTTTCACTCCTGTCACCACCCAACCTCTAAGCAGACCTGAACCCCATCTTCTCTACACCTATTGCTTATAGACAGCAAAAAAAGGTCGTCTTCGAGTCATCTCTTCTCCAGGCTCAACAAGAGCAGTCTCCTCAACTTCTGGTGCACCACATGCTTCAACCACACACTACCTTAGGGATCTTTGAGTTAGTGTTTTAGGGGAACATAGATACCTGAGGAGCCAAAAAACCCAAGTATTTTGGGAGCCCAAAACTATGTTTTTTCCCTATGGCAACTCTAGAGCACAGATGTACACCCAGAAGCTCTCCTTGGGGAGTAACTCATTGGGGAGCTACAGCTGAGCTGCAGTAACCAGCTGTGTGCGTTCACTTCTCCTCCCACAATGGGAAGTGAAACCAGTCAGAAAAACCCTGAAGCCACCATACAGCTGACGATAGTAAGTCACAAAACTACAGTAACACAGCCACTTCTGGTCACAAGGCAAAAACTACATCATTTTTTGGTCCTAATTCAAACTTCTTAAACAAGGACCAATCTGGGCAAATCTGCCCCAAACACCAGCTCTTATTTATTTTCTCTTTCCTGCAATCTTCAATCTACCAACTAGCAAAGAGGGTAATTTTTGCACCTCTTCTCCAGAATCTACAATTGAAACTAACATCACATTACAGTAACTGTGTGCCAGGCAACTGTAAAGTACAATCAGAAAGAGCTCCTCTGCTCAGGAGGAAAGGCCTTGGAGGAAGCAGCTCGTGGCTATGGAACCTTCTTCACTAATTCAGAACAGGCACTGCATCTCTTTCAAGTGTGGTTAGACTTTCCATGCGAGTTCACACTGAGCATTAGGGATGTCAGGACTTGCTGTGTCAGAGGACACGATGAATGTTGATGCTGTTGCTCTCCAGAAACCAATGCATCTTCATTTGCACCACAAATGACAAAGGGATGCCATTATTTGGAACAAATGGGTTTTTTCAGAGCATGATTAGCACCAAGCAATGATTTGGAGACATCAGTTGGTTTAATGCAGTGAGCATGACAGAGCAGTTCACTGTTCATAAAAGGAGAAAGAAGGGTGAGACAACAGCGCTATGCATCACATAGCTATAGCAGCAGGGCTAGGCTTTTTCTGTGCTCAGTTTTTTATTTCTTTCTGGTATCAGTGCAGTCTTTCTTAATGATTAGAAAATACAATGTGAGAACAATTAACAACATTCTCTTACTCTTATGTGTGACCATTAATGTGTCTGAGGATTAATTTCTTTTTCTTTCCTCCATTGTTTGATCTATAATCATGTCTAAACACACAGAATGGAGGTATTGAGAGCATTAGAGAGTACCAGGCTTAAAAGTTATACTGAGTTAATAAAAGTCATTTTCTTAATCTTGAACACACTTTAAAAACAAAAGCTAATATTCATTCTAGGAATAAATTTCACCTGATTTTGCCACTTTCAGACATGACCCATGTCCTTGACTCTGAGACCACAAATAAAGCTCAAAGTAGGGCTGACCCTAGGATTTGTTGTGTTTGCAAAGAAGGAGGAAGAGGTTATTTGTCATTTTAGCATTATTTTCTTTGGCTAATTGTCTGGATGGCCTTCATTGGGCTGGTTGTTAACATTCAGTTTCCTTGCTGAAGGCATCCCACCCAGCCCAGATCTCCTCCAAAGCCACTGTAAATGGATTTAATTCAGACCATGATATTGAGCTCTGCATAATGAGCCAAATACTTCAGTGGACAGAAGATTTACAAAGCCCACAAGGTTTAGTTCAATGGCACACTGGCTCCTAGAGCAAAGCTGCTTAAAAATGGGCACTTGTTTCTACCCCAGGGGAGACCTTCTTGCTCTCTACAACTACCTGAAGGAAGGTTGTAGCCAGGTGCATGCTGGTCTCTTCTCAAGGCAACCAGCACCAGAACAAGAGGACACAGTCTCAAGCTGCACCAGGGGAGGTTTAGGCTGGAGGTTAGGAAGAAATTCTACACAGAGAGAGTGATTGCCCATTGGAACAGGCAGCCTGGGGAGGTGGTGGAGTCACCATCGTTGGAGGTGTTCAGGAGGAGACTTGATAGGGTGCTTGGTTGCATGGATTAGTCGATTAGGTGGTGTTGGATAATAGGTTGGACGCAATGATCTCGAAGGTCTCTTCCAACCTGGTCTATTCTATTCTGTTCCCTTGCTCTCTCTTACACACTGGTCCAGTGACGGTGTAAACTGCTATTAGCCCCTGCCAAAGAGATTCGGGTGTCTGAGGAGGTAGTGTTTACAGTGTTAGTTGGACATGAAATACATATTTGTGCATGCTGTGTAATCTACATAACTGATCTTTTTTTTTTCCTGTGCCTGGGATTCCTTTGGTCCATCTCTTGCCTTGGTTTTGCATCCTTTCCCTAAGAAAAAACAACTTGATGCTGTTTATTTCCCTCCTGTAATTTCCAGTCTGTAGGAAATGACTGAAAGAGGGCTAATCCATTGCTAGATTCCCATTAAAAAAAACTATGGATTCTCTGAGCAGGAGTAAATTTTACTTTTCTAAACCTCTGTTGGGCTGTAAAAGTCCCATCTCCATTGTGCCTAATGTAAAGCTGTTGAGTCTTACTATATGATATTTTTTTTCCTGGTTTACAAGATAGGTCATCATCAAGCTTTATATAATCAATAAACTCTAATCCTCAGTTAATAAAGAATAAGAGTACACAGATTTATAGGTGGCTGAGTGTACACTCCGCTAATTCTGGCTCTGGCAATCAGTTTGCTTCTGCAAGCTGCGATCCCTGCAATACCACCGCAGCTCATAAATACAAGATGCAAGACTCCTTGTTGACCCACACGTCGCGATCTGCTGCCAGTGCTCCGTGCCATTGCTTCTCCTCATTACTTTGATGCCTATTTCTCATTATTTCATAAGTAACACGAAAATTAAACTGAATGTGAGGCGGCAGGAAAATAAATCTTCTCCAGAGAATCACTTCAGTTAAAAAAAAAAAAAAAGTCAGTAAATCTTTATTGCATTCAGATGATATATCAAAAAATAAAAAGTTGTGGCAAGAATGCACTTAAAAAGAAGGCAGAAAAAAATGTATTCCAAACGGCCAACATCTCTGCTGCAATAATATTCTCCTTTATACATTCAGACAAGTGTTTTTAGGAAGACAGATGATGTCTGAATGTTCTTTCTTGATAATTTCTTGTGTGCTTTCAATTTTCTGGAGATAATTAGTCATTGTAACATGAGCATTTAGACTTTTAAACACACATTTGTTCACTTAACAAATAATTCAATCAGGCTGGTAATGTGATAACCCTTCTCTGATTAATTAAATTTTCAGTGTGAGGTATTCCATAAAAGTTCATTCAGAGACATGGTGTAACACCAAGCAGTCTTGTAGCTAATGCTGTGTTGTTGCAGATCTAAATGCTATTCCTGAGGCTGCCACACTTTCTGATTCTTGAGCTACAATTTTCAGTTCTGTTTCATGAGAAACCCCCACTCAGCCCCACTACGCACACAAACACCAGTTATCAACGTGCCTCACTGCAAGAAGGCATTTGACAATCCCGATCCATTCTAAAGAGCCAGGAGTGAAACAAAGACATCATCTAACCTGATCAATAACAGACATAATATCAGACCATAGTCCTCTGCTAAATTTAAAAGTTAAGTCAGGACCCCCTGAAGATTCAGCTGAAGGGAAGGCAACTCGATCGCTGATGGCTGATGGGTAATTAATTCATATCCACCAAGAGAAGCCTGAGTGACCACAGGATTAAGTTGAGTAGTGGTTTTAAGAGAAACCATCATGCCCTCCAGATGACAAACCCTGAGCACATTGCAATCGCACCTGTGAGACATCTATTGTGTGCAAAGCAATGGCCTACCTCCATGCCCTGAGGTCATGTTGCACTTAACAGAGAAAAAGCAACCTTTATAATTTTTGCCAACTACCCCTGTTGGGGTGGAAGTCCCTCCCACAAAGATCTTGCTGCTTCTGACCTTCCCCAAAGGGAACTCAAGATGACTAGTTCTCACACAGGTATCTACCCATGGTTGAGCAGATGAATCTGATCTTAAGTCTCTGGAAGTTCCCAGACCATCACAGTAGGGCCAAGACTACCACAAAACTGTTAGATTAGTGAGCTGTAACATCCCTTTTTGCAGCCTCACACCTTTCAGAGAGGAAATCAGAGTTATTTGTATAAACTGGTTTCAGTGGGATGAAATGGGTTCAAAGGAAAAGAGCAATATCCAAAAACATGGCTGTTGCTTCTGGTCCCTGAATAGTCACAGTCACATAACCTCAGCATTTCTCTGCACACTTGCATGACTGCCACCAGCCTAACACCAAACCCTCCCAAAAGATACAGGGACACGTTTTTATCTTGTTTTTCCAGAGGGAGCTGAGGCTGACAAGCTGTGCCCCTGTCAGTAAGACTGAGGGGTAACAGTGGCATGAATCGGGCTGTGGACCATTCCCAATGCACAGTCTGGATTATCATTTTTCCATCTTTTGCAGCATTCACAGTACCTTTCATGGAAACTTTGCAGCTAAGAGACCCTTATCTTTCCTGGTAAAGCTTGCACATTTTTAAGAGCCTGCTTAGTGAAAAATGTGGGTATTTTCTCTCCTTTCACCTTGACAGCTGCAAACTATCACACTCATTCCTGTTCCATTTATCCCACTGGGAACTCTTAGATTAAGTAATTCTTAGATAACAGTGGGAAATTAGCCCTCATAAACACATGAGCCCTGTGAAGAGCTCCAACTTGCAAACAGCAAAACAGCTCTTGCTGCAGTACTAATGCTTTACGGAACTCCATATCCAAAACTCCTGACAAGATTACTATCTTTTGTAAGGTAAAAAGCTTCCAATCAGTAAAGAAGAGGTTTTCCCAGACAAAGAGCTCCTCTTCATAAAGTCTAAGTAATTATTTTTTACTTGTAAGATGCTTAAAAAAAAAACAACCCAAACCATCATTCACATGCATGTATTTACCAGTTTTGGATCAGCGCTGCGTTATTATGCACACAGTCCTATTGGTTTCAGCAAGCATTTGGCAGAGTCTGATCCTGATTAACCACTCAGCAACAGGGACCTGAATTTGCAGATTACCTGGTGTTGCATCAAGGCTCAGAGTGTTTAGTAGGGAAAGTGGCTTCACACCTTCCTAACCTCAGCATTCACTGCACGAAACCACTTTCTAGCACAAATCATAAGCTCTTATTAAAAGACTTTGCACCTACCATCAGAGCGCTGAATTCAGAGACATTAATTCATTCAGGCTTGTAACACTCCTGTGAGATAAGTGATGTTGTGATTCCCATTCTATTGGCACAGAAATAGAGATGATGAACCATCATATTTTTGGGGACATAGAAATCCAGAGAATCGTTGCAAGAAACAGCAATAAAGCTAGCATCTTCTACCACCTAATCTGTGCCTTCTACCTTATTAAAGTCTATCCCCTTTAGATGATGCAGCCAAATGAAAGGAGATGAGTTTCGTTCTGATAACCTCCTGTCTCTTTCACATGTTGGAGCCACAGAACCACATCTTGATTTTTGTACCCACACAATATGCAAAACTCCCAAATGCTCAGCCCAAAGTGCTTATGTGGCAACACTGAAGAGCATCTCCTGCCAACTAGAACTGGCGTGGTTTTGTTATTAATCATCTGTATATGCCACTGGTTCCCAGGAGCTATCTGGAGTATTTTATTTATATAAAGAGTCACACTGCAAATGACACCTTTTTGCTGTGGCTGCCCATCTTCTCTGCCTATACTTTTTTTTTCCCATTAAACAATCAGATTATGCCTCTCATTAACCTACTCCTTAAAAGCTGTTTCTTCCTTCTGCAACCAAATGTTTCTATTAGAGAGTCTGTGAAAAAAAAAAAAAAAAAAAAAAAAGAGAGACCAGGTTGTGAAACAGCAAGGAGGGATCACACTGCAAAATAATCCACTGCTGAGATCATGTCTCACCTGTGCTCAGACAACAGGGTATGGAAATACTGTTCAAAGATCTTGGCTGCTTAGCTTAAACAGCAAGGAATGGCACAGGTTTGTCTTGGAATTGCTACTACAAATCCCTGGGGTCAATCCATCCTCAGCTACATCTCTGCTGTGAAAAAAACATCCACTGCTTTGACATGAAAAGCCAAATTCTGACTACTTTTGTTCAGCATATGACCGGTTCTGCAGGAGATCCAAGGGAGGTGCGAACCAGGGCTAGCGAGGCTTTGTTTGCAGGACACAAGGATACCCCAAATTTGTTTGCTCCAGATACAATTTAGCTACACCACCTTTGAAGGGTGCTCTACATTGCAAACCCTTCTGGAAGCCAACCAGTCTGAGGTGATGGTGAGACTGGTGGCCCTGCAATACTTGGATCTGTGGCACAGACAAGCATTTAAGACGTACGAATTATGAGGGCTGGAAGCAATGGTTTTACAGTCAATACCCTGCTCCCTTTGCGACTCCCACAAATGATGGTATCATCTCTGAAGTGCAAGAGCACCAGCATTCCCAAAGGTGTGAAACTCATAATAAGAGAAGTTCTCTGTGCTTGATGAGAAACGTTCCTGTTCAGCTTGCAAATTGAACCCTGTGTCTGCAGCATAGACTTACAAGAATGTGGTTCTCTTTCAGTATGGTTATGTTATGCCAAAAGGGACTTTTGGTGACTGAAAGCAGCTCATGGGAACTCAGAAAAACAATAAAAGGAGGAATTCTGGTGCACGTGCCTCACTGAAGAGATGTGCATAATCAACAGCCTCTTGACCTCAGTTTTTGGTGGGTTAGTGGTTGATGCTTTCCTCCATTATACAAAAATGGGTGTAACTAATGACCTTGGGAGAATATTGAGGTCTTCACCTGGTTCTCAGCTGACCTTGTTCAAGTCATAAGCACTCCAGTTTTCTCAGTTGTAGAGCTCCTCCAACAAGAGAGCAAAATATCAGCTCTCTCTACAGTACTGCCTATAATGAACAGCAACGTATCTGTGAGTCCATAAGACCATATTTTCCTTTTTACTGTAAATGGATAATTACAGAAGTAGAGAGCAGCTTCAGAGCTGAGGCTACACTGAAGCTTCCATTTAAAACAAGGGCTCAGCCTCCAGGTTGTTTAGTAATGTTATAATAAAACTCGAGAGACTTCGTGGTTCCACTACTGGTTGGAAATGAGTGCAAGGCAGGAAATGAAGAAGGCCTTTGTTCCGACAGTCGATTTCTCTGAATTTTGCATGAGTGAAGCAAGAATAATTGGTCCAGAATTCATGAGGCCATCACAAAAGCCCATCTGCACTGTACTACAGGCAGTGCACAGGGGAGAGAACCAGCCCCTTTTTTCCCCAAAGACCTGCGCTGCTACTAGCCTGGAAAGCGAGGTCCTGTGATGACTTGCTGCATGACTGACAGCAGCAAAGCATCTTCCCTCATGGCCTTCCCTCAGCGGCTCTGGCAATGAGGTTTTTGCAGTATTGATGTGCACCTGCTACAAGTACAGTTGTGACCTCCAAATCATTGCACAATGGCCATCAGCTTGGGATGGCTGTTTTCTCCTGCCAGACTAGAGCATGCTGTAGTGATTTGAGAGATGAAAGGTTCAATACCTCAACCCCAGGCACCCTTTGACTCACTCCTTTGTCCTGTGGATATATCAATAAAACAAATGATCCACACTTCAGTGAGTCGGCACAAATGCGCTACGCAAAGAAGCAGCTTGAAGCTCAAAGCGCAAAATTGGCAGCTAAAGACACTAATGACTCAGCCTGGTTACTCTGGAAGCAGCTTTTGTGGGTGGCAAGAAATGGATGCAGGCACCACAGAGCTTGGCAATGATGGAAAATAACCCAATAGCCTTCAAGTATTTTTGCTTAATATGGAGAACAGAATTTTTGCGCATTCTTCCCATATCTTTCAGTTATTATAGAGCCAAACTCTGGTGAGGACTGAAGCGTGTACTCTTTTGTTACAAGAATTGATTTTATTTTTAACAGTTGGGTCAAATTTTTCAGTTACAGCACTCTCAATACTCAAAAGGGGTTGGAGTGAAGTGGGAGGTTGGTTTCTTCCCACATGCAAGCAAATGACGGGACAAGAGGAAATGGCCTCAACTGGTGCAAGGAGAGGTTCAAGTTGGATAT
The DNA here is from genome assembly GCA_033816785.1 of Picus viridis. Lineage (NCBI taxonomy): Eukaryota > Metazoa > Chordata > Aves > Piciformes > Picidae > Picus > Picus viridis. Next base: position 29,860,348 of record CM066567.1, read on the forward strand.
TAGAAAAATTTCTTCACAGAACAGGTTTTCAAGCATTGGAACAGGCTGCCCAGGGAAGTGGTGGAGTTAACATCCCTGGAGGTAAGCGTGGTTGTGGTGCTTAGGGACGTGGTTCAGTGAGTGTCTTAAGCAGTAGTGGTGGGATTGCAAGCTTATACTGAGCAGTTGGACTTGATGTTCTCAAAGGTCTCTCCCAAACCCAACAACTCTATGACTCTATGAATTAAACAGGGAGCAACTTATAAAAGCAGTCTGTAGGGTTGGAGCTGTCTTTTTTATGTCCTCTGAAAAGAATTACACAATAAAATTCTACCGGGCAATTGTTATATGCTTTATAGACACAGCCCCTGGCCTGAGGAATTCATAGAGAAATAAATGCAAAGAGAGGAAATGAAATGAGACAAAAAGAAAAGTCAGAATAATATATGAAGATTGATGTGAGAAGGAAGGGGGTATATTGCTAGCAGGAGGCGGCAGATATATAGGAGGAAGGTAGAGCTAAGTCCTGGAGATCAGAAGCAAGACAACCAGATTTCACTAAAAATACTGGAACCACAGGATGGTTCTGACAGGTATTTTTCACTCCATACCTCTTCCCCCAGCACATGATGAAAATGAGCCAAACTTGTCCGGTGACACAAGAATCTCCTCCTTTCCCCTAGCACTTGTGCATCAGCATCCTGTAATGGCTGAGAGGGGCTGCACCAGCCCTGCAGAAAGCTCTGGTATTTCAGTTTGTCTGGGATCTGCTATCACACACAAAAGATCCCCTTGGTCTACATACAGACTATGGCACTGAATTACCTGGCACATACTTTGTGTGTAGCCTGGAGCCATCTCAGACATCTTGGATGTGTCCCACAGAGCATCTCTTTAGCCATTGTAGCTCCTCAGAGGTGGCAACTGTGGTCTTCCATAAAGCTTGCCCAAGGAAGATCACAGTGAAACCTCATTTTGTGATTCTTGGCTGTAAATTTACACTTTCCAGAGATGTTCAAATCTTACTGAAAACAAATGAAAGAAACTGGGCTCAGAAACCCAGGAAGAAAATGATCAATGTGAAAAAACAAAAGGACATCCCACAAGTAGCTATTCAGGCAGTGCCAAGAGAGCTGTACAGGATCCATGCACTGATGTGTTTAACTGCTGCAGTGAAGCAAGAGCTGGATCCTGCTAAGTACTGGCAAAAATAATCTTTCCCTGGTATTCACTTTTCCTGCCAGAGCTCAGCACAGAGGTTTCCAATTCCATTCCTGGGGGACATGAGAGTGAGATGAAGCACACAGCTGGGCCAAAGCAGGGAGCTAGCACACAAAATCCCCACCCTGCAGATAGAGATTATTTTCTTTTCCAACATGTCTATAAAGTCTGTTATGTAGGGAGTTGGATTTTTGGCTTTTTTGCAACTGCAATTCTGTATTAAAAATAGAGCGCTTGATGATGTTACAGCACTCGTTAGCAGAGGTTCAGAGTTTGCAGCATCTCAGACATCACAAGGTTCAATGGAAGAGTTGGTGTCCCCAGCACCCCTGCCCAAGAGCCTGAGAAGATGGACATGTTGAGATGGTCTAACCCAGCTGTTCAGCTATTCACCCACTTACTGCAGCTCATTCCTGATCAGCGGGAATTTTTGACTTCTTTGATAGGAAGCACAGCTGGGCTACCAGTCCAGCAGCAAGTGAGATATTTCAATGAAACTTTTTAAAAAATGCCTTGTGAGAGGTTTCTGCCTCAGAGGGAAGGAGCACAGGCAGCCCTGGGCTATGATACACCACCCTTGTGACACTGGTACAACTGGAGAGCCCCGGGACAATTACGTGGGGAGTGACTACGAGCTCATCCCATTACAGGTGGCTGAGCAGCCTGCGCTCAACTCACAGGATGTCATCTCATTTCTGCGCCAGGCTGGGTATAAACAGCAGGAAACACAGAAACACTCTTGGGGAGTTGAAGTTGGATAGGCAGGTTTAAACCAAATAAAATTAACTTTGGACTGTAGAGTGGGGATGAGCGAGTCCTCCCTGGCACGTTTGAATACATCAGAGTCTCCCTGTGGAAGCATTAGGATCCCCCTCACTTGAGTCGATTTTGAGTGCTTTGGACAAAACAACGGAGAATATTTTGAAGGGAACAATCCTGTGGGTGGAAGGGATGATCTCATAGGTCTTTTCCATCAGTGATTTCCAGGGTTTTCGTGCCTCTGACGTAAAACCCCAAAATAGCAACCTTAGTCTAAGTCAAGATAACACTAAAAGCATGAGTTTACTTTTACATCTGGCTAGGAGCAGATGTGCTATACAGTGGTTGTATGAGTCATTCCCAGATGCCATATACCGTCCTCATTGCAAGCTCCACAACAAGGGCTTTCCATCAGGCTGACGGGAGCCCACAGCATACAGCACAGTGACCAAAGGCGTAAATAGCAGCACAGACAGTGCAGAATAAGTAGGAAACCTCCTTGACAAAATGAGGGCTTAGCAAAGCCTTCAGGCTGCCTGGCACTCCCTCAGTAACTGCTGATACCATTTCTGACAGTTCTGGGAAAGTATGGGCAGGTGCACAGGCTTGGGCCCCAAATCCATGGAGATCTGAGCATGACACAAGCCTAGCTGCTACATCTGACACCAGAGGCTTAGAAACACTCATGTTACAAATAACCTCATAAGGGAAGTAATGAGAAATGTGTGCACAGGTAACCTTACCTACGTCAGCTTGGTGCCCTCCCTGGATATGTTCAATACAGGTCAGACAGGGCTTTGAGCAACCTGATCTAGCGGAAGGTGTCCCCGCCTATGGGATGATTTTTAAGATTCCTTCCAACCCAAACCACTCTATGATTAACCACTGCTCATCCAATGGCTTTTATAGAATCATTTAATTCTGTGTTTAATCACCTCTCAGGCTAAGCTCACCACCCTGGTTAAGAGGACCCCCATGGCCTTTACAAGAGCGTGGCTGAGAAAAATTGGCTTCTTGCACCCTGAACATATGTACAAGAAGTAACTTTACTTTGCAGCACCTCACATCATTTACCCACCAAACAGGGAACTATTCTGTTTTCCCATCTTGAAAGGAAGGCAGTGATACTTGAGGCACATCCCCAAAGCACTCAGGAAACCACCACATAACAGTAGTCCCTGAAGAGCCATGCCCTGGTGGATTGTGAAACACGGGTCATTAACTAATCCCCTCCATATGTACAAATAACTCTTATTATTATGAAAGGAGTTACAGACACATCAAGGGAAAGCCAGACTCCTGAGGGATCTGTCTCACTGCAGTCTTGTGGCTAATACAAATGACAAATATTAGAGGGGATTCAGGCAGATCAAACAAACTCAGCCTTTGAGTGCTGCCACCAAGAAAGCCAAAGAAAGCTCAGTGAGTTTTCTTAGATGTCATGCAAATGCTGTTCTGAATGTATACAAAGGATGAAACTGTTTATCAGAATCATTAATCCAAATAAAACCTTATAAAAATGTACTTTTACAATCTGGCTTCGGTCATGTGTTTATTACCAGGGGATTCAAGGCAGTGCCAGCACTACCCCCTCCTGTGATTCCTGATCCTTTTGTCAACACCCTGGCTCCCAAGGCAGCCATGAAGTGAGCTTTTTCAAGCAGGGTGAGGGAAAGTGGGATGGAGTGCTATATTATTTTCCTTTTTTTCAAATAAGGTTCCGACCTCAAAAGCAAGCCTACAGCATGGAAATCTAACTTCCATGGCCTAGAAAGTTAGTTTTTAAAAAAAACCCAAAAAGTCAAAATGTGTAATATTCAGTCTCGAAGGCATGAGTCTGATCATCAAGGCTTGCCATAGAGAATGCACTGAGTCCCAGATCAAACATTCTCTTTTTTTTTTTTTTAAATTGTGTTTTGAAAGAGCAGAGTACTAGCAGAAAAATCTCTCGGTGATCCACAGTTATGCTCTGGGCTGGATCTGAACCCTGACAAGGCTCACAGCTGAGTTCTGCCTGTAGTCCACCATTTGTCATTCCATCTATACATGATGTCACCTCCTGTGGACAGTGGTGGACTCACCTCTGTGGAGATACAGGGCTCATTTTCCTATTGGCTGTGCTTCAACAGCCCACACATGCAATACTGGACTTCCCCTAATGATGACTCACTGGTTGACATGTTTGCAGCCCCAGAGCCTCAGATACAGCTCCCTCCCTGCTCCCTGATGCCTCAGTGCAGGAGAAGCTGTCAATCCAGCTTGGCAAACAGGGGGGACACCCAAGGAGACCAAACATATTTCTGGCAGCTCTGCACAGTGCCATCAACCACCGACAGCTATCAGACTCTACATGCCACTGCAGCTGCTGCCTTGAGTTATCCCTGTGCTTTACATACAAGGTACAGGCTGATGCAAATTTATGTAACTGCACACCTGCTGGGTTTAGTCACCCTCTCATCATGGCATATCCTCACACACACCACAAACCTTTCTATGTGCTCCAGAAAACCACCATAGCTCAGGAAGTCAGGTTTGGGGTGCAGGTGGCCCCATCCCAGGTACGAGGGAAGCACACACATGGCTTATTTTTGCTTGGGATGAGAGGGTTAAGTTCAGAAATAGGCTGACTCCAAGCACATTCCCCAGATTGCTTTAAGAATTGAGAGGAAAACAAGTATTCCTTAGAGAAGCCTGCCAATTTGTCTCACTCTTTGCTAAATGACCTCCATGAGAGATCTTAATCTGGCTTTTAATAGGTTTGGCAAAGAAACTTCATCTGTTGAGGTCAATGTCGAGTTAGAGGGGGAATTTAAACCCACCTCATAGGGATGGGTAGACAAATCCCTGGAGATCCTCCCGCCTTTGGAGATGCTGCCATCTTCTCATTTATGAAATGCATCAATCCTTGGGGACCTAAACTTATCAACCACTGTTCAAGTGAATGTCTGCCAGACCTGTGGTTGCAGTTCAGCAGGCGAAAGAATCAGTAAAGCCAAATACTGCATAATGGAGACTCTGGTGCTTTTGTGCGTCCCTATCTCCTTTCCTATACTGAGGGCTCCAGACCTGGGTGCAGTACGCCAGGTGAGGTCTCACCAGAGCAAAGTGGCAGAATCACCTCTCTGGATCTGCTAGTAATGCATCTTTTGATACAGCCCAGGATTTGATTGGCCTTCTGGACTGCAAATGCACACTGTCTGCTCACATCCAGGTTCTCATCCATCAGCAGGTTTTCTACGATAAAGCAATTATGGCAGTGAATAAGGGACTACCTATAGATGTGATCTATCTGGACTTCTTTAAGGCCTGTGTAACACTTTCTAAGGTTTTGGCTTAGTGGAAATCTGCTCAACTCCACAGGGAGACAGAAGCACTATGCTGTCAGGCACCAGTCTCTTCTGGGGAAACCAAGCCTGGGTCAGTATAATTTGCCTATTTAAACTCTGCTTTTTATTCCATTGGAAGATTAGGTTTTTCATCTCTTTCTACAACCCAGAGATAAGAAGGCAGTGTAAAACATCTGCCTACAGTGCACTGGGCTGAATTCATGTGCTGGACAAAGTTAGCCCTGTGCAGTCTGGCACTGGTGTAGCCATCAGATTCAATTCCAGATCCTAAGATCACATTTCCAATTCAGTATCACTACCTGTGGTTCCTCTGTAGTCTTATGAGAGTACCAATTAATTAAACAGTTCCTTCATTCTATCCCTGACCACCACATGTGGACCAGAGATACCATTTCATTTTACAGTCTAGGCACTAAGGTTTAAAGAAATTGAAGTTTGCTGTATCCCCCCAGCATTTCAGGGTATAAATCCCACGGATTTATGAGCACCATGAGTTAGTGAATCCAGCTCAAGTAAAATCTTCAATCTTTTCTTAGTGTGTGTAAATGAATTAACAGCAGAGCTATACCAGCTTCCAAGTCAACCAAAACCTGAGCCTGAAATTTCATGATAGAATCAGCTCCAAAAGTGAAGTTAAATGAGTAAGAAGCATCCACAATCGAAGACTATATAAATAGATACTGTGACACATTGCTTTCTGGAGAGGGACAGCCCTTCTCCATAGTTAGGATATGATTACAAAATGAAAGGTTACGCAATTTGCTGCATTCCCTGGTTTTCAGTGAAACTGTGGTGAGGTAGCCTCTGCAGACATGAGAGGAACAGCTCTTGGGATGGCCAAAGGACCCCATTCCCTAAGGTGAAAAGCAACTTAGCCTCCACCTCCCTTCCACAACTGAATACATGTCCTAGATTTGATGCATGCTGCACTCTTCAAACTCTCATTCATACGTCTGTTTCCCAAATGAAGACTCTTGATAGTGGGGCCCTGGTGCTATCTCCATCATGGAAGAAGAAGCACTTACCACAGGGTTCATCCATCTGTGACACACAGATTGACTCACAGAGGCTACATGGGGCAAGGCGCAATGGAGCATTGCTGCTCTGCAGTGCACAGAGAGGATGGGTCCATGCAGGACCCCAATCAGAAGACATGGAAACCCTTCTGCTGCCACGACCGCTGTATTTTTGCGTGCTGTTTCTCAGAGCAGCTCAGAAAAGTACACAAAAATGAATGTTCCCATGGGAGAAGAGATGTCAGAGCAGACTAGAGCCTCAGCAGGTCAAGGTTGTGGAGTCTGCTTATGCAACAACCCAGTTCTAAGGTAAAGCAGAAAGAAATTCCATGCTTGCATGACTCATTAGTTTATTATAAGCAAGCTGACTCTTACAGGATGGCTTCCACCAAAAACCAGACAGCTGACAAAGATCTAAAAGCAGCCAAATACCACAGACCTGGAACTCAATGTCAGCCACGCCACACAGGTTACAGGAGGCTTCCCACCCATTCAGTGGAGAGAGGGGGCATCAAATACGGGCTCCTACAGGCTCTAAGGATATTGCTAACCTCAGCATCTTTGCCCTTGCAAGGAATGAGGCTTGCCAATATAAATGGCTGCAAACTGAGAGGAAGAAAGTAAAAACAACAAGGGAAATGCTGAGTTTCCTGGAGGCTTTCTATCCCAGCTGCTTGGCCTGGTGGACTGCAAGTCCTCTGATCAAACACGGGGACAGACAAATGGAAAATGAGATGTCTCTTGACTGGAAAGGCGTTTCAGAACACTGCAACACCAATAAAAATGCACCCATACCCACATTCTACTCTTTCTCTCTTGCACTAGCTGGCCAAGTTGGCCCTAGCATCACACCAGCAATGGCCAGGAGCATTGCTATTCTTCTGCTCTGTATGACAAGCAACCACTAAGGCCATCCACCATCTCCACAGCCACAAAGCAAAGGGCTGTCTTCTGCAGCTTGGTCTTGGTCAGCCCATAATGCTGTCCCCTCCCTAGCCACTGAGGACAACCCTTCAAAACACGAGTTTCCTTTCAATTCCCAGCATGGTTGCTAAGCTACACCTGAGCCCACAATCCTCTGCTTGCTGTTCACTATTAAAACACTCTATTAAGAGTTTTCTCATCAGGAAATTGCTTTCCTATCCATATTAAAATTAGGTTTGGGGTGGGCAGATTTCTCATGGCTTCAGCATTAGGCAGGATTCATATGTTTGCTTTTCAGATTTGACTGAGCATCAAAATAGTTTGTTTTAGGAGTCTCTAGAGTATTCAGTTAGCATGGTAGCAAAATCCTGCTTTATTAAGGAATAAGCTAGATGCCCCTTCTCTACACAACGTAACACGCTATGAACGCACTATAGGGTAGCGTGGAATTAAGCGGACCTAAATGCACACCATAGTGGCTTCTGCAGATGCAGTAGAATTACCCCCACTACACACACCTCTTGCTTCGCCCCCCCCACCCCATCAGCCCCTCCCCAGGATTTTGTGATTTCTTCCCCACTATCACTTCTTTACAATACAATACAATACACCAGGTTGAAAGAGACCTTCAAGATCATCGTGTCCAACCACTCTACCCTTTACACTGACTATCTCCACTGTACCTGGGGTATTGCATTTACCTCCATGCTATCATAGATGCTCTGTACTTCTCATATTGATGAATTGGACTCTCTTCATAGTCTATCCCGTACCACCTCCATCCTCATTTCCTTTCTGTCCTTTAGGGAAATAGGAGTATCAATATCTTAGTGTGCATAGAACTGTTGTGTAAAGTAAAGCTGATGAGAAGGTAAATGATGCTGCAAAGCATCAACAGCTGCCTTCATCCAGTAGTTTCATTTTTAGATAAAGATTGGCTGTTAGTCCATCACAGATTACAGAAGTTCCATGCATGACCCATTTAGCCCCCTTTATTGTTTTCCTTTACAATCAGAAGATTTCTGCATACTTAAAAGATGCCATTGGCTTGGAATGATGCAGCTTCAGAAGCTAACAGAGCAGAAGGTAACAAATAGACCTAGAAATACCATCAAGGTGAGGGCTTCACATTAAGAAAATTTAAATAATGTTTTATTGGGTGAGAACAGAGGTTCACCAAGGCCAGGACTCTCATCAGCAGAGTTTCTCTTCAGGAAAAGCAGGTGAGTCTGGTCTCTGCCTTCAGTTTCTTCCACTCTTACTCTTCTAGTACTTGCATATTTTGGTTACAGGACATTACCAGGAATATCCATGTACTTCTAGTATCATAGAGCTCTTGTCAATTAATTGTTCTAATTCCTTTGTGAACCACCTCCTGGGACAACACACTCTCAAAGATCACTACCTGCCAAATACAAAAAATGCCTTCTTTCACCTGAATTACTTGCCTTTCTTTCTTCCTTTCAGCTGGATACTTTATTTTTAATTGGATTAACATTTCTGGATATTAACCTAACCACTGACTAGTTTCAACATACCCACCCACTACCACACAGAATGGCCTAGGTTGGAAAGGACCTCAGAGATCATCTACTCCAACCTCCCTGCTATGGGCAGAGATACCCTCCCTTTCCCTGCTGAAGTTCCAGCCTATGCAATTGAGATCTCCTCATAGGGAGCTGCTCAATCCCTTTGGTCATTTTAGCTACCCATCCTGAATCCATAGACAGTAATGCCAGGGCATGGGTGCACCACACCTATCTACAGTGGCAATATGACACCCTATACCTTGTTCTCAGCAACCTCCCTGACTACATGTAGGGGTTTGCCTTGAACATGGAGCCAGCAATTCCAAATGACTGCCAACCATGACTCCAAGAAGTGTCCCGCAAGCTGTAACTTCCAGATCTACAGTTCAGCATCTTGAAGGCATGATTTAATTTTCCCTTGATGGATTACCTTACATTTATCTACACTGAAGCTCATGTGCCCTCTTCTTGACACTCAGTCATTTTTATGAGGTCTTTCTGGAGTCCCTAACCATCTGCACAGCATCTGACTACCCAAGGAGGTTGGTTTCATCTGCAAACCCAATTTTCTGTTTACATTTCACTTGCTGTATTTTACAGCCTTTCCTGTTCTCTTCATTTGAAGAAGTTTTCCATTCCTCAGATGCCAACCATCTCCTGTGATGTGCTGTTTAATTTTCCTGCTGAGTCTGAAGGGAATTTGGGGAACAACTTTGTTTTCTTTTTGAATTGCAGCACACGTTTCACCTCAGCTCCTAATACTCTCTTATTAACAGCCTCCAGGCTGCCTGCAGGTTTCTCCATTTTTTTTAACAGCTCCTTTTAAAGTCTGCCTCATATTTACCTTATCTTCATACAGGATTTATGTGCCCTGTTTTTTCCTGCTGTGATGTTAAATCTAACTGTATTGTGTTCACTGCTAGGGAGCTCTTCTGCCTCTTCGACCAGATCCTGCACACCAGTCTGGGCCAAATCCAGAATAGCACCATTTCTTACAGCATCCAGGATTAATTGTTCTAGGAAGCAACTATTTACTCCATCCAAAACATCTCATCCTCCTGAGGCATTGATCCAATCTATGTATGGATAGCTGAAATCTCCTGCTATTAATACCTGTCCTGAATTTGCAGCTTCTTTAATCTCACATCATACTTCCTGGGAGGGAGGGGGGATAACCAGTAGTACAATCCTAGTACTACACTTAGTATTGGAGTTGGAATTTCCACCCACAAGAATACTATAGTGCTTCTCTTTTCCCATAACACTTCTGTGCTGCTGCACTTTGTATTATCCTTCATTTGCACTGTCACTCCTCCGCCTATACATCCTCCTCCAACCTATACATCCTACTCCAGCACTCCTATAAACCTGGTAACTTGGCAACAATGCATCCTTCTCACTACCTCCTTCCCACCAGATCCCTGAAGTACCTCCTATACCACGGCTGTCACTTGACACCAAGCCCTCTCATTCCCCTAATTTACATTTCCAGGCTTCCAGCAGTGGGGTATGAGCATCGGTACATTTTATTTTCACTCCAGCACCTAATACTGTGCATGTTACTCAACTGCTTTTGTAGGCAGTTTGATTTGCCTTTTCCCATTTACTCTAATTTTGCTTTGTGCAAAAGCAACCATATCCAGCTCAAAGGTTGCACCAGTCCAAACTGGGTGCCTCTCTGTACCTTATTCCATCTCCCAGACTGAATGCTTCTCTATGAACAATTTATTTTTCAGTGTTAGCAGCCTTGCTCCAAATCTAAATCTGTTTTGACAAAGATATGGCCTAACTATGGGTTATTCTTGTACCTCAAAGACACAAAGAGTACCCTTGGCTCTCCACACCATCTAGTCCAAACACTGAGACTGCGTATCTTTTCCCACCACTCCAGACTCACCTATGGCATTCGCAGCATGGAGATTCTGGACTTCAGTTTCCCACATAGCAACCTCAATTCATCCTGCAGAACATTCCAACCATCCTCCTCTGTGTCCTCAGGACTAGCAAAGTCTATCTGCTCCTCCCGTGCATTCATCAAGAACTCAATTAGACACCCACAACATCCACCTTCATGTCACATAGGCATGTCACCATGCCGGTCTTAGGCGTGTAAGACTCAGCTCCCTCTGCATCTGAAAGCTACATCTGCCACTGTCACCACCTTCTTATTCCAGCCCCAAGAGACCTTCCCTGCTATTAGAACATTTTTGGTACAAGACGACACTCACATGGAGGAATAGTGATACCCAAGAGGTGAGCCCCCTTCATATCAGCAGTGCATGCTGCTTTCCTGAAGACTCCTGCAGCAAGGCAAAATGCCAGACCAGCACCCCCTTTTTACCTCTCTGGCCCTGTAATTACAACACACTGGGTTTCTCATACAGCTATTTCTTCTACTATTATATTCTCTCCACTTCCTAGTAACCATTACAGAATAGAATCATAGAATGTTCTGGGCTGGACTAGATGATCTTCAGAGGTCCCTTCCAGACCCTACCATACTGCGATCCTGTAATGCCATGACCTTAAAGATCATCCAGTTCCAACCTCCCTGTCATGGGCAGGATGTCTTCCACTAGACTAGGTTGCTCAAAGCTTTGTCCAACCTGGCACCATGGTTACACTGAAGTCCCAAGAGTTAGGTCTGGATTCTCATTTAGAGCCAACTAAAAACCTATGCTAATTCAAAGCCACTTCCAGATTCATATTTACATTTCCCTGAAGATCAGGCAGATTTGGAACTGCTATTACTACTTAACCTACTTATCCAAGAAGGAGACAATTTAGTGGGTGTGGTTTTTGACATTTTCTGGATATCTACAGCTGCCAAATGCAGGAAATAGCTCTGTACTCCATTTTTATCAATTCTATACCAGTTCAACTCTTTTTTTCCTACTGCCTTTCCAGGAGAAGAGGAAAAAAAATGATAGGCCACGTATGTCAGAAATTCACTACATGATTTGTACTGCTATGATACATCCAGCTACAACATAAACAGACTACGTGGAATACACAGAATATTTGAACCATCATTTGAAGCACTTAACTTGGGTACTGGAGACAGAATGCAGAGAATCAACTTTGCTATAGGTTTATATAGTTTTAAAATACAGCAGAGTTATAGACCACAGATTAAGCATCTGCTTGCTGAGTCAAATGGTAGGCCAAGCTCTCCTCGGTGGTCTCCCAGTTGCAACCCCTAAGCACAGCTGAAAGTCTCACCTTGAAGGCCTGGTCTTTGCTACCAAATTGAGCAGCGTGAATTATGCAGCAGGACCATAATATGTTGGACCAAATGATCTCTGGAGGTCCCTTCCAGCCACCTAACATTTTGTGATTCTGTGATAAGTCACTGTGGCAATGAAGACTGAAAATAGAGACTCTAGGGAGTAGTCTGGTCACCCATGACAATTTTGTGAAGCATCTGCCAAGTTCCTGAGTTCCTTCTCACTTGAAGGAAACCTCTCTGACAGGTGCTCATAATTTCTTTATTAAAACAAAACAAACAAACAAACAAAAAAAAAATCCCACCACAAACACCCACCAAGCAACAAAGAAACAAACAAAATCAGTGTTATCCGTTCAGGAAATCCAGCACATTTAAGCATGAGTGAGCTACGGCATCTCCCAGTTCTTCCCAAGATGCTCTCCCAAACATCCCATTGTAATGGTTAATGTAAAAGGAAAACCTGACTGAAGGGAAATAATCCAAAAGTCTGGGTACTGTTGACAGACCATTTAAGAGAAATGCAGAAACACAGAAGCTACAAGACTTACATCATCCAAACTGTCAGCACCTCTCCTCCTCACAGTATTTTTGTCACCTACCATATAATCCATATGGACTTCAACTCTCATGGTACAAGACATACTTGGTTCTCTCTTAACAGAGTCCTTGAATATCAGAGAAGCAGGTCTTTTAAAATCTGCTCAACAAGTGGCTTTACAGAGCATGTGTGAGGAGATGAAATCACTGTTTTGAACTATGCAGAATACCTCATGTTACATGAAGCGCACCTTCAACTATTTCTATAGCCTATACAATTTCTATAGCAATCCCAATGAGACAAGACAGGGACGCTCAAATAAAGGATCTTGAAGCAATCCAGGGAGAAAAACAGCCACCTGACTACATAAGTCACCAGCAAGCGACAGACCTCAACAGACAAGTCATTAATGTCCCCAGTGACTGTCTCTGCCTATTAGTCTAAGCTGCATTAGGGGGAACAGAGCTGTAGGGAAGTCACAGAGATTTACTAAAAATAGTCAGAGCCACAGAGGAACAGTCTTGTTCTAAACTCTTTATGCTACTTAAGATAAAACTGACCCAGATGACCAGATGACCCCTCTGTGAAGTAATTCAGCATCTCCCCATCATTAGGGAGGATGAATTCTGCTGCTGGTAAACATACAATAACTTTCACATGGCATCATGGTCCAGCCATGATCTGAAAGAGGCCAGCTGGGGGAAAGACTCTTGTCTCATTCCAACCCAATGTACACAAGAGAAAATCTGTTTATTTAGAGGATCATTCATTGGTTGCAATGGGGAGGGAGGTTAAAGCATTATTTGTGACTCTCTGAAACCACTTGCTTTTAATTCACTGCTTAATCCTCAGGAGGCATGTAAACCAGACATTTTTTTTACATAGAAATAGAGGGGTCCTTTCAATTACATTCAGGCTGTGTTGAAAACAAACTGGAACAGTATGAAAGAGCAGACTGCTAAATAAAGGAAATATCTTCCAAGTGCAAGACTAATAGTTAAACACAGCCCAGGGAGCAGCCAAAGCCCACTCTTACAGGTGCCTCTCCATGTGCCATGTGCCCAAAAGGCACATCCATGTTGTATACGTATGCATGGATTGAAATATGTTCAATGAGTCTAAACACACCATGTCTACAGTGAGAGAGGGAGACCATGTCAAAGACAAAAAACACTGAGCAACTAAAAGCATCTGATGTATTAAAATTCAAACATAAAGCATATGTCCAATTTGATAGTACTGTATAATACTACTGAGCTTTTAGACTAAGCAGAGTAACACATGATGATTAAACATCTTTTGAATGCATATTAAAGGTCACAATCAGGGCTTAAATCAGTCTTTGAAGTGTAAGAAATCAAAAGGGACCTGTATTAAGGTCAAGGAGGTTTTTATCCTCCTCCTCTGCTCAGCCCTAGTTAAACCACATCTGGAATATTGTGCACAGTTCTGGGCTCCCCAGTTCAAGAGGGACAGGGAGTTACTGGATAGAGTTCAACAGAGAGCTATAAGGATGATTAAGGAGCTGGAGCATCTCTCTTATGAGGAAAGACTGAGAGACCTGGGGCTGGACAAGGCTGAGACTTTATCAACGTCTACAAATATCTGAAGGGTGGCTGTCAGGAGGATGGAGCCAGTGTCTTTTCAGTGACACCCAGTGATAGGATGAGGGGCAACAGATGTAAATTCAATCACAGGAAATTTCATCTCAACATGAGAAAAAAAATTCTTTAATGTGAGGGTGATGGAGCACTGAATCAGGCTGCCCAGAAAGGTTGTGGAGTCTCCTTCTCTAGAGATCTTCAAACCCACCTGGATGTGTTCCTGCATGACCTTCCCTAAGTGGTCCTGCTTCAGAGGGAGGTTGGACTCTATCTGTGAAGGTCCCTTCCAGTCCCTCCCATTCTATGGTTCTATGGCAGAGTTATATCCCATACGAATGCTTTCTGTGCTTTCCCCACAGCATTTGGTGGAGGCCACTGCCAGGAAAAAGAAAGAGGAGAGATAATGCTGAGACTGCAGTGGCAATGAAATTAATGACAACAGAACTCATTTGGAGATTATGTACATGGCCAGGTCCTCACCTTCCTCTCCTCTCTCACTTGCTCATGTACACATATACAACTAACTTCCTACTAGAATTACAAGCATAGCTTCATACCTCATCACTTTTTTTAAAGTCTTTGATCTGTGTCACAAGAAGGAAATTAAGGAGGATGATACCAAGGAGAGAAATCTTTTCTTCACAAAGATGACAGCTACTGCTCTTGTGAAAGGCCAAACTGGTGCCTCCACTGATGGAGTCAGAATGTGCCACCATGAGCCAACAGTCATGTGCTAGCCTTCTTGCACAGGAACAACAGCTTTGTGCATTCCTTCTCATTGTGTCTTTATCATCCTGGATAGAACAAGCATGTCTCATCAAGAAACACCTGACAATACAGTGTATCTTACCAAATCTACATGCATAGCTCAGGATGGAGAAGCAGCTAGTATGAAAGAACAAGAATTGTGAATAAAGCTCCAGCTTCTTCATTAATATGTGTGGTACACACTTGGAAGCAGTGGGTCTCTTCTAGTAATCCTGGAAAGTGAGAAACCTAAACCTGTAATTGTGGGCTTGGGTACTGCAAACCCATGATGGGTTTGTTTCTGCTCATTTCACTCACTCTGTGGCTTCTGTCCAAATTCAGCTGTCACACAGTTGTGAAAACTAAAAGCATAAACTCTATTAAAGTCAGTAAGCCACAGTGAGATTAGTTGCTCGTGTTTCAGAAACCAGCCAAAATCATGCCCATGGAACCAACAGAATGCTCCAGCAAACCTGGCAGCGCAGAGCTCACAGTGCTCCTCAGAAGTGTTTCCCAGACAACTCTAAACTCAGCATCTCATTATCTCCTTGGTCATTTCTACCCAATTTGAAACACATCCATGCTCCAGCATGGAGAGCAGCTGAGACCCAAACACATGCCTGGAAAGGCTTTTAGGCTTACAAAATCCTTTCTGAATCAAAGAGAAGATTAAAATTCCTTGGGACCCATGCAGGTCTTGAACATCACAAGTACCAGGGTGAACTGCTGGCATTTTTGCCTTGCTGACAAAAAGGACTTTCCACCAAGATTTACAGATAGTTATATTAATTTGAATTATTCCTTCAACAAAAAAAAGCTCCTATGCCTACACTTTTTGTCAGCATCCCACAAAAATAGGAAAACATTACATGTACTCTTGATCAGTGGCTTCCAAAGCATACTGAATCCTTAAAATGGAGTTCAAATTACATAGGCTGTGATGAGGTTTTCAGATAAACATAGGCACATGCTCTAAGCAATGCAAGGGAAGAAAATACAAATGATGTCATGGTCCCAGCTCTGCTATGTATATTCCCCCTCATCTCTTCTTCCATCTCTGCCCCAAATTTGCCCACTCTCCATTTATCATGGTAGGAAATTAGGGGGAAGCCAACAGCCCTTAGTCCTGCAAGAAGTCCTTTTTCCACCACAAACTTTTCTACTTTTTCCTTTAGCTCTCACAAGCCTCAGGCTGACCCTTGGGCAATGTTTTCTTCCTGGGGAAGGTTTGCACAGGGGTATCTCCAGCCAGTCACGCTGCTGATCTCTAGTGGGGAAGGATTAACCTTCATGTCAGGCATCTCAGTGCTCGGGGGAATGCAATAGGCTGGGAGATGCTTGTGCAAAGCCTGAGCGTGCTGGGTGAAAGAAATACCACCGAATAGGGACTAAACACACTCCATAGCACCCCAAGGTCCTTTGCACCTCTTTGCTGCATCTCCCACTGAAAAGCCAGCCCTGCTCAGCCTTCAAAAGGGAGCTGTTGAGTGTAACCCTGTCTATCAGATCCCTAATGCATCCTCTCAGGCTGAAGTGGAGGAGTCATACAGAGCAAACACAGCTCAATGAGCTCCCAACAGGGGCACACGGCACCAGCACTGCCTCCAAAGGAGATGGTCAGTAGCAAGCTACAGTCTGGATTTCAAACTTACCCATGTGTAGCACAGCTGTAAACCCTCTAGGTATAGACAAGAAATCTAAATTCATCCCTTTGTGCCTAGCCATGTATATTCCTGTTGATATAAAAACACCTGGTAATGTCCATGTATCACATCTGAGGGTGGCAAGAAACACAGACCCATTTTGCTACAGGCTACAAGAGATCAAGCAGCCATGCCCAGAAAATGAGTATTTGCCAACTTCTCAGGATAAGACGTCACTCCCATAGCGCATCTGTATTCCCACTGCAGCAGATAACTTCTGCAGTCTACCCACAGTGTGGGAGAACAGAGGCTGGGCACACCTCTCAGCCAGCACCTAGATGAACACATCTTTCAAACTCAAACTCCACCTCAAAAAGCTTAAGGGGATTAAAGCATGGAATAGCAGATCTGAATAGCTGGGCTGAAAGAGCAAAGCAGTGGATTAGGCAAAGGCCACACTCTGATTCCCACAGTTAAATGGCCAAGAGGAACCAGCACAGTTGGCCAACACATCAGGCCAATGCATATTTTTTACAGGAGGGATTACAGGTGGTTATAGTTGGCTGCTGCTAGCACAATATTGACGTAATTTGTGCCTTGTTATTTAATATTCAAAAGATTTGCTAATCGCCCATCAACGCTTTGCAAGTTACCTGGAAATGGAAACTTAATACAAATTGCATTCAAATTTTCATAGCAAGCAGCTCTCCTGCAGAATCCCTCCTTGCAGTGAACAACAGCAGACAACACTTGCCTTGAAATTTTTTTAAGTGGATTTTAAAGCAGTTTTGAAAAGAAGAATATTCTGGTTTTTATCCCCAGTTTTCAGATGGAAAAAGTCAAATTCAGAATAGTTGCAGGGTAGGGAAAAAAAACCCACAACACTACATTCCTTAGAGAATACATTTCAGGAGCCATCAGAACTAGTTTCAGTTCGGGGAAAAACAAACAAACAAAAAAAAAAAACCCACAACACTGCTTTTTTAATAAACAAAACACAGGATGGCATCCAGGTGGGACTCCAGAGAAGACTCCACCACCTCACTAGGCAGCCTGTGGCAGTGCTCCACCATCCTCCGCATGAACGAGTTCCTCCCCATGTTTAGGTGGAAATTCCTATGTTTAAATCACTGCAGAAGCACCGGCCCCCAACACACAATAGCTCCGCAGCACATCAGTGCAGGGGAAAAAAAAAAAATACAGAAACTGACAAAAAACAAGCACTGATGGATGGTGAAAATTACTCAGTGTTATTTAAAAGACTGCTGTGTATGAGACAAGCACGTCCTCTTCCCATGCTTCTCACTAACTTCATGGGACTCAGGAGCAGCCTGGATTTTGCAGCCTCTAATCCCATCATGTCTGCAAAACAAGTCTGTCTCTTCACACCTGCCTTGTTAAATGTTACAGAAGCCTTCAGCAGCTTCACTCCACCCATAGCCTCTTTTTCGGACTTGATTTTCCTCAGGGTATGCAGCCTGACACTTGCACTATGTACATTTCCCAGACTAAATGGAAATTTTCCTGCTCAAACAGAGGAGCAGAAAGTATGGAAAGTGCTCAGTGGTTACTTCTGAATCTGGAAAATATTTTTTTTTGTTTCAGCTGCTGCTGCTTAAAAGACACACGTGGCTGAGGTGTTCCTACTCCCCAGCCCCACATTATGGCAATTAAACCTCCCAAAAACCACATTGGCAGGGGGCCAAGCTCGGGCTACAGGAAGAAGGTCCCATGGACCCATGACTACCATGCTACAGTATTCAAACACTGTCTTCTCTAGTCTTTCAGATTTTTTTCTCCTTGTTTCAAGAGTGGGCTGCGCTGTAAAGTGAGGAGTTTGTGCTTGACTGGTGTGTGGTGCATCTGTGCACCACTTCACAGACAGAGAGATCTTTCGGCCATGCTCCCTGCCAGCTGGACATTGGCCAGCCCTGAACTGGAAACCATCTAACGATGCGGTCAGTGCTTGAACAGCCCTGGAAATGAGGATGCTGATCAGTGTTTCTCACTTTTCTGTAATCTAAGAATGATCAAACTTCATTCTCTGGGCTGTTTTGCTTTGTTGTTTCTTTTGCTTGTTTGTTTTGAGGTTTTTTTGGTTGTTTGGGTTGTTTCTCTGTATTTCTCCTTTCATTTATTTGTTTGTTTGTTTTGTGCCATGACTTTCCTTTAAAGCCACCTAAGGAGCAACTTAAATTCAGTACATCCAGCTATGACTCATATTTCCCCCACTCTCTTACTCAGTTCTCACCCTCTCTGGCCCTCAACCATCCACAAACTCCAAGCAGCATAACACCAGTACAGCAAGACTTTATGCAAGAGACAAACAACAGTAACTCAACTTGAAACCCAATGGGGCATCAGGCAGCCAAATCCCAGGCATCACTTCTATGCCTGACAGTTCCCTCAACACAGACGAAGGAAGATTTTTCCATCTGGACAATGGTTCAGAGAAAATGGGGCTGAAGAAAGCCCCACTACAGAGCTGGAGTCTCTGCTTTTGCCAGATTCACTGTGTGATGGCAGAAATTAGGTTCTTCCATCACCCACTAAACCAGGAGCAAAAAAAATTAAATAAATAAATCCTGGTTTTCTGCAAAATTACCCAGAAGTAATTTCAAGCAGACTGGCCATACTGACGTAGCATCACAGGATCCAAATCACCTTTCAATGTAAATACCAACTGAGATAAAAAGTAGGCATGTGTTTTAAAAGCTTATAATCAGGTGCGCACGCACACACAGAGCATCTCACAACTGCAAAGAGTAATGATGACAGCTATTTGCAAGGAAAGGTAGAGTTAATGTTTAATTACTGTGGATGCTGCTTTTGCAGAGCAGCAGCAGTGATCACATGGGTTTCCCACTGGGTTACGAGCTCAATATGAAATTCTCACAGCAGAGGTTTTGCAGCACCGCCCAAGTGATCCGAGCTGGGATACATGTGCTTTTACTTTTTCTTTCCAAGAGCTTACTTGCAAATGGCCAGCATTAAAGGAATGTCTTATTCGTGTGAAATTCAAGGGAGAGAACAGTGCTACCACCACCCTCAGAGGATTGAAAAAGGTCATCTTAAGTTTCCAGAGGTAACCAGTAATCTGTCAAGCAAAGGGGAGAAAAAAGAAAAAGATGGGAAAAATAAAATTAGACCCAAACAAAATAATTTTGACTTTTACCAGAATTACTTCATGGAAGATCTTACATGCAGTAAAAGGTTTGTATCCAACTGAGAAAGAAGGTTCTACACCCACATCATCCCCAGGACCCAATCCTATACAAGCTAAACTGCCATTAACTTAATTGCCTAGTGATAGTCCCAGCAACGTGCTGCAAGATCAGAAACAAAAACAGAAACATTTTTTTCATGAGTGAATACAGATAAATCACATACCCACATTTTCAAACTGACTGTTGATCAAGGCAGCCTAGTTTATGGCACCTTTGGCCTAATTTCAGATGAATTAATCAACCACTACTGAGCACCAGAGCTATTAAAATGTTTACTCTCTCCTGTAAGACCATGAACTGTCAGGAAAAAAACCTTATGGCAGCGTTTATACTACAAACAGCCTTTGCCCAGCTCAGTCCTCCTGAAACCATTAGATCAGCTCCCCTACCCCGATGCAACAATTCTTGGTCTATGTCAACATTCAACTGGTGATGAGATGTTTCCACCAGCACCCTCAGTCATGCAGGATCCTGCTTTTCTGTTCATCTCAGGACCCAAATGTTGGTGCCCAGAGATGCCACTGAGCTGCCTATAGGCATTTAATGCCATTTAAATGCTATTTTCTGCTATTGCACACAACTTTCAGCTTCCACAGGGTGTCCATCTCCAGCACACCCAGTGTCACCCCTGCTATATTCATGTGGCCATTTCAGAAGGTCTGGGATAGGCCAAATGAATCCCACCCTGCCTTTTTACTGCCTTGAAAAAGCAGTCATTCCTGGGAAACAGTAGTTTTGACCAGAAAAGTAGCACTTTTCGCACTCTTTGCAGATTCTGCAATGCACAGGGTGAGAGTTAATGTGTCTTTTCTTGTATTTCCTCAGGATTTTGAATGATCACTAAGCTTTATACAGTCTACCTAAAGCAAAGCCTCAGATGAAAATAAACCCAAATTACAGGCAAGGATTGGTTTTATTCAAGACCCAGTTGATTGCCTTGTGTTATTCTTTCTGCTACAATACTCTTTCCAGAAAAGTTAAAGTTATCCAGAAACCAAATACAAACAACACAGTTCCTTTGCCTGTGATAAAGGAAAGGTATTTTTCTGAGCAGTCAAGAGCTTTTTTTTTTTTTTTTTAATTGCTTTTAATATATTGAGTTTTCTTACTTCATTTTAAAGGTCATTTCATGAAGGTTGATGTTTCCTTATTGCAGTTTTCATGAAACTGAGAAAAATATTTATGGTGCACCAACACTGCTACATTAAATGCCTTTTTTCCCCTGTCATCCTGCCAAGATATTTTGCAGTGACATTTAATAAAATGGCTTAAGAAAGCTCTGACTCCCAACAGCTTAAGAGGGCTCTGATTCATGCTTGTCGGACACAAGACGCCAAGGGAGAGGAATCCCCAACAGATGTGGCTACTTCTGCAATGGCCTCCCCACAGTTCAGGCTGCCCTGTGGGTGATTCCTGCTGGTATCAGTGTCCTGACAGGGTTGAGGCTTGAGCCACAGCTCTCATCTCACTCAGCTGCAATGGGTAGAGGTCTCCTACCCAAAATCATGGGCTTTACAGCTACTGCAATGAACTCAGCAAATCTGGTCTCTTGCTTTAGATAGAAATGTAGGGAAATACAGGAGTCTGTAAGTCAGGAGTACTCTCCTTGGTCATCTTTTAGCAGTTCATACCTACCAAAAAAGCAATTCAGTGCTTAATATTTTATCTTCTACTGAAAGCCCTTTGACTTCACACCTCTAATAGGACTTCAGCATGTGCTTGGGGATAAGCACACATGGCAGTATCCATATGCAAATTAATCACTCACTAAACAGGGTGAAGCTTTAATAAATGTTTCAGTGAACTGTGATTTTTCCTAAATCACTAAGGAAAATTCACTTCAGGAAAAGCTCTACACTCATGTACAAGTGCAGCCATTGTCTGCTTTGTTAGTGGAGCAGTGGAAGTGTCTT
This sequence comes from Picus viridis, assembly GCA_033816785.1. Classification (NCBI taxonomy): domain Eukaryota; kingdom Metazoa; phylum Chordata; class Aves; order Piciformes; family Picidae; genus Picus; species Picus viridis. The sequence continues at coordinate 29,882,024 of CM066567.1, forward strand.
GTAAGGAATATAAAGCTGTGTTAATAAAATCTAAATGGAAATATCCAAATATTGGTACCCTAATTCATGAAGATGTCAAGGATTTGCTAATTCTCACTTTGTGCAACACATTATTTCCAGATAATGAGCTTAGCTGCTCTCCTACTCTTGGCCTTGCTTAAGCATTCAGGGCTCCTTGCTTATAGCAGCTAGGGTTTGAAAAGTGAGACTCACAGCCATTCACCTTCCTTGCAAGCATATGAGAAATTTGACAGGACATCCATCAGCTGGCACTGTTCTTCAAAGTGGAAAAAGACAGAATGCTTTATCTTCCAACTATATCACTTTGCATAATAAAACTGTTTAGACTTGGAGATATTTTTTCTGATAAATGTCAAATACTCTGCAGCAGCAGCCTTCACCAGCAGATCTAAGTCATGCAGCTTAAATGAAGGCCTGCTCTCCTATTTATTCACTAACTTTACTTTTTGTCCAGAAACAAAGAAAAAAAAAACTCACTCTGCCTACAAAAAAGCTTTTGAAAATAGTAATGCTGCAGTGATTAGAAACACAGCTCTATTCCCATTGCATCTCGCAGGTACCCCCTTCTTTGCCAAGACAACATAGAAAAAGGGACATTCCTCCAATTGCTTTAATTGGTTTTTGAAGGTCTTTCAAAAAGGTTATCACTTCAGTGTCACTGAAGCTGTTCTCCACGCTGACTTCAGCTACTGAACTGATTTGCAAGAGGCACAAATATTGTTTGTCATTAAAAATGTCATTAACAGATAAGCAATACATCTCTAATGCTCCAGATGTATCTTTGAGGCAACACCACATTGTCTTATCACTGGAGGGCTCTTCAAGGCAATATAAATTCTATCTACTGCTCTGCAAATCCCACTCTGTTGGCAGCGTGAAGATAAAACTACTGTCATTTTCTGAATCTCACTTCGAACTTGAACTGCACAGGAAAAGAAAACTGCCTCAGATTTACAGTTCCTTACAGTTGTATTCCTAATGTCCATCCACCACAAAACTCGTCAGGAGTTGAGTTCAGAGACACTTTCGAAAGTTCTTTCTGCTGTGCTGGGATTCCCAGCACACTGAAATATAAAATGCATTTTAGCTGGGTTTGCTCTCTTGTCCCATTTCCAGTGATTTTGTGGTGTGGCTCTCTACCTCTTTGTGAAGTCAGTGGTATTTTTAGAAAAAGGAACAAGTTCTTGCAGAAGTGTGTCCCACACAAAGCATCATCTGCAAAACATGAGTACTGCAGCTGAGTTCCCAACATACTTAGGTACTAGAGGGGAGATTCTTGCCATATTACCATGACGAAAACACTTACATAGTACATTTTGAACATCTCCCATAGCAAGCTTTAATTAGTTAGATCTCAAAGTGACTTACAAAGTAGGTCAGTGACCATTTGACAGATGGGGAAACCAGGCCAGCGAGGTGCTGCAACTTTTCCAAGGTCATAAAAAGGCCAGAGGCACAGTAAAAACCAAACATAAGTCCTCTGAATCATCATCTAGCACTTTTCCACCCAATAAATGCCTCTACCACTAGTCCACATCATCTCCAAAGCTCATGATTTTGCAAATTCCTATTACCAAGAGGGTATCAATATGGGGGAACCAATACCAATTCAGCACTGGATAACAATAGTGGGATAACAGCAACAACACTGAGTCAAAGAAACTGGTTGTCAACATGAAAAGACAACCTGTGTTTTTGCAGTTACTTTCATGTGAGTTCTAATACATATGGACAGCCAGGAAATTTTCTACTGAATCCTGCCCATAGGAAGTACCACAAAGACTATTTCAGCTGAAGGACAATGCAGCCCTGCTGGGACACCAGATATTTCAGACCAGTGACCCACTTCCATTAAAACACTAAGCATGCCATCTTCCTGTCTTCAATGTTATTTGGAGGACTCATTTCCCTGCATGACCCCACTTCTCCTCCCTGTCGCCAGTACATGAGAGTGCAGAGAGAGCTAAAGGCTTCATAAGCATCTCGAAACTGGTTTAACACTGTCTTATTAACATCAAAAGCCAGCTTCTACTGTTTTTACTGGGAGCAGAGTTAGGCCACTACAGATAAATCACAACCCAGATACTTTTTGACACTTGCTCACACCTGTCCTGACCAGAGACAGAGAATGCTGGGAAATGGAATTTCCAATGCATTTTACAGTTTAGACAGAGATACGGCAGCTGCTGAGGATGAAGAACTTACCTAAACATGACAGTGGGCTACATGAAAAGGAGGATTTTGTTCTAGATTCTCAGGAAGCAGCACTTGATTTTCCAGTTGCATCCTCAGCACACATCTCATCCAGTGTCTGTCCAGTACTGCTTTTGCCACCAAAAGTTTCATATCACAACATGCTTGGCTATGTTAAAAAGCTGACAAGAAGCCCATCAACCTTACAGATAAACTAAATTATTTCAAAGATGATATATCTTGATTTACCTTTTTAGACCAAGTTTCATGTCAAAGCATCAGGCAAATCTAAAAGTTTAGTTCACATTGCTCCATGATCAATGGCAGCCAAATTTGAACCCAAAGGCTGCTTTTTTCCTAGTCTGAGAGTTCTGACACACTGATAGAAATGCCAAAAAAAATTAAGAGAGGCCAACATGGACACAGAGCTAAATTCTTGCCTGAAATATGCCTTTAGGAATAAATTCTATTAATAGAGATATTAAATTATTTATATAAAAAAATAAATCAACATACTACCTTGCTGAAACTCTACAATCTTTATTTATAGACAATGATACACACAAGTATTCGGCAAGAGCCACAGCAGAAACAGAAGCCAGCAGATGGTATTATCCTGAACAAACTCAATTAAGGACATGTACAATATGTCAAAAGTGCAGCTACAAAGACAAAGTGTAGACCTGTACATCTGTTTCTTAATGAAGCCAGGAGTATTTGACAGTTAAGCAACTAATCACAAGTTAAAGGCTGCAGCAACACCAATAATAGGAAAGAAAATACTGTACATAGATTCTTCAGCAGTCACCAGAAAATACAAGATGTTGAGCAGGAGCAGAGTAATCATACACTGGAAGTCCATATGTCATGCATAAATGTAGCAAAAATATAAGCATATGAGCTTTCAGTATCACAGATTTTGTAAGCACTGTGATTTCTGCTGAAATCGTAGCAATGGAAGTCATGTGGCAATGATAAGAAATAGGATTCTCTTATATGACAGACTCCTCTGGGATATTTGAAAGGTGGCTGGGAACCCTGTCACCTTGTCTGAAATAAAAGCTGCTCACAATTCCCTAAAAGCTGTTTACAACATCTCTGTTGAGAACCTGGTGACATACAAAGTTAAAGGCACAATAAGATAGGCAACAAGGTACCTCAATGCATGTTGTAGGCTATATAAAACATAAACAGAATGAGGGAATCCCAAGGTTAATTGCACAGAGAACAGAAGTCTTACATCTGTGAGCTTCCCTTGGAGAAGGTAGAAAATGAAAGATGGAGATGGGAGAAAGATGGAAGAAGAGGGAAGATAAAGGGAAAAAAAATAATTTCTTCAGTACCACACCTTCATTACACCACACTCAAAGTAAGGGCACTTGAAAAGGGTAAGACCAGTCAACCTGCTGCTGAAGATAGAATAGAATAAACCAGGTTGGAAGAGACCTTCAAGATCACCACGTCCAACCCATCATTCAACACCATCTAATCAACTAAACCATGGTACCAAGCGCCCTATCAAGTCTCCTCCTAAACACCTCCAGTGATGGTGACTCCACCACCTCCCTGGGCAGCACATTCCAATGGCAAATCACTCACTCTATTTATTCCTAACATCCAGTCTAAACTTCCCCTGGCACAGCTTGAGACTGTGCTTTCTTGTTCCGGCGCTGGGAGAAGAGACTAACCCCCACCTGGCATCAACCTCCCTTCAGGTAACTGTAGACAGCAAGAAGGTCTCCCCTGAGCCTCCTCTTCTCCAGGCTAAGCAACCCCAGCTCCCTCAGCCTCTCCTCATAGGGCTTGTGCTCCAAACCCCTCACCAACTTTGTTGCCCTTCTCTGGACACGTTCCAGCAAGTCAACATCTTTCCTAAACTGAAGAGCCCAGAACTGGACACAGGACTCCAGGTGTGGCCTGAGCAGTGCTGAGTACAGAGGCAGAATGACCTCCTTGCTCCTGCTGGCCACACTGTTCCTGATACAGGCCAAGATGCCATTGGCCTTCTTGGCCACCTGGGCACACTGCTGGCTCATGTTCAACCTACTGTCAACCAGTACCCCAGGGTCCCTCTCTGCCTGGCTGCTCTCCAGCCCCTCTGACCCCAGCCTGTATCACTGCATGGGGTTGTTGTGGCCAATGTGTAGAACCCGGCACTTGGATGTGTTAAATCTCATGCCGTCGGCACTTAACGTCCACTGTGGTGGTCCCTGTAACTCGTTATCAGTTATTTGTTGCAGATACTCATTGCTACCAATAGGACTGGGGCCATCTCAGCACCAGTCTGCTACAATGTCTTGAAAGGTCTGTTATTAAAACATGATTGTATCACCTCCATGTAGAATGCTTGTTACATTGCTCCTAGGGAACTCATACCAAGTTTCCCCTACATTTGCTGCCAAATGAATAAAATATGCAGAAAGGTTTACATTAACAGTTAATAAAGGCTGAGGACCAGGGTTTCTTAAGGACTCTGGGGAAATTCAGCCTTAGCACTAAGTGAAAAACATACTTACACTGTGTATCAGAACAATGCATCATTCATTTCCACCCAGACCCAGACGACAGACTCATTAGAGTAAGGATGGATAAATGACAAATGATCTGGTGAATAATATCACTGTGGGCCATGTAGGACTTCATCCAAGCAGTGCCACTGAAAACAGATGACTGGGCAGGGATTGTAAGGATAAAAAACATACAGCTTTAAGAATTACCTGGGGGGGGGCTAGAAAAAAGTACTGTATATTTATATTTTATCTGCTTTGTAAATTGCTTTTGTCATGTTACCTTGTCAAACCACTGAACAAACTGAATAACTGCTTAAGCAGCATTGATAGATGTGTGACAGATTATTCAAGCATTGTGATTCTTTGCTCTCATATATCTCATTAAGAAATGATGACTGGTTCCATTTACAGCTCAAGTTGAATTCAGTACCTGCTGACACACAAATTCAATGTAGCATCTACCGTTTTTTTTGTTGTTCTCAGTCAGAAACTGGTCCTGGAGAAACAGCTCTTGCAAACTATTTCAGTGCAGTGGCTGATGATGTTTTAACAACATAAGATAGAAAGAAAAGAAAGACTGCAGTTGACTTCCCTGCTGATTTATAGTGTCTATGGAATGAAAAGAAATAAAACTTCTTGTACTTTGCATTTCTTCCCTTTTCCCACCTCCTTTTTGGAAGACTATTTTTAACTTGTATTGTTTCATTAAATAAATACACAGTACATCCCTGCAATGAACTGGGCTGGCAGAAGACAAACTGTCCCATAGGACATGTACAGCCCCTTCCTCTTCAGTCCTAGAATTGCAACCAGTTCCTCCACAGCCTTGTAACTTTATACTGATGTTTGAAACCTTAGCGTAAGGAACATAAAATGCTGCTATTCCAATGTGCTGATGAGTAGTATAGGCTTTTCTTGATTCCAAAAGGAAAAAACTCCAAGCTGTGCACATCAAAGGCAGAATTTTACAGACACTTTGCACTACTACAAATGAGTTAAGAAAAAATTAGAAGAGAAACAGGCTTGGAGTGCCTTTGTGTGCTAACTTTACGAAGATCTACTTGGAGCACAAAGCCAATGCATGAGGAGACCTCTAGGGAGACATTTTATAGGAACCTTCTAAAACCAAAACCTTTTTCAGATATTTTTACTACCAATCTCCTTATCTTCTATATTTTGCTTTAGCATTAAAATATCAGAAAATGGTTAATATGTCCCTGGGCATATTGCTTAAACAACATCAGAAAAGGGAACTGATTTCAGATGTTATTGTACTCACCATCACAATACCATTAGCAGGGTGAGGTTTTAATTGAAACAACTTAGCAGGCCGTAACTACACAGCAGCAGAGGGCAACAAGCAGTTGCCGTCACCATGCAAGCAGTGGTGTAGACCAGAGTTAAACGGGGGTTCATTAAGATACTTCAACCATCCCATCTACAGGGGGGACTATCCAAGAGAGACCTCCCAACATCAAACACAGTGTTGGTTAATTCATCCTGCACTTGCTGTGGTCAAATTTACACCCAAAAAGCTCTAACAGACTCCATCTGCTCTGCACTGCCTTAATTTACCCATGGGAACTGTGCTTTATCTAAACACAAAGCCCTTAACTGACTTGAGGGAAGAAGCTTTGACATGTTCCAGCTGTGCATTCCTGTGAGACGTGACTACAACACCCAATGGAGGGGTTTGTGCAAGATTTAGATGGGACATAGAAATCCATGATTTGTCAAACAAAATTACTGTGGATATGAAGAAGATCATCATGTTCTTACTTCTTACGTGACTGAGTTTATCCCATTAGCCAATTGATTGAGAAGGCACCACACAGTTCCTGTTTAAATCTTAGGCAATGTGAGCATTTTCCTCCCAATATTTCAGAGAATGTATTGGAAGTGTCTGTGACCGGTTTAGGCTGTGCCTTTAAGAAAGGGACACTTTCTGAACACTCTGGGCGAATGTTTTGATATTAGAATGAAAACAATGATATGCTAATTCAATTTCATTGGTGGGACCCGGTTGTAGTTTTTTTGTCTAGTCTTTCAGTCGGGGGGGGAGTCAGTCAGTAGTCGTCTTCTTCTTCCCCCTGTGCTGTGAGCTGGCTCGTTTCTCTCTACAATTCCTCTCTAACCAGATAAGAAAACTAACTTTTTGCATTCGCTTTGAGCTTTAACAAAGTTTTCCCCTTTTAATTACCTTCCTTTCTCTCTCTCTCTAACCCTTTTTGGAAAAAAAGGGGAGGTAGGGAGGGAGAAGGGAGCGGCAGGCCGAACCCCCTGGCCGCAGGGGGGTTGGGGAAAGGTTTCCTGTATTACATACTTTGCTGTATATTTCTGTATATATTGTAAATATTGTATATTTTTGTACATATTCATTGCATTCCATATCTGCTTGTAAAATACAGCTTTCATCTGTTTCTCCGGCTGAGTTAGCTGTGGAATTCTTTTGTGTGTGGGGGGGAACTTTCCTACTCCACCACAGTGTCTCAGAGTTAGAGGGCCATGGGGTAGGTACATGAGGCATGTACATGAGGCATCACAGAGCCAAGCCTCTGAGATCTTTCCATGGTCATCGATCACAAACTGACCAAGGTCCAACACCACTCAGCAGCTGAGGAGTACTACCAAAGTCATTCCTCTTAAAGATGACAAGACAGGAAAAACACGCTATCACCTTTCCATCACTGAAAGCAACTGCCCGGCGAACAAGAGTAGAAACACAGGGACGTTGGTTGGGCTCCAGTCTTAACTCAATAAATGGAATGACACAACAAGGCATCAGAAGAAACATCTGTCAAGAAGTCACTGCATATACAAAGGTATTTAGAAATTGCCTAAAGCCAGTTTACATCGAGGGACAACCTCCTCCTCACCACTGGAGATATCCTTATACTGAAGCTTAGATAATGTAATCAGGCACAACTCTCCTGTCCTCACCTAAATGTAACCCAAATATGAAGAGAAATTTAAACTACAGAATAAATTAACAATGTTCATGATGCTCTTAAACAGTTTTTAACCAAACAGCACAGGCCATTCTCTATGCATTTATTAACTAAGTCAAACAACATGCTGTATGGCAAGAAACCAGCACTGGATATCACTATGCATCACTACATAAATAGTATTTGTAATGTGTGGGTATATATACATTACATATATATATACACACACATGGTGACTATAGCTACTTATATGTACATAAAGGGGTCCTACACCTTCCTCATAACCACGTGGCAATGCAAGATGAAGATGCCACAGCATCATACCATCTCCAGAGCAAACACTGGCACTGAAGCTGCCAGTCACTTCAGTGGCCCTGGACTTACAATTTTTAAGTGTTGCCTGGTGCGGTGTACAAGCTATCCTGTCCATACATTTGCAGCTGTATATCTCATCAACTAGCAGAGGGATCTAACTGTTTCTAAGCTAAAAGCACCCCACCTAAACAAACCTTTCTTGGCACTGACTTATAGCTGAATCCTGTTGCCCTGCCTTGCCCAGACTTTTCCTTTTCAGCATTCACCTGCAGAATGAGCATGCTGTCAGCTTCAGTACTTGTTCTGTTCTCTTTCAGCAGGTGCCAAAAGGGCACACATTTGCTTTCTGGACACAAATCATCTCAGCTGTCACTCAGAAATCCTAGAATCACTTTATTTTCTTTCCATTAAAAATATAAGACTCAGAGGACATTCAAGGGACTTGGCTACATTGCTCTGAGATTTTTTTTCAGGGTTTCTCTCTTAAGAGGATAGGATTTATGTCCATAACATAGATTACATGGCTACAGCCTGGAAAATTAGTCAGTAAAATTACTGAGATACACCTTAATATACCCAAGTGCAGAAGCCTGCCTGCACCCCACAGTACCTGTATGTCTTTTGTCTGTGTGCTTTTGAGAACTATGGAGTTTCAACTTGTTTCCTGGTACATTCTGCCCCAATATCCTGCTTTCTAAAAAGCATAAACCATAAGTCAAATCTATGACATATTTCCTTTCCTTCTAAGCTGTTCCTCTCATGTCCCAGTGCCTAGGTCATTTGGGGAACAAGAGTCATACCATTATTGTGATCTGTAAATGTTTTTATCTAGGCATCTTCTCATGGTACATCAAGCAACTTGGCTAACAAGCCACATGTTGTTTGGCTCACTCTTCTCTCCCTAAAGAAGAGCACATAAGTGCATAAGCCTTCTTGCAGGGGGTTGTTTTGTTGGGTATTTATGTTTGGGAGCATTTTATGTTGGGAAGGAAAGCTTGTTTGCTTTGCAGTATTCAGGTTGCTATGTAATTACGCTAGAGGAGGTGTCTTAAAACACCCTGGCTTGCACCCAGAGAGGGAGGTGGTGTTTTTTGATAATGATCATCAGTCCATGGAAAAGCCTAACAGTGCCAGCTTTTCCCCTCAAAAACAGGTTGTGCCTCTTGAAAAAATTACACTCGTATGGCAAGAAATCCCTTTAGTGCAATAGTGTGAGGCTGAGGATGATCCCAGAACTTTAGGTATCTTTAAGATATCTCAAGTCTTAACTATAAAATGTTCTGAAGTAAAAGTCAAAGGCATGAATTTGTTCAGGTACTCTGCAAGCAAACAGGCTAGGGAGCATCCAGTAAGTTAATAGGTTCACAGTATCTTCCTTCTGCCGTTGACACCAAGCATGCTGCTGTGCTTGAAATTTCCAAAACACTGCAGGCTTCATGGCTGGGCATATTGTACTAATTCACTTACGCTGAGAGGCAGGAGAAGGCAAGAGTAAGTAGTGGGAGGAAATCTCCAAGCCAACTCAATATAACAATGAAGGATTATTCAGGGATGCTCCAGCAGCCTCTCTCAACTACAGCTGAATTTGATTACTAACCTGTGCCTTTCCCAGAGGGGTTTTCCACATGGCTGCAAATCCTTCAAATGCTTTTGTTCACACACACACACACACACACACACACACCCTGCTTACCAATCCCCCATCACAGCTCCCTTCTGTGTTGTTTGGAGTTTTCTACATCATTTTGGGTTTTTTCCCTCACAGTTTTTCATCCAACAGCTTCATTTCAGGCCTTGCCCATCACGGTGGGGATGGCCCAGTCACAATTAATGAGTTGAGGTTGGACTCAACTATCTCCAGAGGTCTCTTCCAATCCCTACTATTCTGTGATTCTACCATTCTGAGTTGGGTTGGTAAGTGGAAGCTTGACTGAAGCCTGGTTCCTTGAATTATTTATGTCAGGATGGCAGCTTGGGATTCTGCTGGGAGTGATCCCACATCACCAAGAACAGCCTAGTCTGCTGCAGCTCTTTATAGCTCTGGGAAGACCTCAGTTCTTCTAAACATCTGTGAAACAATACAGCAATAAGGTGCCCATGCTGTTACCAACAGCATACAGACAGCACTTTCATCTTCAAACCTTACATTATAAGCAGCTTTTACTAGTTAATGACCATGGGTGAAATCACATACATTTTGGTGCTGACACAGTGCCCAATATTAAAATAAGCAGGACAGTCTACTTCATAAGGCTGGGGTTAAGATTCAGGCTCAGCTCTGGCTTTACTAGTGACATAGTTTCTCATCTTTAACAAAACAGTGTTAGCATTTGTGCCTTGTAAGTTCTTCTGGGTGCAGTCTTTTACTTGCATTGCTCTGACCAAACACACAAACATCACAGAATGATTCTGAAGTACTGGTTAGCACTGTCTTAAGGAAGACACCTGTCACATCTGAGGCACCCTAAGAAGAAAGCTTCCTGGGAAGACCCACAAACCTTCCTACTGCACCACTGATGAACAAGTACAGTATTACTCTCCTTACTCTCCAAACTGATAGACAAGCCCTCACCAAAACAAATACAGAGGTTCAGGTCTCCCAGGCTTCAAACTTTCCCCAGGTTGTAACCCTGCTCCACTCCCACCAGCCACAGATGAAATCCCTATGTCCTCTGTACTCTGACAACTGAGCATTAGATCTAATTCCCAAATTTTGAGTGCTCAGATACGACAGAACATACCTTCAAATATTCTAAATTAAGGAGAGCATTAAGAGCAGGGCAATAAGAATATACATTGAGCATAAAGAGAGTAAAAAGCAAAGGGTAAAGAGGAGAAACGCCACAGTGTTGCACTTCATTGATGCTGATAGTAAATGCTCATGGTAATTTGCATCGCTAAAAGCACCTCCCTTTCATTCCTCCTGGAAACTAAGTAGACTGAAACTGTTTAGCTTATCTCAAACTGGGTACATAGGAAAAATTAAAACAAAAATCAATACATGCTTCTTCCTCTTTCACCTCTTCAAAAAGGTATTTTAAGAACTACCTTCATGGTTATGTAAACCTCTTGTCCAAAAATGTTTATGATTTAAATATGACCTATGATATTGCCCAGGAAAAAGAGCATGCAAAATTAGATCTACTGTTACAGAGGCTCTCCAGCCCTGTATTCAGTTGTTCTACACACAGATCAGATCCAAAAGAGAGCTTCCCAGTAGCTTTTTCTTAGCATGTCCAGTGTTTAAATGAATACATAACCTTTAAAAAGCTTTTTATCTCAGCCAAAACCCAAATCTGCTAAAAAGTACTATTTTAATTTAACCTCATACAATCTGTTGGATAACTCTGGCATAGACTTCCCTACACAGCTTTCAACACAAAAGCATTGGTGAAGTGCCTTCAAAGGTTTATTAACAATCTGTTATTTAGTGCTATTTTTTAGAAATGATTGACACAACATTCAGAGGAAAATTACAGCAACTGCCAAGTCAGATAACAGCAACAACAAAGTTATCAGTGTTAATATTTGCTATAAAGGTTTTCAGGAACAGTACGATTTCTAGGAAAAAAATATATGTTCTGATTGCTAAGATATTTGTCATTCACATGTTTGCAAATTATTGTTGTTGTTGTTAGTAATTATTTACAGAGAAGCACTGAAATGCAAGGTGGTTGAAATTCCAATGAAAATGACAGATTGCTGCCCCAAGGAACTCTTTATCCCACCTTTGACTCATTACCTGTTTACTAACAGTACTTGTTGAGTTCCAACTTGTTTTCATGAGATCAAAAATGACTAGAAAATTAGGTCCTATTAAGTAATCATGAATATAAACTATGACTCACCAGTTAAATGAATACCATTACTGGCAATAAATTCAGAATACTGTTATTGTCAAACAAACCAAAACAATACAACTTAATTCAATATTAATCGTATCCTTGGACGCTTCAAAGGATTAAATAACTCCAGCTAATATTCTGCATGTAGTCAGGAGAATTGTATGTATAAAAAAAAAATAATTGAGGTCAGTCACCAAGGTAGAGAGAAAAAGATAAAAAGAGAGGGGAAAAAAACATAAAGAGTTATTTCAGCTCCTATGTGAAAGCAGATGGAGGGTGAAGGAAGCAGACAGGCTGCTCCAGATGGCAGGAGCGGCAGCGAAGAAGGCTCTCACACCCACTGTGTTGTGGCTGTGATGGGAAGAATAAACTTCTGGTTAAAGGATTACTATAGGACTCTGTAGAGTTGGGTTCAGCTCTATTCACTACCCCTCCACCAAGTCTTCAGATCCTCTGGGTTCTGCTTGTGGCAAGCTTTGGGGTGTCAGCTACCTCTACAGCTGACAAGAAATACCATTATTTCTATGCATGCTTTGCCCTCAGCTTGCATCCACACAAAGAGCAGCTGTGAACTCAGTATTAGCTACATTCACAGAACCCCAGAATGTTTTGGATTGGCTGGGACCTTTAAAACTCACCTAGTCCAAACCTCCTCCAATGAACAGGGACATCTTCAATCACATCAGGTTGCTCACAGCTGTATCCAGCCTGACCTTGATTGTTTCCAGGGTTGGGACTTCTCTTTGGGCAACCTGTACCAGTGTTTCACCATCCTCATTGTTAAAAAAATAAATAAAATAAAATTCTCTTAGATCTAGTCTAAATCTCCCCTCTTTCAGTTTAAAACTGTTACAGGGTCTGTTGATTTTCCCCATCCAGAGGTCCCGAATAGTAATATGAGTCAAAGCTCATGATCCTAGGCAAGGATCCCATTTTTCTAAGCCCTGTGCAAAACAATAGGGGGTAAAAAAGCCTGAATAGCCTATTTCAACCCTACCCAGACAACTAACTGTCACCAAACACACCTCTTGGTAGCAAAGAGCTCAGGAACTGCAAAGATGTACTTGAAAGCAAACAGCCATGGAAAAAGAGACAAAGCAAAAAGAGGTAAGGCATCAAAACTGGTAGAACATAAGGCTCATGAAGTGCATATGCAAGCTGACAATACAGCAAACTGCGAGTTTCCAAAAGTATATTTTTACCTAAAAGCCATTGCTTTAGTATTTCAAAACCCTATTTCTAGCCTATGAAAGAAAATTGACCTTTATACTACAGGGTCACCCCAAACAAGCACTGTCCAAAATGCCCCCATGAACTATGCATAGAAGAGCTATTAAAAATCCCTTCTCACCAGTGGCTGTTGATGTATTTTTTCCCCCAGTCCTCCATCACCCTTTAAATCCACTGGCCATCTTGCTAACAGAGCCACTGCTTCTTTTTGGGATGTCCTGAGGGAGAGGCAGAAATTGCTGGTAATGTCATGAAACATGAAAACCAGATAAAATCTCCAATCTTCACAGGGGGTATGGAGCAAGAGGAATACCAACATGTTTCTTTACATCTTGAGAATTTCCAAAATCAGAAGGGAGGGGGAAAAAAAGACCACCAACAAAAACACACCACACAACTGAGCAACCTGCATGGTGTTTCAAGTTAAACAGTTAAAGAGTGATGATATGTTCTGTTGAATCCAACACAAGTGCTTTTGGCATGCAGTTGATGAAAAGGGAAGATCTTCAACCAGAGACAAACAGGTCTTGATTCCAGTGGTGCGTCCTCTGTACACAGCAACTCAAATGCATGGGGCACTTCTGTCAGGACCTGTCCTTGCAGGACAGTCAGTTGAAGCTGACTCTCTGGCCTGAAGCACATCATCTCCATTAGCCTTGTTCTTCATGAAGGTCTGAGCAATCAAGAACAAGTGAGAGCATGAGGTGGACCAGCTTATAAAAAGCCTGAGTGTTAGGTGAGACTGTATGTAGAGGAAGATACCATGAAGGATATGAGAGGGCAAAAACACTGTAGACAGCACCTAACAGTTTGTGACAATGTACATGTGAAAGAAAGAAAATGGATGTGAGAACAGGACACAGTGTGACTTCATTTCCCAACATGAACAACCACATATGGCTGTATAGAAAAGTTATGAAGAGAGACATCAAATGGCTTAAGAGTATGGAAGAGACACAGAACAGAAAAACAGAACCACCTACAGGTTTTCTCTGTATCGTATTTTAAGTACTGAACACACCACTGAGGTGTATTTATGTTCTCATCCGGGAACTTTTACTCTGTTATGGCTATATCCGTGCAACATCCTGTGTTATCAGTACTAAGCTTTCAGGAATCTATCACATCATATTTAAGCACAGCATCAATATCTCCATAGTTAATAAGCTTGAAACTTTCTAAATATTATAACTTCATCATAACTCTAATGTCAATAAGGCCTAATAACAGGTATCTTAGAAATGTAAGGCTGATCCAGTTAGGCAGACCAAGTGATTGGAGGCTTTGCTCTTTGGCTGGTGGATGACTTCTGAGAATCTCAAAATCTGTGTTTAAAAATGCCTTCAACATCATTTTTTTCTCCATATGTAAATGATATTATATTTCAGTGAACATCCTATCAGATTATTTTATCATACATTTTTATCAGATATGTGCTATTGTTAAGCTTTACATCTTTCAAGGGCTGAGGCAGAAATCCCCCTCTCCAGGCAGGCCTGTGAATTGAGTAGAGCTGCTATAGGAGAGCTTGTGAAAAGTAAAAGGGATGAGCAATTAATCATATCCTCTTCTTTCCTTAAGCCTACCCATCCCAACTTGGAACTCCAAATTTCATCAGCTGAGGATCTGGCCTCCTGCTGTGATTTTCCTTTACTCTTGATTTACTCTGTGTATTTCTTCCTAGCTACTTTTTCAGGATCTGTAATTTCACCTTCAATGGCTCACTAGTGAACAGGTCCAGTTTCAAGAAGACGTGCCCACTGACTCTAAACATACAGAGTGTGATTCATTGCCACGTTACTGCACTCTGACATGGAACAGCACCCTCAAACTTCAGCAGATCAAAAATGGAACAGAAGTGTAATATGTATTTTGTATATAATAATACATTATAATACTCCATTATAATGGTCCCCAACCAGCCAAGATACCACACAGGGCAGCTCAGCTCCAGTAAGGAGGCCCAGCCAGCACCCATGGATAATATTGGAGTGGCAATCAACCTTCTTCCTATCTAGCCGGGGGGCCACCAGGCCCCCGGCCTTTGTTGTCACCACCACCATCACCCAGTGTGCACCATGAGCACTCACCGGTGATGAGAAGAGGATCCCTCAGCCCATATGGGCTCAACTTAGGGCTTCTGCCTTTCCTGGTGGGGATTAAATAGGGGGGGGGGCAAGTGGCCACACCTGGGGTGGGAGGAGACTCCAACAGAGCCCAGGTGCTCTGGGATTTGAGGGGAAAAGGGGGGGGAAGGAGGGGAGAAAATTGGGGGGGTGGAAAAGGGGCAGATATGGTGGAAAAGGGGAGGTGGTGGTGAAAGAAGGGGATTTTAAAATAACTATTTTCCATAAATCTTTCATAATGTACAACTGCAGTTCAAGGTTTGCTTTGCCTCCATGCAAATACTTCATAAAATAAAGCACAATGGTGACTATTACAATGAAATCTTTCTATAATTATAATTTTGCTTGGTAGAAAAATCTGTGCTTTTCAGATCAAGACAACAAGTTTTAATAAAACAAAACAAAAAGTCCTGCAAGAGTGAATTTTTACCCTTGATACCAGCAGACAACACCAGGATGACTGAGGGACTGGAGCATGTGCCCTATGAGGAAGGGCTAAGAGCCCTGGGGCTTTTTAGTCAGGAGAGGAGAAGACTGGGAGGGGATTTAATAGATGTTTACAAATACCTGAGGGCTGGTTGTCAAGAGAGAGGGGACAGGCTCTGCTCACTTGCACCCTGTGATAGGACAAGGGGCAATGGATATAAATTAAAGCACAGGAGGTTCCACCTCAACATGAGGAGGAACTTCTTCGCTATGAGGGTCACAGAGCACTGGAACAGGCTCCCCAGAGAGGTTTTTGAGTCTTCTCTGGAGACTCCATCTGGATGTGTTCCTGTGTGACCTGTGCTAGATTCTACGGTCCTGCTCTGGCAGGGGGTTTGGAAGTGATGATCTTTGAATCCAACCCCTAACATCCTATGATCCTATGAATATATAGTAGCTATGAGGAGTGGCTGAGGGAACTGGTATTGTTTAGTCTGGAGAAGAGAAGGCTAAGGGAAGATATTCTTGCTCTCTACAACTACCTGAAAGGATGTTGAAGTGAGGCTGGTGTTGGTTTCTTCTACCAGGTAACTAGTAATAGGATGAGATAAAATGGATTTAAGTTGTGCCAGGGAATGTTTAGATTGGATCTTAGGAAAAATTTCTTTACTGAGAGAGTGGTGAGGCATTGCAACAGGCTACCCAGGGAGGCGGTGGAGTTGCCATCCCTGGAGGTGTTCAGGAAGCGTGTCGATGTGGTGCTTCAGGCTATAGTTCAGCAATCATGGTAATTGGGTTACAGTTGGACTTGATGATCATAAAGGTCTTTTCCAGCCCTAGTGATTCTATGATTCTATAATATATTATATATATTAATATATTACACATAACCTATTTTATCTTTTATTTATATTCTATTTTCTTGATGAACATTACCAAGATATTTTGTTGATGCTCTGGTACCCAGGAGGCTGAAGCCACAAACTCAGATTGCACATGCTTAGGGACTTACTGCATCAACATAGAAGAGGTTAAAGACAGATTTGGGTACCAGCTGGACCAGCCACTGCATTGTTGGTAACATCTTCAGGAAAACACTGCTGCCCAACAGCACTGAGCAAAGAGAACAACAAGACCTCAGACACTAAAAGAAGCAATTCTTTAGGTGGAAAAGGCTACTTTCTTATATCCAGAGGTGATATCAAATTCAAGATGCCTATTTCAGTACCAGTGTGGCTGGACATGATTTACAGGGACATGTAAATAATTAATTCCAGCTCTGGAAAAGAGAGCTGGGTACTCATTAGAGAAGTTCCTTGAAGCCTAAATAATATATAATTAACTGAGTAAGGCTCTTTCTAGTAATTCCAGACATTTCAGCTCTCCCATGTTAAAGATCTGCTGAAAAGCTTTACTCAGATGAAAGAATTCCTTTGCAGAACAAATCATGAATAACTATACAGGCAGATTAAAATTCACAAATCAATGCAGTTGAAATAAAATAAGTTTTTAAGGTTTCTCTTTCACTTTCTTCCCTGATTTGGAGGTTTAATGCTTTTCCTTCTCTAACCAATTTTACCACAGGCAGGTAAGACTGCTACAAGAAAAAGGGATGCTTTTCTGCTAAAAGTGCTTTTAGCACTTCAGTATCCTGAAATGGAAGGTGGCAGAGAAATGCAAAATACAGCTACTACATTAATCCAGTGCATTGCATCTGACACAACAAGTTGGTAAAACCAAGATGATCCATGCTAAAGAAAAATCGATTAGGTGGTGAGATCAAGCAATAGATGTCCAGAACAGTTCAGTCTTACAGTAAAAGAGTCAAAGCACATTTTATAGCTGCTCAAAAAAAAAAAAAAAAAGAGAGAGAGAAAAAGCATCTTGGTCCAGATGTTTTAAGAAGTATTTACACTTTTGTTTAATTCCTGTTTAAGTACTTCCCTGTCAATAACTAAGAATGGTCCCATTACTTGGACTCCTGCATCCTGTGTATCTGCCTCTCATTGCCTCCAGTGGGAATGGAATAACTACTTTAATGACTTGCACAGTGATGGCCTAAATATTTTTTGAAGTTTCACACCCTGGTAAGTCACACCAGAGCTGGTAGGAACTGCAGGTTCTGTGCTGGTGGGTGGGCAAGGACAGAACCAAAACTCAGATTCAGATCTTCTAATGATCAGCCTGCTCTCCAGAACTAAGGAATGAACAACCAGAGGCAATCAATGTGTAGGCTGTTAAAAGCACACAACAATTAATGTGGTTAATGTTTGTAACAGAAAATAGCTCTGTTTTCTTTATACAGGCCCAGGTTTCTAATCCAGGCATTTTAGTTTTCAAAAAACTTTCAACATGGACTGTTACATTAAAAACTCACTGCTTCCATTCCCATCAGAAAGGAGTTATTAACCAAACTGTGAGGCTGAGTGGTTAATAATTTGAGACACTAATTGGCCACAGTTAATGAATTTAATTTGCAACAGCCCTGCTAATATGCATAACTATTAACTCTGACCAACATTACCTTCCTTGGGACCTACACCTGCTCCAATTAACTTCAGTGGGATAGGGATCAAGGCAACAGCATGAACTGTTTCTGGACCTCTTCAGTGGCACAAATTAACTCTCACAGAGGACTTCATACACAACAACCAGGAAAATTATAAAGATGTATAATAAAAACCAAAGCAAACTGTCCCGCTGCTCTAGCAAATCTCTTAGCATTAAGACTTTCCTCCCAAACAGCTCAGGAAGGAAACCACACACACAAGGTGACAAGCAGGGACACGTCTCTCCCAGAATGAAATTCCCGCAGCAAAATCTCAATGAAGGCAACGAGAACACACCATAACACTTAGTTGTTATGCTGTACTTTGCTGCTTCAAGGACTTGGGCAGACATTAATTTGATTTGCTAGGTTAGTGTTTCTCTGATGGCTATCTGCTCATCACAACAGTCGAGTGACCCACCTCCATATTACATGATCAGCGTGATCCTTACTCGCAGTTTGCTCATAGGAAACCAATGAGTCTGTGAACCAGAAATAGTCTGTTTATAGGGAGCCCTCCCTTGGAAACTGAGAGAAACTAAAATAATATAGTCAAAACTTGGTCATCCGTATTTTGGAAGTGGCATACAGCATATGAAAAGCACTACTTGGGATTAATGACGCTTTGTTTTGAGACATGCTTAAAGTTGCAGTTAAAGCAGGGAGGACAGAGCCGCAAAGAGCACTCCCAATACAACTGAACTTTAATTACAACCTATATACACACAGCAGCCCATATGCTGACTTCCTTCAGCACTCCTCCTTCTCTACCTCTACAATATCCTACACGTAAAAATTGGTTTTAACAAAAATAAAACACTCTGCTCAGCCAAAAAAGCATCAGCCTGCATCCCGCTCCCTTACACCATCTGCGCATGTTTATTCTCAGCCTTCTGATAAAAAAAAGACTCCAATGTTTTACTAATCTTTATGCCCCGCCACTATAAATAACAGAAATAAACCCCAACAACACTTAAGCATCGTAGCTAAAACACATCCAATCCACTCCGATTATTTCTGCTCGTCTGTCCATGAATAGACACAGCCATTGGCTTTAGGGGGAAGCGTGCAAGTCAGACCGCATTTATTTACAGTTGTGCTACCACGAGAAAGGCTTCCCTGTCTCCTCACTGCATGAATATTTTAAAATACTTTTTGCCACCCCTTTTTCCCCCTCTTTTTCGTGGAGGGGAGGGAGAGGGGAGGGTGAGGAGGACGGGACGGGGAATGGGGACGACGGACGGGGACGTCGACTGAATTCAATAGCTATAACTCCCCTAATTATATTTTCCTTTATGCTCCCAGATCGTCCCGACTTCTTGCTTAGATGGATGAGTGGGGCACGGAGCAGCACCTATGAGTGCACACGAAATTACACCCACGCACCCACACATGCACCCACCCGTGTGGCAGTCCGCGCATCCCCGTGGGGATGGGATAACACTACCCCTACCTCCCCCAACCTCGCACTCGCTCCCCTCCACCTACGTCCCCAGCGTCTCCTTGAACTCGAAGATCTTCTTGATGTCCTCTGCCTGCTTCTTCCATGAGCCTCCACCGTCCCCGTTCTCCCGGGCCATGGCAGCGGCGCGCAGCTCCGCGATACCGGGCCAGGCAGCGCTGAGCCGGTGTGCGGCTTTTGGTTTCTCTTCTGCCGCAGCAGCAACGGCTGCTGCTTCTGTTGTGGTGGTTTTTTTTTTTTTCTTCTTCTTCTCTCCTCCTCCTCCTCCTCCTCCTCCTCCTCCTTCTCTTCTTCTTCTTCTTCTTCTTCTTCTTCTTCTTCTTCTTCTTCTTCTTCTTCTTCTTCTTCTTCTTCTCCCCTTCCTCCTCACACTTCCTGCCCGCCGCTGCTTTTATTTCCTCCGCGCTCCAGCAGGCTCCGCGAGTGTCACTTTTCCTGGGCTATTTCCTCCCAACTTTCTCTGCTGCCTCCCCCCCCCCTCCCCTTCCCGGCTCCTTCCCTCCTCTCCCCTCCTCCGCGCCCCCCTTCCCTCCCCGCGAAATCACTCCCGGGGCTGTCCCGTCCCTCCCTTTCTCCTCCTTCGGCGCCCCGCGCAGGAGCTGCGCGCACCCGAGGCTTGAGGTCACTTTAGTCCCCGACAGACCCACCCCGCGAAAATGTCTTTCTTTTTTTTGTTCTTTTTTCTTGTTTGGGTTGCTTTTTTTTGTTCCCCTTTTTGGAAGGATGTCACTATTTCTCTTCCCTCCCCTAACCCCACCCGTGCGGGGCCCCGTGGGATGCTCAGCCCTGCGGGCGCGGTGCGATGCGGAGCGGCTGTGCGCGGTTGTTATGGCAATGGCGGGAGGAGGAGGAAGAGGAGGAGGAGAAGGGAAAAGGAGGAGGCAGCCCCGTCGTTGCTCTGCTGCCTGGCGCTGCCCCTCCTGACTGAATGACTGGAGATAATTCGCATTGCACCAAAACCGCGCACGTCAAACGGGAGGGGAGGGAAAGCCGAGAGGGAAGGGAAAAAAAGTGGGAGGGGGGAGCAGCAGGGAGAAGGATAAAAAAGGAAATTTGAAATGCCACATCGCCTGGCCGGGCACTGAGCCGGGATGCGCTGGGATGCGGAGGGCATGGTGGTGCCCACCTGGCCTATACACACACACACACACACACACACACACACACACACACACACACACACACACTCCTGGGATGCAAAACCTCAATCCTTGGCAAGGACTGACTCCCCTTGCCCCACACAGCAAAGGGCACCCAAGCCCGAGTGTCACTCCCTTGAGCAGCACCAAGCCCAGAGGCAGGTGGAAAGGCACCGTGCAGCCTCCTCAGCCAGAGGCCCAAGCCCCGGCACCATGCCAACCCCGCCGCACAGGGCTTTCAGCCGGGCACACACACGCGTGGCCCCGCTGAGATAATGGCTAAAAGCAGCTTTTTCTCGGCAGCACTGAGACCTCTAGCGTCGTTATAACGGGCATTGCCTGAGCTCTGGTGCAGGAGACAGGCAGGAGGCATCAGAGAAAGGTATCGTCCAGCCTGAGTTCTATTCATTGTTAACATCCCTGGGACTGAGTTTCGGAATATGTTAGACACCAAACGAGAGCAATTCTCTGGGAACACCCAAGTTAGCTGATTGTATCAGGCGACTCTCTGCCAGCAGGTACAGGCTATCCTGTGCCTCGAGGGCAGCTCCAAACCTAACCACCAAATGAGGTGCCTGAAAATAAATCCTAATACAAGTAACTAAACAACATTTTCTTCAAAACCGATGTGACTGCACACAAGTGCATTGTGTTCTTCAACAGATTCCTTGTAATTCTACTTTTGAACCTGGTTTTCCAGATTTCTTGTATCTTCTGAGCATAATTTACAGGGTAGCAGCCAGCAGGGGTTTCCCTGGGCTTGGGCTGAGCTGTGTCTCCCATCTTAAAGGAGGTGTGGCTGGCGTGGGAGTTAAAAAGTGTGTTAAGGTGAAAACATGGGAAACAGGCTAGGGTGTTTGGGCAATGCTACACTCTGCTGGGCAGAGCCCCTTGGCTTTGCATGTGCCAGCTCCTGCAATTTATTACTGCACCTCCCAAATTTGATGCTTTGGTGCCTATCCAGCTACATGGGCAGCCCACACATCCCAGGATTTCGTATGATGCATGCTTACCTGATGTCACAGTGTGCACTTTGAACAGCTTTTCTTCTGCTCCTGACTTATTCCCAACCTCTCTCTACCCTCAGGATTTCCTTCAATGCATGATTCCTACAACCTGCTCTGTGATAGTGACACCAGGAGTCCCTGGCCAGGTTCTCCATGCTGCTGCATACCTGGGAAATGAAAGATGTGATCAGGTACATCTAAAAAGATGCAGCTTAACTACCAGATCTAAGTTTCTCTTCAGCCTGCACCACTGTGATGTTTTCTCTCTCTTTCACACATAAATCACTTGGTACCAGAAATGCCACATCGTGATTTGGATTTGTTGAATGGAACAACTGAATGTAGCCTTCTGTCTTCAGGAGAAGACTGAGAGAGCTTGAAGCCAGAAAGGGCAAGTGTGATTGTCTGCCCTGACCTCCCACATGACAGAAGCCAGAGAGCTTCATCCATCCAGAAGAAAAGTGATGTAACTTCTCTTGGCATACCAAAACCATCCACCACTATTATGAAGTCACATTGGTCCCTACAGCATCACATTAAAATCACACTGCACAAACAGCATCGCCCACTTTTCAATTTCTGCTTTCAGCAGGAAAAAATTGCACTTAAAATTGCTGAAACCCTTGCCAGTGCAATTTCTCAGCATCAAAATCACATAAGGTAAAGGTACATGTCAGCCTGTAAATCTAAGTTCTCTTTTCCTTATTTAACCTGCACCTTTAGAATCACATGAATGTGGGGGATGAGGGAGTATTGTGATAAAATAACTCATATTTGACATAACTGGTAATACAGAAATCTCTGGAGTCACTACAGTTTTAATGAGGAGTGTATGCAATGCTCCTATTAGGCAGGGACCACTGGCACAATAGACCATAACAGCCCCTTCGGAGTCAGTACAATCTGTCATGTTAGGACAAATTTAGGGAGCCTGTCATCCTGCATCATCGACAAGCTCCTGCAGAGCTATTGTAGCTATTTGAAGAACAGGTATTTTTAAAGAATTAAAATTTACATGGAAAGTTCTCTCTGGAGTGGCTGCATATAGCAGGGCAAGCTGCAGCTATGTGTGGCTCTGTGTGGCTCTATTCAGGGCTTAATTACATACAACTAGATTTCAAGAACATTAATAGAGTGGTAAAACAATGCATGCAGGTAATGCCAGAATTCAGACTACTGATAAAACATTAAACATTAATTTCAGGTTGTTGTTTTTTTGGTGGTTTGTTTTTTTTTTTTTTTTTTTGTGGCCACATAGTAGCAATCTCTCATTACCTGGGCATGCCCTGCAACTCTGCCAATGGCTAATGAGCAGAAGTGGCTGATGTGCTACACATGCTGCATGTGCACCCAGTCAATCCATACCACAAACCCCTAAATTCTTATCTAGGGGATGCACAAGTTCCAAGTCTTTCATAAAGCCTTCTATGGAAATACTGGAAATTTAGGGGAAAAATTTAAGATCAATTTTTATATGTGATATTTCATTTCAGAATTAAGTGATAGCATTTTTTGAGTAACCCTTAAAACCACGCATTTACCACTTTGCCCCTTCCAAATGACTCACATATGGTACAACTGTGCTCAGCAACACTCATTGCTGATCTTAACACGAGCACTGTGAAAACTACCTTATAATGAGCATAAAGGAGTCATGTCTACTTTCCAAGCTTGTTTACTTGTAACCTGATTTTCTTCTGTCTAAATACTATAACGCTGTATCTCTTCCCTAGTGTTGTTTCTGAGTCATACAATATAATCTCCTTTTTTTTTTTTTTTCAATTACAAATCAGCACTATTGATGCTTTTCTGCATGAACAGCAGAAACGTGCCTGCTGCTCAGCCGCTCAGGTCCGAGCTCGACGCACGAGCACAAGCGTGTCCATGTTCATGTTTAGGGTTAAATCCCCACAAGCAAGCTGTAGTTTGCAAGGCAACAACCTTCAGCATCTGGGCCAGGGCAGCTTCATTGTAAAGCAAACAACACTCAAGCACACAGCTGTTCTCTGCTGCCATTGCTACCACACAGCAACCTCAGTGGCTTTTCTGCTTGCAATAGAAAACACTGGGCCAACCCTAGTGAGAAGGTGGATTATTGATTTCACACACATAGGTACCAACACACACAAGCTGTCATACAGCAGGAGCAAGGTTATTTGGTGCTGGTCTCCTCCTGTGGATGCTGATAGTAATGCTGTCATGCGTGAGTGTAGAGCTTGGTAGGAAGTTCAAAGCAAAATTACATCTCCGATGCTTCATCACCACTAGGACAAGCCTAAGGTGAAACAAAACTCTGTGGCAAGGCATCTTCAAATGTGGCAGCATGGGCTACCATCTTAATTTTTTTAGATGCCAGGTATGACTGGCACACTCTTTTTTTTTTTTTCCCTTTAATGCATTTCTTGGCATTTTCAAAGGTGGGAGTGTTGTAGCTCCAGCCTGGGACCAAGGTGACCCTTAGGAAATTTGGAGGAAACCTACTTGGGTATCATGCAGAGTCATGAGAAAATGAACTTATGACAAGAACTGCTCACTTTAAAAAGAGAGAGACAATTTCCTGTTTTAATTGAGGTATTTAAATGCTTATTTATGTAAGAAAATTGCTTAGTTAAAAAGAAAATATTTATTGGATAGCAATTTAAAAGAACTGCAATTTGAAAGGTACACTTTGGTAGCAGATCATTGGTTTGGGGTTTTCACCATAAGTTAAACTAGTGCTTACAGATGGGTTTCAATATTTTGCAGGTTCATTTTGACACCATGATCTCAGTACAGAAAATTGTGAACTCAGCTCTAAGGGTGTCCAGAACAGCAGCTGAACCTGGTGGAGCTGATGCCAACAGCAATGCTCCTCTGAGCTGAACAAAGACTTTTCAGTGATTTTAGAGGACTTTGACTTGGTCTGTACACCAAGAGGCTAACAGTGAAGAAAAGAAAAGAAAACCAAACAACATACATGCCAAACAAGAGCCTTCTGCAAATCTTTGGCATGTAGTGTTTTGTGTTCTTTTTAGGGTTAAGTATAGTCAATGTCCTTGCACCACCCTTAAGTACATTAAAACTTGAGATCAGTTTAAGCTCTTTAAGATGACTTAAGGCCCTTGCTCATGTTAGGTAGTTAAAACACTGTCCAAACCCACACAAAAGCAAAGGAGAGATGGTAAGTGGTTGCTGCCTGTGCTGTTTTTCTTGCAGGGAGGAAGGACTTTAAATTGCCATAGGGGTTTTAACCGTGTCTGTAAAGTGTAATAAGCAAGTGCTGATACAGATGTGAATCCTCAGCCTGCAATTTGTTAACAAGACCATCTGGTGCTTGGTTAAGCTCCCAGGTGTTTATATTGTTCGTGAGGTTTATAATGCCAGTGAACCTCTTAAAGATAGGACTTTTCTTGTCTGCTTTCTGTCTCATCTGACTAAATCTAGGAAGTTAAAGGACAAAAGTCTTGACAACGTGATGCAGAAGCCACTTATTTCACTATGGAAAAAATGGGATTTCAGAGAGTAATAACCAGGATGAACACATCACTTACAGTCTGTTGAGACATGTGTGCATTGCAATAAATATTGAAACTCAGGGTCATAAATCACCGTCATATAAAAGTGTAATGGGAGAAAAAGCTATCACTGCCAAAGCAGAAGACAAAGGAGTAACATGGATGTTGAAGATGGATGTGAGCAAAGGAAGAGCTGGCAGGAGCCAGGCAGTAGAGCAGGGAACAGGTAAGAGTTGAGCAGGACAGGAGGATGAGGGACAGAAGATAGACCCAGAGGCAAATGTTACAGAAAGCAGAACTTTACACCCCATTCGGTTCCTGGTGTTGAGTTGAGAGACCTAAGTTTTGGCGTTTCCCTGCTGCTAAACACCTAGTGTGCATTCTCTGGCCAAACATCTCTCATGACTTTGAAGAACTGCCTGGGTAACACAAACCCTGCTCACATGACTCCTCTCTCAGTTCCTCTGTGGCAGAGGTGGAGGTCTGGGCTTAGGCCTGACCCAACAGGCTGAGCCTAACCAATGAGCCAGGTTTTGGTCAAAATAAATTTGATCATTCAGATTGGAAAAGGCCTTTGAAGTGATCATCAAATTCAACTGTTAACACTGCCAAGTCCTCCAGTAAACCATGTCCTTAAGTGCCACAGCTACATGTCTTTTAAATATCTCCAGGGACAGTGACTCTGTCACTTCCCTGGGCAGCCTGTTCCAATGCTTGGTAATCCTTTTGGTGAAGAAAGTTTTCCTAATATCCAACCTAAACCTTACGTGACACAGCTTTAGGGCATTTCCCTTGTTACTTGGGAGGAAATGAAAAAAAAACTCTGCCTTGCTACAACCTCCTTTCAGCTAGTTGTGGAGAGCCATAACGCCTGCCTCATAAGACTTGCTCTCTAGACCCTTCACCAATTGTGTTGCTCATTTGGACACACTTCAGCAACTCCATGTCTTTCTTGTAGTGAGGGTCCCAAAACTGAACTTCACCACTGGTAAGTACACCAATGGCAAGTACAGGGGCACAATCACTGCCCTACTCCTGCTGGCCACACTATTTCTGACACAAGCCAGGATGCTGTTTGCCTTCTTGGCCACCTGGGCACACTGCTGGCCAGTACAGGTTTATTTGTGTTTGTTTTTTCCTGCAGGACTTCTGACATTTTTTTACAGTTCAGCATAGGGAATTCAGCTGCATAGTGAAGGAGCTACCCATAAAGGTCTTCTTCCTATTCCTGCTGCCCTGTGTAAGGCACTCAAGGCCGGGTTTGCACTGGAAGACAGGAACAAAGTCAAGAGGAGGTGTGCTTCAGACACACATGAAGTTGTATGGTGAAATGCTATGTGCTCTGGAAAATCAGATCCCCCAGTGTTGCAAATTGAGCCCCCCAACATGAGCAAGCACATTTGATCATTTTGGCCTTAATCTCTCTGTGCCCTGTTTCACCAGCTATGGCAGGAGCACTGTGAAGATAAACTCATTAATATTGATCAGAGGCTGAAGCATTACAGAGGCGTTCGCAAGGAAATTAATATTGAATTCAGTGTGTGGTTTGAACAGCATGTGCTAATCTGGCCTGCAGCAATTCACTGGATTAAAATAACCCGAAATGAGAGGTGATCAGATAATTAAAGGCTGCATCACATCCAATGTGCACAAAGACCCCAATTGTGGATGTGCAGGCTGTTTAAATCTGGTGTTTCCTAGCTCCTGAGAGTTTAGCTTTACAACCTTACAGACTCCAGCAGGGTTTCTAGCCCATACCCTGAGGAAGGAAGGTTTAGTTGATCACACTCTCTCTTTGCACCACCTCCATGCATGTGCCTGTTGGTCCTGTCCACCTCCGATAAATTTTGACTCTCAAATGTAATTCTAACCACATATCATGTTACTGTAGGGAAGCCCAAAAGAGAAGTTTCTTGCAAATGAGGAGGCATACTAGAGAGAAAAGACCCAGTTATTCCTCCTAAGTAAGAAGGTCATTTTGCTTAGTCATCAGGGAGCCTGCAGAGGATGCAAGTGCAGCTGGAGATGCAAGTCTGTAGGTCATGTGGTTCTGCTGGTTTAGCTGCCCAAAATACTGCTCTTTCATCTGATGGATATGTCTGTTTGGGAACTGGGCTTGTGAACCTCAGTGAGCACAAGCCAAATCATACTGGCTGTGAAACAGTGGGTGGTCACAGCTATGCTGACTGGCACCACGGAAGAGCCACTTTTTCCTCTCCAGCCTGGCCTCTGCTTGCACTTGGTCCATGTTCACCCTGACAATGGATCACAGCTCCATAGCTTCATGCAATTTTACTATTAAGGCTGTACATCTATCATGAATTTTCATCTTCCTGAGCTTGTTGTGTTCATCTGGAATGTGTGAATCTTGCATTGACACAAATCACTTCTAGGGGTGACAAGTCAGAGTCATCCCCTCCAAAGAAGGTGACTTATTCTTGATGGCTCTTCCACTTGCACTGAGGGGAAATGTTAATAGCCTCCAGCACCATCTCACCACACCAATGGAGTCAAATAATAAGCAAAGAGCGGTGGAAAACAAAATTAAATGACACAAGCAGGAGAAGAAGATATGGAAAGCCATTCACTTGCTTGTGAAGTAATCACTTTTTCCATTTAAGCAGAACACTCAGCTATCTTTTATATTGTTATTGGTGAAGTCCTCTCAGAAGCTGGAAATTAATTTATTTTTTTATCTCTTCATTTTCTCTTTTTCCCATTTGGTGAACATTGCCATTTCCCATGTTTCTCACAGCACTGAAATGAACTTGGCTCATTTTGTTCTTTCCTTCCGCAGACATTAACATTGCTGAATTATGAAGGGAGAAGGAGATTTGCTAATTAACTGCAGCCTCCACATGAAGTCCAGACTGACGTTACCCTCACATACAAGAAGCAGTACAGTGCCACCATCCAGAAATGGACATCTAAGACAACAGCCAGAGCTGAGTCTTGTGGCCCAAACTGACCCAGAAGAGATGCAAGGTGTTTTAGTCTTTACCAATGGGCAGATTCCCTATCCCAATCTGTTGTTCAGTCCTGCTTTCTGTGGTTTGCCACTACTTACTTTTAAAGCATTACAGGATTCCAGGTTAAAATGGTTACATCTATTTTCAGTCATTATATGACACAGAAATACTTACGTGGAGCAATCTCGTCATTCTGGCTTGCTACAAAAACTAGCTGTCCTTAGGACATGTGCTAGTGCTCTCTGGCAGGCAACCCCCAAATTCAGTGGGTGCTTTAGAAAAAGACCAAGAGTTTCATTCCTTTGGAACAGGGATGTCAGGACTACCCTGAGCTGTGCCTCAAGTTCAGCTCTTCCTGCGTGGAGGGTAAATATCTGAAATTGAAGCTACCAGATGGATTGATAAAGGGCAACTAATGCAGGTGATAACCCTGTTCATGAGACCAGGCTTGACTCATGGAGTAGCTGTAAATTTGATGTTGGGCACTGGGATGTCATTTGGATACAGGCTTAAACACTTGGTGTGCACAGTCCCCATCCGCAAACAAGTGACTGAGTTGAGCCCAAGTTGCCCAAGGGCTAAATCAGTGCCCTCCACTCTTGCAAGCCATGTTCCATTTACACAATATAACTACCAGATGAGTTGCCAAGCACAGAAAGAGTCTGACTTTGGAGTTGCAGCCAAAAGTCTCATTTGCTGCCAGAGCTGCAAGTGGAAGCTGTCAGTGTTTAGCAAAAGCAGACATTTTTTGGAAACTTTTACTGGAAATGGTGACTTTCAGATTGCCAGGGCCAGTGTCAGCCAGTGCAGCTCTTCCAACTGTCCAATTTCGTGTCTGCTGGGATGTGAGCAGATTGTGACAAGATCTCCAGAAGGTGAGTTATGCAGAGTTTGGTGGTGAGGGAAAGGATTTTAGCAGAAGGTTCAATCTCATTTTTCAGAGCTCTATAACACAGCTGGGATAATGCGCTTTTGTCAGCTTGATATGAAAGCTACGGCCCCACAAAGGTTGTTACATGGTGTTCAGTCAAACGGGTGTCTCTAAGCTGTGTGGCACAATGCAGGTGGCTTTCACTGATGGAACTGAAGCTCACTTTGTGCTCTTGGAAAACTCATTCAATTCAATGGCAAATTTCAGTCACTCTCCCTTAGTTAAGCTCACACAGGGACAGGAAGCAAGGACAGCCACAGTGCTTTCACAGAATCACAGAATACGTCCAGTTGGAAGAGAACTCAAACATCAGCCAGTCCAATCTCAGGCCAGCTATAGGATGAATTACACTTTCACAGGCTCTTGTCTGCTTGCCTTGCCTCAGCTCCCACACATACACTGGGCTATGAGCAGTGACTGCCATGTACAGTCTGCTCCACAGTCACATCAAACCCCAGCAGCTGTCTAAAAGAGTAGCTTCATCTCTGCATATTCCTTTGGGATGGAATATGGTATCTGTTCTATTTACAACCAAGGCTCTTGATTTCTGTTCACTGCCTGCTGTTTGATAAACATGGTCATCATTCTCATTACAGAGGAGAAAATTGAGATGCAGAGAAGCCATTGGCCTGATCATCCATGTCACTGGCATGTTTTAATCAGGTTGAATCTCATTGAAACTCATGTACCTTAATACAACTCTTCATGAAGCGTATCCAGAGAAGGGCCACAAGGATGATCAGAGGGCTGGAGCACCTCTCCTATGAGGACAGACTGAAGGAGTTGGGGCTATTCAGTCTGGAGAAGAGAAGGCTCCGAGGTGACCTCATTGTGGCCTTCCAGTATCTGAAGGGGGCCTACAGGAAGGCTGGGGAGGGACTTCTCAGGATCTCAGGTAGTGATAGGACTAGGGGGAATGGAATGAAGCTGGAAATAGGGAGATTCAGGCTAGATGTGAGGAAGTTCTTCACCATGAGAGTGGTGAAGCCATGGAATGGGTTATCCAGGGAGGTGGTTGAGGCCCCATCCTTGGAGGTGTTTAAGACCAGGCTGGATGAGGCTCTGGCCAGCCTGATCTAGTGTGGGGTGTCCCTGCCCATGGCAGGGGGTTGGAACTAGATGATCCTTGTGGTCCCTTCCAACCCTGACTGATTCTATGATTCTATGAATACCCCAACTTCAGCTTCCAATGTCTCCAACTAAAATAAAAGCCTGCTGTGTGACCTCAGGAGCTGTGTATCCTTTACCAGCCCCTCCCCCAGTCTCACTCAGTTTTGATCATAGCTTGGGCCAAAGAGACTAATTATGTAAAGGTGTCCCACATCTCTCCATGATTTTTGTGACATGCCTGTGAGGCTCCATGATTAGGCTGGGACCAGGCTTTCTGAAGGAGAGGTGAGTCAGAGCTCATGAAAATAAGCACTGAAGCAAATTATGATGGGTAGGACTAACCTCCTGCCAGCTCTCCGCAACCCCAAAAGTATCTACCAGATGAAGCCTTCAACCTGTATTGTCATCACTTTGCTACATCCATGAGTGACACCATTTAGCTGCACCCTCATACCTTTCTCTCCCAAACTGAGCTAGGCCTTTTGTCTTTTGTCTGCACACTCCCAATACAGCCACTGCTTGTGTCCCACTGGAGAGGGATTTGGCCACTCTTTTTCCCATGGGTCACTCTTTGAGCAGAACTGCACTGGATTTTGCCATGTCCATGTGTTTCCAGTGCCCACTGCCTGTACTGGCTGTGGCATGCAGTCAGACAAAATCTAATCAGGCAGGAAAACACCAATTAATGCAAGGTTCTACACTGTGCACCACTTCAGGGCTTGGCTGCTGCAGAGTTCTGTCATGGTCCCATCTCCATGGTAAGTGATAATGAGTGATAATGCCCCTTCTGAAATGGACCTTGGTGGATATTATCTAGGAAAACTGAATTATAAACTTCACATGTCCAACCTTCCTAAAGTATCAGAGCCTGTAAGCTCCAGTTTCATTTGCAGTGATGGTTTGACTTGACTTGACTCATTTCTATACTCAGAAGTCAATGAGCAGGTTGACTGTTAAGAAGCCAGTTATCAGCTATTGCTATCAGGACAAACCTGCCAGGGTTACCTGTGCCAACCCAATGCAATGTCATTGCAATGATATATATGCTTAAAAAGAATAATTAGAGAGAAGCAATGGTGCCCACCAGTGCAACTCACATGTAAGATGCTGTGCTCAAATCTTTTTATTTAAAGCAAACAATGCACCAGAATGCAGTGTGCAGACCCTTGGAAACTTTATTTGTCCTTACCCAGCTGGATTGTGTGCACTACAGGCAGGGAACACAACTGGTTTTTACAGGCTTAATTAGCCCTCGCTAAGAACCCTGGGCCAGGGTCAAATGGCAAGGAGGTGACAGAAGGCTTTATCTGTCAGAGGTACATTCACTCATCTATAGCCAGATGACTTCATCAGTGAGAGCAATGCCTTGCAATTAGGGTGAGCTCACTCTGCCCCTGTACAGCTGCTTCCACCTTTCTGCTAACTTTGGAAAACAAACAAAAATCACCAAGCATTTCAGGGACTATGCAGAAAGATTCCAGCATCTCAAGGAGATTATGCACACATTTCTCGTGTTCACCCTTAGGTTTTGGACACATCTGCTGTGCAGGCAAGGCCATTACTCCCCACCTGTGTGGTTAAGCTGGGGAATCACACTGTGGATAAAGACCTGGATAAAGCACAATGCACCAGCTAGTCTCCATAGAAGCCCATGACAAAGACCTGGACTTATCTTACCTACCCATCTCACCTACCCTTAGCCTTTAGCACACACCATGTCTGAACTTGTGTGACCGGTTTAGGCTGTGCCTTTAAGAAAGAGACACTTTCTGAACACTCTAGCCGAATGTTTTGATATTAGAATGAAAACAAGAGATATGCTAATCCAATTTCATTGGTGGAACCCGGCTGTAGCTTCTTGTTTAGTCTTTCAGTCGGGGAGGGCAGTCAGTAGTCTTCTTCTTCCCCCTGTGCTGTGAGCTGGCTCGTTTCTCTCTACGATTCTTGCTAACCAGATAAGAAAACTAACTTTTTTGCATTTGCTTTGAGCTTTAACAAAGTTTTCCCCTTTTAATTACCTTCCTTTCTCTCTCTCTCTAACCCTTTTGGGAAAAAGGGGAGGTAGGGAGGGTGAAGGGAGGGGCAGGCCAAACCCCCTGGTGGCAGGGGGGGGTTGGGGAAAGGTTTTCTGTATTACATACATTGTTGTATATTTCTGTATATATTGTAAATATTGTATATTTTTGTACATATTCATTGCATTCCATATCTGCTTGTAAAATACAGCTTTCATCTGCTTCTCCGGCTGAGTTAGCTGTGGAATTCTTTTTGTGTGGGGGGGGGAACCTTCCTACTCCACCACAACTTGCTGTCTTGTTTAGGTGCATCCAGTCTGCCTTGGGCATCTACCAATGAGATGAAGGTGCCCATTGCTCAGAATCATAGAATCAATAAGGTTGGAAAAAAGGTCAAAGATCATCAAGTCCAAACTGTCACCCAGGACCTCCTGACTACTAAACCATGGCACCAAGTGCCACGTCCAATCCCCTCTTGAACACCTCCAGGGATGGCGAATCCACCACCTCCCTGGGCAACACATTCTAACAGCTAACAACTCTTTCAGTGAGGAACTTTCTCCTCATCTCGAACCTAAACTTCCCCTGGTGCAGCTTAAGACTGTGTCCTCTTGTTCTGGTGCTGGTTGCACCAGAGACCAACCCCTCCTGGCTACAACCTCCCTTCAGGTAGTTGTAGACAGCAATAAGGTCTCCCCTGAGTCTCCTCTTCTGCAGGCACTAGCACCAGCATAGGAGATGCCATGGCCAGCCAGGCACTTGGGGCAGTGGTTCCATCAAAGGAGTGGGGAAGGATGGATTCTAAGTGGGTTGCTGGAATTCAGCACAGTTTGCTTTGTATTGTTTCAGATCACTTAGGAGGTGGGTTAGGAGCACCTAAGCCCCATTTTGCATGAAGAGCTGCCCCAGGCAGCACTGATACAAACATGAGTTGCTTCCCAACACTACAGCTCCCTGCACCTTCCCTGCTCCCCATCAGCCTCCAGCTAATGGTAGAAGAGCCACAATGCTACTCTTCAAATCACTTCTGCCTGCAAAGCTGTGGGCAGCATCTCAGACAGTATAAATCTGGAGCTGTACTGATTTTTGTCAGCAGATAATGTAGTTCTTTGGGATTTTTCCTTTTTTGTTGTTGTTTTTGAATGAAGATATGTGCAAAGAGGCACATTGATTTCCACTTTTGTATCTGAAATAAAACTATGCTTGTTTGGGGATAAATCCTGAAAGTATAAAGGCCTGATGGCAGCTCTCTCCCAAGGCATAAAATAATAATTTATTCTTCTAACCAAAAGAAAACATTGGGTTTTCCCTTTTTTTTTTTTTTTTCAGCACAACTGAAAATGTGAACTAATGACTCATTTCCTACATTCTCAACTGAGAAGTCCAAAAGCTATTTTTGCCTTTATCCTGAGTGCCCAGCTCTCACAGTACAGTCAATAAACCGACAAATCTACACAACCTACCCCCCAACAGCAGCAGGGCTGCCAGCATTGCCCATGCACTCATGAAAACATGCTGCAGGAAAAACATCTTGCTGCTGCTGCTGCTCTGCACCCAGAGCTCTGGAAGTCTGCAGCCCCAGGAAACCGTGGTAGGGAACAGTATTTCTTTCTAGCTCACATCAGTTTTTCAAGATGTTTTAGAACGTATCTAAGGAATGGTGATGCTTTAGTAGCTGAAGGATTGTAACTGAAGCAGACTCCAGCAGGACTGATGCAGAAATACTTGTTAATTTAGAGGATACTTCATTTTTAAAGTTATTGGATCCTGAGTATATAAAAACCTGTGACTGCTTTAGTGATTTAGTCCTTATTCAGAAAGAAAAGCAGTACAGCTGGTGCAATGGTACAACGTCATTATTTATATGGCACATTATATGGCATATATTTGTGAAGCTTCCCATATTTTGGGGGGACTGGAATCAGATGATCTCTAAGGTCTCTTCTAGCCTAAACCATTCTGTGATATTAACATCACAAAGACAGGGGGAAATAAAACACTAATCTGAAAACTTTCATACTGCTATATCAGCTGAGAGCAAGTTTGTGAGCTAAAACTGAAACCTCCATTTTCCCAGCCTGCTGATGAGATCTTTCTGATCTTTCTGCTGCGAGTGCTGTGATTTCTCCTCACAGTAAACATGTGCCACTAAGTCAGACCAAGTCTTCCCCCACCCCATGCTCTCTCGCATGGGACTGTGAGCCCTGGACACACCAGGCAAACACAGTATAGGTTGTCCCCATGTAATGACCAAGATGGAAAGCATAGACTAAAAGGGTCGTGGAGAGGGCGAAGAGGGACACAGAGGCAGAATTGCCCTGACACGATGTCTGGTGCTATTGCTTGATCACAGGGCACAGGCAGGAGTCAGGAAAGGCTGGGGAAGAGCTATTCTTTGGCAGTCTCTGCATCAGGCCGCTGTCTGCAAAGTGCAAACTCATCTTGTGATACTAAGATTTAAGAGTGTGAGGAAAAACTCATTAAGATCCCACAAGCCATTGCATCCCAAGCCAAGCCCTTGGTCCAGTCCCCGGGCACCTTTCTGCTCCCCTGGACCTGGTTTTGCAGCAAGGCACTGTTGTCATCTCCCTTGGTGTCTTAGACTGGCAGATCCCTTAAAAGCAGGTAAGGATGTGGCTTTGTAAAAGGTGCTTCAAAGAGTTCTGCACACAAGTGTGCTCAGATCTGTCTAGATCAAGCCTTACGTGTTCAACGTGCAAAGCTTTGCTAAATGAAAGTCTTCCAGACTCAGGCAGGCTTCTGCCTTCTTCAGCATTCCAGCTTTAATGGCTTTTCACAAGGAATATTGGGTTTTGTGCTCCCTCAGATGAATTGGCTGGGCTAATGAGCAATTTAATAAAGTTTGCATTTGGAGGACGGAAACAGTTCCATGGAAGGAAATGAATGAAGATGGAAAGGGAGGGGAGGGCAGAGGGGTGCATGGCCTTGGAGCATGAAATGGCCAAAGATTAAATTGTAAGGACTTGCAGTGTCTTCAAACTTAGAAAGAGCCAGAACAGAATATCTGCTTCCCCAAGTTTGTTTTTAAGAATTGCACCTATCTGTGCTAACTCACTGGTCCTCAAATATGCCCCAGAAGCTGGGACAAGAATGATAAAGGTGAAAAGCTAGTCTGGTACACCCGGTACTTTCATAAACAGGCTTGATGCTGAAGAGGAGGCCACGGAGAAGTAGACTGTGCCAAGAGTGTAGCTTTACTCCACAATTATATTTGCAAGCAGCCACACTGCAGCACCATAGATTGAGGGTCTCAGGCCACATCAGACTGCAGGAATGACAAACCTGTGTGAGATGTCCAAAACGATGGAGTCATCCCACTGTGGAGCAAGCTCAGCCCCAGACACTGATGTCCTCCTGCCAAAACACCAACCTGCAGGCAACACCCAGGCCAGTTCAAGACAGGAGCTATGACACCTACTGTTGATAGCTACAGGAAGAGGTCCAAAACATATCCCCTTACCATAATCTCTTTGGCAGAATCTTTCCTGCACAGCACAGATTGATTGGATGTACATAATTGCTTAGGTGGCTTTCTCCACTGTAACCCAAGCATTGGGTTTTCTGGCTCCATCAGTGTCCTCTTCTCTCATCACTGCCCAGTACAAAAGCTGGCTCCACACATACCTAATTCACCTGATCATGCACAGAAGATGTTCTGAAAACCAAATTGATCCTCTGAAGAATGTTTTTCCTCCACTTCAAACACAGGTCAGCTCCTGAACCCTTTAAACTGAACAATGTCATCTCATGGACAGCTCCTCCAGGCATTGGAAGTAAAGCAGGTTACTACAACTGTCATTATGGTACCGTGTAAATCTGCTTCCTTACCCTCATTCTCCCTTGGGGATGAATCCTGAAGAAAGTGTGAGGTAGATGAGCTGGCCAAGCCACTCTCCATCATTTTCCTCCAGTCCTGGCTCACTGGAGAGGTCCCAGATGACTGGAAACTGGCCAATGTGGTCCCCATCCACAAGAAGGGATGGATGGAGGAACCCAGAAACTACAGGCCAGTCAGCCTGACCTCAGTGCCAGGGAAAGTGATGGAACAGATTATCCTGGAGGCAATAACTGCACACCTGAAGGATGGCCAAGGGCTCAGGTCCAGCCAACATGGATTTAGGAAGGGCAGGTCCTGCCTCTCCAACCTGATCTCCTTCTATGATCAGGTGACCCACCTGGTGGACGTGGGGAGGCCTGTGGATGTAGTCTACCTGGACTTCAGCAAGGCCTTTGACACCGTCCCCCACAGTAAACTGCTGGCTAAGTTGTCAGCTCGTGGTTTGGACAGCAACACTCTGTGCTGGGTTAGGAACTGGCTGGAGGGCCGAGCCCAGAGAGTGGTGGTGAATGGTGCCACATCCAGCTGGCGGCCAGTCACCAGTGGCGTCCCCCAGGGATCAGTGCTGGGCCCCATCCTCTTTAACATCTTCATTGATGATATGGATGAGGGGGTTGAGTCAGTCATCAGCAAGTTTGCAGATGACACCAAGTTGGGAATAGATGTTAGTCAGTTAGAGGGTAGAAAGGCTCTGCAGAGGGACCTCGACCGACTGGACAGATGGGCACAGTCTAATGGCATGGCATTTAACAAGACCAAGTGCCGGGTGCTGCACTTTGGCCACAACAACCCCATGCAGAGCTACAGGCTGGGGTCAGAGTGGCTGGAGAGCGGCCAAACAGAGAGGGACCTGGGGGTGCTGATTGACACCTGCCTAAACATGAGCCAGCAGTGTGCCCAGGCAGCCAAGAGGGCCAATGGCATCCTGGCCTGTATCAGAAATAGTGTGGCCAGCAGGAGCAGGGAGGTCATTGTGCCCCTGTACTCTGCATTGGTTAGGCCACACCTTGAGTACTGTGTCCAGTTCTGGGCCCCTCAGTTTAAGAAGGACATCGAGACACTTGAACATGTCCAGAGAAGGGCAACAAGGCTGGTGAGAGGCCTTGAGCACAAGCCCTATGAGGAGAGGCTGAGGGAGCTGGGATTGTTTAGCCTGGAGAAGAGAAGGATCAGGGGTGACCTCATTGCCCTCTACAACTACCTGAAGGGTGGTTGTGGACAGGAGGGGGTTGGTCTCTTCTCCCAGGCAACCAGCACCAGAACAAGGGGACACAGTCTCAAGCTGTGCCAGGGGAGGTTTAGACTCGAGGTGAGGAAGAAGTTCTTCACTGAGCGAGTCATTCGTCATTGGAATGGGCTGCCCGGGGAGGTGGTGGAGTCGCCGTCCCTGGGGGTGTTCAAGGGGAGATTGGACATGGCACTTGGTGCCATGGTCTAGTTGTGAGGTCTGTTGGGACAGGTTGGACTTGATGATCCTTGGGGTCTCTTCCAACCTTGGTTATACTGTGATACTGTCTTTGCAGAGGTTTTCGGTGCTCCAGGATTTACAGGGCTGCAATCTCTGTCTTTCCTAGGATACTTGTATGTAAGAAAAGTATTCTTTCATAACTGTGCATGAAGCTAAATACATATTCATAAAGCATCTCCACCCACATACCCAAACCACAGCTCAAACACTCAAGCTGGAACAAAGACTCACACTGCCCAAAAGATAAATAATTAGAAGAATACAAGGGATAATGTCAAACTACCAGACCTGGAATACCTCAGTTTGTGTTTGGCTTGAAAGGAGTCTCACTGTTGGAAAGGCTCAGCTCAATATCTATAAATTCATCACAGTAAGAACACAGTGTCATTGTTTATAGGGGATCCAGCTCAATGGAAATCCTGAGCAAAGCTAACCTACATGGCAAATATTGGCTGGATCAAGGTAACCACCTCTTTTCTGTTTTCACCTCTATATGCCCTCCTGCTAATTTTCTGCCCTGTATTTTCTATTTCTCCTGAAGAGCCTCTCCCAAACCTAATAAACAATATCTGAACTTCAAATTAATAGAATTTACTGAAATATGACATTAGACAAAATTCAGCATTAAGTCACCAGGAATCCTAAATCATTGTCTTCAGTTTCCTCAACATCATTATATGATGAGAAGGGCAACAAAGTCAGAATCACAGAATATATCTGGTTGGAAGACACCACAAAGATCATCCAGTCCAACCTTCAACCCAGCACCGAAGGGTCAACACTAAACCATGTCCCTAAGCATCAGGTCTACATACTGCCTGAACACGCCCCAGGGATGGTGACTCCACCCCTGCCCTGGGCAGACCATTTCAATGTTTGAGAACCCTCTCTGAAGAAATATTTTCTGATATCCAGCCTAAGCCTCCCCTGGTGCAGCTTGTAATTATTTCCTCTGGTCCTGTCATCAAGGAGAAGAGGCTGGCCCCCTCCTCACTTCAACCTCCCTTCAGGTAGTTGTAGAGAGCAACACGGTCTCTCCTCAGCCTCCTCTTCTCCAGACTGAACAACCCCAGCTCCCTCAGATGTTCCTTGTAGGCCATGTGTTCCAGGCCCTTCATAAGACTCGTTGCCCCTCTCTGGACATGCTCCAGCACCTCAATGTCCTTCTTACAGTGAGGGGCCAACAAAGCTGGTGAAGATCCTGGAGAAAAAGTCTTATGAGGAGCAGCTGAGGGAACTGGAATTCTTTAGTCTGTAGAAAAAAGTGGACTAGATGATCTTAGAAGTCTTTTCCAACTAATTCTATGAAATATTTACCAACAATTATGTATTTATTTTTTAAATGCCCTGAATGTTATTTTAAGAAAAATCATCAAACAGGAGAAATATAGGCTAGGAGCTGAATTTCATAAATTGTATTTTAACTAGAGTGGGAAAGAAACTTTCTAAAGTTATCAGGTGTATTATTATCTCATGGTAAGAGCATATCTTGTGTTTTTCATTACTTTAAGATTCCCTTCACTTTTTGACAGCAAAACATACCCAAACTAGGAACATTGCCTTTAATTAGGAGAAGCAAGTGCTGGATCTAGGATCGGAAACATTTGTAGGAAGCATGCAGTTAGGACTCTCTTGTTTAACAAGCTGTCGGAGGCTCATGGAATTGTGCAATGTTATGCGTAGAGCACAGCCTCCAT
This sequence comes from Picus viridis, assembly GCA_033816785.1. Lineage (NCBI taxonomy): Eukaryota > Metazoa > Chordata > Aves > Piciformes > Picidae > Picus > Picus viridis. Next base: position 29,921,337 of record CM066567.1, read on the forward strand.
ACACACACGCCAGTGGGCAGGCAGCATCATGGATGTAACTCTAGAAGGAGCTAGGGATGGAAGAAAGCTCTGTACAGATCACAAATGTTGAGATGCAAAACACACCACATATTTTAGCCTGGTTTCTTTAAGGTGCTGGGGCTTTGCGATTTCTGTCTTTACACCTGTCTCCATAAGTGGTCCAGTGGCCAACTTCTACCAACTTCAACAGCTAAAAATTAAAGATATGAAACAGCTGCATATTTTATGAAAAACAATGGTTGAGTGGAGGAAAAGGAAAGTTTGAAATTAGTGCCTTCCCTAAAAAGCAACAATGTAAAGATGACAGTTTTTTGTCCTGTCTCTCCTTCTGGATGACCAGCCTGTGAGCTGGTGAGCCCAGGCACAGCTCAAAATTAGCTTGTGTCCTGCCTTTTCCATGGCTTAGGAAAAGAGAAAGCTGAGGATGAACAGGCACATGGGAGGGACATGAGCTTAATGCAAGGGAGCCTGTGTAAATATAGGAAATGTGAAACTTCCGTAAACCAGACTTTGGATGGTAGAACAATTTACTGCATTTATTTGTTTTAGCCTCTGCTTCAGAGCTCCTCTTGGTCCTTTTCCTACAGACTATGCTCAGTCTTGTAGTCCTTCCTCATGCAGATCCTCTTCCCTGCACATCTTAGGGTGCTGTGGATGCAAGGCATGAGCTATACGTCCTGACTCCCAGAAAGAGTTATTGCAGGAGAGAAGAGTGACCTACAAAGAAATATCCCACTATAGAAGACCTCCTTAATCATATTTTTTGTTTTCAGCCTATCACCATGGAATCCCTGAAGGTTATGGATGCATGTTTAGGTACCTATAAGAGGCAAGGAAGACAGGCAGCAGAGGTTTCCCATGTGAGCTTCTGCACCTCTGCTGGAGAAGCTTTCTGCTGAAAGTCACTGTGTTCCATTGGTTTACAGAAGCCTCTTTGTGCCTGGATACCTGAATCTCAGCATAAACACTCATCCTGCCAATATGCCTTCTCCTTTTCCTCACTTTCCATCCACCCTTGAGATGGATGGGAGAAGACCACTTGGGGAGGCTGTTTTCACAGAATCACAGAATGTTAGGAGTTGGAAAGGACCTCTAAAGAACATCCAGTCCAAGCTCCTGGCAGAGCAGGACCACCTAGAGCAAGTCACACAGGAACAGATCCAGGCAGGTTTTAAATGTCTTCAGAGAAGAAGATTCTGTGGTGGTCACAGAGTCATGAAGGAGAACCTTGTACTTAGGAAGGATGATCACTTGCAGTCAGAAGCCCCTGCTAAGAAACCTCAGGAGAAAATGCATCACTGGCAGCAGCACACAACACTGTTCTCAGGCTTCAGAGGTTCCCAGTAGGTGCATCAATGCCTTCCAAGCAGAAACCTGTTTCTCTAACTATAAATGTCAGCCACAAGACTGATAGATACACATGGCAGTTGCAGGTGTCTGGGATAACACCAGTTAATTTATTTAAGGGATGGGTCCTATTTTTCCTCCTACATTTATTTCAGAGAGGGCTTTGCCACCATGAAGTCACTACAGCCTTGAGCACAAGCCTTGCGAGGAGAGGCTGAGGGAGCTGGAGTTGTTTAGCCTGGAGAAGAGGAGGCTCAGAGGAGACCTTATTACTGTCTACAACCCCCTGAAGGGTGGTTAGCCAGGTGGGGGTTGGTCTCTTCTCACAGGCAATCAGGACCAGAACAAGAGGACAGTTTCAAGCTGCACCAGGGGAAGTTTAGGCTCAAGGTGAGGAGAAAGTTCTTCACAGAGAGAGTTGTTAGCCATTGGAACATGCTGCCCAGGGAGGTGGTGGAGCCAACGTCCCTGGAGGTGTTCAAGAGGAGATTGGGCATGGCACTTGGTGCCATGGTGTAGTAGTCATGAGGTCTTGGGTGACAGGATGGACTTGATCATCTTTGAGGTCTCTTCCAACCTTATTGATTCTATGATTCTACAGTCCTTATATCCTGACACATGAAAGCTGTAGGCTGAGTAACTTATTAACATCCTTGATACACACTTCAGTATTTAGGACTAATGCTGATTTCCTGCTGAAAATAAATAAATAAATCTGTAAATAGCACCTGCAACCATGTGCTCAAGGTAATAATTAAGGAGAATTATCTTTGCTATGTGTATTAAAACAACATTATTGAGGTTAAGAAATTATGTGTCCATATTAAACAGAAGCAGAGAATTCTTGCTTTGAAAATTAACATCAAGTGGAGTAACTGTTTCCATACATACAGTAATCTCAGACTGGATAATAAAGATGAGAACAAGATGCCCAGATATTACATGTCAGTTTTTGTGTTCCACACCCTGAGAGCCCAGCATAGAGAAGAATCCAACCTTGGGCAGTGCTCCACTTTCTTTATTGAATGCACATGGTAGAAGCTGTGTGCACTGAGGTTCTCAGATGTTCGTGGAGATATAGGTCCTTCTCCCTAATGCACAGAGGAGCATGCTAAGCATGATTCATGGAGCAAGAAGCAAAAGCTAGTTCTTTTGGTGATTGCCAAGGTATTTAAGATGTTGGATATTTTGTTTTAAAATCCACACTGCTTCCCCAATGGCTAATGCAGGAAACAGATTTCGTGCACACTGAGATGGAAGGTGTCCTCATCAATCTCTGCTTAGAGCCATGAGGCCCTGACTGGTGGAAAAGCAGCAATTAGCACTAACTAGCACTTATTTTCAAGGCTTCTTTATGCCAGAGGGTCATCAAAAAGCAAGCTGAAAATGTCCAGATTAACCAAAATTCTTCAACAGTCCTACACTTCTGACTCAAACTAATTTGAAGTTTATCTGCTGGGTAGAAGAACGTAGCCAGGGCTTATGCAGACTCAGGTTATGAGGTTTGTTTCTGCTGTGATTGATAGAAGAAACTAATTCTAAAGGTTTTACTGCCTTCAGGGCATTCATGATAGATTCATTACTGGCTGTTAGAGAAAACCACTAAGAGGGCTTTCAGGAGGGGACTTCCAGAGCATTTTACTCTTACCTATCTCCATTTGGTTGCCTATTTTCATGATATTTAACATTTTAAACAAAGTGTTTAATCAAGTTACGTTAAAAATGGAGAGGGGGTTGAGCAATAAAAGCATGTAATTATAGAAAACCATGTGTGATGGTGCCCCCTGTGCACTTACTGCTCTCCATTTTTAACCTTTGTTCCTTACTAAGAGCATTTACACTCCAAACATGAAAAGCAGTGAGCTAAACCCTTTGACACAGAGAATCTCCAACACAACTCCTCCTTCATTTTCACATGACTGGTCCTACTCTGCATCTCCCCTTCTAAAGATCTGCTATCCCTTTCCCAATGTATGTGAGTACAAAAGGTAAAACATGAGTTTTTCTTTCTCTTTCTGTGAGATGAGGGCAAGGACAACCTCCACTCCTTAGTGGACATGGAGTGGAATACCGTAACTAAAGATGAGGAAAAGGCAGAGGTACTTAAACACCTTCTTTGCCTCAATTTTTAATAGCAGGATAGGTTGTCTTCCAGACAACTGGCCTCCTGAGCTGGCAGATGGAGTCAGGGAGCAGAGTAGTTCCAGGGTGATCCAGGAAGAAGTAGTTAGAGATCTCCTTAGCTGCTTGGATCCCCACAAGTCCATGGCACCGGATGGGATCCATCCTAGGGTGCTGAGAGAGCTGGCAGATGAGCTGGCCAAGTCACGCTCCATCGTTTTTCAGCAGTCCTGGCTCACTGGAGAGGTCCCAGAAGACTGGAAGCTGGCCAATATGATGCCCATCCACAAGAAGGGCTGGTTGGATGAGCCAGGGAATTACAGACCTGTCAGCCTGACCTCTGTGCCAGGAAAGATTATAGAACAGGTCATCTTGGGGGCAATGACAGCACATCTGCAGGATGGTGAAGGGATCAGGCCCAGCCAGCATGGATTTAGGAAGGGCAGGTCCTGTCTGATGAACCTGATCTCCTTCTATGATCAGGTGACTGTCTGGTGGATGTGGGGAAGGCTATGGATGTAGTCTACCTGAACTCCAGCAAAGCCTTTGACACCGTCCCCCACAGCAAACTCCTGGCCAAGCTGCCAGCCTGTGGCTAGGACACCAACATTCTGTTCTGGGTTAGGAACTGGCTGGAGGGCTGAGCCCAGAGAGTGGTGGTGAATGGTGCCACATCCAGCTGGCAGCCAGGCACTAGTGGTGTCCCCCAGGGATCAGTGCTGGGCCCCATCCTGATCAATAGCTTTATTGATGATCTGGATGAGGTATTAAGTCCGTCATCAGTACGTTTGCAGATGACACCAAACTGGGGGCAGGAGTTGATCTGTTAGAGGATAGAAGGGCTCTGAAGAAGGACCTTGACAGGCTGGACAGATGGGCAAGGTCCAACAGCATGAGATTTAACACATCTAAGTGCCGGGTTCTACACATTGGCCACAACATTGTGGCCAATGTGTAGAACCCGGCACTTAGATGTGTTAAATCTCATGCTGTTGGACCTGTATTCTGTATCTCCAGGCTATCAAAACTCTATCATCCACCAGGTCTTTTTGCAACTTGGTGATGCCAATAAAATGGCTTCTATAAGAGACTAACTGCTATTTACAGACTTTGGTTGACTTCCCTCCTGGAAAAGGGAGAAAACTCAATTCCAAAGCCAGCTGGATTTCCCTTGCTCTTCATCACTGAGCACTGAGAAAGGTTGGCTCACCATGTCCTCAACTGAGATGATGGCAGCCACATACACATAGGAAAACACCAAGGGCTTCCATCTGAAGCCATCCACCAGTGAAACCAAGCATGCATGTAAGTTTGAAACAGCATGTGGCACCCACAGGTGAGATTATTTGAAGGCAAAGGTTGTCCTCACCAGACAAGGATAGAATTCTCACCACACCTTGAGGAAGTATGGTGAGAATGGGTCTCAAGTAAGACTGAGCATAAGAAATATTATTCCTGTAGATTCCAGACTCCCTTTGTAGATTGCCCAAGGGCTGGGATCAGAGCATCTTTTCCTCTGAGATCTCTCCTTGCCCATATTTTGTAACTATTAGCTGACTTCTTTCAGAAACAGCACATAGCTCAGCGCCTTTTCCTGCATTGAAGGACTTGGAATTTCCTAATAAATCATGTTTTCTTGTGATAACAATAACCTGTCCCACCAACTATTCATTTAAAGGCAGCTCTTCACACACCCCTGAGGGCTGTATGTGCCCTATGCTCAGGCTGCTGAGACAGAGGGCAGGAACTTATAGAATCATGGAACATCTGAACTTAGCAGGGACCCATAAAGATCATCAAGGCCAAACGCCCTGGTTCTCACAGGGGGAAAAAAGTCATTTCTGACTCCAGAGCAGGGCACCTGTGCTATCTTCACACTGAAAAAGAAGCATTTAATTGCTGCAAGAGTAGCAGGCAGGAACTTAATTAAAACAGTCCAGAGCAGCGCTGGCAAGGAGCTGTGCTCCATGCTGCAAAGGAAGAAAAAAAAAATCCCAGGGGACCAGTGCAAATCGTCCCTGGGACAAAAAAACCCCATCTCTCCTGACCACAGATCCCACACACCCATGGCATCTTGCGGCTGCAAGAGCAGCAGGCAGTCATTTACCAAAAATGGCCCAGAGAAGCCCTGGCAAGGGGCTGTGATCAATGCTGCAGGGAAGGCAAAAAAATCACCAGGGACCAGCGCTAATCTGCCCTGAGGGGAAAAGAGTTCTTCCTGATACAAACAGCAATCGGAGATCGGCTGTTCCCTGAGCATGTGACCTGAGCAAGACATGCCTCCTGGCCCCACCAGGTGGTCACACCTAACACGGATACCGCCATTGTCCAACCCCTTCCCCTCCTACAACCCAGAGCCATCTCACGGTCTCCCAAGAGTGGCAGAGCAGCCCTGGTCAGGTTGACCTTGGCAGCAAGAATCTTTCAAATGGCTGGCAGGACATCAGTGAAGGTGCCGACGTTCATATACCCCTTGCAACATCTTTGCAGTCTTTCATTTAATGGCCTCTTCTCCAACCTACCCACTGTACTGCTGCTCTGCCAGATCCTTCCCCATTCTGTACTTGAATGACTGATTTCTCCTTCTAGCTACAGCACTTTGCACTAGCCTTTATCAAATTTCTTCTCATTCTTTCAGGCCATTTTTCCTGTGTATTGTGGCCATTTAAAATTCTGATAGAGCCCTCAGAAGTGCCTGTGCATATTCTCAAGTCTGTGACAACCACAGACTTTTTTTTTTTTTTAATATGGGCTATTTCACTGCTCTGGTCCTTAATGAAGTTATGGAAAAAGACAGAACATGTAATAAAATGTACAGTGGTCTCAGAATACTCTCTTTTGCTACCTACCAATAGCTATTTCAAGTGCAGTTTTTCTGCTACATTGTGATAATTTAGTTCACTTGCTTCTTTTGCTTGTAAAAAGAGTATAGGGAAGCAAAGAAAACATTAAATGCATCAGTTTTCTCTGAATCATCCATAATCTTTTCTCCATCCCCTCATCTTTTCACACTTAATCATGCTCCTTTCCCTCCAATTTCCTGCAGTTTCATCTTGATTGATCCTTACAAGTCCTCGCTGTGCCATTTTCCCTTCACATTAGGAGACTGCTTCTGGGCCATTCAAAAAAGCACCTCTCTTCAGTTATCCCACCCATCATCTTCCAAACAGACCCAGGCATCAACACCCACACTTACTGAAAATGCCTTTTGAGGTCCTTATTCTGCTCCTCTCATTTCCCTGCTTTCTGAAGAGCACCAAATGCCAATTCCACAGCCACTTTTACCTGAATTACATCTGACTTTAAGATATTTTTTTTTAACCACGTCTAATAAACCTGACTGTAATCCAGAAGAGCCTACTCTAGAATAACACACTGTACCTTCTGAAACACAAATTCTGTCCTCTAAAAAAAAAAAAACAAAAACCACAAAAAAAACCCCAAACAAACCAACCATTAACTCTTTGTCTTCTCAAGTCTTCCCATATTACTTTCTGAGCTAAGTAGCAAATATTTTCCATTAATACCAGGCTTCCTGATTTGGTGATATTGGTAAATTTGAAAAGCTGGACATGAGCCAGCAATGTGCCCTTGTAGTCCAAAAAGCTAACTGCACCCCGGGCTGCATCAAAAGCAGTGTGGCCAGCATGTCAACAGAGGTGATTCCAACCCTCTACCTTGCTCTGGTGAGACCCCAACTGGAGTACTGTGTCCAGGTCTGGGGCCCTCAGCACAAGAAAGATATGGACCTTTTCACACAGGTCCAGAAGAAGGCCACAAAAACTGTCAAAGTGACAGAACACCTCTCCTATGAAGAAAGGCTGGGAAGTTGGGAGGCTTCAGCCTAGAGAAGGCCTCTGGGGACGCATTATTTGAGCCTTTCAATACTTAAAGGGGGCTTATAGGAAAGATGGAGAGAGACATTTTAGCAAGGCCTATAGTCACAGGACAGGGGGCAGCAGCTTAAAATTGAAAGAGGGCAGAACCAGATTGACATTAATGAAGAAACCTTTCATCAGGACTGTGAGACACAGGAACAGGTTGCCCAAGGAAGTTACATATGCCACATCACTAGAAATGTTCAAGGTCAGGTTGGACAGGGCTTTGTGCAACCTCATCAAGCAAAAGATATCCCCTGCCAATCTTTAAGTTTCCTTCCAACACAAACTTTTCTGTTGCTCTATGATTCCCAAGCTCTGCAGGTACAGACACTGGTAATGCCTTCAGTCCTTGCAGAACCTCAGATCTCTCTGTTCCAGTGCTGCAGTTTATCTCCCAAAGTCTCTGCAATGCTGATCAATATCATTTTCAACATATATTGATATTGAGTTCCTCCTGTGCATTCCTCCTACCAGATGTTTTAGCTTACCAGGTTGCTTCATTCTCTCTCCCCCTGCAGCTCCAATGAATAATTCATTTACATCAAGGAAGTGTCAAATTCTGTCAGGATAAGAGAATTTCATAGAAGAAGCTAAGACAGAAACCAAAATTCCAAGCCCCCTCACCATTTGGATTTAACCCCAGATAAATCTCCAGTCTTACTGCAGTGCTAACGTCTTTACTACTATAAAAATCTATAATCACAGATTACTGCTTAAGGACCCTGCACCTTTAAGAAAGCTTCGGGTTTGTACAAAATACCTCAGCTATAGCACTAGTCTTATTTTAATTCTATATAATTTCAGGATGACCACAAGTTGGAGACCTTCTCTTTACAGAGGTCATCAAATTCAAACAGAAATAAGGACACCATTAATTCAACATCCGGACAAACCTTTTTTTAAGGCAGATTTATTAAGCTTCTAAATAGCAGCGTTGACATTAATTCATCCATCATGAATCAAAACCTGGCCTGTTTCTTGTATTACACCTTAAGGCCCATCTCCTCTTAGCCAAAGACACATATTTCACAGTTGAATAGTATTTCCTTAAGTGACGCTTGCTGTCCAAACATAATCTGAATTGTTAACTCTTAGCCTCTAAGGTTGAAAATCTTTATCAGCTTACTAGCTGACAAATACCCTGGGGTCTTCTCCAGCTATCTGACCCTTCAGATGTGGGACAGTTTGTGAAAGTCAAACTAACTCAGCCATGCACAAAGACACCAGAAATATTTTTACACAGGTTTGTGCCACACTACTAACATTACCCATGCTACCACTGAGCTATTTTAGAATTCTTCCATCGAGCAATGCTTTCTCGAAAGCCTGAACCCTTGACCATTTAGTCCAATAATCTATGTTGCTTAAACAGGCATCACTATTTTTTCCCAGCCAGCACTGCATCCAGGATGTCTGCAACAGGTGAGTGCATAAGAATGAGATGCATGAAATTTCTGGCAGCCATCGGGATTTTTACAAGCCATTCACTGTAAGCAGAATCCAGCAAGTGGTATTTATTTTACTGAGACTGAGAGCTGGCTGTGATTCCCCTGCTTTTAGGGTTTCTTCAGGTATTCTAGAGCACCACTCCAAAAAATCTCTTTCTGAGAGGGAAAAAAAAAGTTAAAAAGTTTTTAAATTGAGATCTGTATTATATGTGCTGCTGTTTATTCTCATCTTAACATTAATCCAAGTACTAGATTGGTGGGTCAGAAAAGGTGAGGACAACAACGGAAAAAGAAGAGTCAAAGGAACACAAACAGAACAGTCTGCAGCCCGGAAGTACAGGTATTGCAAATCCTGAACTAACTCAGTACACGTTAATAACTTATATGGCTACTGGAATCTTGATCCTCATTATCCACATGGGAAATTAAATATCTCAAGCACTGGTTGTGAAACAAGGATTTTATTTGGTGCTCCTGACAGAGCTGCAGTCCAAGAACTGAGCCCCACTACACCGGAGCCTTCAGACACAGACAGACTTCTTGACAGTTTGGCAAGTGTATGTTCTGTAAAGAACAAATGCACGCTCCCTCCCTCTAAAATTTCTCAGATCTGTCATCTAGGTGAGATAACAAATATCTCTATATAAAGCTTTAAGCACTTAACCAAGAAAAATACATGGTATCCATAGTATATAGTTAGGCCTTACTCAGCAAATGGTGGCCATATCACTGAACAGCACAGCCAACTACTTGCAAAATTGGAATTTTGCATTTTCAAATTTCTGTGATGGCTAGAAGCAGAAACTGGATTTATGACATGAAAGAAAATTAAGTGTCATATAGTATTCAATTTAAAACTGATCTGAAGCATTTTTTATGTATCAACATTAGCTTCCTCACCTCCCCAAGAGAAATACATTTGTTAATTATCCTCACAGATGAAAAGGTCTTCTTTTAGAAGAGGAACCTTTCATCTAGTAGACAAAAATTTCAACATCTGGTTACCTGAAGTTAGAGAAAGAAGCAAACTAAGTGTGAAGTACACGTTTAAATTGTAAGGACATGACATTTTGGAGAATCAGATTACGTAGAACAGATTTTTATGGTGGGGACTGTTGATCAGGACCTGAACATGAGACTAGTATTTTTGCTTTATTCCCTTTTATAGTTCTTTATTAAGACTAAGCCCAGAGGAAGTGTCACAAACTCCTGCAACTCTCAAATAAAGTTAGTTATCAGTGTTTGATAGCTTGGCTGAGTAGACCATTAACTCAGATTGGTCATCTGTTAGCAAATCACAGCGGGGGAAAAAAAACAAACTTTGAATTCACTTCTCACTAGCATATGACTATAAAGAGAAGTCCGAGTATGTTAAACAGCTGTTGAATCTGATGAGGGCTGGAGAGATGTAAGCTGTGACAGAGGACACTGGGGAGACAGGTAGCACAACATGTTGTTATGGTGGTCCTTCAACCAGAGGATCAGCACAGGCTAACAACATACAAAACCAGGTGCTGAGCCGGTGTATGACTCCACTCTGACTTCTCCTACAAGAACTCAAGTGTTAATGCAGAGCACCCGCAGAAGGCTGCACTTCTTACAAATGTATGAAAGACACCAACAAGTGTAAAAGCTCTACACTGATTATGGTCAGTTCACTTGGTGATGCTGATCACTTGGTGATGATTATTTATCCTGAAAACTCAGGATAAATAATGTCAACAAGCAGAGGACTATTAAAAGGCTACCAGCTCCAGCTTGCTCACCCAAAGGGACACTAGAGTGTAGAGGGTCCCATCAAATTGGTCCCAGTGTTGTATATGTTCTGGTGAATACCCAGCACAGAAAGCTATGATACTGGCTGGCAAATTAATTACTGGAGTCCACAAAAATGATGCAGGAAACTATCTTAGAGCTTTAAACCAAGACTTGGTATTTTTTTCCAAGACAATAATCTGTAGTTCAGAAGCATTTAAGAATCTGCTGGATATTCCAGGGCTTTATCTATGTAAAGGAAGTGTGGTTAGATCACAGTAGTTTTAAATTATGCTAGAAACTTTAGAAGAAAAATGAAAGCTTTGTTGATTTTTTTGTGTTTGGAAGTTCCCATTTGATTTACAGCCATTTATACTCAATCCCAAAATATATTCAAATATGAGAAAAACTCACCAAAAGTCCTGCAATGTGGCAACATTAAGTACTGCCCAACCCTGAGTTAATGATCATTCAATTTGTGCACAAAAAGGTACTGAGAAGGAGTTTTAATCACTTCAGGGGTAGGACAGATCTCGTAATTCAGGAGCTTTGATCTGTGATACTTCATCCATATATGTGGTAGAACTGGATTCTTAATCTGCGTATGACTACAGTAAGTATTCATTCAAAACTGAAGTTAAATACAGTCAGTCAGTAATAATTTAACATCTCAGAACATATTGTAATGGAGCACTGTATCAATTTGACAGCCAAGGCAAAGCAAAGAAACATGAACAGCTTTAAACACACACGCAAAGCATCACATAACTGGTTTGAAATAGGAACCAGTTTCCAGGGTCTATGAGCACCTCCAAATATACTTTCATTTCAACAGGACACTGCTGACAAATTACTGATGCCATGCAAACACCTACATCCAAGTTAGTTGGTTCTTCACCAGAAACTGTCTTCCCTGCACCTCCCAAATTGCTAAAGAGAGCTTCTGTTTCCCCAAATTCAGCTGACCTTCCTTTTATATATTAAAAAAAAATAAAAGTACCATATGAATACAGCATTTTAAGAAAATTATTACTCTTTCAGCTCTTAAAAACCTCAGAGATGCAGATGCGATGCAAAAAAATAAGACAGTCTGCATATAAAATTACATGCTGATGTTAACTAATGTTAAAGCCAGATGATGCATAATATGTAATCACATTAAATAAGTTTCAAGAAAGCTTTACTATGAGAAAGAAATGAAATTGGGTGAAGTTTAACAAATTTCATAGCTTTAGCTACTGTGAAAAGATTCCTGTAGTTGAAAGGCATTCAGAATTTCAAATTCCTGAAGTGCAAAGTTTTTCCACCTTGTCTTCTATAGCTGTTTTCTGAAATGAATTATTAACCCTCATTAAAAAAAAAACACAAAACACCACCTTCTCCACATTTTTCTAAACATAAAAGATGAAAAGTCCTCCCAAAACAATTTACTATTTTAAAAGGTTACTATAGAAAACAATAAAAATGTGTAATCACAAGGGAAGAAAGGAATGTACCAGATTTTAAGCAAGACTGTGCCTAAATTCAGAGAATGCTTGATGTTTTTCACTGCACAATCATTAAATGTTGTCACATGTATCACTGAAGAGTCCAACAGCATACTGGAAGGGCATCAATCTTCACACGGAGATGGGAAAGCAGTTGCTCAGTTGCGCTCTGATTGTTGCTTGTGACACAATATGACTGCATTTAACCTGGAATCCAGTGAGAACTCACTCTGACCTTTCATGTTTCCCTGAAAAAGCTTTTCTACACTTTTATGTAAACCAACAGACAGGGTATGAACAGCTCTTCAGTTCTTTCATTGACTATAAAAAGCAGGTTTTCTTTAAATTGATAGCTTAATAGTTATGCTAAATATAGCTTTTGTCACATTTCTTGCTTGTAATTCAATGTAATGCTTCTTGATACCTCAGTCATCATCTTGCTGATTTCTTTTCTGTCAACAGAACAGGAGAGTTAATAATGTTAGGACACAGTTATCTGAAGAGCACTACTAAGTCATGCTGAATGTTTCCAGATACAATGGATATTAGATGAGGGCTGCATTTCTAAATCATTTTCTGAAAAGTAAGAGATAATGTTTCCAGCAAATGGAACAGAGCAGTATCAACCCTCTCCCCCAGCCCCAAACTATAGGATTTTATTTCTAGGAAAGAACAAGATTTGCCCTGTATTTTAACCAACAAAACATAGGAGAATGAGAAAACATGATGCCATGTGGTGGTAGAATTCAGGGATCAAGGTGAAAGCAACTTATCACCCCTTCCCCAGCTCACAAAGATACCATGTTTTCATGTAAATGTTTATCAAAAGATCAAATAAACTGTATCAAAAAAGAAACAAGCATTTAAAGTCTTCTCCCTAATATACTTCTAAGTTTCAGAGAAATTCTTAAAAGCATGAGCTTCAGTCATCCAAAGAAAGACTACTTAAACTACATTTGTATTTAAATTTCTATAAGAAAGAAAACAGCTAGGCCCCTCAGTAAGAGTTGGCAAATAACATTCAATGCTTCCCATAAAGATGAAATTAACTGAAAGGAGATCAGTGTGAAAGCTTGCTCTTCATCATATAAATTTTTTTCAACCCAAAACATATCATAGTCATAGAAAGGCTTAGGTTGGAAAGGTCCTTAGAGATTATCTACTCCAAACTCCTTGCCATTGGGCAGGGATGCCTCTCAACTAGACTTGGCTGCTCAAGGCCTCATCCAGGCTGGCCTTGAACACCCTGAGAGAGGAGGTATCTACAACCTATTCCAGAGTCTCACCACCCTCGTACTGAAGAACTTCTTCTTGAGATCCAGTCTAAACCTACTTGCCCTCAGCTTCAAACCATTTCCCCTTGTCCTATTGCTAGACACCCTTATGAAAATTCTTTCTCCGTCCTTTGTGTAGGATCCCTTCAGGTATTGGAAAGCAGCTCTAAGGTCCCCCCATAGTCTTCTTTTCTCTAGGCTCTAATACTGTATGATGGTTTCACAGATTACACAACCACAACAAGAAGTATGTTAATGACAAAAGCACAATTCCAGGCACTCTGATGTTGCCATTTCACAAAGATTGAAGGTTAGAATTTTTTTCCCCACTACCACTTACCAGTTTAAGAAAGTCAATTAATTTGTGAACGTCCTCTCCTGTAGAAAGGTCCACAAAATCCTTTGGCAGTCGATAACTCAGGTAGGGACTAGGCTGGACAGGAACTTTACTGTTCGTACAACGGAAAACTGGATAGTCCTTTGGAGAAGATATTGGATGAGACAAGACAGCATGTGGATAAAGCTAACAATGTTTTTTGAACTCCTCCATGAGACTGAGTCACTTGGCTAATGAGTTTATTTGGCATTCCTCCAACTAAAGCTGCACTTTCTAAAGATTGTAGTGTTCTTATTAAAAACTCTGCCCACTTAAGGGCAGAAGTTAAAATGTTAATGGTATTATTTGATGGTTATTTATTCCCTCACTTAAAGTTCCTACAATGTATCAGTTACTTGTGCATTTAATATACCTACACTTATAACAGTGCTGCAGTAATGGAGCTATAAGGAATTTGGGGTAATAGTATCCACATAAATATGTACATATAGAAAATCTTTACAATAGAATCCCTAAACCTGTCTTATTTAAAACTCATGTTTGCAAATATAACTTCACTGAAATTATGATCTGAGCATTCCAACCAGTTGACACACTGAAGGAAATAAAATGTGCCCGTGCATTATGCAAAAATATCTCTAAATGTCCAATTGTAGCAATGGGTTTTGGGTAATTTGATGCAGTTTTCAGTTCAACATACTGCCATGCAGCATAACTGCCCAGTGCATGGTAATCAACAGCTTCGTTTTAAAGGCAGAAGTTCAGTAACTTAAGACCAGATTCTGACAGGCTGTAAGCTGAAGCATGAGGACAAGTCATTCTACATTTCATCCAGTCTTACACCAGAGGTAACTGCATGAAGGATCTGGTGCTGAGGACAAAGAAATGCTTAAACCAAAATTCAGGTGTCCCATGGACAAGTCCAGAATTGGAAGTGTGTTTTAACACAGGAAACACAGCTTTTAGGAGGAAGTTTCATTGAATGGGTTTTTGTACACTGATAGCCACATGGTGAGACTATAGTAAAATGACATGAATGACAGCCTGCAGTGGTTCATTTCCCTTTCCATGTGTTATCAAAATGGCAACAGAACTAAAGACAAAGCTCAAATGTTCAAATCAGCTCAATAAAGCAGGTCATTCCATGTAGGTCTAGTGCAATTTTACAGCTAGAAAACAAAGAAAAGCCCATGGTATCTGCCCAGTCACCTCTCCTCAGACAACTGCCAAGTGTTTCCCAATATCAAGTAACAGGCTACTTTCTATCTTCTATCCAGCTGTCTGAGGACTCTTTAAGATGTGAGGACTCTGTCTGAGGCACGCAGTGGGGAAAAAGTTGGAATACAAATAAATGAAGACTATTCCTGCTTCCCTGTACTTAGAAGTTATTTGGTTTTATGGAAGAAATGCAGCTCGAAGAGGGATGCATAGCAGGGCTTCTCTAAGTGCAGGGAGTTCGACCAGAGGACAAGGCTTCCCTGAGGATATTTGATATAAGGAAGAGACAGAAGTTAAGCTTCTTTTTCCTCCCTCCAAACATAAATCTAGAGGTCTGGAAAACTGCATGACAGGTATCAGGAACAAAGCAGAACCTTGAGGTACAGTTACAGGTTTTAAAATAAATTGAAAAGAGCACCATCAAAACTAAATAAATGCAAGCTTCAGGGCACCTTCTTTGCATTATGGCCAAAGCTGCAATATAAAGCCTGTAGTGGTTGAACTAAAAACTCCTTTGCAGGCATATAAAACTAGCACGCAATATCTGTTGAGATTAACTACAGTCTAACAGAGTACATAAGCATAGCACAGCATAAGCATGGCATAGGCATGAGCATAATCCAGGTTGGAAAAGACCTTTGAGATTGAGTCCAACCATTCATCCAACACTATCTAATCAACTAAACCATGGCACCAAATGCCTCATCCAGTCTCTTCCTAAACACCTCCAGTGATGGTGACTCCACCACCTCCCGGGGCAGCCCATTCCAATCTCTCTTTCAATGAAGAATTTCTGGAAGAAGGCTAACCTCCCCTGGCACAGCTTGAGACTGTTCGTCTTGTTCTGGTGCTGGTTGCCTGGGAGAAGAGACCAACTCCCACCTGTCTACAACCTCCGTTCAGGTAGTTGTAGACAGCAAGAAGGTCTCCCCTGAGCCTCCTCTTCTCCAGGCTAAGCAACCCCAGCTCCCTCAGCCTCTCCTCATAGGGCTTGTGCTCCAAACCCCTCCCCAGCTTTGTTGCCCTTCTCTGGACATGTTCCAGCAACTCAACATCTTTCCTAAACTGAGTGGCCCAGAACTGGACACAGGACTCCAGGTGTGGCCTGACCAGTGCTGAGTACAGGGGCAGAATGACCTCCCTGCTCCTGCTGGCCACACTGTTCCTGATACAGGCCAGGATGCCATTGGCCTTCTTGGCTACCTGGGCACACTGCTGCCTCATGTTCAGCCTACTATCAACCAGTATCCCCACAGCTCTTTCTGCCTAGCTGCTCTCCAGCCACTCTGACCCCAGCCTGTAGCACTGCATGGGGTTGTTGTGGCCAATGTATAGAACCCGGCACTTAGATGTGTTAAATCTCATGCCATTGGACTCTGCCCATCTGTCCATTCTACTTACAGAGAGGGTACCTTTCATGAGTTAAAGGCATCCATTTATTTAAATGGGATTTGCATCACAATTTGATGATAACAAAAGCAAGAAAGAAAATAACAAATCCTGCTGGATTTCTTAGCCAGCCTCCTTCATAACAACACTGTACCTGTTCTGCTGCTTCCCCTTCACTCTGGTCTCCTTTCAAGTTTTTCCCAGAGGTCAGTTCTTCCCATGTAAAGAGGAGGGAGTCTGTCACTTCACCAAATGGGTTAAAGTCTATTAACCAAATCTTACCCTGCAATGGAATAACATAAGCATTAAATCAAGCCACAGAAAATATAATTAAATAAATAACACATATACTTCTGATATGTATTTATTATTTAGATACAAAGATGCCAAAAATTAGACAGTGTAGTTTTAAGCACTTAAAATATCCTAACATCCTTTACATTAGACAATTTTAAAGCATACCAAGTTATGACTTACTAATTTCTTTTATTGATTAGACAGAAGATCAGGCAGAACTCAAACTGAATTCAATTCTCTGCAAGGTGGTTTCAGATGAGACCACAGCAGTTCTAATTCCAATGGTCCTCCAAGATCCCCAGACAGCACAAACAAGGAATTAAAATGACTAAACAAAACACTGAACAAACACAAAAGCCCAATCCAAACACAAAAGCCCCCCAAACAGTGATCTGATTTCCCTCAGAAGCCACCTCAGATACTCTACATTCAGCAGTCTTCAAGAACTGCTGTTGTCTCAGAAGGAACTCTAAACATACAGAGCAGGGTCTGCAAAATGGAGATTATGAAAGCTGAGAGATACATAGAGTAACTTATAGGGATTTTTAACAGAGTTAGTCTTAGTAGTCTAGAATAGTTTCTTGGGTCTCATCTTTAAGACATTTGCTTTTCAAACAGTTTTAGTAATATGCACAACAGTTTTACAATTGAAAAGTTAAAGCGACATATTAAAGTTAACAGAGACCTTTGCAGTGGAGCCAGAAATAGTTTGCATTCCTTGAGTCATCTGAAAATAAAACCCCCAACACAGGGCCATCTTTTCTTAACCAAGAAAGTAACATCTATTTGTGTAAAACAAAGCATCACAATAAATTATAATGAAGCTCTATGATCTTAAAGGTCTCTTCCAACCTAGATGATTCCGTGCTTTTATGAGATGCAGCTCAAATTACAGAGTTACTGAATGGCTAAGATTGGAAGGGACCTTAGAGATCATCTACTCCAACCTCCCCGGAATGGGCAGAAATACCTCTCAACCAGACTCAGCAGCTCAAGGCCTCATCCAACCTGGCCTTCAACACTCCCAGGGAGGAGGCATCAACAATCTCCCGGGCAGCCTATTCCAGAGTTCTACCACCCTCATACTGAAGAGCTTCTTCCTAAGATCCAGTCTAAACCTCCTCTCCCTCAGCTTCAAATCCTTGTCTAATTGCTAGACATAAAGTCCCTGTCCAGCCTTCCTGTAGGATCCTTTCAGGTATTTGTGAGCAAGCATTACATCTAGAAATCAGATCTATCAAATATGGAAAGAAAGAGGTTGCTGTAACATAAGCAGGGCTGAAGGGGTTTACTCTGCTCATTAAAGATCAGCTGTAATTGCAAACCAAGCCTGAAGACTGTAGCTACTAAAAACTAGTTTTACTTTCTCTTTCATTCCCTCATTCCTGAGGGATCTTTCTTTAAAAGATCTTCCCTATCCTCAAACAAACAGCAAGCACACCTTCAATGATTTACACTACATCCATATGGTTTCTAACATACAAAGAGGCTTCAGTCACAGAGTAACATGGAGACTTCCTCTCACACCCACATAGCATAAGCCCACACCCACAGGCACTTGCACACTGAAATAGGAACCACATGGAAACGTGCAATGGAGACCAGAAATGCTCTGGCTGGTCTGTTATCATCCACAGTGAGTTACTCATGCAGGTGTGAGAAGTCCCAGCACAGATGAAACCTGTGAAAAACTACTGTAAACTGGAACTGAGCCAGCACCCAACTGTTGCATGCAAGCTTTCACCAGTCTCTCCCTCTCTCAGGACAGATCCACGGGGTACAACGCTTGCAAAGCAGGTTTTAAGAAGCCAATGCACTGCAAGAGCACTATCAAAACCAGACAGCTACCAAAGAAACTGTGCAATGTGGGGACACAGATGATAGTGGTTTATTTGTTTCAAAGGGTGAAGCAGCACAAAGCTGCACAGCTAAGTTGCAACACCTCTGCACTAATATTGACACCATTGGTGCAGAGAGCGATCAGGGGCAAGCTCCGTTATCATTTTCCATCTCCATTCCTCTTCAAAATGCAGTCACAAATTCTCATTATAAGTGATGTTTTACTTTTGCTAATGGGGACATCTTGTTAGCTCCAAGGCAGCAGGAGGAGGAATCTGTAATTTTAGATTCATGCTATCACACTAGAAAAACAAGCTAATGAACCAATTTAAGCACAGACAGAAGCAATGGATGGTAAAGTTCCTTCAGTAGTTCAGGGAATCTTTTCTTGCATCCTAAGTGTTTTTACTTCATAAAGGACTTCCCTATGAAAGGCTTTCATGTAGACTCTTCCTAACCCCAAATGCATGGAACTCAGCTTTTTCACAGGCACTCAAGAGACCATTTATCCCAAAAATAAATGTACCCTGGAAAAAAAGCTGAAAATTGGGTTTCAGACTACTGAAAGCAACACCTGTTTTTTGTGAGCACCCAGGAGTATTTCCCCCTCCCTGCAGACAGCAGGGCACCATCTACAACATCACCATTTCCATGAGATGGTCCTAAACCTGCACTGAGCTTTGGTAGATCCAGTTGATGAGAAGCACCAAAATAAACTAAATATTCCTTTTTAAGGCTCATTAAAGGCAATGTATATAAGTCTGGCTCAGCCACCAAACTGTCTTTTCTCAAGGTTAAGTGGTCTTTCAAGTCTTGCATGCAATGTCATGATTTAAATGGAGTTTCAGATGTCCTGTACTGTGCATCTAAAGAGCAGTAGTAGAACTATTTATCTGCCATCTTCTGGTATTAGTAATCTTTATCATGTGGGAGCACAGAAATGCACAAGTCAGGAAGGCAATGTTGCACTTATCTGCAGAGGGAAAAAACCAACCTGTATTATGCAAAATTTTTTTCTCTCATCCCAACCCTGGAACCAATACATTAACCATATGGTGTTAGTTTCATGCTTTGTTTTGCTAAAGCATTAAGCAACATGTTGCTGAAAGGAAGTGCCTATGACAAAGGCCGTTTAAACAAAATTAAAAGATAAACAACATACAAAACCAGCTGTTACTCCTCCCCAGCTCCAGCTGCACCTCCAAGCACAGCTGATAATGCTCTCCAAGGAAGAGACACAAGCACTAGTTTGCACATTAACAAGGCCAGCTGTGAGCTAGCAGTGGTCTGGAGCCATTGACTGAACTTTATTATCTTACTACAGTGACTTGTCTTGAAAGTGGTTACAAGTTAACACCTGGGAGACTGACAAAGGGCAACAGCAGAGCTGGTTCTCAGGCTTCCCAGCTGTTGCACAACTATTGCATAGTATTAGCAGCAGAAAAAAAAACCCAGAAGTGGATCCGAATTAAGCAGGCTACCAGTCCTGCAGCATCACCTCTTGAGGACTAGACAGGGTCTCTAACTTGGAAGACTGTTTGCCAGTGTTTCTTCCTTAAAAGATTACTTATCTGCAAAGCCAGGCACTAACTCAGCTGAGCTTGGTGAAGAGAGTGTAACAGGAAAGGCAGACACATAAAACCTTGCTCTCAACCAGGCCACCGCTGCTTTTATGCAACCCTCCAACTCAACAAGTAGGACCTGTAGCAGCCCACTCCATGCAGTCTCTCAGGTACCTAAAGCAAGCATGGGGAGGAGGTTGCTCTCATTCACAAAAAGCTTCTCCAAACTGAACAGTTAGAGGTGAAAGAATCTAAAATAAAAAGACACTGGACATTTCTCTTATTCTGTAGGTGAGGATCCTGTGCAGCCACCCTGATGGGGAGCAACAGGCTCTGACAATCACATTCAGCAACATTCAATGTTCTTTTACTGCCTATAACTCACAAAGGGAGTGATGAATAATACAGCTGCAAACCACAGAAGCATGTGTGAAAGGAGGAGGATCTGACACACAAAGGGCTATCTTCACTGTACAAGACCTGAGGGTAGAAGGCACTGTAAGATATCTACAAACAGTTTTTTATCTTGACAGATGAAGAAACACTGCTCATTTGAGATCACACAGGCTCAGACCTTTTACTTAAAATAATTTGCCTTCATTCTTCAGCTGTGAGGAAGAGTACCTGCCCTAGTTTCAGCTGGGACAGAGTTAATTTCTTCCTACTAGCTGATACAGTGCTGCATTTTGGATTTAGTACAAGAAGAATATGGACAACACAATGATATTTTAGTAGTTGCCAAGTAGCACGTATCCTAAGCTGAAGGGTTTTCAGTTTCCCACGTTCTGCAAGTGAGGAGGTGCACATGAAGCTGGAAGAGAACATGGGAAAGGCAGTTGACCCAAACTAGCCAGGGGGATATTCCATACCATAGGATGTCATGTTCAGTATATAACTGGGGAGAGTTGGCTGGGAAGGGCCAACTGCTGCTCAGGGACTGGCTGGCCATCTGTCAGCAGGTGCTGAACAACTGCACTTGTCTTTCTTGGACTTTCTTAAGTTACCTTCCTTCTCATTACCATTATTGTATTTTATTTTATTGCAATTATTAAACTGTTTTTATCTAAACCCACAAGTTTTAAGTTGTGGTTTGTTTGGGGTTTCCCCACACACACACATTTCTCCTCCCCATCCACCAGGACTGTCCCATTTAAGAGGCACTTGGGCAATACCCTTAATAACATGCTTCAATTTTGGTTTGCCCTTAATTGGTCAGGCAGGTGGACTAGAAGACCACTGCAGCCCCTCCAACTAAAATCTCTACTTGAAAGTATTTCAGCAAAGATTCTCTGTGTCATAATGAAAATTAAGTTGCCTCCAGAAGATTCATAGAACTGACAGAATCGCAGCTGAAGCCAAAGTTGCATACTTCAGGACAGACTACTGCTCTGGAACAAATAATTACATCACCGGCACAGACATATTTACATCTCTAATCCTATTATTCTTCTACTGAAGACAGTCTCTGTCATAGAAAATGACCTGGGGAACATAACAAGTTTGATTTTGGTTTTGGTTTTCTTTTTTGTCAGGACCTCT
This sequence comes from Picus viridis, assembly GCA_033816785.1. Classification (NCBI taxonomy): domain Eukaryota; kingdom Metazoa; phylum Chordata; class Aves; order Piciformes; family Picidae; genus Picus; species Picus viridis. The sequence goes on from CM066567.1 coordinate 29,942,852, forward strand.
TCTAGGCAGATGAAGCTATTATTTGCTCCATCTCTGCAGCATTTCAGAGAGCTTCCACAAAATAAACAGAAAATAAACAGTTGTGTACAACCTATTGTTCACTTACCCTGCTGTCTCTGTATACATCAAAAACAACTGCAAAGGAGGGAAAAAAAAAAAAAAGTTAATTTAAAAAGATATTTCACAGCAGATGTATAAAACCAAATAGATACTTGTAGTCTGCAAAGTCAGTATGTCTAAAGAACTGCAAGTCAGAATTAGGCTCATTTCCAAGAAAAAGCTAAAACATTTCAAGAATCAGTGGTAATGAAGTGAGAGATCAGCTGCTAAGTTTTCCCATTGAATGCTGGTTGATCCCCCCCCCCCCCCGCCGTGAAGATCATCTGATAACTGTTAACCCAGAGAGAAGCTTGTCATTGACATTACTGCTGTTTGGTTTACAGCAGAATGGAGAGACTTCAAGGAAGGATCAAGACTCCACTGTACTAGACACTGTACAAACATTAAATAAGAGAAAGTTCCTGCTTGGTGGAGATTAGGGCTTCAGCAGATAACAGAAGAAACAGGTTGTAGGAACAAAGGGGTTGGTGGGTGTACTGAGGGGGAGGCAGCAGTGAAATGGCTGTCACCATGGTTTACTGTAACCCAGAGCAGCTACAGCACACCTACGGATTATAAACAGCTCTTTCAAGCAGTCCCTCTGCCACTGGGTGATTGACACAAAGCTGCTTTCTGTAGCTCCATTGTTATCCCTTGACTTAATTAAGCATGAATCTTTCTACAGCATCTTTCTATTAGCTTCTGTATGGTTAAACTAATCTTTTCTTTCTATTCAGCCAGGGAAATCACCAGATAAGCATTCAGGCATGACTACATGCAAAAATTGTACCAGTTTAGCAGAAAGAAAAAGAAAAGTCTGATCTGCAAAAAGCTCAGACAATGCTGTATTGTCACTTCCTTCACTAATAAGGAAGGGAATATTCCACTAAGAGATTTTCCAATACATGTGGGATAAACTGAACTCAGGATGTGACAGAAGAACACTTGAGCCTCTGAGGATATTCAGAAAGCTGCCCATCAGTAACAGGGATGTTGATTGATCACATTCATGCATGTAAAGCTACACAGCAGCTTAAACTAATGTTTCATGCAAAGTTGGCTGGGTGAGGGGCAGACCACAACTCAACAGCATCAATACCACACCTTTTTACACAAGCTCAGTTACATCAGTTTAAAATGTCAGTCCAGAATTAAGTGCTATGTTTGCTCAAGAGGACAAAGTAACCAAGTTATCAATGCAAAGAGAAGCACAACAACCCTACATTTTTTCTCCAGCTGTTCAACTGAACTGCTTGCCTGGGCTGTGTACTCTTGTTAGTCACATTTCATTCATAGAAAACTTGCATCTGAGCTTTACTATAAAATTACACCTGCAGCTTAAAGCAAGCCTGTGTCTATCAAGGCTAACAGCAATCAGAGGGATTTACATCTCCATCAAGACTAGCTGCACTTGGGTGACTAGTTAAACACTCACAAACACTGAATATAGAAGAAAATCTGAACTGTTCCCTCTCTTTAGGGATCACCTCAAAACAAGTGTCGTGTGCTAGTGAAACCACAGTAGAACTTTACCAGCAGCTACTCAAAATGGAAGGTAAGCCAAGGCTTGCCTCTACAGTAAGTATCAATAACTCCAGAATGCTATTCTTACTGGGCTCTTATGAAAAGTGTTTAGAAGTATTTACAAAGCATTCATCCATCTGTTATCCTACTGCTCTGACTTTACAATGCTTCAGCTGCTCTGACTCAACTCTTCCATCTGGAGATGCTACCAGACCAACTGGAAAAAGCAGAGCAAACAGCACCAAAAAGCCCAACAACACAAGAAGTCGGGGTGGTGGGGGGAAAGCTGTAATAGCTTTCCTTTAAAAAGCAAACAAACAAGTATACCCAGAGTTTTATTTTTAACAACACATATGCTACCAGACAGTGGATCAAGGGATACGATGGGGTATGAATGAAGGGTGGCAAAAAACCCCAGAATACTTTCTGCGTGGCATTTTTCTGTAGATGGACAAGACACTACTGCACAAGAACAGAAGGTTAACAAACCTTCATTCCAGAAGGTCACCCTGAAACTTCATTTTCCCAGAAGGTAACTCAGATGGCATGGTTTTATGCTTTTACATAAGCTGACACTTCAGACCTTTCAGTTCACCAGACAGCAGTTTCAGAGCCTAAATCTAGGCATCAATTTCCAAAAATAGTGCCCTGAATTCTTATCTATCAGATGATTACATACCAGCTAAAATTACTTTGGAACACAGAGGAAAATTAAGACTCTAATCAGAATGACAGATCTATATGACTGATCTTACTTCAAAACATTAGTGGTATGGACCTATTAAATTACTATCCTGATTTCCAGACTAGTCTTCTACAAGCTGTGGCCCTTGAGATCCCCTCTGGACTGAAATAAAGGAACATTGCAAATCACTACAATTTTAATATAATGCAGCCTGGTATTAAAAGGTATGGTTTTTAGCAAGTCAGGCTGGACTTATCTATTTGACTGCTCTGGTAGTTCAGCAAAATAATTAACCATGTTCAAAAACCCCTAAAGGTTAAACAAACTAATACTCAACCTAACAGTTGATTATTTAAAGCTTTGTGTAAGGCAATGCAACTGATGGACAATTCTTATGTATTTTAGTAAATTGAGGTTTGGCCTATGCCAAACCTGATTCAAATTCCTTCATCATATTTTTCACCACTCATTTCATCCATCACAATGGAACACTGCTCAATTCTTGCTAAACCATGTCAGGAAACTACCTCTAATAACATTTGCAAAGGACCTCACAGTTAAAGAACAAGACAATTGACTTGGGTTGTTTAGGAATATCAGCAGCTAAACTTCTGTGTATCAATATCCTGAGAGAAATTATTATAACATCTTGAAAAGAAATTTACAAAGCCTTTTTTCAGGGGCTATGTGAATAGTTTAGCAGGAAATATTTGACATCTTTACAAAGAAGCATTCTTCTTAACTACCGAATGCTTTTTATTAATCATTTCCTACCTTACCTCTCAGGTTTAGAATTTTTAACTAAAAACAAAGGGTAAAGGGAAAAAGCCTTAACCCCCTCCCCCAAACTCCAAAGTCATTATGCCTTCTGATGATACCTCTCACTCATTCACTGTATTTCTCTGGAAAGCCCCAGCCTGTTCCTTCAGGGGTGTTTTTTTCCCCACAGTTGTTTTGTCATTCAAAACTCACATTGCTCTGCATGTTCTAGCCAAAAGAGCTGTAAGACTCTCCCAAGTTAAAAAGAACCAAGTCCTGAGAAAGCAATAGTTATGAGGAGATGCATATGCACAGACTTAAAATATTTGGGATGCCAATACTGGAGAAGTGTCTGTTTTCCACTGTTTTCCAGCATCAAACTGGAATTTAGCACAGTGCAACTCAGTGTGCTGTGGAAGAAATGAGCCTGGCTCAGCAACAACAAGGGGGCAGGAGGACAAGTCTCATTTCTATGGAGTTGAAGAGCAAAGTCCTTTCAATTTCAAACCCCCCAGTACCCTGCAAATGAACATCAAAGAGGCAGACCTTTCATTTCTGTTTTCAAGTCTCTTCGTAACTATGTGAGCACTATGGATTTAGAAACCTTCATAAACAGCTTCCTTCCCTTCCCCTTGCTAATTAAAGCCTTCAGATACTTACAGTCTTCATCCAAGAACTTATACTGTATGTGCTTCTTGAAAAACTCCTGTATTGATCTACAGATCTCTTCATGTTGCTTGGAGATATGATCGTAATACTGTGTGTAATCCCTCTGTGATATACCTGTCAACAATTTCAGCTGATCAAGAAAGAGCTTTAGGTATGCAAAACCCCCAACCAGACAAAATGCAGGTATCTGAGACACACATGTTATAATCTGTATTCTAGAAGACAGAGTTCTCCCAGGTTTCAACCATTACCAATGACTTACTGTTGGGCTTAAAGCATTGTCATTAGGAAACTTTTCCTTGAACAGTTCTGCCCTACATTTTGTGAACCTCAGGGGGAACCTTTGCCCACATTTAATTTCCAGTTCTTGCCTTTTCAGTTTCATTTGCCCTGGTTACTCTGGTCAAAAGCCTTTTCTGTTCTGCTCATCTGATGTAGGGAACAAAATTTGGAACCATGAAATGAAAGGGGTAGAAGCTAAGACTGCACGCCACAAAGATTCTCATTTAACTGATTTTTCAAGAGCATGAAATCACAGAATGTCAGGGGTTGGAAGAGACCTCCAGAGACCATCAAGCCCAACCGCCCTGCCACATGTCTTTTGAGAAACCTCACATTCTAAAATCAACCAGGTGGCATGCAGTCTAGTACCCTATTTCTTCCATTTGTCCCTCTCAAGAGTTATTTTGCATATCTGACATTAGATAAACTCTTAATTAGATACACTCTTAATTTCAGACATCTCTTTGTCTACAAGACAATAGTTTCAGACGGCATCAACAGGATTATACACTTGCATGCATCCTAAGTGACAGAAGTCTCATACAGAATGTGTCAACATAAAATGCTGCAACACCCTGCTGGGCAAATGTCAAATCAAGGCCTGCCCCATTAGTGAAGAATGAGTAAGTCATGCTATTCAGGGAGAAAAAAAGCCAGAATCTCCCAAGAAAGATGTATCAGTGATGGCATTTTGCTGTTTTAACCATATGCAAAACTCGGGGATTAAATTTTACTGTACGGCAAAGCTGACTAAACCCAAGATGTGCCGTTTAAAAAAGCTTATGAAGTTTATGATGCCACTGGAACTTTGAACACTATTGCAAAGCTTAATTCAGGCCTGAAAACAAGAACCAAGAATGGTGGCATCTCAGAGGATGCAGATGTGTAACTGGAAAATCATTGACTACATTGCCCAAGTATCTGCTTGGTTTGACTGACAGGCTATTAGTTTTAAGAGCATGAGAACATGTTGTGAAAAATCTTGGAATTGTCTTCAGAAATGCAGATGGAATGCCATCTGAAAAACACCCAAACACTGGTAAACCTACCTGTGTTCAAAACCAAGTAATGATACAGAGTCTTTGATTAGTCAGAGTACAAATGCTTTGAGGTATCTGAAAATAAGTATCACTAGATAAACATTCTGTAATACAGCTACATTCCAGTGTTTAGAGGTTATTAGTGATGCAGTTTTCCAGCAGCAAACAGCAGGACAGGACTCAGCTCTTCTAAAAGCTACCTCAGTAGCCACTAAGCAATACCATCTTAATGGAGAATCTCTGCTATTAGCAAAATAAACTCTGTAAAAGAGAACTGCAACAAACCCTGCAAATGGCATCAATGGAGACAGAATAGCAGGATAAGTATGGAAGCACCAGAAGCAACAGTAAAATAAAAAGCACCAGATTAGTGCATACCAAAACATCAATATGCAGTTCCAAAAGACATCCAGATTAGGAAAGCGAGAACAGGGAAGTGTGTTCCTAATGATTCACAGAGGTGGGACAGGAGGGACAGACACTGCTGACAGCTCATAACAGGTACAAAAAGGCACATTCAAAACAAACATGTAGTCATCAGGCTGAGCAGACACCAGGAGAAACAACAAGGACTAGAAAGTTAATATGCCTTCACTTCCAGATCACTGCAAGGAATCTTTAACAGACCACTTGCATATTGGTGCTTGTGAGATTGCAGGTATGAAATGAACAAAAATGAGAAAATTTGGATTTGTTTTAAAGAAAAAAATAATTAAAAAAAAAATCACCATCCTTCCTATGAAGTCTGAATTTAAGCTTTGCTACATTACTGCTGTAACATTTCCTTGGTCAGAAGAGTTTAGGAAGAATGATTCAATCTTACTTTAAAAAAATGTGCACCAGTCCCGTGCTATTTCCACCTCTGATCATCTTCAAAGATTGGCTCAATGTCTAAATGGAGACCTGTGATAAGCAGAGTCCCTCATGGATTGGTACTGGGACCAATGCAGTTTTAAAACTTTGCTGGTGACATGGACAGTGGGATTGAGTATACCCTCAGCAAGTCTGATGATGACACCAAGTTGCGTGGTGTGGCTGACACACTGCAGGGAATAGATGCCATCCAGAGGGACCTTGACATGCTGGAGAGATGACACACTGCAGGGAATAGATGATATCCGGAGGGACCTTGACATGCTGAAGAGATGGGCCCATGCCAAACTCATGAAGTTCAACAAGGCAAAGTGCAAGGTCCTGCACCTGGGTCAGGGCAATCTGAAGCAACAAATACAGGCTGGGTGCCAAGTGGATTGAGAGTAGCCGTGAAGCAAAGGGCTTGAGGGTGCTGGCTGATGAGGCGCTTGACATGAGCCAGCAGTGTGTTCTGGCAACCAAAAAAGCCAACAGTATCCTGGGCTGCATCCAAAGACACATGGCCAGCAGGTCATGGGAGGTGATTCTGCTCTTCTACTCTCCTTTTGTGAAACCCCATAGGGAATACTACATCCAGCTCTGGAGCCCTTGGCACAAGAAGGACATAGACCTGACGGAGAGGTCCCAGAGGAGACTCACAAAGACGATCACTGTTGGAGCACCTCTCCTACAAGGAGAGGCTGAGCAAGTTGAGTTTGTTCACCTTAGAGAAGAGAAGGCCTTAGGGAGATATTCTAGCAGTCTTCCAGTACCTGAAGGGGACCTACAGGAAAGCTAGAGAGGGACTGTTTATAAGGGCCTGTGGTGACAGGACAAAGGGGCAATGGTTTTAAACTAAACTAAAGAAATTCTTTACAATGAGGGTGGAATGGGTTGCCCAGAAAAGCTGTGGATGCCTCCTCCCTGGAAGTGCTTAAGACCAGGCTGGCTGAGGCTTTAAGCAGCCTGGTCAAATGGGTGTCCCTGGCCAAGGCAGGGGGGTTGGAACTAAATGATCTTTAAGGTCTCTTCCAACTCAAGCCCAGATCATGCCAAAAAATAATTCAAATAACAGAACAGTATTTAGCCTGAAATTAAATCCTTCCAGTCAAGCACCTGTATGCGCACTACATGTCTAAGCTCCTGTTAGAGTCAGCAAAGAAAGTCAACACATCTAAGAGGCAAATAATTCAGCCAAATGTAACCTAGAGCTGCCTAAAATACGTGGAGTAGCACAATCTGCCTGTCCTCCAGCTGTGACAGGTCTCCTGATGCAGCCACCTTCGCAAGCTGTAGACACTCCAGCTGTTCAGTGCCACTTGAAACATTGTACATCCACATTTTTGAACCAGAGTAACATATCCAGAGGTTTTCTGACTGAGCTACACTGCGTATGAGCTCAGGCACTTCATACACCAGTGGGCATGTTCTGACCTCCCCAACTATGTGCATACAATATGCACATGTGGTCATGTTTTATCAGCATTATACCAAACTGCCTCTGTGCTTATTCTGCAAGCTGGCTACGATGCAATTTGGTCATTAATCAAAGAGTAATTTACAAAAGCACCTCCAGATGAAGTTTCTGAATTAGCAATTAATATTAAGAATACTCCAACTGTAATATTGAGCATGCCTTTGGAATACAGTGGAAAGATAAATGTGACACACCACATTCTAAATTACAGAAAGAAGAAAAAAATTATCAGAAATCAGGTGTGGTAAGACCGGTCTTCAGATTTAGTTCCAGTTCAAGGAATCAAAGAAACTCTTTAGAACCTAATCTAGTAATTTTATCTTTAAGAAAACCCTTACCTATAAGCTTGTTTTCCTTGACAAAGCATCTGAATTCTGCACCAGGGATTAGTTCACACCATTTGCGAAGGACAAGCTGTAGAGGAAAAACAAACGGGAAAGTAATGTTTCAGAAAGGCAACAGGTAATGTTTTGTTAGAGGGTATACCTTCTGGATCTACCGTTCCACTGTAATGAGAAGATGACCTCTGAAATTATTCCTGATACAATAAAACAAAACAATCTTAACCTGCAGCTCACATAAGCATCTTAATAAATACTTACAATCATAGAATCACTCAGGCTTGGAAGGGACCACAAGGATCATCTAGTTCCAACCCCCTGCCATGGGCAGGGACACCTCAGACTAGATCAGGCTGGCCAGAGCCTCATCTAGCCTGGTCTTAAACACCTCCAGGGACAGGGCCTCAACCACCTCCCTGGACAACCCATTCCAGGGCTTCACCACTCTCACGGTGAAGAACTTCTTCCTCACGTCCAGCCTGAATCTCCCCACCTCTAGCTTCATTCCATTCCCCCTAGTCCTATCACTACCTGATAGCACAAGAAATCCCTCCCCAGCCTTCTTGTAGGCCCCCTTCAGATACTGGAAGGCCACAATGAGGTCACCTCGGAGCCTTCTCTTCTCCAGACTGAACAGCCCCAACTCCTTCAGTCTGTCCTCATAGGAGAGGTGCTCCAGCCCTCTGATTATCCTCGTGGCCCTTCTCTGGACACATTCCAGCACCTCCAGATCCCTCTTGTAATAGGGGCTCCAGAACTGGATGCAGTACTCCAGGTGGGGTCTCACCAGAGCTGAGTAGAGGGGAGAATCACCTCCCTTGACCTGCTGGACACACTTCTCTAGATGCAGCCCAGGATCCGATTGGCTTTCTGGGCTGCAAGTGCACATTGAGAACTCATGTAGAGCTTCTCGTCCACCAGCAAGTCCCTCTCCTCAGAGCTGCTCTCCAGCCAGTCACTGCCCTGGGATTGCCTTGACCCAGATGCAGGACCCTGCACTTGGTCTTGTTGAACCTCATGAGATTGGCTTGTGCCCACCTCTCCAGCCTGTCAAGGTCCCTCTGGATGGCATCCCTTCCCTCCAGTGTGTCTGCTGCTCCACACAGCTTATTAGACTAAATATTAATTCCATAAAGACACAGAATGCTTTTGTTTGCAAGGCACCTTTAAAAACCATCTCATCCAACCTAAAGTAGAAAGGTTCAAACTGGGCATAAGAAAATTTTTCAGCATGAGGACTGTCAAGAATTAGAACAGCTCCCTCACAGAGGTTGCAGAGCCTCCATTCACTGAGGTTTTCAGATCAGGTTTGATAAAATGTCAAGCATCCCAATTTGATCTCATTGAGCTTGGCAATGGACTAGAGATGTCCTCAGGCACCTTCTCACCTCCATTACCTCGTGCTCTTCCACGGCATTTATAACTGTGAAATTATTTATGAAACAACCTCAAAGTTACATTAATGATAAAGCAGAAGACAAAACTCCTGCTATACAACACAACAAATCTGTCATGGAATTGGCAGAAAGTCGCTCCCTAGTCAAAAGAGCTGATGAGCAGAATTAAATTTAACCAAATCAACCCCTATTCTGGTATACACCCAAGCAGAATTCTGTGATGCCTTTGAAGGCGCAAACCAGTTAAAATAAGGACACAGGACAGAAATAGAAGCAGTAACCAAACTATTATAGTCAATAGGACAGACTGCCTGGTAATTAAAGCATATCTCTGGCACTTGCAGGCTTCTGCATTTCCTGAGCTGAAGTATTCAGATGGACCCATTATTTTGAAGGCCTCAATTACTGCTATGGGATATTGGAAACTCCCACCATCTACCAAATACAGTAGAAAAACCTCAGTAATCGAAGGTGACATTCCTAACTACAGTGTAAACATGAAACTCTTTCTTCTAGCTTTCAGATGTCCTTTATCTTTAAAGCAGATGAGACAGTGCTTTAAAAGCAGACAGGGTTCATTGACTTTTCTGAAGCACTTCAGGACCACAGGAAGATGACAAACGCTGTATTTACACAAAGAAACATTATTAAAGAAATAACTAGAAGCTATCCTAACAGTGATAAACCACACGAACAGTGTAAAGCATTAATAGCTACACAGATAGCTTAACATTTTAATCTGGTAACAAGGACATGAAACAAGATATGACAAACCACTTCAGTTCAGGATGTCCCAGTTGCTACAGCTAGCGTCTCCTTTAGTAACCTCAGCTGTGACATTCACAAGCGGTACATTATCAGGAATATGCAACTCTGAGCTTTTGAACTTGGCCTTCTTGGGAAAAACCCAACTCACATGAAAGGAAATTGCAAGGAAGTTTCAAAAGCCTGAATTTCAGCTCCTCTGATCTGTAATTAAGTGAAGGCCATGACCAGCAGTGCTTAACCAGACTTCCCCATGCTGCCCAAGTGACACAATTAAAACAAACAAAACAACTGTTATGGGCTCATACCCAAGCACAAATGGCATCCTGCCCATGAGTCATATTTCATTTAAATTACTTAGAAAACATGCATAAAGTTTTACCTCATAGTCCAAGGAAGGATCAGGGGAATCATCAGTACAGTGAATAAATCTGGGAAAGTAAGACATAGGCATTAAAATCTGCTTTTACATGCAAGATTTTAGCTATAGTGAGAAAAATAACCCCAAACTGTGAATCGCAAAAACTGCTGTTAAATTCTCTCCAAGACATACAAACCAAGTAAATTTAATACTTTGGTAACAGAAGAAAAGAAAAAGAAAATTAATCTCATTTCATCACTTAAATCTGGACAGGGACATGGCTGAAATGTGGGGGTTTGTGTTACTGTAGTTTTTTGGGGGGTTTTCTGTTTGAATCAGTAGGGCTGCTCTTTTCCTCTTTATTGTTGCATTGGCATAACTGGATCCCCAAAGAGCCAGACTTGAGCTGCCTAATCTTGTTTTACAGCAGCATGTTTTCCCTGGTACTTTTAATGTTTAACTTCCTAAACCACACAGAGGCACACCCCCATGCCTTACAGCAGTTCATTTCCATGAATAAGGGATGCAAAACAGCACCACACAGCATTTCTGATTCCACAGCACAGTATCTTTCTAAACCGAGAGCCTCAAGAAATCACAGAGCGTTAGGATTTGGAAGGTACCTCAAAAGATCATCCCGTCCAACCCACCTGCCAGAGCATGATCACCTAGAGCAGCTCACACAGGAAAGCATCCTGGCTGGTTTTAAATGTCTCCAGTGAATGAGACTCCACAACCTCTATGGGCAGCCTGTTCCAATGTTCTGCCATCCTTGCAGTGAGAATGTTTTTCCTTATGTTCATGTGGAACTTCCTGCGCTCCAGCTTGCACCCATTGCCCTTTGTCCTATCACTGAACATCACTGAGATGAGCCTGGCTCCATGCCCCCAACACTTGCCCTTCACATATTTATAAACATGAATGAAGTCCCCCTTCAGTACTCTCTTCTCCAAGCTAAAGAGATCCAGCTCCCTCAGCCTTTCCTCAGAAGGGAGATGTTCCACTTCATCTTCTTTGTGGCTCCATGGCAGACTCGTTCATGCAGCTCCCTGAGGTCCTTCTTGAACTGAGGGGCCCAGAACTGGACACACCAAGGCAGAGTAGAGAGGGAGGAGAACCTCTCTTTACCTACTAACCACACCCCTTCTAATACACCCCTGTAATACCTAAATAGAATAGAATAGAATAAACCAGGTTGGAAGAGACCTTCAAGATCATTGTGTCCAACCTATCATCCAACACCACCTAATCAGCTAAACCATGCAACCAAGCACCCTATCAAGTCTCCTCCTGAACACAAATACTTATACACCTAAATACAATTTCAAATCTCTTGAGAGTGGGAATAAACAATACTATTTCTACAACTGCAATCAAATGTCAAGGTTTTGTCCCTGGCATGTAGCTGACTCTGTGTGTCACCTTCCAGGAACTATCAAGAATGGTGGCAGTTACAACCAACTTCTATGTACCTTTTTGTGTGTTTATAGCAAACCCTGCAATAAATCCTGTCACATTCAAAGGAAATTAGCAAAAGAACATGCATTTTCCTTCCAAGTGTATTCAATGACCTTATTGGCAACAAACTACTTAGATGCACAAAACTGTGTAAAGGGTCACTGCTGAGAAACAGTCCCAAATGACATTTATACTATCTCCTTTTGGCACTAAACTTAATCAAGCAATTCAAAAGTTTAACAGCTCAAACTTAAGCATTGCATTTGTGAGATGTGGCTGTCTAGCCTTCAGTTTGAAGTGAAGAGCTATCCTAAGATTTCATTCAGCATCCTGCCAGCAGAAATAAATTTCACATGTCTTAGCTTAGACTTCAGTATCCACTGCACACAGAAAAGAAGGGTGATAGCTGGCATGCTTTCCAAAAGTACTGTAATCAAACAGATCATACATCTCTATAAACCTATGTAAAAAGATAAGGGCCCTCAACTACAGTTTATATTCACCACAAGTTAAGATCTGTAAAGACAACAGAAAAAAAAACTCATGAGAGTTTGCAGTTTTGCTAGGCTCAGAGTTCATAGACTCATAGAATGTTAGAGGCTGGAAGGGACATCCAGAAATCAAGTCCAATCCCCCTACCAAAATCAGGATCACCTAGGGTAGTGCACACAGGAATGCATACAGCTGGGTTTTGAAAGTCTCCAGGAAAGGATACTCCACAACCTCCTCAGGCAGCCCGTTCCAGTGTTCCATCACCTTCACTGTAAAGAAGTTTCTCCTCAGGTTGAGGTGAAACCTGATCCCTGGAGAACACCTTTTGCCATAGGCCCCCAGCTAGACTCTGTCCAACTGACCACAATTCTCTGAGCTCTGTTTTTCAGCCAGTTCTTAATCTATCTTACTGTCCAATCATCCAATCCATACTTGTTAACCTTGACTATGAAGATGCTATGGGAGATACCACAGCATTTAACAATACCAGCTTTCCATGTTGGTCCTGTTCTCAGGAGACACAGTTTGAAACTGTGCACTGTAAATATGTTTATACATTTAACACAAGTAGTAGCATAGTTTAATTGATTTTCATAAATTTAAACCTGGATGCATGGTAATGGCATCTCTGGTTCCTCTCTTCCTAGCCTGTATGTCTACCACACTCAAGAAAATATCATGCACGCATACAAACCCAATCATAAGCTATATGTGAAAGACAGCTGAAGTCAGGCACATGGACCCTAGCATCTGTATTACCTTTCAGACTCCCATAGGTAAGACTGGGGTACCTGCAATCTGCTTCACTCCAACACCATGTAGTCTTCCAGCAGTCAAAAACCAGCCTTACCAACAACCAAAGGTATCCCTGTCTCAACCCTCAAACATTCTGAGCAAGAGTTACATGAGGAAATATACTTCCTATTTGCTTGTAAGTCAGAAAATTAAATGCTTGTGTGCCATCTCAAGCCACACAGACTGCTCAGGTACCGCTGCCAAATCAAGCGAATAATTCGGACAAAAAATACTGCAAAAAGCACTAACATTATCTTTCTTGAGCCATATAAATAAGGAAAAAGTGGGAAGAATGCAGTAATAGAAGAAATAAACTCAAGTTTTTGTTGTCCCATTTTCCTTCTAAACAGCATCATAACTTTTTGTCAACAAAACAACATTACTACCACCCTTTTTGGGGGGTAAGATTTTGTGCAGCTTGAGGTAGTTGCAATTTGTATTTTTCACCATTAACTGTTCAGACCCAGCCCTCTGATCATAAGAGGCAGAAGGCTTAGAACAGTTTCTTTAAACTGCACCCTATTTAGGCTTGGAGGTACCTGAAAGAACAGTTAGAAAAATCTCAGGAACCCAAACCTGAGAGATACCTGGGCTCTCTTTTTTGAAGTCTTTGAAACTTTATTACTAAGGGTGAAGGAAATAAAGTCTACTGCTCAAAGGCCTTGTGCTGTTGTCAACAGCCTGATTACTGATTTACACACAGACATCAAGAACAGAAGGTTCAAAGTCTCTCTATATGTAGCAGCTGTATGTCAGTCTTCAAATGCATGCACTCGGCAACAGGCTGCACTACGTGAAGTTGTTATATGGTGCAGTTTTCAACACTAAAAAAAAAAAGCAGCTTAAGAAGGTCTGTAAGACCTCCAATACCTATCCTGCTAAGGGAACCATGGACACATTGGCAAATCACTGAGATCATTCTGTGGGTAATAAATCCTGTGGAATGAAGCTGGAGGTGGGGAGATTCAGGCTGGACATGAGGAGGAAGTTCTTCACCATGAGAGTGGTGAAGCCCTGGAATGGGCCATCCAGGGAGGTGGTTGGGGCCCTGGAGGTGTTTAAGACCAGGCTGGATGAGGCTCTGGCCAGCCTGATCTAGTGTGGGGCATCCCTGCCCACGGCAGGGGGGTTGGAACTAGATGATTCTTGTGGTCCCTTCCAACCCTGACTGATACTATGATACTATTAAAAATATAATGAGAATTGTATAAGTTATTCTGTTCCTGACAGTTCCCCTTGTATTTAAAAATTTAAAAAAAAAAAAAAAAAAGAGAGAGAGAAATTTCTATCAGCTTTTGAACTGCATTGTATTTGTTGAGTATTGAACATTGCTGGAACTTTAAGGACCAAAAGAAATAAGAAATTCATGCACCATTCAATAGAGGATCTCATTGTACATTGTAAATCAATAGAAAAAGTGGGATCTGAATAAAACCTCAAAAGGGAAAAAAAAAAAGGAAGAAAACCAAATAAAAATATCAAAGGCTTCACTGTCCACATCCTCCCATGTGGAACTGTCCATCTCAAAAATGGTTATACTTAAGTCTAAACCTACAACTACTGTTCTTGCAGAAGAGGTATGCTGAGTGCCAGGTGACATCTTCATGAGCCAACAGTGCCTCCTATGTTCTGTTAGGAAAACGCAAGCTGCTCTTGCACCACACCTCAGAAAAACTTGTTTGTTTCTTTATAATTTGCAACTCGGTCTTTAGAAGCATTAAGTCTGGTATCAAAAACATAGAACGTTAGCTTGAACACAAAAAGGATGGAAAACATCTACTAGCTAAGTTAAACAATGGGCTTTAGGAGCCTAACAGGCTAGACCTCAGTCAAGAGCTGGCTTTCTCTACTGCTCTCAAAAACAGGCACTTAAATTTTATCCAACCCCTCCCATGAACATCTTAAAATAAATATGCATTTTGCCCCACGTTCCTTTGTATCTCACAGGTTAACTTAGAAATTTACTTAGAAATTCACTTAGAAATTTAGCCTTTGCTCAGTGGGAGTTGTTTCACCTGCTCTGTTACCCTAGTAGATATTTCTTACTTACTAAATGTGGCATAGATGGTCCCTTCACTCTGTTTCCTGGGCTTAGGCAGGGTTGAGTGGCTACTTTTAGATTCTTTACTTCACCTGCCCAACCAGCTTCTCAAGATGTGTTTAGGAATGATCTTATGGAAGTAACAGGTCCATGGCACCAGCTGGTCCAATAAAATCCTGAGAGTCAATTTACAACCATCAGAAAATAGCTATTCTTGCAAGTGACTCAGAGTCCCTCTGTAACAAGTCACAGGGTAATCCCTGCAAAAGATGTTCTGCATTGGGTTGCTTTTCAACAAGGCTGAACTTACATGACTTCTTATCTAATGAATTATTAAACAATAATAATTGTGATTATTAAACAACTGGAAAACTAAAAACACTTTTAGTGTTCAAAATCCAAACAGTCACAACTGTAGATTTAAAACATCCAGTACTGCCCTGTAGAACTGTCAGACTTCAGAGGTTGTTCCTGAATTTCCAAGGTTTCTTAATGAGCATGATCTAACAACAAGCTGATAATTGAAAGGGCTCTGTTGCTGATATTTATACCAGTCTCAAGATGGGCAGTCACGTCTTAAAATATAACCCACACATTCCTGCAGAGAGGAAGAAAACTGTCTTCTAAACCAATCCACAGACTAGGTCTTTAAGAGGATTTTTGTTCCAAAGAAGAGTTTTAATTACTTAACAGAAATACCATCTAGAACGGGATTTATTTTTTTCAGTCACGTATGCATAACCCTAAGGTTTTGAAAGCCTACATTAAAACTTGAAAAGTTAAGGATTACACATGATTTTTTGTGAACTCAGATAAGTAAAATGCAGTGCTTACTTTGAAGCAGTTATATCAACTACATGAAGTGCATCACTTAGGAATTTTTAATTTATACAAAATTAACAAGGAGAAAAGTTCACTCATTATTCTGAACATTTCAGACAAAGTGCCATAATCATGAGAGAACCCAAAGATTTAAAATAGTCAGAGCTCACTGAGTTGTGCTCAGTATCACAGTATCACCAAGGCTGGAAGAGACCTCAAAGATCATCAAGTCCAACCTGTCACCACAGACCTCATGACTAGACCAGGGCACCAAGCGCCACATCCACTCCCTTCTTGAACACCTCCAGGGACAGTGACTCCACCACCTCCCTGGGCAGCACATTCCAATAATGAATGACTCTCTCAGTGAAGAACTTTCTCCTCACCTCCAGCCTAAACTTTCCCTGGAGCAGCTTGAAACTGTGTCCTCTCATTCTGGTGCTGGTTGCTTGAGAGAAGAGACCAACCCCTTCCTGGCTACAACCACCCTTCAGGTAGCTGTAAAGAGCAATGAGGTCTCCCCTGAGCCTCCTCTTCTCCAGGCTAAACAACCCCAGCTCCCTCAGCCTCTCCTCAGAGGGCTTGTGCTCGAGGCCTCTCACCAGCCTTGTTGCCCTTCTCTGGACAGGTTCAAGTGTCTTGATGTGCTTCTTAAGATGAGGGGCCCAGAACTGGACACAGTACTCAAGGTGTGGCCTAGCCAGTGCAGAGTACAGGGGCACAATGACTTTCCTGCTCCTGCTGGCCACACTACTCTTGATAGAGGCCAGGATGCCATTGGCCTTCCTGGCCACCTTGGCACACTGCTGCCTTATGTTTAGGCAGCTGTCGATCAGCACCCCCAGGTCCCTTTCTGTTTGGCAGCTCTCCAGCCACTCCGACCCCAGCCTGTAGCTCTGCATGGGGTTGTTGTGGCCAAAGTGCATAGCTTAAGTTTTCTTAGAACTTGGAGCAGTGGAGATTTATTTCTGCAAGGGCAGCTCCCTGACCTGAACAATGTATAAATCAGTATTTTATACTGGTAATAGGAGAAGAAGGAAGAGGTCACATGTGACTGGCAAAACTGGATTAAGAAACAGATTTCCAAGTTGCCATTGTAAATTCTTTTCCACACTATGACCCATGGATTTTGAAGTTAATACAATTTAACAAAAGACAAAACAAACAAAAAAGGAGTATACAATGTTTCAGATGTTGCTTAGACAGGCAAGAAACTTTTGGACAATACTGTATATTAATCAAAGTAGAAACATAATGTATTTATCCTCCCTTAGAGTAGTCCTTCCAAGGGATTTGGATGTATTATGTATCCAATTCTTATTTGTTCACCACTTCTGGTTCTTATGTCAGCTATATTTTTAATTTCTGCTTGCTGAGGACTAGGGAACTGGCAGCTAATCAATAGTATAATTAAGGAAGATCACTGGTTCAGCAGCAACCATTTCACTGTTTGCATGGGGACATTTTGTATTAATAACTTAGTAAATTAGAAATACCATGCACATTATGGACACAATATCTGCTTTAATCAAGTACAACATAAAACATAAGATAAAGTCCCGAGTGATTTTACACATTACACATGTTCTCCTAGCCATGAGTACAACTTCCATTCACACAAAACTGCACTGCCCATGTTAACTCTACCTTAGCAAAACCACAAAGCCCATTCTGATGAAACAAACAAACCACCATAACCCAAATTTATAGACAGAAAACACTGGACTAGACTTTACCAGAAGGAAAATAAATACAAGACTTATCAAATGAAACTTAACCTTTATATTAGGTGATGATCCCACAAACACATCACAAGGTTTGCTTACTTATCTTCCACTAGCTGAGCTGTACTTTCAGGTAGCATGTGCACACTGGAAAAGGAGTCTAAATGGATTTGGCTCCAACAATTTGAGGTGGCACCTTTCTGCTAGAGGTTATTCTCCCACAGCAGGATCAGCAGAAGACAGCATGCCTGCTACAGGCTGCTTAACCATTGCTGTTCTCAGTGTGGTGTGAACCTAAGGTGAAATTACCGATGGTTCAAGTTAACACCCATGCTGTGAAACCTCACAGCATAGGAGCCAGAATACATTCACTGCTTCTACCACCAAACCTGCACTATCTGCAGAGAGCAAGGTGAATAGCTAAGAGATTAACTTTACCCAATATGAGATAAAACTTGACAGAAAATGCACTGATTTCAGTCTCAGTGAAGATAGGTTAACCAGCTTGTTCTACCACACAAATGGCAATAACTAAGAGCACAAACACAAACCCCGTATCTTCTAAATCAAGTGGTGCTTGGGACACTTGATTGCATCCCAAACTAACCAGACTGGAATTCTCCAAGGAGTTCAAGGTACTTTTTGCTGAACTTCTTGATACATAAGGATAGTAGAACACAAACCCCATATTGTTTAATATTCACAAAGGTCTGATACAATGTATACAGTTGTTTTCAGACACACAAGATTCAGTCCTGAGAGCAGTTAGAACCCAGAACACGTTACAATTTAGAGCTCAACCCTCTGAGCAAACAGTCCTCAAGACACCTGGATGAGTCACCCAGCCTCCCATCAGGGAAAAGCCTGGAAAATGAAAAAAAAAAAAACTCCTTGCAGGACCCTAAAATCCTCTGAGAATCATTATTTCACTAACCTCTGAAATGTAAACTACAGATTTCTCATCTCTCCTACCCCTTCATTTTCCACAATCCCAGAATCATGAATTCTCAACGCTCACAAATGTTTACCTCTATCAACATACTTTTCAAACTGTGTCCTCGCTCCCTTCCTTCTGTCACTTCATAATATTGTAGGTTAGACACAGTGTAAGACCCAGCATCAAAATTGAGCTGACAACATTACTAGCACTCCATAAATGCAGAGATAAGGATAAAGATGAGGATGTTGCTAACTATCTTCTTTTTTTTTTTTTTTTTTTTTATGTATCAACAAACTACAGGGGGAAGAGTGTTATTAGAGTTGCAGGAATAAAAAAAGGCAGCAGTTGCACAGCATTAATGCAACTGGTTTGACATTTTAGACAACACAACTCTTACTGGGTAATAAGCTACTTAACATAGGACTATTATCCTTGGTAACCTTCTATAAAGCACTTAGAATGAGGGCCCTGCATTTGACAAGTCTCCTAAATATTGCAGCAATATAAATAAGCACTGAATAATCACTGGAAAACAATCTCTTGGATTCCCTTTTTCTCTGAAATTCTGCTTTGCTGAAAAAAACCAACCAAAACCAACAACAACATTAAATTCCAGTAACTTACTTTCAGAAAAAGGCTGTA
Source organism: Picus viridis (assembly GCA_033816785.1). Lineage (NCBI taxonomy): Eukaryota > Metazoa > Chordata > Aves > Piciformes > Picidae > Picus > Picus viridis. Next base: position 29,962,017 of record CM066567.1, read on the forward strand.
CTTTAGAAATGACATGAATTAGATGTAAGTACTACAGTAAGAACCTTTTTTATACAATTAAGTCCTTGTGAGCAGATAACATTATAAATATGATGTGCTTGGGGTTTATTTTATCTGTAACTATTATCCCTGCCTTGCAGCTCTGCAGTAAATTGGACCTGGCATTTATTTAAGCATGGTGGAGGGGAACAAAGAAGGAGGGAAGGAGCTGAGGGAGCTTAAAAGAACAACTAACTTAGTACTGTACTTGAAACATATATTACTGTGCCTGAACAACTTTCAAACATGGGTATGTATTTTGGTATCAAATATTTATCAGAACTGTGCAGCAAAGTGAGATCTTTCAAATAACAGAGAAGTTACCCTCAGAGGGTTAAGTGGGATTTTTTTGACTGTGTGTAAATAAGATTGTCTACTAGAAATCTACTTACGGCTGAGTGAGATCACGAGTAATGAAGTCTGAACTCTTGAAGAGGAGGAAGATGTCACTGAGAGCTTTACACTTCAGAGAGCTGTTCATTGCTATCCAGTAGGCATCCTAATCAGAAAAGATTATCCAAACATGCACCATTACTAGCAGGAAAGCACACAGGCTGCAGATACATATAAATATCATGCAACATTCAAAATACATAGAGAAAATCAGCTGTTACAATAGACAATAGCTGTTGCTTTTCTTATGAATACTCTGCTGAAAGCCAGGCAAATCCATTTAAAAATATAAGTTTTTGCCTTACTGATTCCAGGCACTTTCTTGGAATGCTTGACTGAACACAGCTCCCTTGAGAATATTACACAAAACCATTTGGGTGCACCCATCCTTAAGGTATAGTTAGAGTACCTTAAAAGAACTAGAGGGCAGTGGGCTTGGGTTGGTTTTGTTTTGTTTTTTAATTGGTTGGTGTTGGGGGGATTTTTTGTTTGATTGGTTTGGGTTGGGTTTTGGGGGGCTTCTTGTTTGTTTGGGGTTTTGTTTCTGTTTTTTAATATGGGGATTTTCATTTTGATCCCAGGTAAAGATTCCAACTATTATCCTAGATGAGATGACTCTGACCATCATGCTGTTATCTGTGAAAAGGATACAGGGGTTTATGATGCACACTCTAGCTCTAATCCATCAGAATAATTTGCTGTATCATACTCCACTGATAACTTGTCACTTCTTCCTTCATCAGAACCACTAGCCTCTTCCACTTTCTAATGCATTAAGATCAACCAAACAGAAGTCCTTATGACAACATTTGCTACAAGTTTTGGGAGTCAGCATTCTTACCCTTGGAGCACTCCAGTTCAGTTTAGGAAAAATACTGCCACCCAAGGAACTTATTGCTTCTTGAACTTTAGCTGTGAACTCAGGAAATTCTGGTGCCTGAACAAAGATCAACAACAATAAAAAGCTCAATTTCAATGCATTTGATAGCAAAGTGTGGCTGTGTCTAAATATCATTAGAATTGCATACTGTAAGGGGAATAAAGGTGTTTAAAATCAGGATCTAAGATTCCCACAAAATAATGGTTTTGTAGGAATAAATCACTTGAGAATCAATCATCTCTAACATTCTTCAACAGAACGCAGAAAGGATGTTTCCAGTTCTGTTATTACTAGCCAGACTCATGAACTCCAGGAGAAAAATCCTTGAAATTCTGTAACTTTCATCAGGAAAGTTGCAACAGCTGGCAAAGGTGCAAGACAAAGAAATAGACCTTAAACACACACCTGTTGTTTGATACCTGATGGGAGGTTACTGTATACAAATAAGATCCAAGAAGATTTAAGAACAAACAAACTTCTAAACGTTGTTTAGTATTAAGCATCTCTCTAAAAAAACTAAAATACAAATATTGTAGAAGTATTAGAAGATAAAAAGGAAGCAGTTCTGTATTAGGTCTCTAGTTGCATTTGGGGGACATAGATCAATATGAATTTAGGAGTAAATCAATCAATTCATCAGCAGTTTGAGTGACAGCTCCCCATTTAAGTTTTAGTTTTACACAATGTTGTTAGCAAGACTTAATTCATCAGCTCTTAAATTAGATCTTTAAGTAGCTCTTTAACAAGCTATTGCATCAAAATAGAGGACACACTGCAAAGGGATGGGTTGAACTAGAAAACCTTGTTTTATAAAGAGTTGTATCAACACTGTAACCAAAAGATGGGTGGAAAAAAGCCTACTCAGGGTGCTACAAACACCACCCTGAATGTGGTGCAATAAACTCAAACATAAATAAAATTAAATTAAAAAAAAAAAAAAAAAGAAGATTGCTGATCTGTAAAATAATACAAAAGGATTTCAGGCACATGTGAAACATTTTTCATGTAACAGGATTTATACGAAAAGAAGTATTTAAGAACACTATTTCTGCCTGAGTATTTTTCAATTCAATTCAAAGGTAACTTCTAGGCTAAAGGAAATTAATGTCTCTAAAACAAAACCCTCACAGCCATACAAGTGATCAAAAAGTTCCTGTATTCTGGTACCTCCTTTCTGCAGCCCCCTTTAGAAAACCCACTCATTTTAGTGCAGTGACCCTGACTGAACTTCAAACATTCTGAATCTTTCCTCACTACATTACCTACTCTCCACAGGAAACTATTCTCACAAAATTGCAAAAGGACTCTGCTTATTTTACATTATTTTTAGAGCTTTAGCCAATTCTAGAAGTTGTACCTGCATGAAGTAAATCTCTTCATCCACAGTATTCTGATGTAACCTCTTGTTTTGACAGAAGTCAGGATTCATACTATGTATGTTAATACCAGCACATATTAAGCCTCCCTGGGGAAATGTTACCATTGTGTCATTTGATGAACACAAGTAAAGAAATACGCAGAAGGTAGTTGCAAGGCTGCATAAACAAGTTAGGTTCTAAGATTTCCTAAATTCTGAATGCCTGACTTTGAAGCCATGAATATTAATGCACTTTTTTTTTTTAAGCAGATTTTTTTTAATCTAATTCTTCTTGAGAATACAGAAGGGGCAATGGAAAAAAGTTCTACCCAATGACTCAGGCAGCTCATCAAATCGTATTAATTACAACCACAGCTCACCTTACTACCACTAGAGAACTATAACCTGAGATTTATTGTAAGTAAGATACAAATGCCCTAAGCTGGCAGCCTGCACAGAATAGCAGTCTCCAGCATGTCCCGCTAGTCTTCATACATTATGTTCCCCAGAGTGTCCCTGTTCAGCTTCCACACTGCTACTTGATCCATTCACATCTCTTGTGGTAACTCCTGATGCATCTCCCCACCCTTCTGCTGTTTCTTTCCCTCTCTTCACCACTATCAAAATAGTAACAGGCAGCACTTTAAAACACTGGGGACTATTTCCATTCATTCAGTGGCCTCAGAACATCCCCTAGGTTTCAGGTATATCTGCCATGCATGGAGTTTTTCCAGCAACAATCTACCAAACTAAAGAGATGGGAAAAAGCACATTGTGAAACTCTACTTTCAGACTCTATTTCTCTGACCAAATGTAGGTGCATTTTTGTAGGAACTAGCCATGAGCACAAACCGTGTTCATTAGTAACCATTTTCAAAGTTACAGATTTGGTGAAAGATAAAGCCCTGCCAGCCTCTGAAGAACAGCCATCCTGGAGGTTAAAATAGCCCTCTTGTTCCTCTACCCCTCCATTTATTGCTGAGCATGATGTTATATGGTATGGAATATCCCTTAAGACAATTTGAGTCAGCTGTCCTGGCTCGGTCCCTTCTCCTCCTCTTGCCTATCCCTGGCCTAGTTCTTGGGGAGGGGTGCTGAGGCAAACTGGAAAAAGATAAAGCCCACTATGGGAGCACTGTTCAGCACCAGCTGAGCATCAACTCCATGCCAGCCAGCTCTAGCACATCAGCTGTACAGCTGCAATCTGTACACAGCGCACAATACTTACCTAGCTAAACTTAAACAGGTACTAGAAGGGGTGTGATTAGCAGGTCAAGAGGTGACGTCATTCATGTTTATAAATATGTAAAGGGTAAGTGCTGGTGGGATGGAGCCAGGTTCTTCTCTGTGATGTTCAGTGATAGGACAAAAGGCAATGTGTGCAAGCTGGAGCAGAGGAGGCTCCACAGGAACATAAGGAAAAAACTTTCTTACTGTGAGGATGACAGAGCATTGGAACAGGCTGCCCAGAGAGGTTGTGGCATCTCCTCTGGAGACATCCAGTGTGAGCAGTTCCACACTACACTAGAGAGCTATCAGGACTGAAATAATAGTATCAATAGCAGACAAGTGACTCAAGTATATTAACTCTGAAAATGATAGGGCAAGAGCAAGTTTCAAAAAACAGGTGCAAAAAAATATCAAGGAAGCCTAGTTTCTATCAATTATGACCCTGATTCTAAGCCAGGCACAGTGCAAGAAAAGAATAAAGATGAGGGGGAAAAACAAAGAAACAAGCAAACAAACAAACAACAACAAAAACAACAACAACAAACCATGACAGACAGAAACGTATTTAGGAAGAAATAATGGCACAGGTGTAAGAGAAGAACTGTGAAAATTGAGCTGCAGTGGCTTCACTCCTGCTACATCCAATCTAATTAAGTAATTGGGAGATATTCAAAGTGGTGCAAATGAAAGACAGATAAATTTAGAGCCATGCTTCAGTTAATTTCCTATAGTCTAACGTGTGTGATTGTTGCAGATGAAGAAAAGCATTTTATTTTTAGTTAAATATAATTAAGCTAGCAAAACTTCTTTAAAGTTACAGACATCTACACTGCCATCTATCTAGAATGGTCTGAAAAATGTTAAACACAGCAACAGAGCTCTTTAATTAGTAACAAGCTCATATTGCAAGGTTGCAGAGAAGATACTGACAAACCTATGTTAGGCTTTTACAGGACCTTACCTTTAGGGTTGTAGTATTCTCATCATCTGACCACTGTTAAAAATAAAAAGAAATCAAAGCTTACTGGTTTCCTGAGACCACCTTTATAACTTATGAGAACATCAGAATTCAGGCTTCCTACAACATGCAGATGAAATCATTGCCCTGGAGCTCCCATAGAATACTATCATCATCCTCCAATTATGACAGTAGAGGTATCGTATATTCAGCAGAAGTACTGTTCTAAAGTACAGATAAAAGAAAGCACTTGCATATTTTAATTGTGGTTTATATCACAAATTTGGACATTTCCCAACTCAGTCCTCCCTGTCTAAAGTTTGTCTACAACTCCAGCACTTCCATCCTTCAACTCCATGACCCAGTAGTTTCACTTATATATTTTTCATCTCCTTTTTAACCTGTGCTTACAGGCTGTGCTGACAATCCTTTTTCACATTTTTCTTCTAGAACATCTTTCTGAGCTATTGCGGCCACTGAAAATTTCATTGCTTCATCAAACAGCTCCTGCAAATGTATTCCTCCTCTAATTTTTCAGGGCATGAAACAGTATTAAGTTCAGTTCCAACATCTGTCAACATTCCTTACTCATTATTGCAAAGGCAATTATCAAATAAATAGTCTTCTTTGAAAGAGCATAGAAATATTTCAAACGTTATGTAACATCACAGTATAAATAATGATGGCTTAAAGTTTTTCAGGGCAACTACTATGAGGTTATTATTTTTGTGGAGTACTCTCCTAACCTACAGATTATGCGGAAAAAGCATCATCCTTGATTTTAACCAAAGGAACCGACATTTTATACTGACCTGTATTTCCTCTGCATCATCACTCCCTTCCGGAGCATGACTTGGTGGATCATCTCTAAGAGAGTAAATTATCAGGAAAAAAAAAATTAAGCACTGGAGTTTGACTCTACCACATACATCAGGTTTCCACAGCATCTACCAGCAGCTGATTTTAAAATGTTTTTGTGAGAGGATTAAGCCTCAAAACCCCCACGAGACGAAAGGAAAAAAAGTCAGAGCAAGCCAGTACAGAAAACGGAATGCTGAACACTCTGGCATTGGACTTGGGCCCTACCCAAAACACTTGGCTTCTGCCAAATTATCTTCTGTTCTGAAAACTCTAAAACTCAAGCTTTTTTAACATCCTGCTAACAATTCCTTTCTAACGATGAGGTGGTGGAGTCACCATCACTGGAGGTATTTAGGAAGAGACTGGATGGGGTGCTTGGTGCCATGGTTTAGTTGATTAGATACTGTTGGTGTTGATAGGTTGGACTTGACGATCTCAAAAGTCTCTTCCAAGCCGGTTAATTCTATTCTATTCTATTCTATTCTATTCTATTCTATTCTATTCTATTCTATTCTATTCTATTCTATTCTATTCCTGTACTCTGACAGAAGCACAACTTAAACAAACATCCTTTTATTAAAAAAAAAAAAGTTCAATTTAATTGTGCTTTGCCTCAATACTCTTTATCCAAGGAAAAGTTCATAAAACTTGAGTTTCAGATGTGATCCTGTGAATTGCTGGTTCTGAAAAGAAAATGTTCTTACACTCCCCACACAGGAAAGAGCCTACAGAAAGTGGATACATAGTCATTAGCTGCTTCCTGAAAAATTCCTTTTTCTACACAGAGGACATCTGATCATTTACGCAGCAGCACATCTGGGAGAAAGCACTCGGCTGCAAATATTGCTTTGAAGGTTTAGGTGACTTTTGATGCTCCTTAGCCAATATAATTGTGAAGATCTTAAAGGAGAAGACCAAGCTTTTGAAGACTTAGTCACAGCAACTCAGTGTAACAAACATGGTGTCAAATGTACATCCTTGCCAAAAGTCAACTCTTTAACAAGGCTCTAGAGTTCCTTAATGCACTTTCATAGGGATTAAGCTATCAATTCAGTTCTAGAGGTCAGATATCAATTTACTGAAGATGAAAAGCAATCTTGGTCTGACTGCAAGAAGATCACATTCAATCCTAGCTAAAAAAAGTTCAACTCTTGAGAAAAAATAGTTTCTAAAAGGCATTTTAAATGTGAAAGATCTTCAAAAACATTATTTCAGTTAATTATACATCTGTCCATTATTCTACTGAAGGCAGCAGAAACTGTTTGCATAACATAGGATAGCTGTAGTCAAATCCTCAGTTTCAACTTTTCTAAAGGCTTATTAAAAATTAAATGTGTGCTGCTGACTTAGTTGCATAATTCTGCAGAAGCAGGTCATTATATTACTTCTTACCCCCCCCAAAAAAAAAAAGTTAAAGAAAACAATACTAATTTTCTGGATGTCTTTTAAAAAAAAAAAAAAAAATTGAAAGGGACTTTTCATCTTTCCAAGGTGTTTAAACAGCTTCAATTTTATACAAATTGATTCCTGAGAAATTAGATCTAGCTCCCTTACGGTCACAGCTTAATTGGCTGCTCTGTGAGAGGCAAACTACCAGTTAGGAAAAGATAGAGCGTGGACTGATTTCTGAGTCTAATCATTAATAAGATGTATGCATGCAATAATCATTTTACAAAGGAAGCCAGATCACAAGCAGAAAACAAAGCACAAAGCCTGGGTTCTTATCAACTGTTTCTCATATCTAACCATCTTACCATTCTCTATCCAAAATCTTGGAATGGGCATACATATAGGACATTCAGCCGTATCATACGCATAGACTACAGAAACTCAGGATAGAGTCCAACCGCCCTACCAAAGCCGGATCACCTGGGGCAGGCCACACAGGAATGCATCCAGGTGGGTTTTGAATGTCTCCAGAGAAAGGGACTCCACAATCTCTCTGGACAGCCTGTATCAGTGCTCCTAGTGTCGAGGATTAAGATGTGTGCGAATGATTACATAAACTCAAAAATTACTCAATTTGCTGCATAGTTTATTTTACTGAGAATAAAACCCAGGTAATGTCAATTCATCCCTGGATAAGGCAGCAGGCATGTGAACGGTGTGGGACAGGCCAAGCCTCTCTGAATTAGAGCTAACCAAACCAGCAGGCTGTGCACCTGAGAGACTGGTAGGAGGAAGGAAAGGAGGAGTAGAAAAAAATGAAAGAACTGCCCCTACTTGGTCTAGAATCATGTGTATTAAATGGATTTTAGGATCTGTATCAGACACCAGCAAGTTGAGTTTTATTAACAGCAACAGCTTCCTCACTGGAGGCATTCAATGCCATGAGGCTTTGAGCAGCCGAGTCTAGTTGAGTGGCGTCCCTGCCCATGGCAGGGAGGTTGGAGTAGATGCTCTCTATGGTCCCTTCCAACCTAGGCCATCCTATGATCCTAGGATTCACATATTCATACAGGGTGATGATTACTGCAGCCAGATTAGTGACATTAGAAAATTCATTATGCAAAACACGTTTGCATACAAAATAGCACTATGAATATAAGACAGTGTTAATACTTGGAGGGTGGGGGAAAACACTTCCTTACCTTCCAGAAACTACAAGTGTTCCATCATCCAGCAAATATTCTTTCACATTCTCTGGTAGGGGAAGTATGACACTGGAATAAAAATTATAATTTCTTTCATAAATTATTATTACTATTACCTGTTAAAATAACAACAAGAGCTGAATAAAAATAATTTGGTTTTTAATAGACTATACCTCAATAAGTTTTATTCTCTATCACTATGAACAAAAGCACATCTCTCCCTCTCCCCTTCTTTTCCTTTCCCCAAAAATCAATGCCTATTTTCCCTCCAGGAAAGTAGAGGAGAAACAGGCAAAAAATTTAGATGAAATGCACAAAAATGCTCCATTCCTTCCAAGCTCTAAGAAATTCAAAAAAAAGAGCAAATGTCAACAGTGAGGAGACAACACATTGTTCAAACCAAAGGTTTCCTTTCTGAGATCCAAACCAAAACTTGCCTACACCAACTCAATCTTCCAAAAATGAAGGGCTCTCACTAAACTTACCAAAACCATGCATATGCTAAACCCTAAAAAGCATAACAAATTAAATGCTTTGATTACTAAAAGCCTGGTGTCAGTGCTTTTTGATCCAACAGGGCAACTACTTTGAGCTTGACTGAGTTACTGGTAGTTCTTGTAACCTGCAGCAGCAACTCAAAAACTGCAATTTGCTACAGCTTCCAGAAATACAGAGAAGCACTAAGTCAGTCACTAGGTTTGGTGTGTTCAGTCTGTTTCCCTGAGCAACCAAGTGGGAACAGCAGTGTATGTAGCATCAGCTGGTGCTCAGTGCAGAGTCTCACCAGGAGAGCAGGGAGCACAGGGGTGTCTGGCCTGCCCCCGAGGCTGCCCCAAACAACTCTGTTAGGGTTCAGGGATGAGACCCCAGCTCCTGGGGCTCCAGCTTGATCAAGCCTTCCCCATCTCCATCTCAGCTGTGCCCCGAAGAGGTCCCCAGTATCTCACTCAAACCTGCCCATTTCTCAGTCCACCCTTGAAGAGCCCCACACATCTCCTCACCCCACCCCTCAGCCCAGTCCTAGCCGCCCCCTCATCTTCCCCGCTACACAGCTCCCCTGCAACCGCTTCTCCCGGCCCCTCACCCGGCCTAGGCCTACACGCAGCCCAGCCCCACACCGGCCAGGGCCCAGCCGCCCTCAGCCCCACACCGCGCTCCTCATTCCCCTAACCTGCGGATGGTGACGGTCCGGAAGAGCGGGTACCACACGGAAAACTGGCAGTGCACTACCTGCTCCTTCTTCATCTTCCCGCTCAATCCAAGCCAACCCAACTCGGTCCGGCCCGGCTCGACCCGTTTCGGCCCGCTGCTCCCGGAAGCTCCCGCACTGCCCGGAACCTCTCCCGCAGCTCTCGGCTCTACCCGGTCCGCCATCGGAGGCGCACACAGCGCGGCGCCGCCTGGCCCCGCCTGAGGGGCGCCCTGGGCTGCCGCCTCATTTCACCTCACCTCACCTCAGCGGTTGCCGCTGCCACCTCAGCACTGCTCGCTGACGAGCCCACCCGGCCTTCCCCGACTTCACCGCACCTGCCCGCCGTCGCGGCACCCCCTCGCCTGCTGGGCCGCTCTCCCTGCCTCGTACGTGTGGCGTGGCCCAAGCGGGGGTTTCCAGGCGGCTAAGGTTGAAAACACGGGTGGCCTTAGGAGAGTAGTGGGTGGTGTTCCCTCCTAGTAGGCTTCGCTTTCTTGCTTTGCATGTGTTTGTGTAAGATTTCAACTGTCCAGCGTTATAACTGTTCTCCAGTTCTGTTTAGCAACTTTACTAGTGATCTGGATGAGGGAATGGAGTGCACCGTCAGTAAGTTTGCCGGAGACACCAAGTTGGGTGGAAGTGTTGATGTGGTCATGGGTAGGAAGGATCTGCAGAGGGATCTGGGCGGGCTGGATTAATCTAAATGGGCTAGCCCGCTGTATGAGGTTCAGCAAGGCCAGATGCCGAGTCCTGCTCTTGGTCACAACACCACCGTGCAGCGTTACAGGCTTGGGGGAGAGTAGCAGGAAAGCAACTCCAATGTAAAGTTACCTGGGAGTGTTGGTCAACAGCTGGTTGAATGTGAGCCAGTAGTGTGCCCAGGTGTCCGAGAAAGCCAACAGCATCCTGGCTGGGATAAGAAGTAGTGTGGCTAGCAAGACCAGAGAGGTGACTCTTCCCCTGTACTTGGGACTGGTGAGGCTGCACTTCAAATACTGTGTTCCATTTCGGGTCCCTCACTACACAGAGGACATTGAGTTGCTGGAATGTGTCCAAAGAAAGGCAATGAAGCTGGTGAAAGGCCTACAATACAAGTCTTCTGAGGAGCAGCTGTGGGAATTGGGCTTGCTCAGACTGGAGAAGCAGAGACTCAGGGGAGACCTTGCTGCTCACTACAACTACCTGGTGGAAGGAGGTTACAGCGAGGTGGGGGTCAGCCTGTTCTCCCAATTACAAGACATGGGATGAGACGAAATGTCCTAAAGTTGTGCCAAGTTTAGACTGGATATTAAGAAACATTTCTAACCCTAAAGGGTTGTTAAGTACTGGAATATGTTTGCTGGGGAAGTGGTTGAGTTCACATTCATGGAGGTATTTAGAAGATGTGCAGGGGTAGTGGACTTGGCAGCACACAGTTAACAGTTGGGCTCAAAGATCATTTTCAACCTACAAAATTCTGTCATTCTATAACAGATCTCTACAGCAACAGTTTCTCCTCAAACAGGATTGCATTTATTTTATTTTGGAGAGAGTCAAGTAATAACTGCATAATGTGTTCTTTTTAAGCTCTGTGGTTCCCCTGTCATTTCTGTGCCTGCATGTCCCCAGTGTGGAGGTCCAAGTTATTTCCATCTCGTGCTTTCCTCATATGCTTTTACATCTGCTGTCTGAGGTTGTCTTCCCAAGCCCTCTCACCCATGAATTGTCTAGAAGGTTGCTAACAATATAGAGATGCTGCCAACCCTCCTCTGCTTATGCAAGATAGTCTTTGCTGTTCTCTGTTCTACATGGAAAAAGCCAGTTACTCCATATTTTATTTGGTGCTGAGCAGGTTATCTATGCTGCTAAATACCATGACAAAAATGAAGCATTTTTCCTCCACTTTCTCCCTCTCTCCCACCAACTTGTGCTAATTGGTTTCTTTGATAGAGTCTCATGCAACTTCACTGACTGCTGGTAACAAGTTTGAAGTGCCTTAGGAGTGATGTTTGCCTTCAGCACATGTACCTCAGCGTGCTGTTGGTTAAATTGTGTATAAAACACTGCTAGTGTCCATTTTGCACATTCTTTATAAGTAACCCTGTGTTTTATCATGAGCTTATGATGCCATTGCCGAGTTTCAATTAAATGTGATATTGTGTGGATCACAGAATATCATTTGAAAAGTCATTTAGCAAAGCTAATCCATCTACGATGACTTGAATTAGGTTAATGTAAAGCCCTGGTAGGTTGGCTACTCTCTAAGATAATTCGGCCTCAGCTGCTTAAGATTTTAACTCCTGGAATGGATAATTTAGAAATCTTAACATGGTTGGACGCTGCCTTGAAAAGAAACCACTCAATGAGGGAATAAGCAATGGGAATAAAGTTATACCTTTTATAAAGTTTAGGCCTTCTTCAGGCCTGCCTTTGACCCCCACATGGAATAAATAGTGTAATTTGCCAGCAGTGGCCTTTAATACAAGATGTAAAAATAATCAGGAAAGGTAGAAGCAGGCAAAACATCTTATTTCCACGGTTTATAGTTCAAGTGCAGTTGATTTGTGCTAAGAAAGCTGAATGATGTGGACACTTTGACATCATCTTAACTGCTAAAAAATTATATTTTTATAAATGTATCCATCATCTTTGGAGGATCCTGGGGAATGGGAGAAGTGCCTGAGGACTGGAGGAAAGCCAGTGTCACTCCAGTCTTCAAAAAGGGTAAGAAGGTGGTCCCAGGAAAATACAGACCAGTCAGCCTCACCTCTGTCCCTGGAAAGGTGATTGGAGCATCTCATTTTTGTGGTCATCTTGAAGCACATGAAGGAAGATAACCTTGTCAGGATCATCCAACATGGATTTACCAAGAGGAAGTTGTGTTGATTCATCTGATAGCCTTTTGTGGTGGTGTGACTCAATGGGTAGATGCAGGGAGAGCAGTGGATGTTGTTGTTTTTGACTAAAGGCTTTTTACACTGTCTCACATAACTTCTTCATGGGCAAGCTCAGGAAGTGTGTCTTAAAAGAGTGGACAGTTAGATGGATTGTGACTTGTCTAAACAATAGAGATCAGAGGATCATGATCAACAGTGTGGAGTCCAGTTGGAGATCTGTAGCTAGAGGTGTTCCCCAGGGGTCAGTGCTGGGTGCAGTCTTGTTCAACATCATCAATGACCTAGGTGATGAGACAATGTGTACCCTCAGCAAGCTTGCTGATGCAAAACTGGGAGGAGTGGCTGCCACACTTGAAGACTGTGCTGCCATTCAGTGAGACATGGACAGCTGGGCAAAGACTAACCTAATGAGTTCAACAAGGATAAGTGTGGAGTCCTGCACCTGGGGAGGAATAAGACGATGGACCAGTACAGGTTAGGGGTTGGCTTGCTGGAGAGTAGCTCAAGAGAGAAGGACCTTGAAGTCCTGGTGCTCCTGTGTGGCTTGCCTGAAGCAGCCCTGCTTTGCAAGGAGGTTGGACTCGATCTGTGAAGGTGCATTCCAGCCCTTAGCATTCTATAGTTCTGTTATATAGTTCATGAAATCCTAAGTCATATAGTCTTGTTCCCAGGATGCTGTGCAAGCTGTGTTGCATTTTTTATTCAAAATATGCAGTGGTAATGAGCTAGAAGAACCTTCCTGCCTGAAGGCTGCAAGACAAAGTCTCTTCTGAAACCAGACATGGGGCTTTAGGAGCCTTACACTGTAGTGTTAATTTTCAGTTGCAGCTGATTTTGTTTATGAACAAAAGGTGTTGCCACCCTTGACAGCATGACTAATGTGAAATACCAAAATCGCAGCTTTCATTAAACCAAATGGTATTTCAGCTTTCTAACAGCAGAAAATCTCTTCTATACAGTCAGCTGAATTAGGAAACTATTACTTTTTTGGTGGGCTTCTTAAGAAGTCACACATCCGTGGAGTTATTGCACCCTCTTGTGGACGAGATCAAAACTACAGAAGCTGAAATACGAGTCTTCCTTTCTTTCTTCATCTCTCATTTTCACCTTAGATTTTAGTGATAATTCAAACCACTGAAGCTGTGTACTTTTTGTTATTTTAAATTGCAAAGCACCCTTGAATCTGTCCACCGCGGAAGAGAGTGATCTGTGTTGAGATGAGGTTCTGCCATGAGATGAGGTTCTAGTATTTGTAATTGATAGAGGTCACTATTGATACTGTTGTACAAACATTACAATAGCTGCTGGTGGGATTTGAGGTACAACTGAGCTAATCCATTGTTTGTGAAAGATGTCTGATACCTGAAAGCTTACATAGAAGGATTACTATGATCAATAGAATGGGATTGCTTGAGAGGGGAGGCTAAGAAGACAAAAACTTATTCAGCCTGTTCAAACAACAAAAATATGTTTGTATTGTGAGTCTAAAAGGCTATGATTCTTTCCAAACTAGGAAGTGAGTTTGTTGTCAGTAGGTAGTGAGGGGCTTACATTTTTAAAGCTGTGTACTTAGGGCATCACAAAGAGCCTCCTTTAACTCTTCCCTCGAGATGGCCAGGAACTTCTTGGAACTGCTTTGCTGGGCTGTGCTTCTTTTGCCTAAATTTGGTGGAAAGCTTGATTTTGTATTTTAGAGCCCCAGCAAGAGAACATGGCTGTTGGCCAGCTACAGCTCTGACGTGAAGAGAGTTTGAGCCATTGCTGGCTCAAGAAAAAGTGTGTAACAGCTGACAACCAACTTGGGATAGTATTCGGAAGATAAGCAAGTGAGGTTCTAGAACAGGTTTTCATACAAATAGTAAGATATATTTTAAATTGGGAGTACAACTTAATTTAACAAGCAGTAAGTAAACCTACATAGTTTTAATATGGAGCTTCATTGCTTGAAGAAAGGATTGTAGAAGATACTTTTGAAAGAGCAGAATTAGGTTTCCTTTTCAGGACTTAACATTACAGTTTGAGTGTTTGACCACTATGACCTACTTCATCCAAAAAGACCGTCTTGAGACTTAAGAAAGAGCTTCTCCTGTCTACATACCGAGGACGTGGATTTGTGTACATTAGTTTTAATCCTAATAACCATAAATATTTTTTACTACCTTTTCATTTTAATTGTTTTATGGAATGATATGCAAGTTTAATATACAAGAAAGCTGATTGTTCCTGCATGCTCTTACATGTTTCACAAACGTGCAGCAGATGTTATCATAAAAGGATAAAGATGAAGTAAAAAATGAACATGCTAAAACTGGGTCTGAAAGAGTAGGTAATCACTCAGGAAATAGATACTGTTCTTTGTTAGAGATCCCTCAGAGCCTTATTAAATCCAAGCTGAAGTCAACAGAAAGACTCCTGTTGACTTTATGGAAAATCTACAACCAGCAACGCTGTGAATGATAGAGATTAGTAAGATTGTCTCATCTCTCCCGTGTTTAAACTCATTTGCTTCTTTGCACTGTCATCTTGCTTATGATTTGTGCTGCTTTTCAGGACTTCAAGTATTACAACTTGATATCGGAGATGAGCTTCCTTGGATAAGAGTGTCTGCGCTGAAAGTACCCCATAGCTCCACAGCAGGGCAGGGGATTAATGGTGACTCTAATGCACCATATTTTTCTGCTCCCTGGTGTGCCTTTCAGCTAGAACTAGATTGAGAGAGTGAGTGGATAATCTTACCTTCCTAGGGAGCATTAGGATGCAGGGTGAGGTATTGAGCTGCAGGTGTAGAGCCTTGCTTTAGGCATATATTCAACTGCTCTTTGCACAGTGTTAGCCACATCATTCCCAGTAGGACAATGTGCTATGCTTTGGTCATGTTAACTTAATGTGCCACCTAGATTTGCCACACACAGGTGACTTTTTGACCTTATTTTCTGGGGGAAGAATTGAGTCATTTACGTGTTTATTTGTGATGTGTGTAACATGGAGGTACTTTCTAGTTCCAGTTCTTTCTCAATAGCTGGCAACTTTTGCCCCTGAAGCCCTCTTGCTATAAGATTTTTTTCCACTCTGATAGTGGAGCCTGTAGTCCTGCTGTGGTAATGCTGTGTAAGAGACCACTTCATCCACATTAGAATGAAACAATTTGACTGAAATAGATCCATTTTGTCTCTGTGTTTGTCTGACCTTTGAAGAGTTAAGCGTGTCTTCAGCCAGCACAGCCTTTTGGCAGCTGAGAGGACTATTACAATAGGGATTTGATCCAAACTTCCACTGCTCCTTTCAATTCTTTGACCCTGAAACCATCTGTTGGAGCTGAAGGTGAACTGTACTTGCCATCACACTTCCCTAACTTTCTCCAGCAAGTTTTCTCTGTTAATTTAGAATGCAGAAATGAACCTTTCAACTTTACTCTGAAAACAAATATTGACTTTGTTTCATAGTAATCTGGACTCTGCACAGGAGGAGAAAAGCCAGACTTTCCTGAAAATGGCAGCAGAGACATCCACAGAAGTTCCAAAAACTGCTAGACAGACCGTGGTTAAAGAAGAGGTACGACCTGCTGGGTTTGACATGTTTGGTTGTTAAACAGTAATTATTTGAGAGCCAACAGAATGGTTTTGAGTGCAGAGTAGGAAATGCTGCGATGCTGTATGTTTGTAAACTTTATTTAATAGACAAAACACTTCTTTCTGATGGTCAAGTAATTGAAGTTCACTGTGTTAAAAGAATCATACAAATTATTAATGTGGCGAGAAAAAACTGCTGTACTGCTTTCTTTTAAGTCTTTTGTTGTTTGGTGGGGGTGGGTTGGTTGGTTTGTTTCTTTATTTGGCAGGTAGTTTTTGTGTGGTGTCTTCAGGCTGTTTGCTGTGTTCAGAAATAATGCTGATGCCTCTGAGAGACTGGCAGATCATGAAACTCAGCCTTGTTTTTTGTTCCTTTAAAGTGCCGAGCCACTGAGAGCTGCCTTAGCATTTAGCATTGTGCCGCCTTTGATCCTTTCTGAAAGGGCTCGAATTTAGGTAATTTAGATAAATTTTTAAACATACGGTGCTGCCACCTTCATAGAATCAGCAAATGTCGGGTCCTGAGGAAGGAATTTGGACGTACTTCTGGGGGCTTCTTGGGAGCACTTTCACCCTAGTTTAAACTACTTACATTTGTTTCTATTCTAAGTGTGTTCTTAAAAGTTGATCTTTGGTGTTAAAGGCAGGTTTGGTAACAGTGTCATTTTGTTGTTAAAACACAACTAGTTTCTTTTATTCAGCTTTCCTTCCTTGGAATGAATGATCTTGTGATTTCTTCAGGTTTCCAGGTAGACAGCTTTTTCAGGAAAGAAGATAACTTTGTTGGGATAGATTTATGGCTTTTCCCTTTGGGTGATTTTTGATATGAATTGTTCTCAGGCAAAGGGTTTCATCTTTGTAAGCTTTTGGGGTTTTCTGCTAAGGCTTGTGTTTTTTCAGGTTAATGTTTTCTTTTTATCCTCCTTTGGAATGTTGTACTCTTTGGTGTCATTGGAGATTTGTAATTAGATCCTATGTATTTTAAGCCATTTAGGTTTTTTCAGTCATGTTGTGGGATTAGTACAGAAGAGTATTTACCATGCCTCTGCCAGTGGCCCTTATATTAAAAGAGAGTCTGTAATGGTTGAGTAACCGTGAGGTCTGATTTTGGATATCTTCTTCCATGAATGTGGTAGCTGATCTTCCATCCTTGCCCATGGAGGGGAGGTTGGAGTAGGTGATCTCTGAGGTCCCTTCCAACCCAAGCCACTCTATGATGATTCTGATTTCCTTCATTTCTGGGTGCCCACGGTCAGGCTGCTGTAATCAAAAGCAGATGTTATTTTCCTATAGAAATAATGATAAAGCAATAAAATTTAACTCATTTATTAAGTGCCACACATCCTGCAAAGTGTCCTTAGGCCTGAAATAGGGGATTTAGTAAACCAGAAGTTATGCTTCTGGGCCAGTTTCTGCAGGTTTTAATTGTGCACCAAATGAGGCAGGTGACAAAACTTTCTTTTTGCTTCCAGGGAAAGCTGGCAACTTCCTGTTTTCTCACCCTGTTGGCTGTTAGCAGCAAGTGTTTCACCATGACTCTGGAGGCCAAAAATCGTATTTAAGAATACTTGGTTTAAAAGTAAAAGACACCTTGACACTGTTTGCTTTGTATACATAAAACTTTTTCCTTTTTCCTCCCCCTCCTTTCTGTTGTTTTTTGGAACTTGGATAGGTCTAATTTCTCACAGACTAGAGTGTTTTTTTTTTCTTTAAGGTTCCTGGAGACAGTGAAGTTCTGATTTCAGCCACTTTCCCCTTTCTGCTTGCCAAATGATAGCTTAATGACACGGTAATCATCTGCCAATTCTGTTGAATACTGCAGCAATATGCGACCACAATCAATCTAATCCTTTGTGTTCTCTGCATTGTTTTTAAAATTTCATTAACACAAAAATTAGGCTGTGTTTACCTAACTGAAGTTTGTGTCTATATGTTCCTCTCCTCTCCTTGGGCAAATAGTGAGACATGAATTTCATCTATTTCTCTTTGGATCTTCCTGTACTCTAGTTCTGCAATGATTTAGGAGTGAATACAAAGCTATTTAAAGTACACCTGAATGCTTCCAAATGGAATTACTTGTACCTGTAATGAGCATAATATACTTCACCTTCTTTCCTGCTGTTTTTGTGACCACAAAGCCGTTAGAAAGCCCTTTAGAAAACACATAGCTCTGCTTTTCCAATTCCTCTTATAGGGAACTATTACATTTTCCAAAATAAATGCCCAAACTCCTACTTGTAAAGTATGTGTAGTCATGTTGACAACCATAGGAGTGCTGGTTTTATTTCAATTGATCATCAAAATAATTGTTCTGAAGAACACATGTGAAGAATTAGGTGAGCTCCTCCAGCTCAGTTGTAATTCACTGGACACCTGAATGACTGAATGATTTGCCCTCTGCTTCCAGCTGATGTTGCACTGTGCTTCGGTACTCTATCTATAACTGCATCATACACCATACACTACATTTCATTTCTCTGGATTATTTTTTTTTTCTGTTGGTTAGTCTCTTACTTTAAAGTTTGAGATCTACATTGCCACAGAGGCCCCATTTGCTCCTTGTCCTGCACTGAAGGATTGAAGCATGCCAGTCACATGAAGGACATTTTGGACTTCATCCTTTGCTACAATTTAATCTTCTGGTTTTTTTTCCCAGATCCTATTTTCCCCATGCTGATCCTTGTTCTATTGCTATCAGCAGCATGTCTCACTAGACAATAGGAAGTAATTTTGTTCATCTTACCATTTACTTTTGATTTCTGTGGTCAGACCTATGGCCAACTCAATGCAAAATTCTGAAGACAAGCTTCTTGTCTGCCTGTGCCTTTAGCAAAGCTCAGCGTACCAGTTACATAAAGAGAAGTCAAGGGCTGGGTGAGTATCTAGGGAATTTTCTCTTTTAAAGACATTACATAAAAGATAAGGAAACATCACAGGGCAGATAAGCTCATTTAACTCAGAGAAGACATTTCGTAGTAATGCCAATGCCAACCACCCAGTCAACAGCTCTCAGAAATCGTGAAAGGGCAGGTGTGTAACACTGCTGGCAGTTACAGAAAACAGCTGCTACACAAGGCCATAGTCTGAGATCACGGCAGGCAAGAGCAGTTTCAAAATAGTTTGGTCTTCTGTTTCTCATGCCATGATCTCTGATAAGTGGACACTCACTATCACCAGTGTAGCTGAGGTCTATGCAGACCAGTTTTGTTTCAGCTGAAACGTGACCTTTGCAAAGTCCTTTTAAAAAGATGAGAATATTCCAGCTGGATTCATTGAAACTTGGTTACAAAAGTCACATTAAGAAAACTTATTTTTCAGCTTATTTTCTATTCCAACTCAAGAACTTCAAGTAAATGTTTTTTTCCTTATTAGTTACAGGAGTGTTGCTGCATGTTCCTGCATGTGTTCTGATGCTGGGATTCTGTCTTCAAAAGAATCCGAAACCAGTTGTGTTACCTCTCCTCTTAGCCCCCAGATGTCTTTGGAATTACTCTTAAAAGGTATTTAACAAAAAATTCTTTATTTTAGGTAATTGTAGAAAGAAAATGGTTGAAGCTTGAAGAAACAACTTACACTGATCCCTTTGGTAAAACCAGGTAATTGCTTCTCTGGCATTTCAGATTCCTTTAATGTTCCCAGTTGTGCAAATTAGCCCTAGGTTAGTTAGGACAAGGTGAGATCTGTTCATTGTGCAATTCCTTTATAGTTCAGACTGATCAGAGAAAAAAAGCCTTATTCTATCAGATGTGATAGCATGTGGGATTGAATTTAACTCCTAAATCCTTTTGAGCACACTGAACCCCGTTCTACCTTGTGCTTCCAGTTCTTTATAAAGACACCAGGCAGAAGCAAGCTGTAGCTCTGCAACTGGACTGTGGTGATGAGAGAGTCCATCCTGTGGCTTTTCTGGTGTTTTGTTAGGAGTTCCTTTCTTTAAGCTGCTGATATGCCGGATCTTAGATACTGCTGACAAATGCCTGTCCAATTTGTTTGTATGCTTTACTGTATTTATTTAGATGTGACGTGACAGTATGGCTTCACTTCATGTGTTCAATTCAGTACTGATTGCTTTATCTAGTGCCTTCCACTTCATCAGCAAAATATCCTTTTAAAGATCAGCAAAGATGGGATTTTTATTGCTGATGGATTGTGGTGGTTTGGGCTGGGTGCCCTTATGCTGCATGGCACACTTCCTGTGTCCAGAAGTCCAGCCCAGTGGGTGGACACAGGAAAACCGTGTATCTTCTACCACAATCCCCTGCACCGCTATAAGATCTTGCGTGGGGTCCGCCTCTTTCTCTTTCTTCCCTTGCCGGCGCCCGGTAACTGGGGGAGACATCTCCCGGCCTTGGGCCTGGCTAGGCCCAAGGCCAGGGGGATGTGCGGTCTCAGGCCTGGCCAGCTGAGACTAGCCTAGCAGGGGGGGGAAGAACGAGCCCTGGGGGTCTTGGGCCCACCCTCAGGTGGGGATGGGGTTCATCCGGGTGCGTTTTGGGGTTTCTTCTGTCACTGTTTCTGGTTTCTTTGTGCACCTTCACCTTTTTCTATTTAAACTTTTCCATCACTTTTGCAATTCGTTTGTCAGAGTCGTTATTTTGCCTGTGGTGGGGAGGGTGGCTGTCTCAACCCACTACATGGATTTTTTGATTTGACTCAGCCCATTGCTTATTTTGAGAGAGAAGCTCTCGTCTTGCCTGTGCGCTCCTTGTGTGCTCAAGTAACTGAGCTGAGTGTTCACTAGCTGCAAAAGCTAGATCAAAGGTAGAGTACACGTGGTCTTGTTAAAAAGCTGTCCTTCAAAATCTGACGTGTTTTGTATAAATAGATTTATTTTGCACTTTTCCAGACCAGTTTTATAAGACTTGCCTGTTCCATGACAACCACTTACATCTTTCCCTTATTTTTAGTGATCTTAAACAATTATTAATTACCTGTTTAACTATTTTCTCTCTTTAAGGAGGATAAACAAAACCATACTTTTTACAGTGCCAGTAATGACTGGGCCTAAGTCATAAGGCTAGCTGCTTTCTTATGGGGCCTCACTCTGTGATGGCATATTTTGATTTTTAAATGAAAGAAGTAAGGGTAGAAGACAACTTGCATACCCATTTTTTCTTTTCTCTGTATTAAACAGGACTTGGGAGACTGTAAAGCGTACTGGCAACAAAAAGGGTGTTTCAGCTGATGGTAGGACATTGGTGACTTTTATTTGCTTTTTATCCTGTGAAAGTTCTTCTGATAAACTCACAGTGCAGACTTGAACCTGATGTGTTTCTGAATGAATGAGGATGTGGAACAAATAGCTCAGCAGAGCTTGCCATACCAGTAAGCTAATGAAATGCTAACTTCGGTGCTGAAGAATTTTAACCTTACTGCTAAGAGTATTTTCTAAGGTCATTGTATTCACTTCAGAACAGTGCAGCAATTTCAGAGGCATGGTGGATGCCCTGACGTAGAGTAGCTCATAGACTGCTGTATTCGCTCTTCTTTCATTTAGCCATGAAAAGCATGTAGGAGGGGGCTGGAAGGGCTTCCAAACAGTCTCTGCTTGCAAGAGGGCCCTTTCCTAGATAGCAATGTGCTGAGGCCTGCTCTTGCTTGATATGCAAGCCTCTTGTTTGCTGGGGTACTTTGAAGATGCCATTTTGGGCATCTCTCACCACATATGATATAAGGAGCTTAAATTCATCATTCAAGCTTCTGGAGCAGATATCTAAAGGTTTTGTGTTCAGCTTGGGTTGCCTTCCAGAGCTAGTACAAAATATTCGATTCTGCTACACCCAAATTCTGTGTACTTGTGTCTTCTGTCACTGCTTGTAGGTGTGGCTGTGATTGCAGTGCTGCAGAGAACTCTCCACTATGACTGCATTGTCCTAGTGAAACAGTTCAGGCCCCCAATTAATGGTTATTGCTTGGAGTTTCCTGCAGGTAAGTGACTGAAACGTAAAGAATAGTCACATAAAGCTGACACTTAAGTGTGTTTAGATGTGCTTGGAGTGTCAATCTTAATGAAGTAGCTCTAACCAGAAAATCACGGCGAGCCCTGTGGCTCAGTGTGCTGTTCAGAAATAGGAATATTTGCTATTGAAGAATACAAAATGGGCTCATTGTAGTGGATTGGAGACATTTTGCCCAGTAGTCTGGTGCTAGAAGACTGCATTTCCCTCCACTCCTTTCTCTAAGAGTCAAAGAATTTGGCTTCTTGCCTTCACGAGAATACTAATTTCATTTCCTGGGAAGCTTGCATGCTTCTGTATTCATTTGAAGATGTGGGTGGCAGCATTAGGAACCCAGGAGCTTCAGTCATTCACAGAATCACAGAATGTTATTAGGGCCTGGAAGGGACCTCAAGAGATCATCTAGTCCAACCCCCCCATGCCAAAGCAGGATCACCTATACCAGGTCACACAGGAACTCATCCAAGCAGGTCTTCCTAATGCTTTAGTTTATCCCTCCAAGAAACAAGGTTTCACCTCTTCTGTAAAGCTGGATAGGTCACAGGATGGGTACTGCAGGTAAGTGGTAGGGTTTTAATTGTTTTGGGGCTTTGTTTACCCTTCAGGCCTCATTGAGGAAAATGAGACTGCGGAAAGTGCTGCGTTGCGAGAGCTGGAGGAAGAAACCGGATACAAGGGGAAGTTATCAAATGTACTCCAGGTATTTGCTCTTTCTTATTTTCCCACCCAAAGCTAATTCTGTCTTGGATGGGTATTCTAAATGTCTGAAATGTCCTAAACCAAAGGAAAAATCTATACAGAAAAGTCTGTGCAGAATAGCAGCCATCAGTATCCTGTGGCTGTACCAGTAAGTGCTTGATGAGGCAGTTGTTGAACTTCTGTTAAACATTCAGAGCTTAAGTAGAAGTTTGATGCACACTCAGAAAAACCTGGCTACTAAATAAAATCCTTTACACAAAACCCAATTATTCAAGCTATGATTTGGCATTTTAGTATAAAGGTGTGTGTTGCTGGACTTAATATGAACAGCATCTGCGAACTTCAGGGAAAACCAGTAACTACACGATGTAGGCTGAGTGGAGGTCACCCTTGTGTCAGCTGTGGGGAGGTGGCAGTACTCATGTTCTTGAGCTGGAAAGAAAGAGGCTAACTGGAGTAAATCCATAGAGCCTTTGGAGCATGATTGTTGCCAGACCAATGCTTCCTACATAAAACAAAACAAGGATCATAGATAAAACCTGAGAAAATAGAAAGGTGAGGCCACTTGTATGTGATTTCAAGTAAATGCCATTAGAGTTGAGACTTGGCTTGTGATTATTGGGCCCAACTGTATTTCTGCTAAGACTGTGTGAAAACAAACCTTTCACAACTCTCCTAGCATGAACGTATGCCAAATATATGTCTCCCTTGTGTACCAGATACATTTCTGTGAAGGCTTTTGTTAAAGTGTTGAGGTGTCTGACTTCTGTATTTGAAAAATGAACTTCTGCCTGTGCTTGTTGGCAGCTCTCTGCTTGGACCCAGGGATGTCAAACAGCACAACACACATTGTGAGCGTCGTCATTAATGGGGATGAGGCTGAGAACACAAGACCTAAGCAAAAACTTGGTGAGTTTTGTACCATTTATTTGAAAATCCTGAGAATCTAACAAAAGGTTTAAAAGAACTATGCCTACCATGGTATCTCTTCTGCCCCAGCTGACTGAGGCCCCCTTCAAATGATATCCCGCAGTCTAGATAAGCAGAGCTGTGTTTCTTTGCTAAATTCACCAAAGAGCCCTGGATGTTGTGTCAGGTATTGGTACACCTAGCATGAGGAGTTTCAGTCCTAAATTTCAAGGACCTTAAACACTTTCAAATCTTGATATTCCTCTTACCTCCAGGCTTGACCCTGGAGGTAATAACCATGCCACTCACAGTCCATCACTTACCAAAATGGTTTTTTTAGATGTAAACTCTAGTGTATTTCAAAATCCTTCACTTACTGCTAATTTGGGTTTGTTTGTTTGTTTTTTCCACTTGCAGATGATGGAGGTATGTTACGTGGCTGTGCTCACAGTGACAGTAAGGTCAAGCGTGGTCTTCATATGGGAAGTTTTACACAGAACGTGTCAGTTAAAGCCTTTTTATCTGGGCTTGCTTAATCTCCTGACCCTAATCAAACATGCATGAGCCTGACTTTGGCCTAGACATAAAAATTCCTGTGAGGTACTATCACAGCCATTATCTTCAAATATTACACCTCTAGCACCACTATCTCAGAAAATACTAATCACTAAATCCACAATAGCTGTAGGTCAAGCCCCAAAGAATTAATTCAGACAGGGCAAACAAGTCCATCTAGAACAAACCCTTTGTGCTGTTGTGGTCTTCAAAATACATTTACAGTCCGTCACTGTACAGGCATAAGCCTAACAGAAGTCCACTTCAATGTATTTTTCATTCACAGAAGGGAGATCTGCTTTTAGAAGGATTCTTATTCTCCATATCTGTCAGCTGCAGTTTTCCCTAGCTCTTTCCCAGTTTCTTTCTGCCCAACCTGCTTTTCAAACGAGCCCTGTCACTGCCTTCTCTCCTTTGATCGGCCTTTTTGTTATCTCTGGTCACAACTTTTAGATGGTGATGAGCGTTAAGACAGTTTGCTCCTCCTTCTAAATTGCAAGAAACAGGGCCCTGAGGTAACTTCCTGTACTGTTCACTAATTTAAAGGTGCTTAAATTTATTTTTCTTCTTTCCTAGAATTTGTGGAAGTTATTTCACTTCCAAAGAATGACCTGCTGCAAAGAATTGATGGTAAGAGCTTTCTGATACACAAACTGCACTAATGTAAGGCTCAGGATACCCTTACCTTCTCTGCTCATAGAGCATTCTAGGATGAGAAAGGCCCAGAAGAGCTATCTTAAACAAAAAGCTGTGAGAGACTTAGCCAGGTGAGAGAGTTAGGGACAGTGTGAGGTGTTAGCATTAAGGATTCATGTCTGGAATGTTACACTGCTTCATCTTAGGCAAGGACTTAAATGACTGTGGAGGAGAAGTGTTAGCGTGTCATACACTGTTGTGTTTTCTGTTTCAGAACTTGTAACAGAGGAACACCTTGCAGTGGATGCCAGGGTTTATACTTACGCGTTGGCCATGAAGAGTGCAGCAGAAAAACCGCTTCAAGTTCCTTTCATGAAGTTCTAAAACAGGATGATGAGAAATTTGGATGAAAACTGCCCCCTTCAGATGACAAAAAAGTGTAACTGTCCTTTTCCATACTTCTACAAGCCAACAGAAGTATGTGTAGGAATGAGTCTGATATTTTCATCTGGAATGATGTAACTGACAAAAATAATTTCTTCTAACTACTCAGTCATGCCTTGACAAAATAATCCTAATAAAGGTGCTGTTAAATTTTCAAAATGCCTTTTCTCACTGTATTCATCATGCCAATCATGTTTCAGTATAAGGAAGATGCTTAAGTAACTGGAGCAGGGGTGGTAGTAGCACCTCTTTAAAAAGAGGAAGAATGTGGGGGAGTGCACACATGCACAAGCAGCACCATTTCAACAGCTGCTAGTGATCTACAATAGGAGCAGAGCACAGGAGTACAGTGTGCATGCTCTGCTTGCAGTCTTTGAAATTGCAGTGTCAGGAAGTTCCTTCTGTCACAGAATGCTTTAGTTTGGAAGGGGCCTTTAAAGGTCATCTAGTCCAACCCCTTCCAGTGAGGAGGGATACTGTCAGCTAGTTCCAGTTGCTCAGAGCCCTGTCCAACCTAAACCTGGGTTATCTACCACCTCTGGGCAACCTCTGCCAGTGTTTCACTACCCTCAGTGAAAATTTAAATAAAAAAAAATTAAAAAATCACATCTTCCTTGTGTCTAGTCTAAACCTCCCCTTGTTTAGTTTAAAACCATCACCCCTTGTCCTGTGCAGCAGGCCTTGCTTATGATTTAGACTGTGATGTTGCTTCCCTCTCCCAAGCCCTACCTCAACTATCCAGAAAAAGAAAATGGGTTTGCTTGACCTAAAAAAGTAGACTGACAACAATGCTGACCATAGCAAAACAGCCACAAATGGTGTAGGACCTGGCCAGGAGATTGTGGTTAAGGTGCAAGCTTACTTGCATGTCCCAAGATAGCACAGTCTTGCAGTTCTCTCTCTCCCCAAGACACATCTACATACTTCATTCAGTCTCATCACTTCTCAATAAATCTTTTGCTAAAGCAACCTTCAGAGTATCTGCAAACAGTCATTTGCTTCTAATTATATAAACAAGCACCTCAGCTTAGAGGTTAGGATCTAAGAGTTGTAATGTATGCTAACATGAAAGCCTTGCCTCTGAAGTAAATTTGGATGAGCATGCATAATTGGGGAGACTGAAGCAGAAAACTTCCTTAAGATTTTCTTACCTTCACAAACAACACGAAGTTACTTTCAAGTTGAGTATGAGAGAAGACAGAAGAGATCAAAATGTGAAATCAAAGGGAAAAAGTAATTGATTCCAGCCAAGTAGGAAAACTCAGTTTTAAGGGGAGGAATCTTGTGATCTGTTTTTTAATTAAGGCAGCTCAAAACTGATTAGAATTACATTCCAGCAAGAGAAAGAACAAAGAGAGAGAAAGGGAGCCTTCCAGACCCACCTCAGTAAGAAAGCATGTTAGCAATGTTCAAAGACTGCACATGAATTCCACCTGGGGCAGGTAAGAGACAAGAGCAAGCTTAATTAAATAAGTTTATTGTCTAACATCACAGTTGTTACATTGCCGCTGTAAAGTGCGACAGCATAAATAAATTTCCATCAGGAACTCCTCATGACCCCCTTTCCCCTCTATGAACACTGCTTCAGGAACCAAGCCTTGTTCTTCAGACTCACAAAAGCAAAGTGGACATGAAGTTTCAGTGGCACAGTTTTCACAAGTATATGTTTAAACAAAACCACTAGGCTAATTTCCTAGTTTGACAGCAGCTCCAGTGCTGTCCCACAGGAGGCCCAGGGCCCTGTGATGCAGTAAACCCATCCAAAAGCCAGCTCTCCAGTGAGATGGGTATCAGTCTCTAGTAAAGTATTTGCTTGGAATTAAGAGAATGGTGCCTGGGTGGAGACACCACAAAGGAGTAAGGAGTGCCGAGTTCAACAGTGGGGAAATGCAAGTAAAGTAAAAAACTCAACATCAAATACAGGCTACAAATCAATTTTGTCAGGAATACTGGCATGTGGCAAATCTGAACTCAGATTCTGAATTATTTTTTCCTGTTAAGGACAGGGAATTAATTTGACATTTTAATGCTGCATGCAAAAATGTTCAACCGTTACCGAACTGATACATTTTACCACCTCACTGTAGTGTTTGAAGAGTAAGGTAGATGAACTGGTTTCCAGCATTACAGGCAACACCAGATAATACTTAAACAAGATAATGTAAACTTGATTCTTAAGGCAGCTGGTACTAATGCTGCACACAGGCATTGCTCGATGCCCATTACAGTAATGGGACACGTAGCACTTAAAACCAAGTAAAAAGAAGAGCATTATTTGACTAAATGATGCATATTGTCAAAATACCTTCCCTTTCACACTAACCATGAAATATTTGGACACCTAGAAAAATAATGCACCTACTCCTCCAACTTCAGCTTGTTCTTTTACAAAGATTTCAAAATACTGATAAATAATAGTGACCGCCAGCAGAATGCCAGTGCCCGATCCAATGGCTCCTAGAAAGTCAGCCAGTACTGAAAGTGCACCAATGCACAGACCACCAAATGCAGCTGCTGTAGGGATGTACCTGCACCAAGACAAAAAAACATTCATAAGCATTAATTTTCATCCAAGTGTTCTAACTATACCTATACTCCTAGAACAAGAAGAATAGAGAGCAAGAACTCAGTGCTGCACACACAATTTTGCCATTAGCTATCACCATCTTCTATTTACAGAATCATAGAATTGCTTTGGCTGGAAAAGACTTTTAAGATCATCAAGTACAATTGTTACCCAACTCTACCAAGGCTGGTGCTAAATCATGTCCCTTAACACCACATCTCTGCATCTTTGAAGCACATCCAGGGATGGGGATTCAACCACCTCCCTGGGGAAGCTATTCCAGTGTTTGATAACCCTTTCAGTGAAGAAGTTTCCTCTAATGTCCAATCTAAACTTCCCCCAGTACAATTTGAGGCCATTTCCTCTCACCCTATCACTTGTCAGCAGGGAGAAGAGACCAACACCAACCTCACTACAATCTC
The DNA here is from genome assembly GCA_033816785.1 of Picus viridis. Taxonomy (NCBI): domain Eukaryota; kingdom Metazoa; phylum Chordata; class Aves; order Piciformes; family Picidae; genus Picus; species Picus viridis. Next base: position 29,990,154 of record CM066567.1, read on the forward strand.
CTTTCAGGTAGAGAGCAAGAAGGTCTCCCTTCAGCCTCCTTTTCTCCAGACGAAACAACCCAAGTTCCCTCAGCTGTTCTTCAGAAGACCTGTTCTCCAGGTGCTTTTACCAGCCTCACTGCCCTCCTCTGGACCAGTTCCAGAATCTCAATGTCCTTGTTGTAGTGAAGGCCCCAAAACACGGTACTCAAGGTAAGGCCTCACCAGTGCTGAGTACAGCACACAACAGAAGCTAAAATAAATACTCACCAAAAGGTAAGCTGTGTGAATACCTGAAGACTGGCAAAGCTTTTCCATTCACATGTAACGATTTTATGTATAGGTGTGATATGGAACCTCCACAGGACCAAAAGGAACTGCTTTGCTTAAAAGGCATAGGGATAAAACTACCTGTCTACGTAGGTCGGCAGGCTTTGCCCACTGCATAAAGTCCTGCTTTCATAGTGTCATCTTAGCTCAGTAACGGTAAACTGAACACCTATAAAAAAATCAAGGTATCTTCCTTTTACAAACACAGAGGAGATTCAACCCAAGTTCCTTCATTATGCCACTTAAACAACAGACACTACAAGTTAATCTCTTGCCTACCACTATAAACATCTGCATTGCTAGGAAAGGCAACAAGGTAGGAAAGGGGAAGAATCTTGACATTTGGCAGTCAAAACAAGTTTCAGATTTTTCCACGAACACCTCTTCCAGCTAACACCTCCCCAGCATCCCTAACCACCCCACTGGAAGACAGAATTTCCTTACCTGTTAAGCTCATGCACCATTGAAGTATCCCTGTGGCCTCTCATCACCATTTGCTGTTCTTTGAGTTGCTTGGCAACCTGCAAAAAGACATGATTTTATGTAACTGCTGTGGTGTTTCATAGTCACCTGATGCTTAGTCAGTGTAGTCACTGGTCAGTTAGCAGCTAGTCAGTGCTTAATTAGAGGCAGCTTGAAAACACTTAGGCACGTTTATCAGAACACCTACATCCTTTGCTGATGAGCCAGACACCTCAATCCAAGTCTTCGAGAAGAATGCACAAGATCCCAACATAAATATTATATAAACTACTACATGGACGGGATCCTCAAATATTGCACCCATGGATTCTGGTGGGGACAAGTAGTAGCACAGGCCACCAACAGGGTAAGAGCGAGCAGGACCACCACCACTGACATCCTGTGAGAGAGGAAGAAAAAGGCAAATCAGTTATTTCTCACAGATCTCTCTCATGCTTGTCCTGTATTTACAGAAGAATTCTCCTTCAATATTTGAAACAGCTTTTACACACCAATGTTAACAAGTTTAGCATTCCAGTTTCCTGCTGGCAAAATACTAAAGACCAGTGGCATCCTGGCTTGTATTAGAAACGCTGTGGACAGCAGGGTCAGGGAGTCGATCATCCCCCTGTACTCAGCACTCGTGAGGCCACACCTCGAGTATTGTGTTCAGATCTGAGCCCCTCACTATAGGAAGGATACTGAGGAGCTGGATCATGGCCACAGAAGGGCTAGGAGGCTGGTGAAGGGCTTGGAGCACAAGGCCTACAAGGAGTGTCTGAGGGAGCAGGGGTTGTTTAGTCTGGAGAAGAGGAGGCTTAGGGGAGACCTCCTTGCTCTCTACAACTACCTGAAAGGAGGCTGGAGTGAGAAGGGGGCCAGCCTCTTCTCCTTGGTGACAAGCAACAGGACTAGAGGAAGCGGTTACAACCTGCACCAGGGGCAGTTTGGACTGGATGTTAGGAAATATTTTTTCACTACAAGAGCTCTCAGACATTGGAATGGTGTGCCCAGGGCAGCAGTGGAGTCACCTGTGGGCATTCAAGTGATGTGAAGACCTGGTACTTAGGGACATGGTTTAGTGTTGACCCTTCAGTGCTAGGTTGAAGGTTGGACTGGATGATCTTCTAGGTCCCTTCCAACCTGATATATTCTGTGATTCATGACAAAGCAATATATCCAAATAATTTTGCGATGTTAGGAACGTGGCGAAATACTTACTGCCCACTGTCCTAGTAAGTTCACCAAGAAGTTGCCACTAAACCGAACAGACAGCATCTGGGAAATAACATAGAGGTTTGAAACTAAGGCAGACTGCAGAATGATGGGAATGTTGGAGGTATAGAAGAGCTTGATAGGATAGCTGCTGTACTGTCCACGGTATCGTGCAGACTTGATGGGTAAATCAACACGAAATCCCTATAGGAAAGAACACAAATACACCAAGTTAATTTCCAGGACAGAAGGTATTCCTGCTATGGCTAAAAGCTATTTCTGACCACAAAGTTCTTTCTAGGTAAAACAAGGAGTATGAGGATGGAGACACAGAAACCCAAAGGCTTTTGCTATAGTCTGGATTACAGCTTTTAAGGGTTTATTAGTGTTATGGTGGTTCTATTACTTTCTTTTTACACAAGCATTAGCTATAAATGATATTCCTTTAAAACACACTATAAAATAGGGTTTGAGAAAAGCCTTTAATGGCTTTTTACTTAACTTCTCAGTTAACAACAGGCTGGTGTGTAGCACACCCTGCCTTCTGTTTTCTGAGGCAGGCTCTTATCTGAGTAGAGCCAAGAAAAGCCACGTGGATTTGAAAATCAGGGAAGTCAGTTTTTTCACAGCACTCTTAACTACTCAACAGCTTTTAAAAAAACCAAACACACACACGTTAGCCACAAAAAAAGCCCCAACCATATGGGTCTCCTTTAGTAAATGGACACATTTTTTAAGAAATATTAGCTGTCTAGAAGATTAGTGAAAACCCAGTGAGCTCTGCATTCATTACACAGTTCTTTTCTAGAACAAATCTGTATCACGCACACCTCAAAGCAGCAAGGTTCTCTAGCTCCGCCCTAAGGTGTTAAGTCAGCTATGCATGGCACTGGAGATCCAGAATCCATTTTCAGTAAATATCTCTCCTGATGTGTATGGCATTTAATGGAATGTGGCGTCCCTGTCTGAGGGGCTGGCTGTGAAACAGAACAGCTGGACTGCCACAGAGGTATGTAACTGAAATAACAGCATGGAAACAAAAGGGTTTCTTACTCAAAGCCAAGATACTTTGGTTACTCTAATTTAACTTCTGCATTTTTTCCCCCAGGGACTGCAGTGTCTAAGGTCCCTGCACTTCTACTTTTGCAGCTGCAGAGCTACTGTGAGGATTTTTTCATTTTACCTGGAAATAAATGACTACAGCAAATACAAACACGGTAGCAATCAGATTCATAAGATTGGGCAAATTCTGTCGGTAAAATGCTTCCCGCAGAGCCCGGACTTTGTCAGTTCTTGTAGCCAGAAGATGAAATAATGCAATGACAGCACCCTCAAACTCTGTTCCTGCATGAGGCAAAAAAGGGAAAATAAATTTTAATCTGTAAATTTAAAATATCTGAAAAATAGCATCTTTCTTTTGGAAAGAAAAGACACATATAAAATTAGATTAAATGAGACATAAATCCTATTACAACAACTATATCACAAGAGGCTGTTTCATTTCGTAGAATGTAGAATAGGCTACCAAAGCATCATTCCTGGTTAAAGAATAAACAAGAACAAAAAAGCCCTCCAAGCACACACACAGAGGAATATTCTTTTTTCTCTCTTTTCTTAGGGTAGGAAGATGAATAGAAGGAAGAGATAATAAACAAGGAAAAACACAGCTTTAGAAAAACAGTAAAGTCCAATACCCAGAACTGGTGAACATCATGTGAAAATAAAAGCAAACTGAAAACGTCTCAGGATTCCAAATGTGTACATTCAACTAGTTTACTTTTTGATGCCAACAAGCTGTAGCTTAACTTGGTATTTGTACAGTGTCAGGACAAACAGATGTTGTCAAGGACTGCTTAAGGAATGAAGACATGGAAACCTCTGAAGAATCAAACTAGCTTAAAGTCATCTAGAGACACCAACTATAGCCATCAAGAGCAGCTGGATCACAAATTGCTCCTCTGAACATAAAGAATTTCTTATCTTCTCTACTTCTATAGGCTAAATGATATTAAAACAAGACTATTTTAATTTGGAAATCAAAAAAAAATCTTCAGTCAATGGGCTCCAATTCACCACAATTCAAATCAGCATGAGTAAACTTGTAGGTTATTAACCTTCATGTGTCAGACAACATTTTCGTCTTCAGTTGTAGACAACCAGCTTCAGGAGTTAATCATGACACATTAAAATCCTTGTATTTTTGATCTGATAAACATCTGATATTTTATGTATAGTACACTTCCACTGAACATGTTATAACTAACTGCAATCACACACATACCTCTGCCAGTGTTGATGGTGGTGGGACTGAAAGCCTTCCAGACAATGGTTTCACAGATATTGGTAGCAATGAACAGGGAAATCCCAGACCCCAAGCCATAACCTTTCTGCAGCAACTCATCTAAAAGCAACACAATCAAACCAGCAACAAACAGCTGTGGGGAAAGAAACAAAACTGAGCAGAAGCAAGAATAAATCAAGCTGGAAAATATGTATTAATCCCCTGCTTCAATATTTTCATTATGATAGTGAGTGATCATTACGGTTTTCATCTAAACATCACTCATGCAGTATTTTTCCCCTTTCATGTATAAATACCTGTGCAGCTCACCTGGCAATGATCTCTTGTGACTTGTCAGCACAGATGAAAGTAAGCATTACTCAGCAAGCGCTTTTTTCAAGTGTTTATGTTTGTGTATTTACTGCTCTGCTCCACAGCTATAGTGAGAAGTCTTCCACAGTACTGCACAGCACCTACTGCTTTCGAAGTCCATCAATTCCACTATTTCAAAGCAAACAGCCACTCCTATCTGAAACATTTCTGCTATTAACTATCCCAAGTTTCTTCTCCTTTATGGATATTTAGAATTTTTCATATAGACACAGAAAGCTACATAGGATGATGCTTTCACAGCATTAAAAATAAATAAAAGTCAACCAAACATAGGAATATTTTTCCTTCTAGCTACACTGTATCTTACTGGCCTCAGTTACACACAAAATAGCTCATTACAAACCTGAATTATAATAAGAAGACAAATTCCAGCACCCATTTCAGCAGGATCTCCATACATTCCAGTCATAACATACACAATGGCTTGCCCAATGGTAATAATCATCCCAAATACTAAAACAAAGAGAGAAAGCAAATCCTTTTAAAAATTCTGCTGAAATCACCTACCAAAGAGATCTCACATTTACTCTCACCTGCGTGCACCGCTTTCCCCAAAATGAAACTATGTTCATTAATTTTAATTGTAACAGTGCTTACATTTCTGAGCTCCATTGAACAAGGCTCTGTCTTTTGGAGTATCTCCAACTTCAATGATCTTCGCTCCAGCTAGCAGCTGCATGATCAAACCAGATGTCACAATGGGTGAGATACCTAATTCCATCAAAGTACCTAAACAGGGAAAAAGTATAAAAATCAGCACAACTGCCATTCAAGCATCTCTCCTGAAGAATTATTGTCTGAGGATATTGGATCCGTGTCCTGCTTTTGCTGGGATAGTATCAATTTGCTATTCAGGAAAGCGGCATTTTTGAGAAGACTGCAGAACTCAATTGGGTGAGAACAAACTTAACAAGATACACTTGTGGGTTTTTGTGGCCAGCTGTGGTATGCGAGTTTCCATAGTGACCAAGGACTTTAGCAGTTTTGGAGTTAACCAAATTCTAAAGCCAGGAAGAGAAAAAGCCAGGGCAGCTGACCTAAGCTAGCCAACAGAAGTACTCCATACCATAAATTAGAAACTTTACTGAGGATCATCCTGATGGCTATCTTCCCTGGGGGGTCTCACCCATCATTCTGCTCCTGCAGCCAACTCTCCTGCAGCCGTAACACTTTCTGTGGGACTGTAATGCTCACAGTATTTGGCATCCAGCAATCACCGCTGGCACTGTGCAGCTCACAACGGCTACATGGGCTGGGTCTGACTTCTGTGTACTTTCTATTAGTATTAATATTAGGGGGGTTATGATTACTTTATGTTACTAAATCTGTTTCCATAGAACAACAGGCTAAATGACAACAGTCTGTTGAAAGGTTTCTGACCTTAAACATTTTTCATAATGCTTCAAATGTATTCCAGCACAGACATGATCAAAACAAAGACTGTTACCCTGCTCACAAAAGAAGGTCGTTGTGTTAACACCTGTCCTTTCATAGGCAACATAAAAAAAACCTATTCACAGCTAACTTATTTACCTTAATTTATTATCTTTGCTGCTGTAACAAAATTTTCCATTCCTAAATAATTCATTCCCAGAGGAGGGGAAAGGTCATAATACATGAGAATGGCCTGTCCCCCAAAGGTAAAAAGATTCTGGGAAGGGAATTAGCAAGTCTCATTGACAGGGCTTTAAACTAGCTTCGAAGGGGGGAGGGTCGGAAACCAGTGCCCTTAGGCAGGAGTCTGGAGGTGATAAGCTAGAGCTAGAGGTGAAACCAGCAGCCCAGCTGCAGTGCATGTACACTAATGCACGAAGCATGGGTAACAAACAAGAGGAGCTGGAAGCCTTGTTGCAGCAAGAAAGTTATGATGTAGTTGCCATCACAGAGACGTGGTGGGACGACTCGCATGACTGGAGCGCTGCAATTGATGGCTACAGGCTCTTCAGGAGAGACAGGCAAGGAAGAAGGGGTGGAGGGGTGGCCCTGTACGTCAGGGAGGCACTGGATGCTGTTGAGATGGAGATCAGGGATGATAGGGTTGAGTGCTTGTGGGTGAGAATTAGAGGGAAGACCAACAGGGCAGACATCCTGGTTGGCGTCTGTTATAGACCACCCAACCAGGAGGAGGATGTCGATGAGGCATTCTATAGGCAGCTTAAGGCTGTCTCAAGATCACCTGACCTCGTTCTCATGGGTGACTTCAACCTGCCTGATATCTGTTGGGATCTCAACACAGCAGAGAGGAGGCAGTCTAGGAGGTTCTTGGAGTGCATGGAGGACAGCTTCTTATCCCAGGTGCTGCGTGAGCCTACCAGGGGTAAGGCTATGCTTGACCTCCTCTTCACCAACAGGGAAGGGCTGGTGGGTGATGTGGTGGTCGGAGGGTGTTTAGGCACCAGTGACCACGACATAATAGAGTTTTCAGTATGCAGCCAAGCCAAGAGGGGCAGCAAGAAGACCTCCACTCTGGACTTCCGGAGGGCAGACTTCAGGCTGCTCAAGGAACTAATTCAGAAGGTTCCTTGGGAATCAGCCCTTAAAAACAAAGGGGTCCAGGAGAGCTGGACCTACTTCAAGGAAGAACTATTGAAGGTGCAAGAACAGGCTGTGCCGGTGTGCCGGAAGATGAGCCGCCGGGGCAGACGGCCAGCCTGGATGGGCAATGAACTTTTAATAGAACTTAGGGAAAAAAAGAGGGTGTATCATCTTTGGAAGAAAGGGGAGGCAACCTACAGAATGTTTAGGGATGTTGCTAGGTTGTGCAGGAAGAAAATTAGGGAGGCAAAAGCCCATTTAGAACTTAGACTGGCCTCTGCTGTGAAGGACAACAAAAAGTCCTTCTATAAATACATCAATAGCAAGAAGAAGGGCAAGGACAACCTCCACTCCTTGGTTGACACGGAGGGGAACGTTGTAACAAAGAATGAGGAAAAGGCAGAGGTACTTAACACCTTCTTTGCCTCAGTCTTCACTAGCAGGGCAGAACGTCTTCCAGACAGCTGGCCTGCAGAGCTGGCAGAAGGAGCCAGAGAGCTGCATAGTTTCCCACTGCTCCAAGAGGAAGTTAGAGATCTACTGAGCCGCTTGGACCCCCACAAGGCCATGGGACCGGATGGGATCCATCCTAGGGTGCTGAGATTGCTGACAGATGAGCTGTCCAAGCCACTTTCCATCATTTTTCAGCAGTCCTGGCTCACTGGAGAGGTCCCAGAAGACTGGAAGCTGGCTAACGTGGTGCCCATCCACAAGAAGGGCCGGTTGGATGAGCCGGGGAATTATAGGCCTGTCAGCCTGACCTCAGTGCCAGGCAAGATTATGGAACGGGTCATCTCGAGTGCGATCACACAGCACTTACAGGATGACCAGGGGCTCAGGCCTAGCCAGCATGGATTTAGGAGGGGCAGGTCCTGCCTGACCAACCTGATCTCCTTCTATGATCAGGTGACCCGCCTGGTGGATGTGGGGAGGCCTGTGGATGTGGTCTACCTGGACCTCAGCAAGGCCTTTGACACCGTTCCCCACAGCAAACTCCTGGCCAAGCTGGCAGCCCGTGGCTTGGACAGGAGCACACTGCGCTGGGTTAGGAACTGGCTGGAGGGCCGAGCCCAGAGAGTAATGGTGAATGGCACCACATCCAGCTGGCGGCCTGTCACTAGTGGTGTGCCCCAGGGATCAGTACTGGGCCCCATGCTCTTCAACATCTTTATTGATGATCTGGATGAGGGCATTGAGTCCATCATCAGTAAATTTGCAGATGACACCAAGCTGGGGGCAGCAGTTGATTTGCTGGAGGGCAGAGAAGCTTTGCAGAGGGACCTCGACAGGCTGGACAGATGGGCAGAGTCCAATGGCATGAGATTTAACACATCCAAGTGCCGGATTCTGCACATTGGCCACAACAACCCCAGGCAGTGCTACAGGCTGGGGTCAGAGTGGCTGGAGAGTGGCCAGGCAGAGAGGGACCTGGGGGTACTGGTTGATTGTAGGCTGAACATGAGCCTGCAGTGTGCCCAGGCAGCCAAGAAGGCTAATGGCATCCTGGCTTGCATCAGGAACAGTGTGGCCAGCAGGAGGGAGGTCATTGTGCCCCTGTACACTGCACTGGTTAGGCCGCACCTTGAGTACTGTGTCCAGTTCTGGGCCCCTCAGTTTAGGAAGGATGTTGACTTGCTGGAACGTGTCCAGAGAAGGGCAACAAAGCTGGTGAGGGGTTTGGAACACAAGCCCTATGAGGAAAGGCTGAGGGAGCTGGGGTTGCTTAGCCTGGAGAAGAGGAGACTGAGGGGTGACCTTATTGCTCTCTACAACTACCTGAAGGGAGGTTGTAGCCAGGCAGAGGTTGGCCTCTTCTCCCAGGCATCCAGCACCAGAACAAGAGGACACAGTCTCAGGCTGCGCCAGGGCAGGTTTAGGCTGGATGTTAGGAAGAAGTTCTACACGGAGAGAGTGATTGCCCATTGGAATCGGCTACCCGTGGAGGTGGTGGAGTCACCTTCACAGGAGGTGTTCAGGAGAAGACTTGATGGGGTGCTTGGCTGTATGGTCTAGTTGTTGGGTGGGTTGGATTGTTTGATGGGTTGGACGCGATGATCTTGAAGGTCTCTTCCAACCTGGTGTATTGTATTGTATTGTATTGTATACCTTCACATTAGAGGGATTGGCTGATTTTCCTACTTCCAGCCAATTTTCCAACACACAGATGAGGTCAGTGTCCTCATTTAGTGTCATGCATGCCATGTCACTCATCTTAAGTTTCAGTCTTCTAGCATTAATTTAAGTCTTCTTACACATTTGACCAGGATTCACATGTCTATTCTAAAATAAGTTAGTCTGGCTTTGCTAAACCATAAACCTAATGATCTCATTATGAGGCATTAAATACATTGCACACATTTCTAGTCAACATTCTGATACTGCAAATAGTGCTGTTTGTAAGAGGATCTTCTGCCCCACATATTCCTCAGAAAGAGAATGCTCTATAATTTGAAACAGAATCATCCCAAAAATTGAGAGGCAAGATTAACCTCATCTCCACATCAAAGGAAACGCCATTCCTAGGATGAAGCAGTCATAGAATGGCTTAGGTTGGAAGGGAACTTACAGATCACCTACTCCAACCTCCCCACCATGGGCAGAAACACCTCTCAACTAGACTCAGCTGCTCAAGGCCTCATCCAACCTGGCCTTCAACACCCCCAGAGAGGAGGCATCCACAGCCTCCCTGGGCAACCTGTTTCAGAGTCTCACCACCCTCACACTGAAGAACTTCTTAAGATCCAGTCTAAACCTACTCTCAGCTTCAAACCACTCCCCTTGTCCTATTGCTAGACACACTTATGAAAAGTCCCTCTCCAGCCTTCCTATAGGATCCCTTCAGGTTTTGTAAGTGTTATGTGTGCTCCAAACCCTCCTTCCCCCATTTCCATTAGGAGAGGTTTGAATGGGGAAAGACATGAAATTTCCTTCCAAGGTGCAACATTGCCTGGGGACAGGTAATTAGTGCCCATTCTTCCTGCCACTGCAGAAGTTCCTTGCCCATGGGGGAAGTTTGCTGTGTTTGGGAAATATGATTAAGTGGGGTGCTTCACACCCATTATATATTGGCCTTGGACACATTGTCTAGAAATGCCTTAAATAGAGTGACCAGAAAGCAGTCTGGGCTCTCGCCATCATTGTGCTCCTGCTCTCGCTCTCACCTTCATCTTGCTCCTGTCCTGCTCTGGCTCCCATCTTCATCTTGCTCACTCCACTCAGACCTGGCTTCTCCCCAGACCTGCCTGCTGCAGAGTGGACCTGTCTGCCCTGAAACCTGCAGCTTTCTTGCACTGTCAGCACTGCTGCTCATGAGTTTCCCCTTGTAGCAGCTGTGTCTACGGACACTTTGATTCTGGCAGGTCCTTTACCTTTGGATCGTGCTGGATTATCCACAAATTGGATTATAAAACCTTCAGTTCCTGGAGCCTGCCACCGACAAGACACTAGGGATCGATGCCAAATTCCTGCTCCGTGCTCGTGAGTACAACCTGGCGTTCTCATTGGCTTTCCCTAAGGTTCCTGTCTTGCCTCTGATTATAAGTGGGGTAAAGCTATTTTGTAGCTTAGCCTTTTCCATTTTCTCTGTAGCTTAGTCTTCTCCATTCAATTTCTCTGAATTGTACTGAAGTTGCCCATAAGCATCCTGGTGGAATTTGTGACCGAATAGAACCTGTATATAATTTAATACGTTTTATACCTAATTTGGGGGTGGGGGTTCAGGAAAAAATAAAGATAACTATATTTTTATAATTCCCACCTCGTTAATTCAGCCCCTATCAAATCAATATGGCAGATATAAGGACTCCCTAGAGTCCTCTCTGCTCCAGGCTGAACAACCCCAGCTCACTCAGCCTATCCTCATAGCAGAGGTGTTCCAGCCCTTGGATCATCTTTGTGGCCCTCCTCTGGACTTGCTCCAACAGCTCTAGGTCTTTCTTATAATAGGGACACCACAACAGAACAGAGTATTCAGGGTGGGGGTCTCACAAGGGCAGTGTAAAGCAGAAGAATCACCTCACTACTCCGAAGTCTCAGTCTGTTTCAATTATGTGTGTTAAGAACTTCACAAACTGTTGCAACATGACATCTGGGTTTCATGAAATTTAGCAGCCAACCATTTTTCTCCCGCTCTGTTTACACCACCGCAAAACGGAGACAAAGGAAATAATCTACCAACCTCTGTTTGACGCAAGAATGACTCGCATCCAATAGAATGGATCTGCCGAATCCGAGGACATGATTCCAAACAAAGGTATCTGTCACCATGCACAGCAGAGACACGGAGAAAGCTTTCATTAATCCAAACAGCTTAAGATGCAATGAGTCAACTGTTTAATATAATTTATTCCAACTTTTTATTAAATTACAGCAGAGCATAACAATAACAGAGATAATGGCACCACTTTATTTCAACTCTCCAACTGGGGTATGAGTCAGAGGACTAAACTGAGTAAACTAAGACCCTTCTTTGGCAAGAAGCAGAAAGCCCTAGAAAGAAGAGGCAGTCAGAGAAGCCATAAAAATAAACAGGTTAGCCACCAGGAATCATTAACAGAACTGGGAAAATACCAGATGATAATCTAATTACTCCACCTAAGTTATCTCAGCAATTTTTAGGGGTTTTTGTTTGTTTTAAGTTAACAAAGAAAAACTGTATCAATACATCTTTGAGAAGACAGAATAAAGCAGGGTTTATGGTTTTTAAATACTCCTAAACAGAGTTTGTTTTCAGTGCAACTAAAGATACAGAATGAACTACAATGTAAATGTCTTCTTCCAGCGAGTTTAAATATTCAAATTCTACAGCTGGAAATTTGTTTTGAAATATCTCATATGGAACTGTCAAAGTTAGCCACATTTATAAAAACCCTCCAATGTTCTGTATGCCAATACTGAGAGATTTTGAGCTCTTTGAAACTCTTCTTAATCACAGAAACAGTAAACAAAGAATACAGGCAATTTTAGACATTAATCTCTGAAAACTCGAATCTGCACCAAATGATTTCCTACTCAACTGCTATAATCTTATGTATGGATTTAAAACCTTAATGATGTATATATCCCCCAGCTACAAAACACAGATGTTCTTCTAGTTCTGGCATCATTCCTGCCTCCTCCTGCCCCCCACCCTCCCAAAAAAAAAAAAAAAACAAAACACCAACAACAGGTAAACACAAGAGACAGGTTATAGCCTTTCAACAGTCCCTCAGAGTTTTAAAGGAAGATTATTACATCACTGCTCCAGAGTCTGGAATGGGTAATTTAATAAATACACCATAAAAAGCCTGCTTCTGACGCTGCAGGGTTCATCTTAAATGTTCTAGGAGGTCTAGAAGCTCTAAAAATA